>CM066599.1:16622500-17222500 GCA_033816785.1 Picus viridis | reverse complement strand
CTCCCGGAGGCCAGGCTTCCCCAACCCTGCCCGCTACGCCGTCTGCAGGTACTATGCGGTGGGGCTGGGCTGCAGCAAGCACGGGAGTCAGTGCACCTTTGCCTGGAGCCCCGAGGAGGCCATGGTCTGGAACTTCGAGAGGGAGCAGCAGGTGGAGCGGCGCTGGCTGAAGGCAGCCGTGCTGGAGGCGCAGCTGGGAGGGGACCCTGCGGCCGGGCAGCGGCGCCTGGCCAGCGCCGCCGAGGAGCTCGCCAGCGAGTTCGGGGGCAGTTCCAGGAGGTCTGCAAGCCCTGCTTCTTCGGCTGCCCCCAGCGCATCTCCGGGGACGGCTCGGCGCGGCTGTGTGAGTGCCACCAGCGCTGGGAGCCGCTGCTGGTGCACATCACCTCCGACGGCCACGGCAAGAGGCAGTACACCGCCGTCCGGCCCTGCCCCGAGTTCAAGTCCACCTTCGGCTACTGCAGGCATGTCTCCAGGGGCCAGCCCTGCAAGCAGGGCCCCCAGTGGTGCCAGTATGCCCACAGCGACCTGGAGATGGCCGTCTGGGAGGCCGAGAGGGAGCGAGGTCTGCTGCGCTCCCACCTGCTGCCGGCCGCGGAGAGCTGCAGCGGCGACGGCCAGGCGGCGGCACCCCCCAGGTGCTCTTCTACTGCCGGCTCTGCGTGGTCACCTTCAGCTCGCAGGAGAGCTTCGAGAACCACTGCTCCTCTGTGGAGCACAAGCAGCTGCTGGCTGCTGACACCTCTGTCCAGTGGGTCCATCGTGCACCGCCGCTGGGGCTGACCACCTTCTCCCTGTGCAGCAGGTGAGGGGGCAGGGCAGGCGGCAGGGGCAGCTGGCAGCTGCCTGCGGCATGGGTGGCACCTGGGACGTCTCTCTCTCCCGGCAGGATGGAGGTGTGTGAAATGGGGAAGACATGCACCAAGGCTCATTCTGCTGAGGAGCTGCAGGAGTGGATCCAGAGGGTGAAGGTGAAGGCCAAGAAGCAGCAGCAGGCGCTGAAGGAAGGGCTCCTGTCCTACCAGGACAGGCTCCTCAACGAGTATCGGACCTGCTCCAACGAGGTCTTGATTGTGAGTAGTGGGTGGCAGGCTCCAGAGCATCGTGAGAAGCCTCTTGGCTGAGAGCTTCTGCGCAGAGCCCACCGCTCAGCTTGCTAACGGGGGTTGCATCCCCCTTCCTTCACCTCTTTGGAGATGGCAACCAAAGAGCCTGCTGGGGCTACCTGGCCATGCTGCTCTGCCATGGGGTTGTGTGGGGATGCTGAGTGGGTGAGGACTGGGTGTGAGGAGCTGCTGATGGTCCCCTCAGAGTGGGATGCAGAGTGAAAGACAAAGGATGAAGGTAGCCCTGTGGAGGGCTCTGCTGTGCGCCCCTGGGGCGGTGCCTTCAGTCCCACTCCTCTCCTGCCTCCCCCACAGATGGCTGAGCACATCGAGGGGGTGAGGGTTGTGTGTGAGCAGGCCCTGAACGTGCAGCTGGAGGACAGGAAGAAAAGTTACCAGTGGAGGTTCAAGGTTTTCTCCAAGGTAAGCCCAGCTCTGCTCAGGGGGAGGCTGTGAGCCACTGCCAGCACCCAGTGCTGGGCACAGTCCTCGTCCTCAGGGGGGTTGGGTGGGGTTTTTTAGTGGTTATTTCTGTAAGGGGCAGAGGGACAGGGATTTGGGCATGTCCAGGAGGAGAGTGGCTGAGGGAGCTGGGGGTGTTCAGCCTGCAGAAAAGGAGGCTGAGGGGAGAGCTTCTGGCTCTCTGCAGCTCCCTGAGAAGGGCTTGGAGCCAGGTGGGGCTTGGGCTCTTCTTCCAATGAGCAAGGGACAGGACAGGAGGAAATGGCCTCAGGTTGCCCTGGGGAGGTTTAGGTTGGGCATGAGGAACAATTTCTTCCCCTTGGGAGTTGTCAAGGGCTGCAGGGGTTTCAAAGCTGTGTAGATGTGGTGCTGGGGGCCATGGCTTGGTGGTGCCCTGGCAGTGCTGGGGTAGGGGTTGGACTCCATGGTCTCAAAGGTCTCTTCCAACCCAAACCATTCTGTGATTCTGACAGGGAGGACATGGGTTGGGTGTACAGCAGCAGCTCAGGCTCAGGTGGTGCCTTAGCTGGGGTATGCATGAGGGGTGCAGCCACCCTGTCTCCTGTCTCCTCTAGTGTGATGGGGCTGGGGTGGCCCCTGGCTGCTCTCAGCACCTCCCACTCACCATCACAGAGAACAAGGTTCAGCAGCTGTCCTGCCCAGGATTTGGTGGGCTGTTGGGGACCAGAGCCCGAGTCTAATTGTCCCCTCCAGCAGCAGACTGCCGAAACTGCTATCAAACTAAACCCTAAGGTGCTCTGAGACCTTCAGGCACTTGCTGTGGGCTTGCATGAGGAGTGAGCTCCTTTGAGGTCCAACGTGGTGTTTGGTGCCTGCAGCAGTAGGAAACACTGCCAAGGGAGGACCTCATCAGCTGCCAACCTTTTGCCAGCCTGGAGAAGAGGACTCTCAGGGGAGACCTTATCACTGTCTACAGCTGCTTAAAAGGAAGTTGTAGTCGGGTGGGGGCCAGGTTCTTCTCCCAGGCAACCAGTGCCAGGACAAGAGGGCATGGTATGAAGCTGTGCCAGGGGAGGGTTAGATGTTAGGAAGCAGCTCCTCACAGCAAGGCTGCTCAGGCGCTGGGATGCACTGCCCAGGGGCTGGTGGAGTCACCATCGCTGGAGGTCCTTGAGAAGAGCTTGGATGTGGCACTTGGTGGCAGGGGTCAGCTGGCGTGGTGGCGTTGGGTCAGGGGCTGGACCCCATGGCCTCGGAGGTCTTTTCCAGCCTCAAGAGTTCTGCGACTCTGTTGCCCTCACCGCCTGTCCCTCTCTCCTCCTCCCTGGCAGATGCCCCTGCAGCACGTGGCCCTCCTCAGGCGAGAGCCTGGAGCCAATTTCTGCCTGGTGGGGCAGGGCCTTCCCCAGGGCTCTCCTACCTGCGCGGGGAGCGCGTGGCCACCCTGCCCTGCTGCCCGCCGGCCGCGCTGCTGGAGGTGCGCGTGGAGTGCTGCGCCCTGGGCGTCTTCGAGCAGTGGCTGGCGCTGGACTTCGGCAGCCGCCCGTGCTCGTCCAGAAGCTGTGGGTGAAGGTGGGCAGGCGAGACGCCCCCAGCGCCTGCCGGGCAGCAGGGAGGACGCCCGGCCCGTCGACGTCGTGCGGTGGCACCGCGGGAACCGCATCATCGTGCCCAGCGTGCCCAGGACCAGCGAGGACGTGGAGCTGCTGGCCAAGTACAAGCCTCCTGCTCTTGCCCTGGACTACAGGCGTGAGGCTGGGCTGGTCCTGCCCATCACTCGCCTCAACTACCGCCAGAGGATGCACAGCTTCCTCTTCCGCGAGGAAGAGGCCGAGCAGGCTCTGGTTGCCAAGTGAGTGCCCGGCACGGCTCCGGGGGCCCTCCTGGCTGCGGACCGCGGGTCTGTTGCTAACCCTTGGGGCTGTGCTGCTGCTGAGGTTTCTGTCCCTCCTGGGTTGGGCCCTCTGGTGCCTTCCCAGATGGATGGAGACGTGCCAAGGGAGGTGGCCTGGAGGGTGGTGATAGGAGGGGCAGGGCTGGGGCTTGTCCTGTGGCCAGGGATCAGCCAGAAGCACTGCTGCTGTCTCCGGGTGCTCAGGGGGCCAGCAAGCCCTCTCTGGGTGACAATCTCCACTCTGCAGCAGGGTGGGTGGTTGCTGAGGAAACAGATGGACCAGTTCTCTGGTTCATTCAGGTTCTCTGTGGACATTCAGACTTTCTGTAGACATTCAGGATCTCTCTCTGTGGTTGGTTCAGGCTCTCTGTGGTTGGTTCAGGCTCTCTGTGGTTGGTTCAGGCTCTCTGTGGTTGGTTTAGGCTCTCTGTGGTTCGTTCAGGTTCTCTGTGGACATTCAAGAGCAGACTTGATGTGAGCAGCCTGCTCTGGCTGGAGGTGTCCACGCTGAGTGCAGGGGGGTTGGACAGGATGCCCTTGGAGGGTCCCTTCCAGCGTGATGCAGTCTGTGACTGTGTTTCCTCCTCCTTGCAGACTCAACCTGCGGGTCCGCATCTCGCTGACCCCCACGCTGCAGAGCCTCTCCACGGGGCTGAAGATTGCCCTGCCTGGGGAGCTCTTTGCTGAAGTGCCTACCCCCTACAACCTCTCGCCGGACACGGACGAGGGCTACCTGCTCACCAGGTCTGTGCCCACTGCCTTCCTGGCACTCGACCCCCCGTGGACGAGCGGGTGTACGAGGTTCACGTGGAGCACAAAGCCACCACGGAGAAGACCATCTGGCTGCAGATCCCAAAGAGGTGCTGCTCGGATCTGAGCTTGGAGGCGAACACTTCCCGCAAGGTGGAGATCCAGTTCCAGATCGACCAGCTGCTCTTCCGCCACTGGCACCAAGCCGTGGACCATCTGCTGGACGAGAAGCTGGTCCTGCCCGACGTTGCCAGCTGCACCATCCCCTGCCCTCTTGGCACCCCTCAGGCTGGGAACACCAAGCAGAAGCAAGCCATCTCCTTCATCACGGGCCGGCCGGCCAGCAGCAGGCAGGTCCCCCTCTCCTCATCTACGGACCCTTTGGCACGGGGAAGACCTTCACCTTGGCCATGGCCACCCTGGAGATCCTCAGGCAGCCCAACGCGCGGGTGCTGATCTGCACTCACACCAACAGGTGAGCGGCAGGGGGGAGGAGGCAACCAGAGCTCTGGGGCTTGAGTCCAAGCAAGCTGGGCCCCCCAGGGGCGGTGCTGGGCCGGCTCATTTCAGCTCCACTGTCACCTGGGAAGGTTGGACTGGGTGCTGGTTGTGGTCCCTTCCCACCTGGCATTCTGGGACTCTGGTGTGTTGCTTGCCTGGTGGGACAAGCAGGAGCCAAGGTGTGTGAGGTGGAGCTGAGCTGCCCTGGTCTTTAGCTTTTCACTGCACTTCAGTCACTTCTCTAAGGAAATCCCTTTTTGTTTCAAATGTCTACAACTGCTGCAGCACTTCCTGCAAGGAAGGAGCCTGGCATGGGTGGGGGTCTTGGTGGAAGGGGCAGCATCCTCCTGCCCTGTTATAAGATGGAGATGGGGGTGGAGGACACAAGTAGCTCTTGCTAGCCTCCAGAAGCAGCAGAAAGCCATTGCCTGACCTTGCTGGGGCACTGCTGTGCTCTGCTGGCCCTTGGAAACTTTGGGGCTCCGTGCACATGCCAACTTTTTGACTCTTCCAAGGAGAGCTTGAGGAAGAGGAAATGCAGATCTGCTCTGACTGCTGCTGGATCTGCCTCCAGAGAAACCAGGTCAAGATGGTTAAAATTAGAGCAGTTACCCTGCAAGGTGTCCACACACCACCCTGCTGGCTGCCACTGCCCTGGGTCTGATGCATAATAGATGGATGGCTGCTAATCTTAGCCTGTGTCAGGCTGGCTGCTTCACTGAGCCTTCTGCATGTCATGGATCACCCACCTGGGCTGGGGGTGGTCAGAGGAGAGGTCTGTGTGAGCTGGCCCTAGAAGGCAGTGGGAACACAGAGTGGGATGGGAACATTTCTTGGAGTGGATTCAGAGGAGGCCACAGCAGTGCTGGGAGCCCTCTGCTGTGAGCCAGGCTGAGAGAGTTGGGGCTGTGCAGCCTGGAGAAGAGAAGGCTCCAGGGAGACCTTCTGGTGGCCTTGCAAGTGCTCAAAGAGGCTGAGCAGGAAGCTGGGGACAGACTTCTGAGCAGGACCTGTTGGGACAGGACAGGGGGAGATGGTTTGAACTCCAAGAGGGAGATTCAGGCTGGAGAGAAGGAGAAATGTTTGGTGCTGAGGGTGGGGAGAGCCTGTCCCAGGCTGCCCAGAGAGCTGGGAGCTGCCCCCTGCCTGGCACCACTGCAGCTCAGGTTGTTTGGGGCTGGGAGCAACCTGCTGTGGCTGGAGATGTCCCTGGGGACTGCCGGGGGTTGGTCTGGATGAGCTCGAACGGTCCCTTCCCACCCAAACCACTCTGTGAACCTGTGATGGTCACAACATTTGGGAACATCTCTTACATTTCCTTCCCTTCATTCTGTTCCCCCTCCAGTGCTGCAGACATCTACATCCGGGAGTACTTCCACAGCTATGTGACCAAAGGGCATCCCTGGGCAGTGCCCCTGAGGATCATCTCCACCGACCGCGCCGTCGGCCTGACCGACCCCACCACGCAGCTCTACTGCTGCCTGTCCCCGGACCAGCGCTCCTTCCGCCACCCCACCCGGGCAGAGATCGACAGGCACCACATCATCATCACCACCTCCACCTTATCCAAGAACCTGAAGGTCCCCCCTGGCTACTTCAGTCACATCATGATCGACGAGGCGGCGCAGATGCTGGAGTGCGAGGCGCTGATTCCCCTCTCCTACGCCACCCTCGAGACCCGCGTGGTGCTGGCTGGGGACCACATGCAGATAACCCCCAGGCTGTTCTGCGTGGAGGACGGGCATTCTGCTGAGCACACCCTGCTGAACAGACTCTTTCAGTTCTACCAGAAGGAGAAGCACAAGGTGGCCACCAAGAGCAGGATCATCTTCAACGAGAATTACCGCTCCACCGCGGGCATCATCGAGTTCGTCTCCAAGCACTTCTACGTCGGCAAAGGCGACGCCATCCACGCCAGCGGGAGCATCCCACCCCACCCCGAGATCTACCCACTCGTGTTCTGCCACGTGGCTGGGGTGGCAGAGAAGGACATCTCCATGATCTCCTGGCACAACACCTCTGAGATTGTACAAGTGGCTGAGAAAGTGAAGGAGATCTCCGAGCGGTGGCCGGATGAGTGGGGTGCCCGAGACCTGAAGAAGATCTGTGTGGTCTCCCATGGGAAGCAGGTATGCAGCAGAACCACCTGGGGCACACCTGGAGGAACTCCTGCCCACGCTCAGCACTCCCAGATAAATGCTGGGCTCTGCTGGGGACTTGTCTCCTCCAGAGGCAGGAGCAGGGAGGGGATTGTCCCCTGGCACTCAGCTCTGGGGAGGCCACACCTCGAGTGCTGTGTCCAGTTTTGGGCAGCTCAGTGCAAGAGGGATGTGGAGGTGCTGGAGCCAGGGCAGAGGAGGGCAAGAGAGCTGGGAAGGGCCTGGAGAATAAATCTGATGAGGAGCGACTAAAGGAGCTGGGGATGGTTAGTGTGAAACAGAGGAGGCTGAGGGGAGACCTCCTGGCTCTCTACAGCTACCTGAAAGGAGGTTGTGGAGAGGCTGCTGCTGGTCTCTTCTCACAGGCAATTAGCGACAGAACAAGGGGGAATGGCCTCAAGCTGTGACTGGGGAGGTTTAGACTGGACATGAAGCATTTTTTCAGGGCAGGAGTGGTCAGGCACTGGAACTGCTGCCCAGGGAGGTGGTGGAGTCACCAGCCCTGGAGGTGTTTAAAGGTGGTTTGGATGTGGTGCTTGGGGCTATGGTTCAGGGCTGAACCCTGTAGAGCAGGGTTCTGGGTTGGACTTGGTGCTCCTGAGGGCTTTTCCAACCTGAATGTTGCTGTGATTCTGTAGGGCAGCTGGGTCCTTGCATGCCACCAGTGCTGTTTAGAGATGCTCTCTCTCCAGTTGGACAGCAAGTCCTGTGCTGGTAGGAGCAGAGATGCCTCAGGGTGGGGTGGATTAGCATCTTCTGGGCAGGTTAACTCTGGGGCAGACTGGGAGCACTGGCTGAGGTCAGCCCAGGACATGTGGCTGCTGTTGTGTACCTTGGGGAAAGCTGCAGCTGAGAAGGGTGAAGGGATCTTGGTGTTGGGTTGGGAGGTCGTTTCTGAGCTGAAACTCTACTCTGTGGGGCCTGTTTCTTTCTTCCCAGGTTTCTGCAATGAGACAAGAGCTGAGGAAGAAGCACTTCCAAGATGTGGTGGTAGAAAACTACGAGAACCTGCCAGGTTTGTGTCTTGTGCAACAGTTAAGTCGTGGCTGGCTGCTTTCCGAGGTCCCCTGCGTGCGAGGGAGGACTTCTCCACTCCACGCTGGAGGACAGGAGGAGGCTCCACTGCAGCTGCAAGCCCTGGGCAGTGAGCAGGGAGAGGAGCTGCTGGGCTGGTAGCAGAGGTCTGTCTGGTGTCTTCAGGTTGTCCTTCTTGCTGAAGTGCAAAACAGCCTCTCGCCTCGTGACAAAACACCTCAGTGGCTTCCCTGCCCTTCCCCGTGGCAGTGCCACTGCTGCAGCCGCCGCAGCCCACGTGCGGGAGAAGGGAGTGCCTGGAAATCCTTTGGCTGGTTTCCATCTCCTCCTCCTCAGTGATTCTTTGGTTCCTTCTTTTCCTGGGTGACTCAGATTTCTCAGGAAATTGGGTCTGCACCCTGCTGTCAGCTCCTCCCAGAGACACCAGCGCTGCTTTGTGGGAGGGGGAAGGCTCTGCAAGTGCCCCCTCAGGGACCTGAGCATGTGGGGATCATGTGAAGTCCCAGGGAGCCGCAGGGGAGGCCAGTAAGAGAAGGGAATTGAGCCCAGGATGGCTTGTGGGTACCAGCCACAGCCAGGAAAGCATGCAAGAGCTCGCTGCAGGAGGAGGCCAGCTTGCCTCAGGGCGCTGTTGAGGCTCCGTCTCTGGGCACATTCAAGATCAGACTTGATCATGAAGGGCAGCCTGATCTCGTTGGGGATGTCCCTGCTGACTGCAGGGGGTGGACAAGGTGGCCTTTGAGGGTCCATTCCAAGCCAGTGTAATCTGTGAGGCTGCTGCTCTGGGTGACAAGAGAGGGACAGGGCTGGTCTTGTCCTCAGGGACTTGGTTTGTGACTCATCCATGGGCTTATTACTGTTATTATTTCTCCATGGTGCAGATGAGCCTCCTCGTGGTGAGAGCAGCTGACCCTTGGGGTCTGTGTCTCATCTCCACACCCTTTCTTTGCAGCTTCTTAGAATCACAGAACCATTAAAGCTGGAAAAGCCCTCTAAGATCATCGAGTCCAACCATTAACCCAGCACCACCATGGCCATTAAACCATGTCCCAGAGTGCCATGGCCACAGGGTTGGTGACTCCACTACCTCACTGGACAGCCTGTTCCAATCCCTGACCACTCTTGCAGGAAAGAAATTGTTCCTCTCATCCAAACTAAACCTTCTCAGTGGTGCCCAGGGACAGGACAAGGGGCAATGGGCACAAAGGGGAAGCCAGGAGGTTCCATGAGGAGAAAGTTGTTTGGTGTGAGTGTGCAGAGCCCTGGAGCAGGCTGCCCAGAGAGGTTGTGGAGTCTCCTTCTCTGGAGAGCTTCCAGTTCCCTTTGGCCATTGTGCTCCTGGGCAAGCTGCTGTGGGTGCTCTGCTTGCGCAGGGGGTCAGGCTGGATGATCTTCAGAGGTCCCTTCCAACCCCCACCAGCCCAGGATTCAGGGACTCCCTGATCTTCAAGAGCTGCTTTATTCCCATTGCATGACTCCCATGAGTCAGAAATGTGAGGCGACCCCAGCCCTTGGCCACCTAACACACAGGAGCTGGGCTGGCTGCTGGGCTGGCTGCTGGGCAGCTGCCAGACAGGCTCTTGCCCACTGGGTTCCCACGAGTGACCTCTGCCTTGTCCCGTCCGGTGCAGGGCGAGAGTTCCGAGTCATCATCCTCAGCACGGTGCACACCCGCGGGAGCCTGCGCCTCTCGGCCTCCCACCACCTGGAGTTCTTCAATGACGCCAGGGTGCTCAACACCATCATGACCCGGGCCCAGTCGCTGGTGGTGGCGGTGGGGGACGCCATGGCCCTGTGCTCCCACGGGCAGTGCAGCAAGGTGTGGAAGCGTTTCATCCAGCAGTGCATCGAGCAGGGCAGCGTCTCCCCGCAGAGCCTCACCATGGCCCAGATCAAGCAGGCTGCCTGCGACACGGAGAGCTGGAGCAGGAGCAGCCCGGCGCGGGTTGAGCAGGACAGCGACACCGACTCCTCCGGCTCTGAGGCCGAGAGCACCAACCCCGAGGATCCCATCCTGCAGGAGCTCCTAGATGAGAGCAAGAACATGCTGGTGATGGTGTCCGAAGAAGGGCTGCTGAACGTCAAGCCTGAGGCTTCCAACCTGTGGCAGGGCAGGAAGGAGTACATCAGCTTCCCTCTGCAGACGATGCAGCAGTACCTGCACATGCACCCCAAAATGTACAAGAGGTGCGAGCTGGTCAAGGAAGCGTTCGACAGAGCTTCTGCCTTCACCCTCGACTCCCCCGCCATGACCATCCAGATCAAAGGCAGGGTGAACTGCGGCACAGCCTTCACGGGGACGAGGTGCTGGTGCAGCTCCTGCAGGGCAGCTCAGCTGATGGTGGCGGCCACCACCCTCAGGGCAAGGTGGTTGGCGTCTTCAAGCGTGCCGAGATCGAGCAGACCTTCATCTGCAGGATGGACGAGTTCGACCCCCGGGTGATGATCCCCATCGACCCCACCGTCACCAAGATCTTCGTCCCGGGGCTGAAGGAGAAGCCCAACGTCATCCCCATCCGCAGGCTGGTCAACGGCAAGTACGGGGTGGTCAGCTGCGAGAAGGTCAGGCAGGACAGGAGGAGGAGCCAGCTCTTCTGCGTCCAGGTCATCTCCTGGCGGGAAGGCTTCTACTACCCTTTGGGGGTGGTAACGGAGGTCCTGCAGGCAGCCTTGACTTTGGAGAAAGGCTTGAGGACCCTCAACCTGGGCTACAATTTGGAGAGGGGATACCCAGCCGCTGTCCTCGAGGAGGCGAGCAGCTACGCCTCCAGCAGTAAAATCAACCTGGCCGAGGAGAACCTGAAGGACTGCCGCAGCTACTGGACCTTCACCGTTGACCCCGAAGGCGCCAGAGACTTGGACGACGCCGTCAGCGTCCGGGACGTCGGGCACCGCTACGAGATCGGGATCCACATCGCCGACGTCGCCGGCGTCGTCCCCAAAGGCAGCGCCTTGGACCAGGAAGCCAGGAGGCGTGGGGCCACCTACTATGCTCCCAACCAGGAGCCCGTCTGCATGTTCCCCCCACACATCAGCCACGACGCCTGCAGCCTCCTGCCCGCCGAGGACCGCCGCGTGGTCTCCCTGTTCGTCACCGTGGAGAAGGGCACCGACAAGATGTTAAAGGGAGTCTTCAACACCTCCGTGATCCGCTCGGACCGGCAGCTGTCCTACGAGGAGGCAGAGCTCTGCATTAGGGACCGCTACAGGGGGCGGCAGGGCCCCTCTGCTTCGACACCCTGGAGGACTGCGTGGCTGTGGCCTACCACTTCTCCAGGGTGCACCGGAAGTGCCGGCTGCAGGACGACTGCTTCTACGAGCGGCTGGATGAGGAGAGCTGCCCGGGCGACAGGGGAGCCCACCAGATGATCGAGGAGTTAATGATCATGTTCAACAGCTTCGTGGCCGAGTTCCTCACCAACAAGGAGGACACCAGAAACGTCACTCCTCTGCGGTGCCAGTGCGAGCCCAGCCCTCAGCAGATCTCTCACATGAGGAACAAGTGCAGCTACATCCTCCCTTGGTCCATCCACCTCTCGCACCACCTGGGGCAGGCGCCTCCCGGCCCAGCCTCCTCTCAGAACATGGAGTTCTCTGTGCTGGCCTCCGTCTGGGAGCACTTGCAGTCGGCCGCTAAAGACCGCGACTTCAACAAGATGTTAGACCTGGTGGTCACCGATGACATCCACCCCAAGCTGGCCCCTGTGGCCCTGGAGTTCAGGAGGCTGCTGAGCCACTCCTATTTCAGCCGCTCCAACTCCAGCGTCCAGTCCAAAGCCGGCCACTACTCCCTGCACGTCGACTCCTACACGTGGGCTTCCTCCCCCATCCGCCGCTACCTGGACGTGGTGGTGCAGCGGCACCTGCACGCCATGCTCCGCAGGCAGCCCGTCGGCTACTCGCCTGACGACGTCGAGCTCCTCTGCTACGACTTCAACAGGAAGAACTCCCAGGCCACCCAGTTTGAGAAGGCGGCTCGCTGCCTGCAGATGGCCACCCAGCTGAAGAGGCAAGTGCTGCAGAAGGTGGCCTTCGTGGTGGACGTCGAAGGCGTCAAGAACTACTTCAAGGCTTTGTTTCCGCTGAACAAAGAGACCCTTCCCGACCTGCAGAGGATTAACTACAGGTCCCTTCAGCTGATAGAGCAGCCCCTGTTCATCGAGGAGCAGAACAGCATCAGGCTGATGTGGAGGAGGAGGATGTACTCCGCCGAGACCCTGAAGGATCACCTGCTGCAGGATGGACCCCTCCTCGACCGCAGCCTCACCCTCGTCGCTGCCCAGACCTGGCAGGAGGTGCTGGCGGCCATCAGGAAGGAGGACTTTGAGACCGCTGCCACCCTCCTGGAGGAGGAGCAGGAGGTGTACCCGCGGCACACGGGCAGGGTGAGGAAGAGCCAATGCCAGCACTACGTGGAGCTGAGCCTGGAGCTGAGCGCTGGGGACACGCTGCAGTTCCAGCTCACCGCCGACGTTCACCGCGGCTTCCTGGTGCCCTCGGTGCAGCTCTGGTGCCTGGCGCCCGGCTTCGACGTCTGCCTGCAGCACACGGACAAGCCCATCGAGTGCTTCTCGGCCTATGCCACCCTGCCCTCCAAGGACAGGTACAAGGACACCCTGGATTACTCCAAGGTGTGGATGCCCATGAGCTCCATGGAGTCTGCGCTGTGCGCTGTGGCCGAAAACGAGTCCATTATCCTCCACGACGTCCAGATCTTCTGGGCGCAGCAGAGGACAAGCAAAGGGCAGCTGCAAGGGAAATTCATCCTCAGCAAGCCATGCTTGGAGGAGTGCTCCATTGAGGTGGACTTCAACAACTGCTACTTGTGCATTCGCTTAGGTGGGCTGAAGCTTGGGAGCCTCCAAAGCGACCCGGAAAGCCTCAGCCAGGGTCTGCAGAATCTGACTTTGCTTAACAAGGGCAGGTCGGAGAGAAAGCTGGTGGTCGATCCAGATACCTACACCTGGGTGGCTCATGGGGTCACTGAAGAGTTTGGTGACAATGACAAGTCGGCCCAGGACAGAGACAGGATCACTCAGAAGACTGTGAACTTTTACATCCACCACATGTCCATGGAGAGCATCCCCACGGACATCTTTAGGAGCTCTGCCAGCTTTACAGTGGAGCTCATCCCAAAGATGCTGCCGGATGTGTAAGTGTGCTCTGGCCCCTGCAGAACGCCAGCTTCCCGTGGCATTCTGCTGCTCCCCAAAGGGCTTTGCTTGCTGGCTCCTCTGAGCTGGCTCTGGCTGGTGGGCTGCTGATGTTTGGTGGGGGGTGGAAGCCTTTCTCAGACCTGTTCTCCTGATGGCCTCTTGCTCTTCTGCTTGATCCTGAGTGTGGGGGAGAGGGGAAGGTGCTGTGCTGGGCTGCCCCGAGCATCTGTTTCTGATGCTGCTGGATTGCTGCCATATGTCTCCTAAAAGGCAGCATGAAGCTCTGGCCCAGGGCTTGCTCAGCAGTCGTTCTCCCTCATTTCCCAATCATTCCCCTTTGGTGCTGCTCTGAAGCAAGATCTGCTCCTGCCAAAGCAGAGCTGCTGTCTGGTTTGCCCCTCGTTGTGCACAGCATGGGCTGCCCACCACTGCTGGAGCTTTTTCAGGCTGGAATTGTGCTTCCTTTTGTGCTGTGGATTTTTGGAAGGGATTGGAAGGTAATCCTAGAAAATGGGGTGGGCTGCAATCACACAGCATGGGGCCAGATCTTGTGCTCCTTGCTTTCACCATCCATGCAGGCTCAGCTCTTCAGACAGCTGAGAAATAGCCCCAGATGCCAGGGAGCAGAATAAGTCCTTTTGGTTGAGGTTCTTACAGAGTCAGAATTGTTTGGGCTGGGAAAGCTCTCTAAGATCATCAACCTAAGACCACCATGGCCGTAAACCTTGTCCCCAAGTGCCATGGCCACAGGTTTCTTTCTTCATGGGAAGGTTTAATGCAACATCAAGGCAGGGAGAAGGAATGCAGAAGGCAGCTGGGCAGAGCTCTGCCAGCATTTTTGCTGTTCTCTGCCACATTCCTTTCGTTCTTCTTTCCCCTTGTCTGTCAGGCGCAAGGAAAAGGCAATCAGGAGGCTGGAGTTTGCTTCTGAGCTTGCTAAGAGCATTGCCCTTGGCCATGAACCTCCTGTGAAAGGTAGGTGCAGATGTTCACCTTTCTTACCTCGTGCCTCCTTGCTTCTGGCCAGAAAGGTGCCCTGAGAGCTTCCTTGCCGCAGCAGTTATGCTGCCAGCCAAGGAGGTTCCCCTGCCAAGGGGAGGAGAGGAGCTGCTGGCCTGGCACAGGGAAGGTGGGAACCGTGAAGTGGTTTGGTTTGGAAGGGACTTTAATGACCTTCCAGTTCCAACCCCTCTGCCATGGGCAGGGACACCTCCCACCAGCCCAAGTTGCTCATCCAGCCTGCCCTTGAACACCTCCAGGGAGGAGACAGCCACAACCTCCCTGGGCAACCTGTGCCGGTGTCCCCCCACCCTCACTGTCAAGAATTTCTTCCTAATGCCCAGCCTGAATCTGGCCTCACAATATGGGATGTCCCCCTGAAAACTGGCCTGGCTCATGTCTTGATCCCCAGGACTCACAGGCGAGGCTCCCGGGTAGAGCCTCACAGGACAAAGATCACTTTGAGGCGCTCTTTTAAATGGGCCATGACTGCTTGGTACCTGCTGCATGCTCCCACTGAATCTCTTGTCTGCTGCCTTCAGGAGCCTCCTGTGAACTTTGTTTTCTTGCTATAACAGTGACCAGGTCCAGCATCCTGCTGCAGAGCTCCTTTGACATCCCTGGCAGAACCGCTCTCAACAGGAGCCAGACCGAGGCGATTCTGCTTGCCCTGCGAAGACCTTTCACACTCATCCAAGGCCCACCAGGTGAGGCTGGGGAGGTGCCGGGAGTCCCTGCCCTCCATCAGCGTGCAGCTCATCTGTTGCTTTCCATGGAACCCTTGGTGAGACAGGAGAGGGCAGCGTGGGTTGGCATCAGCTGCACTGCTCAAGCAGAGCCCTCAGCTCTTGATTTTCCTTCCATGCTGATCCTCTGGGTGCTGATCTAGAGCACAGGGCTGGGGGGGATGGTGGTTAAAGTGTTCTCAGCATTGTCCTTGGTTGTTTCTTTCTAGGCACAGGGAAAACTGTGGTTGGAACTCACATTGTCTACTGGTTCCATGAGCTGAATAAGAATAATGTTGAGGAGCAAAAGCCACCAACCTCTGAAGACAGAAGGGTCATGGGGGGAAAGTACATCTTGTACTGTGGCCCCTCCAACAAGTCCGTTGATGTCGTCGCTGGTAACTATCAGGGTTAAGCCCCCAGCAGTGGCTGTGCTGGTGGGAAGGAGAAGGTGTGGCTGTGAGCAGAAGGGACAGAGAGTGGGGCTGGGCCTTACAGAAGACTTCTCAGTGGTGGGGAGGAGCGGAGAAGGTGGGGATGGTGTTGAGGGGTGGGCAGCAGAGGCGAGTGCATGGCAGGCACCGAGCAGTGTCCAGCCCAGAGGCTTTCTCACCTCCTGTGGGGCCTGCTGCTGTCTGAGCAGATCTGTCCTCCTCCCCCAGAGATGCTGCTGAAGATAAAGGGACTGAAGCCACTGAGGGTCTACGGGGAGGCCATTGAGGCCATGGAATACCCATACCCAGGCAGCAACCGGCACCTCTACCGCAGAAGCCTGCGCGATGCTAAACCAAAGTGGGAGCTCAGGTAGGACCTGGTGGCCCCCCAGGCTCTGGGGCTGGGCAGTGGTGCCTTCTGCACCCATGAAGCTAACCAAGGCAGAGCAAATGTGGTTTCTACCTCAACATGAGGAGGAACTTCTTCACTGTGAGGGTCACAGAACACTGGAACAGGCTGCCCAGAGAGGTTGTGGAGTCTCCTTCTCTGGGGACTTTCAAGACCCATCTGGATGTGTTCCTGTGTGACCTGTGCTGGATGCTCTGGTCCTCCTCTGGCAGGGGCGTTGGACTCAATGGTCTCCAGAGGTCCCTTCCAACCCCTAACATCCTATGAGCTGTGATCTGGATCCGTGATCACAGGAGGTTAGGGGCTGGAAGGGACCTCTGGAGATCATCGACTCCAATCTACCAGTTCTGGCTGTGACTTCTTCAGCTGGAGGGTGAGGGGGTTTCTCTACATAGGCAGGTGTGGTCTGCCTCTGTGGGAGAAGGGATCCCCTGGGCTTTTGCTGGGGGCAGATGGTTAGACACTGACTCTTTCTTCAGTCAAATCATCCTGCACCATCGCATCCGGCGGCCGCCCAACCCCTACTGCCACCAGATCTGCGCCTTCGACGCGGGTGAGGAGAGGGGAGGAGATCGGAGAGGAAGAGACAAAGGCGTGAGTAGAAGGAGACCCTGGTGAGAGACTTTGGGCCACCTCTGAAGTGCTGCCTGCCTGAGGACAGTGCAGCAGCAATCCTGCCCCGGGGAGAAGAGCTTTGGGCTCTGCATGGTAGGACTCAGCTGCCACAAACCCACAGCTGAGGGAAGGGCAGAGAGGTTGTCCTGGCTCATGCCAGCCGAGGGACCAGGTGAGAACACGGAGATGGAGTGAGCTGTGTGTTTGGAAGGCTGGTGAAGGGTGGTTAGCGAGCCCTGCCTCACTCCTGCTCTGCTGCTGTTGTCCATCTGCACCCAAAGTCCCCTGGGACACCTGCACCCTTCACCCCGAGCCCCTCTCCTCAGCTCAGGACAAAGTGCACTGTGTCCCTTTGCTGGGGAGACTCATCCTGGGGCGGGAGGTGGAGCCGGGATCATCCGGGGCAGCGTCACCTCTGCCTGGTTCCGGCGTGAGGAACCTGGAGGTGCTTCCCTCCTCCATCAGCTGCTGTCTCCTGCATCCACCACCAGGTACAAAGCCATGCTGGTAGAAGCTCGTGCCTACGAGCTGGCTCGCCACGATGTCATCCTCTGCACCTGCTCTGCTGCTTCTGCCCCCTCCCTGGAGAGGCTCAACGTCAAGCAGGTCATCATCGACGAGTGTGCCATGGCCACAGAGCCTGAGACCCTCATCCCCTTGGTCAGCCACAGCTATGCTGAGAAGGTGAGGCCCTTCTGAAGGTGGCTCTCTGCAATGGCTTCTCCAACCTCTGCATGTCTCCCACCCCTCAAGCACGCTGCTTTGCCAGGGTCTACCAGCTTTTAAGGGTTGTTCTTTGGAGTGTCTGTGGTGGTCTGTCAATGGTTCTGCCTTCAGGGGGTCCTTTCCTCTAACGTTTGACTTGAATTGGAAGCTGGAGGTGCAGAGAGGTGCATGCAGGACATGAGGGTTCTCATCAGATGCAGGACCTGGGCATGATCTGGCCATATCACATCAGTAGAGTTGTAGGACCTGCTGTGGGCCTGAGAGCCATGGTGCAGAGCTGCTGTGTCTGCTCACTTCTGCTCAGCTCTCTGTCTTCAGGCAGCTGCACCCAGATGGTCTTCTCTAAAGCTGCTCTTGGCCTTCTGCAAGAGAAGGGTGGTTGTGGGGCTGGGGCTTTGGTGCTTCTTGACAGGGTGGGAGTCCCTGCCGCCAAAACACAAAGTGCTGATGTGACAGGAAGCATAGAGCAGACCTCAGCAGACTTACTCCCTGATGTCTTTCTCCTCTCAGCTGGGAACAAGGCTCCACATTGTCTGGGTCAAGATGCACAGAATGGGTTGGAAGGCACTGTGGAGATCCTCCAGTTCCAACCCCCCTGCTATGGGCAGGGACAGGGACCAGGTTGCTCAATGCCTCATCCAGCCTGGCCTTGAACACCTCCATAGGTCTTTACATAAAGCCCCGCGCTGGCCTTGGCTGAGGTCATTGTAACCATGATGTGAATAAGGAGCACCAAATGCCTGTGGGTAGATAGCCTTGGAAAGAGCTGATGGCCACCAGTGCCACCACCCTCAGAGCCAAGGTGCAACTCTTTGTGGCAGGTTGTGTTGCTCGGGGATCACAAACAGCTGCGGCCTGTGGTCAACAATGAGTTCTGCAAGAGCCTCGGCATAGAGACCTCCCTCTTTGAGCGCTACCACAGCCAGGCGTGGATGCTGGACACGCAGTACCGCATGGTGAGAGCCTCCTCGGCTGCGCTGGCCTCTGTCCTCTCCTTCTCGGGGACAGGGCTGCTCCCAGGGCTTGCCTCAAGCCACCAGGAAACACATTACCCCCCTTGGTGCTTTCCCTTCCCAGAGCAACAAGCAAGGGATTGGCCCAGTGCCACCTCCAGCCCAGTGGCAGAAAGGTGCTGCAGGATGGGAAGTTCAGAGATTCATGGACTGGGTTGGGTTGGAAAGGACCTTAAAACCTCATCCAGCTCCAACCCCCTGCCATGGACAGGGACACCTCCCACCAGCCCAGGTTGCTCAAGGTCTCATCCAGCCTGGCCTTGAACACCTCCAGGGAGGGGACAGCCACACAGCCACAGCCTCCCTGGGCAATCTGTGCCAGTGCCTCCCCACCTTCACTGGAAAGAATTCTTCCTCCTCTCCAGTCTCAACCTTCCCCCTTCCAGCTCAAAGCCATTGTCCCTTGTCCTGTCACTCCCAGCCCTTGTCCAAAGTCCCTCCCCAGCTCTTCTGGAGCCCTGCAGGTACTGGAAGCTGCTCTCCCTGGAGCCTTCTCTTCTCCAGGCTGAACAGCCCCAACTCTCCCAGCCTGTCCTCGTCGGGGAGGTTCTCCAGCCCTCTGACCATCTAATCTTCCAGCTCCTGGATGGTTGTTGACCTCAGTCTCTCTCCTTTTCTCTGCCAGCACAAGAACATTTGTGAGTTCCCATCCCAGGTGTTCTATGAAGGGAGGCTGAAAACCTGGTCCCAGCTTTCTCGCAGACCCAGTGTCTTCTACCACAGAACTAACCACTGCTGCCCTGTCATCTTTGGGCACGTGGAGGGCAGGGAGCAGAGCCTCATCATTTCTACTGAAGAAGGAAATGAGAACTCCAAAGCTAACCTAGAAGAAGTGCAGGAGGCGGTGAGGAGGCTCCCGAGGGAGCTGCTGGAGCTGCAGGAGGGGAGGGGATGGTGTGCAGGGTGCTTGGGATCATGGAGGGATGATGAGCAGTGTGGTGGCACAAACCCAGCAGGTCCCATCTGGGCATGAGGAGAAGCTTTGCTGTGAGGGTGCAGAGCCCTGGAGCAGGCTGCCCAGAGAGGTTGTGGAGTTTCCTTCTGTGGAGAGCTTCCAGCCCCCCCCCCCGGCCATTGTGCTCCTGGGCAAGCTGCTGTGGGTGCCCTGCTGGAGCAGGGGGGTTGGGCAGGATGACCCCAGAGGCCCCTTCCAACCCCACCCCGCTGGGATTCCGGGATACAGGCTAAAGATCAGTGGGGTGCAGTATCTGCCTGGTGTCTTCTCGGGTCTGGAGCACACCAGGGAGCCTCTGGCCGGAGGCAGCTGTAGGGACAGCACGACCCAGAGCAGGGGGAAGCAGCACAGCCAGGCTCTATCTCTGCCCTGAGGACTGGGTGCTGGAGGGATGGTTCGTGCTGGAGGGATGGTTCCCCGCTGCCGTGTGAGCAGCGCCGCGGTCTCCGCAGGTGAGGCTGGCGAAGCAGCTGGCGCTAGATGGCGGCATCGAGCCGGAGAAGGTCGCCATCCTCAGCCCCTACAACGCCCAAGTGGCCGAGATCAACAAGAGCCTCCAGCGGGAGGGCATCTCTGGGGTCACCGTCTGCACCATCATGAAGAGTCAAGGTGAGGCTGGCAGGGGAGGCTGGGCTCTGCTCTCCCTACCTTCCCCAGCACTGGAGCGGCTGATGATGGAGACAGCCCTGGAGGAAGTCCTTCAGCAGGGGCATTTTGGCCACGGAGGAGGCATCCCTGGGGGGTTGGGCATTGTGATAAATCCTTTGGTCAACCTCTGGAGTGCCCAGGCAGGTGGGGGGTGTCTGGAGGGGGCTTCTGGGGGGTGGCTGGAGGGGGTGTTAAGGGCTTGCCACGACCCATGCTCACTGAAGGGCAACCAGGAGGCTGTTGGCCTCCAAAGCTGGAGAAGCCCAAAGGCTGGCTGCGTGGCTGAGGGTCCTGCTGCAGAGCACTGGATGTCCTGTGAGGGTGGGGGGATGGCCAGGAGCTTGCTCTGCAGGGCAGTGCTGGAAGTGCCTTGCAGGCAGCGAGTGGCGGTACGTGATCCTGTCCACCGTGCGCTCCTGCCCCCGCGACGAGGTCGACAGCACGCCCACCAAGAGCTGGCAGAAGACGTACCTGGGCTTTGTCACCAACCCAAACCAGGTCAATGTGGCCATCACACGAGCTCAGGAAGGACTCTGCATCATAGGTGAGCCTCCTAGGGGTGTGCCCAGGCCCGGAGGGGAGCAGGCTCAAGGGGTGGAGATCCAAAGTGGCACAGCCCATGGGCTGGCTGCCTTCTCCTGGCCTCTGCTGCTGCAGCCTGTGCAAAGCAGAGGTCCTGCATGGCTCATCTGGCACTGCTGGGGAAGGCTCTAGAGCCACAGCTCTTCTGAGCAACAGCTGAGGGAAGTGAGGGGTTGTTTAGTCTGGAGAAGAGGGGGCTGAGGGGAGACCTCATTGCTTTCTGCAGCTCCCTGAAAGGAGGCTGCAGTGAGGTCTCTTCATAGGATTAGGTGATAGAGTGAGAGGAAAGGGCCTGAGGTTGTGCCATTTAGGTTGGAGATCAGGAAACATGTCTTTGCTGCAAGAGTGGTCAGGGACTGGCACAGGCTGCCCAGGGAGGTGGTGGAGTCCCCCTCCCTGGAGGGGTTCAAGAAGCCTGTGGCCGTGGCACTTATGGATGTGCTTTAATGGCCATGGTGCTCTTAGAGGCCCTTCCAGCCCAAGCAATTCTGTGAGTTCTTCTCAGCCTCTGGTTCAGACCACATTGTTTCTGTCACTTTGCTGGAGCTGTCTCCTAACAGCCCCTGGCTGCTCCCTGGCCTGCTGAGGCCACCAGTGTGGGCTGTGAGGGGTAGGGAAGCTGCTGCAGCTGTGACAGCACTGAAGGGGGAGCTGGGATTTCACAGAGTTCTGACAGACAAGTCCCTGGGAGCTACCCAACACCTTTGGGTTTAGAAATGTTAGGCAAAAGTGTCTGTGAAGGCATCTTCCAAACCTCTTCTGACCACTGCCCCCCACCCCTGTGCCCACAGGGAACCGCTACCTGCTGCAGTGCAACAGCCTGTGGAGGAGACTTCTGCAGCACTACCAGCAGCACAACTGCTGCACAGCAGCCCAGAGGATTCTTGTCAGGAGGACTCCAGTCATGGCTGCACCTCCATGAGCTCAGCCCTCTCTACCTGAACGAGTGCCTTGGGAAGGAGGCAGTCCTCCCACGAGTGAATGACCTGTGGAGCCAAATGCAAGGGGGGAGCTGGGATCCTCCCCTGCGTGGTGACGGCTGCAAGCCTCCCCTGGCACCCTGGGGGCAGGGTGGTCGAGCAGAGCAACCTTGGGCAGGGGCTTTCAGCTCTAGCAAACCAAAAAAGCACTGGGGGGAGGGGGAGGGTGATGCTGGGTGTTTAATGGTGAGAGGCTCAGCAGAGCCCCAGCCCACCTGCAGAGCAGCTGCTCCTTGGGGGACCAAAGCTCAGCCACCAAGGCTGGGGAGCCAGCCAGAGGGGAGCCACGCAGCCAGATGCCATTCAGCACGGGGGACCAAAGCTGCTGGGTGCCACCACTCATCTGAATGCCAAGGCCAGGGGATTTTACTGTGGGTTTTTTAAAGGCTTCTCATTTCTCCCAGCAGAAAAACAAGTTTGGGGTTGGTTTGGGTGGTTGTTCTTTATGTGAAGGAAGAAAGTAAAAGAGACCCCCAGGTACCTCTCCTTTGTCTGGGCACAGCTCTGCTCTCTGAGCCAAGGCCATGCTGGGGCTGTAAACAGATTTGCTTCTCCTCTCTACAAAGGAGGTTGTCCTCAGTGTGAAGTTCATGAGAGGCCAGGACAGCTGCTCCCAGGAGAAGGCAGATTTGAAGCCCTTGTGGGTTCTGGTTGAATTCTCCTCTCCCAGACCCCCACCCCCCACCCCTCCCTGATTTTTTTCCCACTCCCCATTTTTTTTAGTCTAGTTTAAAGCTGCTTTTAATTTATTGACTTTTAACTCTGGTGCATTTGTGTCCCAGCCTCATGGGCTGAGGTTGGCAGAGAGGTGATGAAGAGAAGCTGCAGAATGTCCTGCAACCTTCTCTGCAGGCTTTTAAAACTCCCCTGGCCACTGTGCTCCTGGGCAAGCTGGTGTGGGTGCTCCTGCTTTGGCAGGGGGCTTGGGTTGGACTGGGTGGTCTCCAGAGGTCCCTTCCAAGCCCCACCGTGCTGGGGGGCTGGGATGTGTCTGTGTCATGGAGTTGGAACCTGCAGCAGCCGTGCTGCTGGGAGCTGGAAGCTGTGGTGGTGCAGAGGGCTGCTTTTGCCCAGTCACATCTGGCTCACACCGCTGTGGAGTGGTGAGGTGGTGCTCTGCTGAGTCATGGAGCTGCCTTTTGATGGTCTCCACGAGGGATTGCAGACTTCTCCCTCTGTTCCGAATGTATGAAGTGCCTGCTGCAGCTCTCCCCTGACCACAGGCCTGGCTGTCCCTGGGTGTTCCTGTGGGATGGAGCCAAGGTGCTCTCAAGGTGGTTTTGCACCACTGCAGGGACTCAACCCTTCCTGGCAGAAGTGAGAGGTCCCCATGGCTTCACAGGGCCATGGCAGGGACGGGTTTGGTCCTGTGGTTGCCACTGAAATGCAGCAGGGCTCTTGCCAGTGGGGAGGATGTGCAATCAGCAAGCCTTGGGTCTGGAGAAGTCCTTCCCTGACGCTGTGTTTCTTCTGGTGCCTGTGTTAGACTTGACTCAAGAACCTCTGGAGGAGTTGGGCTGTTCTCTTCTTTCTTTGGAGCTACCTTCCTGCTCTCCTGCATTGGGTGGGTTGAATCTGTAGGCTAGAGACCACCTAGGCTGGCTCTTGTCTTAGGCTGGTGATTTCTGGGGGTCACAAGCCCCTAGGAAGTGCCTCCTGCTGGTTCTAAAGGTGATGCTGAAAGCTGGTAGGATGCAAAGTTCCTCGTTCCCATGTGGGATCCTACAGGGTCCTGCACCAGCCTGATGTTACACACTGGAGGTTTTGAAGGCCAGGCTGGATGTGGCTCCGAGCAGCCTGATCTAGTGGGAGGTGTCCCTGGCAGGGGGTTGGAACTGGAGGTCCCTTCCAACCCTGACAGTTCTGTGAGCCTGATGCCAAAGCAAGCTTGGCTGGGGACCATTCTGAGGGCTGCTGAGACGCAGTCACCTATCCCCAGGATGATGTGGAGAGGGCAAAAGGCGCTGGAGTGCTCCAGCATGGCACTCGGTGCCGTGGCTTGGTTGGTCAGATGGGGCTGGGTGAGAGGTTGGACTCCATGATCTCAAAGGTCTTTTCCAGCCTGGTTAGTTCTGTGTCCTGTGCCAGCATCGTGCTGCCAGAGCCACCTTGGTCCCTTTAGAGCCAGTGGGTCTCAGTTCTGTCATCTCCTGTAAGTGAAGAGCCTTGTCCCTCTCGGCTGGGATGGGCAGCTTTGGCTTTCTGGTTGTTTCATGACTTGGGGCACAAATCAGCAGCCTCAGCCCAAGAGCAGTGGCTCAGCCCAGTGCTCCTGGGCAGGCTTTGGCCACGTGCTTGCACAGACCCAGAGACCTCACAAAACAGCTCAGTGAGGGGAAACATCCAACTTGGCAGCCACTGCCTGGGAGGGCTGAAGCCCACTCTGAAAGGCTTTGCTTGGTCACCTCTGTGCTGCAAGACAAGAGGTGTTGGGGTGGGGTTGGGGTTTCCTTTTTACCCCTCTGAAGATGCATTTTGTAACTGGTGGCTGGAAAATGCTGCCCCAGGGCCACACTGGGTGCTGAGCAGGTACCTGCAGAGTGGGCTGTGGAGCTGCAGCAGTCAGGGACAGCAGGAAGTGCCATTAATTCAGTGTGCTCTGGGCTGCTAGGGAGAGCTGAGTGTTGCCTTCTTGTCTTGGTGCTCATGGATAGAGAGGACCCTGGGATGAGGGCAGCCCGAGGCAGCCTGGTTTCATTTGCACACAGAGCTTTGAAATGCCTTTGGGGAGGAGTTTGCTCTTGAAGCACATGTCCTTCAGATACTGCTTTTGAAAGCCCCAAGCCTTCGGTAGCTGCAGCGGGCAGCCCCTGGCAGCGTGCTGAAGGACATCTGTCCCACCACGGGCTCACAGGCAGAAGGATCAGCGCTGGAGGGCACAAATGGGCTCCATCCCAGAGGACAGCCTCAGTTTCCCCAGAGCCTGAGCCCAAGCTGAGCAGCAGCAGCCCGGGCAGGCGTCAGCCTGGGCTGAGCCCTGCGGCTGCAGAGCCCTGAGGCGTGCTGGCAGCGGGGTGGAATTCCAGCTGGCCCAGGAGGAGTGGAGCCCTGTGCCTGGCTGCCCAGGGGCAGCTCCTGGGCTGGTTTGGAGGCTTTGGGCAGGCCAGTGGAGGACAATCAGCTCACTGCAATAAATCTTTGCTGGGGAGAGGTCATTGGGGTGAGGGAGGGGCCTGGAGCCCTAGCAGCTTTTTACCTTTTCTATCTCTGTGACTTGCAGCAAAAACCAAACCCAAACCTCAGATGATGTTTTGGATACAAATCTTTTTACCTGCTTCTACCATTTCTTAAGAATGAACCTCAACAGTCCTTTTATTTGTATGTCTTGAAGCTCTATTGAAGCCATAATGGTTAGACAATGCATACAGGCAGACAGGAAAGTAAATGAAATTGCAGAGAGAGTCTGAGTTATTTAAAGAATAAATTTTATTACTAAAGGCTCTGCTCCTGTGGTGCCTCAATTGGGCTCTGGGCTGGGGGGCAGCCGTGTCCCCGCCCAGGACACGCCCTGACACACCCAGCCCCCCCGCCTCCCGCCTTCCCCCCTCCCCCCCCTTTTCCCTGGCAAATGGCTCAATGAGCACTGGGTGCAGAATGGGGCACAGGAAGGTTGGGTTCTGCATTCCTTTCTCCTCCCTGGAGGTGCTCAGGGCCAGGCTGGATGAGGCCTTGAGCAAGCTGGGCTGGTGGGAGGTGTCCCTGCCCGTGGCAGGGGGTTGGAACTGGGTGAGCTTCAAGGTCCCTTCCAACCCAACCCATCTTGTGATGTTGGGTGGATGACCTTTCCCTCTCTGCTGCTGGGGTGAGGAAGGTGGGTGAGAGATCTGAGGAGTTCAGGGGTTTTGGAGATAGAGGGAAGATAAGTTGGGGTAAAAAGAGCTAAAAATGTCATGGGAAGAAGTCGGCACTGGGCATCTCGGGTCAGCCCTGCCCTGGGCTGATCCCCAGCAGCAGGGGCAGGGAGGGGATTCTGCTCCTGCCCTGCTCTGCTGAGGCCTCCCTGCAGTGCTGGGGCAGCTCCGGAGTCCTCAGCACAGACAGGGACCTGGTGGGGCAGGACCAGGGCTGGAAGCCCTCTGCTGTGAGCCAGGCTGAGAGAGTTGGGCTTGGGCAGCCTGGAGAAGAGAAGGCTCCAGGGAGGCCTCCTGGTGGCCTTGCAGTGCTCAAAGAGGCTGAGCAGGGAGCTGGGGACAGACTTCTGAGCAGGACCTGTTGGGACAGGACAAGGGAGGATGGTTTGAACTCAAAGAGGGAGATTGAGACTGGAGAAAAGAGAGAAATGTTTGGTGCTGAGGGTGGGGAGAGCCTGGCCCAGGCTGCCCAGAGAGCTGGGAGCTGCCCCCTGCCTGGCACCAGTGCAGCTCAGGCTGTTTGGGGCTGGGAGCAACCTGCTCTGGCTGGGGATGTCCCTGGGGGCTGCAGGGGCTTGGGCTGGATGGGTTTGAAAGGTCTCTTCCCACCCAGACCAGCCTGGGAGTGTTTGCCTGGTGGGAGATGCTTCTTTCTGCCGGGCTGGGGGTCTGAGCTGTGCTTCCAGACCACCTCCCTCCAGCAGCTCCCCCCTGCGAGCTCTGGCAGTGAGTGCTGGCCCCTGCATCCTGCTGGGGATGTTCAGGAGACCTTTGGAGCAGTGACTGCTGCCCTGGGGAGACCTGGGGGGTTGCCCTTGGCACTGCAGAAGTTTCACCCCAAATGCTCAGGAAGAAGCTTTCTGGTTTTTATTGTGGTGTGTTTGGATTCCCACCCAGCTTTACCCACAAGTGACCAACAGCAGCTCGCTGCTGGCCGCCTGCTGCCCACCTCTGCCAGGGCGTTAGGTGCCCGTCCTCAGCGTGATGGTGTCGTGCCAGTTTTGGAAGACGAGGCTGTGAGTGGCCGGCCGCAGGACGGTGAACTCGTAGAGCCGGCCGGGCTCCAGCCCCTGCACCACGCAGCTGCTGGCGCTGACCAGCTGCATCCTGCTGAAGCCTCTCTGCGCGCCGCCGCTCAGCAGCTTCACGTAGACTTCGTACTGCTGGGGGTAGGCCTCGGGGTCCTGGCTGGACCACTTCAGCCTGGCCCAGCGGAGGTCTGCCACCGAGGCCTCCCTGTCGAAGAGCAGGGGCGGCTTGGCCGAGAGCGAGAGCCTGATGTCGGGGAGGGCGGCGCCCCGGCGCTGCGCCTCCAGCGGGGACACCAAGCGGTGCCTGGGGTGGACCCTCTCTGGGGTCTGCAGCGCCAGCAGCTGCTCCGCGGCCCCGGCCAGGGCAGACATCCTCTGCACCAGCAGGTCCCAGCGCCAGAGGAAGGGGCTGGCGTCGCGGCTGTCTGCGTAAGCCCGCAGCTCCCTCTGGCCTCTCTCCAGCTGCTCCAGCAGCTTGGTCAGGAGTGCCAGCTGGATTTTGATCTGGTTCTTCCCCACCTCCTTCATCCTCTGGAACTGCCAGGGGTCGATCAGCTCAAAGATGTCGATGAAGTGTGTGTCCTCCTGCTGCTCCCCCACCGCCATGTACTTGGGCTCCACCTCCAAGTAGAAGTAACACTTCTGCAGGAGCTCAACCTTCCTCTGTTGGTTCTGGAGGTGGTGGAGGTTGAGGGTGGAGTGCAGGAACTGCAGGACAAGGCTTCTCCTTTCCAAGTGCTGCTCACAGCTGGCATCTTCTCGCTCCTCCTGGCCGTGCTCAGCGCTCATCGAGCTGCCTTCCAGCTCCTGCACCACAGGCATGACCCCAGAGCTCAGCTGCTGCGCAGGAGAGCAGCAAGAACATCACCAGGAAGCAAAGGAGAAGCAGCTGTGAGGGAGCAGAACCATGGCTGTGAGTCTTCCCCCCTGTCTCCGTGAAAGCTCAGCTTATGGAGGTGTAGCTGAGGAGGAACTGTTGGGCTGGATTGGACTTCCAGAGGAGGCTGCCCAGGGCCAGGCTGTGGCTGTCCCCTGCCTGGAGGTGTTCAGGGCCAGGCTGGATGAGGCCTTGAGCAGCCTGGGCTGGTGGGAGGTGTCCCTGCCCATGGCAGGGGGCTGGAGCTGGCTGGTTCTGGGCTTCTCTGATTTCTGCTGTTCTGTGCAGTCTGCCTCTAAGCTCTCCAAGCAACTGGTCCCCTGAAGCCCCTCCTTGAGAAGTTCTACCCCTGCTTGATGGATTCAGTGTCAGGAGTTACTCCCTGCTGCACCCTCCCTATCTTGTTATCCTCTGTGTCATCCTAATTAGCTGCCTTTGTACTCCTGGAAGCAATTTCTTCCCATTCTTCTGCATCTCTGGAGATGTCTCTTTCTTCCCTCTCTGCAATCTGCCAGGCTGCTGAGGTTTGAGACCCAGCTCCTACCCCACCCCCTGCAGCCACAGAATCACCTTGCTGATTGCAGCTCACCCTCTGCCCCCCACTTTGCAGCAGGCTTTCAGGAGGAGTGACTGAAGGGAGGGCAGGGGACGGTGGCCACCTGCCCCCTTGGCTTCAGCAAGGCTTTTGACAACTCTCTCCCTCACAGGTGAGCCCAGGAGAGGGGCTTAGAAGAGTGGACAGGGAGGAGAGCTGAGGAGTGCCTGAAGAGTTCAGAGGGCTGTGAGCAGCAGTGCAGAGCCCACTTGGAGCCCTGTAACTCGTGGGTGCTCACCAGGGGCCAGGACTGGCTCCAGTCTTGTTCAGCATCTGGATGAGGGGATGGAGGGGACCCTCAGCCTGATGGTACCCAACTGGGAGCTGTGGCTGCCACCCCTCAGGCTGTGCTGCCACCCCTCAGGCTGTGCTGCTCACCCCTCAGGCTGTGCTGCTCACCCCTCAGGCTGTGCTGGCACCCCTCAGGCTGTGCTGCCACCCCTCAGGCTGTGCTGCTCACCCCTCAGGCTGTGCTGCTCACCCCTCAGGCTGTGCTGCTCACCCCTCAGGCTGTGCTGCCACCCCTCAGGCTGTGCTGCCACCCCTCAGGCTGTGCTGCTCACCCCTCAGGCTGTGCTGCCACCCCAGGCTGTGCACCCCTCAGGCTGTGCTGCCACCCCTCAGGCTGTGCTGCTCACCCCTCAGGCTGTGCTGCCACCCCTCAGGCTGTGCTGCTCACCCCTCAGGCTCTCACCCCTCAGGCTGTGCTGCTCACCCCTCAGGCTGTGCTGCTCACCCCTCAGGCTGTGCTGCCACCCCTCAGGCTGTGCTGCTCACCCCTCAGGCTGTGCTGCCACCCCTCAGGCTGTGCTGCTCACCCCTCAGGCTGTGCTGCCACCCAGGGAGAGCTGGGCAGGCTGAGAGCTGGGCAGAGGACAACCTCCTGAGGTTCAACAACAAAAAGTGCAGAGTCCTGCCCCTGGGGAGGGACAGCCCCTGGGGAGGGAGAGCCCCAGGCACCAGTACAGGTCAGGGGTTGACCTGCTGGGAAGCAGCCCCCTGGAAAAGGACCTGGGAGTCCTGGGGGACAGGAAGTTATCCATGAGCCAGCAAAGTGCCCTCATGGCCAAGAAGGACAAAGGTCTCCTGGGGTGCAGGAAGAGGAGTGTGGCCAGCAGGGCAAGGAAGGTTCTCCTGCCCTTCTCCTCTGCCCTGGTGAGGCAGGCTGCCCAGGGAGGCTGTGCATTCTCCCTCCCTGGAGGTGCTGAAGGCCAGGTTGGGTGAGCAGCCTGGGCTGGTGGGTTGGATGATACTCAAGGTCCCTTCCAACCCATTCTGTGAAGCTGTGAACTTCAAGCTTGTGGAAACCCTCCAGAGGTCTGCCCCCAGCTGCACTGCAGCTTCTCACTTGCTCCTTGCCAGGGACTTGTTTCCAGGAGAGCTGCCAGCTGCCTCCAAACCAGCTGCACTTCCTTCCCCAGCCCTAAACCACAGCAGTGCCAGCTCCTGGCATCCCTGGCTGGAGCACACCAGGCTTGGCTCTCGGGAGGAGGCCGTTTGGCCACAGGCTGGGCTGCTGCTGGGCTTTGCTTTCCTTTTCTCTCTTCTTGTCCCTATTTCCCCCTTGCCCAAAGCAGCTCTTTGCCTACCAGCTCCACTGTGGTTGCAGGCAGGGAGGCTGCAGCCACCCAAGCTGAGGGTTTGCATGGCTGGGGGTTCCCTCCAGCCAGGGTGTGGATGGGGTGGAAGGTGGGGAGGTGGCACCCATGGGATCTAGTGACACCCATGGGATCTAGTGGCATACATGGCAGTTGGTGGCACCCACACATCTCAAGCCCAGCCTCTCAGCCCTGGACTGCAGCTCTGGACCCTCCAGCCAGTGCCAAGCCCATGAAGGGCCAAACCTGCCTCACCTCCCCCTGCCTCACCTCCCCCTGCCTCACCTCCCCCTGCCCCACCTCCCCCTGCCTCACCTCCCCTGCCCCACCTCCCCCTGCCTCACCTTCTCAGGTCCCGGGGCTCAGCCCAGTGGCCCCAGTCCTGTCCCAGCCCAGCTCTGCCGGGGTGTGGCCACAGCCTGCTGGTTTCCATGGCAGTGCATTGTGGTGTGGGACCCGTGCAGGGAGCCTGGAGAACAGGAGGCTGAGGGGAGACCTTCTGGCTCTCTGCAGCTCCCTGAGAGGAGGCTGGAGCCAGGTGGGGGCTGGGCTCTGCTCCTAAGGAACAGGAGACAGGACAAGAGGAAATGGCCTCAAGCTGCCCCAAGGGAGGTTTAGGTTGGACAAGAGGAACAATTTCTGCCCCTTGAGGGCTGTCAAGGCCTGGCCCAGGCTGCCCAGGGCAGTCCCCATCCCTGGAGGGGTTTCAGAGCCGTGGAGCTGTGGTGCTGAGGGCCATGGCTAGGTGGTGCCCTGGCAGGGCTGGGGTCAGGCTTGGGCTCCAGGGTCAGAAGGGTCTCTCCCAGCCAAAAGGATTTCCCTGCTTCCATGCTCCCCTGGAAGGGATGGGGACTCCACCACCAGAAACAGGACCTAAGCTGCTCCATTGCCTGCAGCAAGCTTCCTTTTGGCTAGGAAGGGGTTTCCTGCTCTGCTTCACTGCAGGACCCAACCGTCCACTCAGCTCTTTCACTGGGGAGGAGACTCTGCCTGGTCTGGGTCCCAGTGCCAAGCCCAGCACCACCGCTGTGCCCATCAGCAGAGCAGGCAGGAGCCCTGCCCCAGCTGCTGCCTCCATCCTCCCTGAGATGAAGCCCTTGGGGCAGGGCTCAGCCTCTGTGCCGTCTCCTGTGCTTAGCTGGTGCCTCTGCTGAGCTCTTGGAGGTGACTGATGGGCAGGAGCCACAGCAGCAGCCCTGAGCCTCTGCTGTGACCGGCGAGGGAGGAGGCAATCTGTCATCTGCAGAGATCAATGCACCCTCTGAAGGCAGCCACAGCTCACAGCTTCATTTTGCAGCTGCCAGGAGATTAACTATGCAATTGTCAGGTGTGAGTCTCTAGCAGGCGAGGGAGATGACAAATGGGAGGGAGGGAAGGTTGATGGCCTGGCCTGGGGAGGGCTGGTGGGGAGCAGAGCTGGGGAGCAGAGCCAGGTTAATGCAGGAGATCACAGAAGCCCAGACAGGTCACTCAGACATCGAACCCATCCAGCCCAAGCCCCTGCAGCCCCCAGGGACATCCCCAGCCAGAGCAGGTTGCTCCCAGCCCCACACAACCTGAGCTGCAGTGGTGCCAGGCAGGGGGCAGCTCCCAGCTCTCCGGGCAGCCTGGGCCAGGCTCTCCCTACCCTCAGTGGCAAACATTTCTCCCTGCTCTCCACTCTCAATCTCCCTCAAACCATCTCCCCTTGTCCTGTCCCAACAGGCCCTGCTCAGAAGTCTGTCCCCAGCTTTCCTCTGGAGTCCAGCTGGAGTGTCCCCAGCAGTCCCTTGTCCCCATCACCCCTTGCCTCCTCCAAGGGACTCCTTGCACCCAGGGAGGCTCCACGCAGTCACAGACTTGTCTGGGCTGGACAAGCTCTCTAAGGTCACCCAGTCCAACATCCACCCAGCCCCACCATGGCCACAAACCAGGGCCCCAGGTGCCACAGCCACAGGTTTCTGGAGCACCTCCAGGGATGGGGCCTCCATGGGCAGGGACACCTCCCACCAGATCATCTCCTTGGTAGTCTCCATGTCCTGGTCCATGGGGAGAAGGTCTCCCCTAAGCCTTCTCTTCTCAGGGCTGAACAGCCCCAGCTCTCTCAGCCTTTCCCCCACAGGGCAGAGGGCTTCCAGACCTCTGATCATTCTCCTGGCCCTTCTCTGGACACCTTCCAGCCTCTCCACATCCCAAACTGAAGCTCCAGCTTTGGCCTGACCAACTCTGAGGCTGGAGCATTCAAGCCCCATGCAGCCCTCTCCCCTCCTCCCTCATCAGCTGAGCTGCCCCTGAAGCAGAGCCGACAGCAGCTGTCTGCCAGGTCTGTCTCCCTGCCCCATCCCCTCCTGCCCACAGCATCAGAACAAAGAACTTGTTAGTGCTGTCCTGGAGAGGCAGTGAGCAGCAGACAATTGATTTTTCCTCCTTCCTCTCATTAGTGAGCTCTGACACTTAATAAAACACACATTTCCACTCTGGGGGTGAGCAAAACACCCAGAGAGCTCCTGACAGAGGCAGCTGGGAGCAGGGCTTCATCTTTATGGCAAATCAATAGCTGCTGGAGCAGGGACGTTGGCAGGAGCCAAATGAAAAGTCACTGCCACTTTCTGCCTTCGCCTCTCACAGCTGCTGCGTGGCTCAGGCAGCTGGGAAGGAAACCACCACGGGGCAGGAGGCAGGACGGACCTGGTGCCTCCTGGGTCTGGCTGCTGCATGCAGGGGGCAGGGGGGACTCAGGCAGGCACAGGTTTGGAGCAGCTCTTTGGGCATTGCCTTGTCCGAGGTGATTCCTGTCCTGTCATCAAAGTCTCCCAACGTCACCACCTCCCCCAGGCTTCCTGGCTGTGTCCCTGCACCCCCAGGTGCTGCCCAAACTCCTCATGCTTGCCTGCCCCCTGGGAGCAGGGCTGGGGGAGCAGGGCTGGCAGGGCTGGCAGGGCAGGGCTGGCAGGGCAGGGCTGGGGGAGCAGGGCTGGCAGGGCAGGGCTGGCAGGGCAGGGCTGGGGCTGATTCGCTGCTGCCTCACACACCGGGAGCAAATCACCCTCCGGGTGCATCCCACAGCCCGAGCAGCAGCTCCACACAGCACTCGCTGTGCTCCTCAGCCTGCCCTTCAGGAGGCTCAGCTTGGAGAAGGAAGAGAGGGCACAAGCTTTCCCAGGGACCTGGAAGGGTGAGGAGCTGCTCTCCTGGGCTGCAAAGCCCCAGCTGGACCAGGCCAGGAGGAGTTAATCGTGTCCCAGGGGCAGCAATTATCTGCAGCTCATTACAGCCACTGTGGCACCCCGGGAGGAGCCCCACGGCCCGGGGCTGCCGGGTTTGGGGTAGCTGTTTGCCTGCAGCAGGACAACAACTTCGTGGCTTTGGGGCAGAAGCCTTCCCTGGTGTGTGCCCAGCCCCAGGGTCTCCTGGGAGCAGGGCTGAGTGCTTGGGATTCCCTCAGGAAAGGGAGCCCGGTGCTGAGGGCTGCTCCCTGCCCCGCCGGGTGCTGGCCGTGCAGCTCCTGGGCTGAGCAGCTCCTCCTGCCTCCGGGGGTGGCACTCGCTGAACTACCTCCCTCGTGGGCAGCTGCTGAGGGCTGAGCCCAGCTGCAGCCTACTGCTGAGGCTGGTTTAGCCATGATCTAGCTCGGGGAGCTGGAGTGGGGTCATGGAAGCTTCATTTATCCTGCTGGGAGCTCACCAAGAGCCTGCTGAGATGTCCTTGAGCTGCACTCTGCCAGCCAGAGGTCCTTGAGCAGTTCAAGTCAGGCTGTGCTGACCCAAATCCCACCCCACAGCCCCTGCTGGCTCATCCTGCTCCCTCCCCCAGGAAAGCATCCCAAGGGGATCAGCCTGGCTGGGATGTGGGACAGAAAGGGAAGGGGGGAAGTGGGAAACTTGCTGAGCCTGCAGCCTTGTCCCCTGCTCAGGAGCTGCTCAGGGCTGCAGCCCAGGGAGGTGCAATCAGAATCAACCAGGTTGGAAAAGACCTCAGAGATCATCAAGTCCAACCTACCAACCACAGGATCAGAGGATCCCCTCCCTCCCTCCCTCCCTGCCCCCGTTGTCCATGCTGCTGGGGATCAGCCCAGCACATGGTGCCAGCCCACGGCCAGCTCCTCACCCCCAGCACCCCCAAGTCTTTCTCCACAGGGCTGCTCTCCAGCCCCTCCTCCCCTGTGCGGACACCAGGGCTTGCCCTGACCCACGTGCAGGAGCTTGCCCTTGGCCTTGTCCAGCAGTCCCCTATCAACCACCTTTCATCCCACCCCAGCACCCCCCCAGGATCCTTGGGCAGGAGTGCAGCCCCCGGCAGCCGTGGGGTGGCCATGGGCACCTCCTCCTGCCCCCTGCAGAATGCCCGTGCAGCTCCAGGGGTGCCAGCCCAGCTTGGGGCACCCAGGGGATGGAACAGGGGTGCCAGCAGCACCCAGACCACCTCCCACCTCCAGCCGGGGCTGCACTAAAGAAAACCAAAGAGATTTGATTTCTTCCTTTGTGTGGCTGCTGCAGCTGCAGGGCTCAGGCTGCTCACCTCCAGCTGCCTCTGCCCACAGCAGGGCCCACACGTGGCAGAGGCAGCAGCTTCACCCAGAAGCACTTCAGGCTGCTCCCAGGTCCATGAAGAAAGCCACTTCTGGTGTGCAGCTGCTGGCCTGGCAGAGCTGCTGGCCTGGCAGAGCTCATGGCCTGGCAGAGCTCATGGCCTGGCTCCTCTGGGGCTACAGCACTCAGGCAGCCAGGGAGGGAATCCAGACCTCATTTCCTCTGCCAGGGAGGAGGCCTTTGGGCAATCTCCTCTGACAAGAACTTGATTTCATTACTTGATTTCCCCCTCACAGGTTTGTGCACAGGGATCTTGTTCTGCAGAGCTGCAGCCACCCCCTGCCCCAGCAGAGCTGCCCTGGGAGCAGCCTGGGAGTGCTGCTGTGGGGGCAGCTGAGCTGCCCCGGGCAGGACTCATCCTGCTGCTGGGGCTGGAGGCTGCCAGGGTCCCCAGCAGGACCTCCCCTTGCTCTGGACCCCATCAGCAACCCCCTACAGAACTCAGCCGTGCAGTGCCAGGGCTGGATGAGGCCCCTGGGACGAGCAGCCCCCAAGGCTGAGGCAGCCACAGCTCCAGGCTCCAGCTCTGCAGGGTTTGCCCACATGGCTGCTCCTGGTTTAAGGCAGGAAGGGTCAGGGGCTGTGGGCCAGTTCCAGATGATTGTCCCATCTCTGGAAGGAGTGAGGACATGAAGCTGGTTGTGCAGGGCTCAGCTCTAACCTTCTGCCCTGCTGAGACCTCCCTGCAGCGCTGGGGCAGCTCTGGAGCACAGCACAGACAGGGACCTGTTGCAGCAGGGCCAGAGGAGGCCACAGCAGTGCTGCAGGGCTGGAAGCCCTCTGCTGGGAGCCGGGCTGGGAGAGCTGGGGTTGTGCAGCCTGGAGACAAGGCTCCAGGGAGACCTCCTGGTGGCCTTCAGTGCTTCAGGAGGGCAATCAGGAAGCTGAGAAATGTTTGACACTGAGGGTGGGGAGAGCCTGGCCCAGGCTGCCCAGAGAGCTGGGAGCTGCCCAGAGAGCTGGGAGCTGCCCCAGCTGTGAGCCACCTGCTCTGGCTGGGGGTGTCCCTGGGGGCTGCAGGGGTTGGACTGGATGAGCTTGAGAGGTCTCTTCCCACCCAAACCAGTCTGGTGCCTTCCAGAGTCACATTTACCTCCCACCATGAGTGCGCTGCACCAGAAGAGGACTGAGGATGAAGAGGATGCCCCTCCTGCCTCTCAGCACGGTGGGGGTGAGCAGAGCCCCCTGGGCCTCGTGTTTTACTGTCACCTCCCCCTGCAGCCAGCCCCTGGGCTGAGTCATCTCCTGCCTCTGGAGTGTGTGGGCTCAGCACAGCCTTAGCTCCTCATCCTCTGCTCTGCAGGAGCCTGGCACAGGGTAAGCCACAGCTATTCATCAGGGTGGAGATGAGGAGGATGAGTGGCCTGGACCAGCCCCCAAGCCTTGCTCCTCCTGTCTCCTGGTGGTCTGGTGAGGGCTGCTGGAGTGGCTGCTGCTTGAGGAGCTCAAGAGATGCTCAGAGCTCAGGGCTGATGCTTTGTGCTGGATGACTCTGGTGCCCCTGCTGCAGAACAGTGCCAGAGCTGCTGAGGAGAGCAGCCTCTTGAGAATGTTCCTGCCACGTGTCAAAGAAGGCAGAGGGGGGAGGGAGGCAGGGAGGGGAACTGGGGGCAGCAGTGTCACAGAGTGGGCTTGGGTTGGAGGGGACCTTCCAGATCATCCAGCTCCAGCCCCCTGCCATGGGCAGGGACCCCTCCCACCAGCACAGGCTGCTCAAGGCCTCATCCAGCCTGGCCCTGAACACCTCCAGGGAGGAGGCAGCCCCAGTCTCCCTGGGCAGCCTGTGCCAGTGTCTCCCCACCCTCGAGGTGAAGAACTTCTTCCTCCTGTCCAATCCAACTCTCCCCTGCTCCGGTGAGCATCTCCCCTGTGCTGCTGTTCAGCGCCCCAGGTTGGTGCTTGCCCAGCTGCCCCGGGGCACCAGAGCCGGCCTGGTGCTTGTGGGGGTGTCCTCACCTGTGCCACCTCACCCTGCTGCCTGCCTGGCCCTGGCCTGTGCCAGGGCTCTGCCCCTCGCCAGGGCTCTGCCCCAGCACGTGTCCCTGCGGGTCCCCGGGGGCTGCCTGCTGCTGGGGAACATTTGTCAGCTCCCAGGGAGCTGAAGCATCTTGGCGAGCCTCAGAGCCCTCTCTGCAGAGAGGCAGCAGGTCCCCAGGGAGCAGCGTTCCTCCTGCTGACTGACACCAAGCCCTCTGCCGCTGGCATTCAAAGCTGCTGGCTGCCAGCTCTGCCAGGAGGCCGCCAGCCCCCCGCAGCCCCCAGGCCCGCCCGCCCCGGGGCCCTGCCGCACGCAGCTCCGCAGGGGCTGAGCCCCGCTGCGGCCGGGGCAGCTCACGGGGCCGGCCGGGGGCTGCTCACAGCAGCCTGGGCGCCGGCAGGATGCTGCCCGCCGGCGTGGCTCCCGGCAGAGAGGAGCTGGGAGGGCGGGCAGAGCTCGCCGGGGTGCAGCGGCAGCTGGAGAGTCCCGGCGGCAGCTCCTTGGGTGGGAAGAGCCTCCTGGGCTCAGCCAGTCCGAGCAGCAGCCCAGCACCGCCACGGGCCCCAAGCCATGGGCCCAGGTGCCACGGCCGCAGGCTTCCGGCACCCCTCCAGGGCTGGGGACTGCACCACCTCCCCGGGCAGCCTGGGCCAGGCCCTGCCCACAGCGATGTTTCCTCACCTCCAACCTAACCCTCCCCTGGCACAATTTCATCACTTGTTACCTGGGAGAAGCCCGGCCCTGCTCAGCCCAGCCCAGCCCAGCCCAGCCCAGCTCCAGCCCCAGCCCAGCCCAGCTCAGCCCAGCTCAGCCCAGCTCTCCCCCAGCCCAGCCCAGCTCAGCCCAGCCCAGCCCAGCCCAGCCCAGCTCAGCCCAGCCCAGCCCAGCCCAGCTCTCCCCAGCCCAGCCCAGCTCAGCCCAGCTCAGCCCAGCCCAGCCCAGCCCAGCCCAGCTCAGCCCAGCCCAGCCCAGCCCAGCCCAGCTCTCCCCAGCCCAGCCCAGCTCTCCCCAGCCCAGCTCAGCCCAGCCCAGCCCAGCCCAGCCCAGCTCTCCCCAGCCCAGCCCAGCTCAGCCCAGCTCAGCCCAGCCCAGCCCAGCTCAGCCCAGCTCTCCCCAGCCCAGCTCAGCCCCCCAGCTCTCCCCAGCCCAGCCCAGCCCTCCCCCAGCCCAGCTCTCCCCAGCCCAGCCCAGCTCAGCCCAGCTCTCCCCAGCCCAGCCCAGCTCTCCCCAGCCCAGCCCCTCTCCCCAGCCCTTTCCAGGAGCTGCAGGCCTCCCCAGCCCCCACCTGGCTCCTGGACTGCCCCCTGCCCCCTCCCCCCCCCCCCCAGGCCTTTGCTTGCCTGCTGCTGAGTGGGGCAGCTCTGCCCAGCCCCACTGCGGCCCCCTGTGCTGAAAGCATCCCTGGGAGGTGCTGTCGGCAGCAATTAGGCAGCACAAAGCTGATGGCCAGGCTGCTGGGGCTGCTGGAGGGGAGGAGTGGCTGCCCAGCACGTCCCAGCACAGGCACTGGCACTGCCCGGGGTCACACGAGGCTGTTATGCAAGGGCTGGCAGTGCCAGGGCATGGCCCTGTGTCTCAGGACAGTTCTGTGTCCCACACTGCTCTGGGGGGGCCTCAAGTTGCTCAACCCCCAGGAAACTGCTGGCTGCAGTTGCCTGCCCAAAACATCTTCAGAGAAGCCCAGAGCCCAGCCTGGAGGGGCTGCAAGGGACCTCTGCAGCTCACCCAGGCCCAGTCCTGCTCCAGCAGGGCACCCACAGCAGCCTGCCCAGGGGCACAGTGCCGGGGGGGGGCTGGAAGCTCTGCACAGGAGGAGACTCCACAACCTCTCTGGGCAGCCTGCTCCAGGGCTCTGCTCCCTCAGGAGGATTTTCTCCTCCTGTCCAGGCAGAACCTCCTGGGTTCCACTTTGTGCCCTCTGGCCCTTGTCCTGTCCCTGGGCACCAACCAGTGGCCCTGGGCTGGGGCAGGGCAGCTCCTTGGTGTCTGCAGCGAGAAGAGAGCTAACCCTGACCCAGGCTGAGGGGCAGGAGCCTGGGCTGCCGGGGGGCCGGGAGGGGGGGGCAGGGGCCTGCCGGGCTGCCGGGGGCAGGGCTGGCGGGGGGGCTGCCGGGGGGGGGGGTCGGGGGGCAGGGCTGGCGGGGGGTGGGGAGGGGCTGCCGGGGCTGCCAGGGGTGTCGGGGGGCAGGGCTGGGGGGGCTGGGGCCGGGCTGCCAGGGGCGGGGGGGCAGGGCTGCCGGGGGTCTCGGCCCCCGCCGCTGTGCCTTGGGCCCCGGTGGCGGGCGGTGAGGAGCACGCCGGGGGCTGCAGCGCAGGCCAGGCACGGACAAAAGCAGCACGCTGCCGATCCCGGTCGCGTTGTGGCTTTTCCGCCCCAGCAAACAGCTTTATTCACACCAACACCTCTCACGTCACAGCGCCGCGGCCGCTCGCACACCTCGGGGGCTCCACAGTGCTCAGGGAACTTAAATAGAAGGTCTCAGACCAACCCCAGTAAAACCAAGTACAAAAAATAGTTCTATAAAGTTGTTCACACATCAGGTCCTAAGTCACCAGCTTCTGTGCAAAAATAACCCCCACACCCCCAAACCAACCCAGAGACCCCGCCCGACCCCCGACCAGAGGGGAAAGACAGAACGCTACAGATCCACGGCCTACGGTCACCCTCCGGAGGGGGGAGGCTGGGTTTAAGCTTTCTGCTCTTGCTGGAGCTCAGCACAGGGGCTGCAGGGTGCCCTGGCCCCGGGCTGGAGCCCTGGCACCTCCCTGGCGCGGCAGGGAAGTGGCACTGCCCTCCCTGCCCAGCTGCCCCCCCGGGCTGGGGACACCCAAGCACCCCCTGCAGCAGCCTGGGAGTGAACAAACAGCCCTGGGGCAGACCACAGAGAGTTTGTCAGGTGCCAGCTGGAAGAGGGCAGCTCCCTCTGGCCGCACCCAGCACCCCAACGTGTGAAATGCCTCCGGCCCTGAAGGGCTCCGTGCTGGCAAGGGCTGCCTGGGGAGCAGCAGAGGGGCTGACAGCACAGCTCTTCCCAGCACCAGCTGCTGGGGAGCCAGCAGCAGCTTGGCCTCATCCTGCTGCCAGAGGAGCCAGCAGCAGCAGCTTTGGCCTCATCCTGCTGCCAGAGGAGCCAGCAGCAGCAGCTTTGGCCTCATCCTGCTGCCAGGAGGAGCTGGGAGCTCCACTTCCCAGCTGCTTCCCCTCTGCTGCCCCTTGGAGCTGGCCAGCCCAGCTGATGGGGCAGGAGGCTGCCAGCAGCCAGGGTGAAGCACCCAGCCTGCTGCAGCAGCACAGCCAAGCTGGCAGGGGGCTGGGCCCCACGCCCCCAGTGTGGGGGCAGAAGCCCCCCTCAGCCCAGGAGAGCTGTAGTGTGAGGCTGGGGCAGCACAAGCCTGGGGTGAGGAAGGGAAGCAGCAAAGTCTCCCTGCTCAAAGCTGAGGGAAAGGTGTCCCAGGGGGTGGCCTGCAGCAGCCCCCTCAGCAAGGCTTAAGCCCAGTCCCAGCAGGGAGGGGACAGGACACACAGGAGGATGCTGATGGGGAGGGCTGAAGTCTTTATTGCTCCAGGGAGGCCCTGGGAGCCTCTGATATGTGAAGGAGCTGGGTCCTGAGGAGCCAAAGGAAGACCACAGGGGTAACTCTTTTTACCTGTCACTAGCACTGCTGAGCCCCCAGCACAGCAGCCAGGGGACAAGGTGGGAAGCTGACCTCACCCCTCCAGGCTAGAGCCACCTCTGCTCTCTCCTCTCCCCACGGCCCCAGGCTGGCCAGGGGAGCCCCGTGCAGGCTGCAGCAGACACCACAGGTCCCAATCCTCCTGAGGCTTGGCTTGCTCCCCCCACCCCCTCTTGTAAACAGCATAGTCAGAAGTAAACAGTTTCATACAATCACTCTCCCTCCCCTCGAGCCTGGAGGGCAGCAGGGCTTTGTGAGAGGGTTCTGGGCTCTCCCACCCCACACTGAGCAGGCAACTCCCCCCAACACCTGGATTCTGAGCTTCAGTGTGGCCAGGAAGGGATGAAGACAGCCTGGCCCTGGGCTGGAGGCTCACTGCTGCTTCCTTGGGTTTTCCCAGCCCAGCCTAACCCCAGAAGAAGCCAGAGTGGAGGGAGAAGTTGAGCCAGCAGGAGCTGGGCAGGAGCTGATGCCCAACACCTGAGGAAGAGAAACCTCAGCATCCTCCATCCCACAGCACATGCTGATCCCCATTCCCACCTGGTTCCAGAGGGAGCTCTGCCCTGGGCCAAAGGAGCTGGGAGGGGAGATGCTGGGAGCTGTAAACACAAGGCAGGTTCCTGGATAGTTTGGGGAGTTGAACACAAACAGCAGCAAAATCATCAAGGAGAAATGCTCCTAAAGGGACAAACTGAGGAGGGAAGCATCCAGGCTGGCCCAGGGCTGGCAGCCCCAGGGCTGGGCCCTGGAGGTGGTTGCTAAGTCCTAAGTAAGGCACTAAAGTCCTAGTCACTGACAGCAAACTGCTTGAAAGAAACAAAACCACATCTGCAATGCAAAAAGCTGAGGTGGAGATGTGTGGTTTGGCTGAACACAGTGGTGCATGGAGGGGGCTTGGACCCTCCCAGGGCTTGGTCTCCACACCTGGGATCTGCCTGCCAGGGAGCTCCCTCCAGCTGGGGTGGTAAGAGCCAGTGAGGAGCCCTGAGCAGGGCTGGGAGGGTAAAGCCTTCTGACTGCACCCTTCAAGCCAGCACTAGGTGAGAACAGGCAGGAGCAAAGGCTCTGGCAGGTGGAGGAGGGGTGGTCCAAGTGCCCAGGGCACTAACGCTGTCCTGGTGAACTCCAGGGTGCAGCTCTGGTCTCACCACAACCCCTCCTGGGGGAGAGACCCACCCACAGCCCCTTGGCACAGCCACTGTGGGGATCTGCTGCTAGCTAGAGAGCAGCCAAAGAGCTCTGCAAGGCCCCAGGGCCAAGCACAGCATCTGCTGCCCCAGCCCAAGCTGCTCAAACCCCAGTCAAACCAGTCTGGAAGGAGCTGCCACAGCTGTGGTCTGGTTGTGGCCAGCCACAAGCCCACAGAGCAGGCCTAGAAAGAAGAGCAGTGTGGGAGTCAGGGCTTGGCCTCCAGCTTGAGCTCTCCAAACCTTCACCAAGTCACAGGCAGATGGTCTGGAGCCTCCTGGCACTGTCCTCCTAAGAAGGACCTTGGCCTTAGCTCTGTGCCCTGCAACAGATGGCAGAGCAGAGCAAAGCTCTCCCTGCCCCATTCCCTCTCACCCCACGAGGTGGCACTGAGCAGGCAGAAGGTGCTGCCAGCCTGGGATCCTGCCACTGAAGCTGCAGCCAGGCAGGCAAGGAGCAGCTCCCACAGGCAGGGCTGGGGGTCAGGGAAGGGTCCTCCTCCACCTGAGCCCTGGGCAGCTCAGGGAGGGGCGCTGGGGGCAGAGCAGCCCACTCCCCACAAGGCTGAGGAGTTCTTGGGAGGGTGAGGAGCTGCAGGGGGCAGCAGAGGTGGTGCTTTACATTGCATTTACAGTGAGCAAGGTCTGAAGACCATCCAGGCAGGGGCAGCCCCCAGGATTAGTTGCTCAGGCAAGGAGGTGGAGAGCCAACTGCTCAGCCTGAGGTCCCAACCTCCCCACCTGAGCTGCACCCGAAGCCCAACAGCAGCATTGCCCTCTGCTTCCACAAGAGGCCTGTGGGAGGGCAGAATCCAGCCCCTGACTCCTTGAGACCAAGCCTGCTCCTCTCCCAAGGACTGCTCCTGGCAGCTGAGCTCTGGCAGAAATGCTCTGGGCCAGGGGCTGCTTCCTGCCTCCCCTGCACAGAAAACATCTACCTGAAAATGTACCTGGGGGCTCCTGGGGCCCTCTGAGGAGCAAGACTGCAACAGGTGAGTGCAGTGCAGCTGGGCAGAAGCAAGGTCTGCCTTGCTGAGTGCATTTTCCAGCTTGCTTACACCACTCCACCCTAACTTCAACTGCTCCCAGCCTGGGGCAGCAGCCAGCCCCCCAGCAGCTGCCTGGCTGGGCACTCCTGGAGCTGCTGCCACACACAGCCCAGCAGAGTCCCCTTCCCTGCAGCAAGCCTGGCACTCACGTGGCCCCCACCTCCCCTGAGAGCCAGCAAACAGCTTTGAAACCCAAAGCTGTGCCCAGGCAGACTCGGAGCCGGTGCCTGGCAGCAAAGCTGGCTGATTCCTACCTCCTGAGGGCACCAGAAACATCTGCTGAGTCCATGGCAGTAGAGGAGACACAGAGAGGGCTGGGCAGGGGCAGCTCTGCCCCCTGGATCTCCTTCCCAAGTCTTGTGAGCAGGCCTGCAGGCAGCTTCTGCTCTCCCGCAGGGCCCCTCCTGCACCCCCACAACCAAACCAGAGCAACTCCCCAAGACTTCACAGTGCCAGAGGTCCTGCAGCCCAGGCTCTTCTCTCTCATCTTCCCTCCTCTGGGACTTCCCTCCTTGCCTGGAAATAATGAAGGTTATGGGTCCCTGGGGAAAGCCCTGCAAGAGAAAGGAGAAAGAGAAGTCAGGTGTGGCAGGAGTTTTGAGCCCAGTGGTGCCACCCTGCCAGTCCTCCTGCTGCCACCCTGCCCAGGCTGCAGGCAGGGGGAGGGGAGCTCCAGGGGAGCAGCTGGGACTTGGTGACCCCAAAGGTCTCTTCCAACCTCACCAATTCCACAGCTCTGTGATCCTAGGTAAGGCAAGCAGGGCACTGACAGCACCTTCACTGTTCACTCCCAAGCCTCAACTGAAGCATCCCTGTGGGGGCTGGGAGAGCCTGGGGGGAGCACAAACCTTGCTGCACAGCTCCAAGCGTGGCTGCAAACAGCAGCACCTCCAGAGGACACCGGGTGGAAGGTGTCTGTGGTGAAGGGCTGAAGGACACCACTGGGGAGGGTACCTCCCCCACAGCCTTCCCAGTGCTCCCAGTTAGCCCAGGATGGGTGTGGGCATAGAATCCTGGGATGCTTTGGCCTGGAAGGGACCTTCAACATCAGCCAGCTCCAGCCCCCAGCCTGGCCTTGAGCACCCAGCCTGGCCTTGAGGGAGGGGACAGCCACAGCCTCCCTGGGCAGCCTGTGCCAGTGCCTCCCCACCATCCCCCTGCCTCGCAGGGCTTCAGTTATCAGTGCAGGCACACGGTGGTGCAGGGCTGCTGGCTGGACTGGGTGAGCTGAGAGGGCTCTTCCAACCCAAGCAATTCCATGTCTTGGTGTGCAGCAGAAAGCAAGCCACAAAGACCTGCTTGGCTGGGAAGTGCCAGCTGGCACCCGGGCTCTGGAAGGGTAGGAGGGCACGAAGCCTGCTCCTGCGGCCAGCGGGACCAAGGACACGAAGGGGAATCAGAAGAGGCCAGTGGCACCCCAAGGAGTAAGCAAAACCCCCCAAACCACCTCAAACAATCTGATTGCCAGGATCAGGGAGGGGACAGCGTTCCAGGTGATGACACAAAGCCAGGCTGAGCAGGATCTGAAGCTGCCCTGGGGAAGAGCCACTCCCCGCACGCCCCGGCGGCGCAGCGCCGCAGCTAAGTCAGCCGAGGTGACTTGAGGTCCCTGGTCAACTTAAATTACCTGAGAGCAGAATCCAGGCCCTGCTCTCAATCCCATTTTAAGCTTCTCAAGAAGGTTTCTAATTTAAGGTTTGCCTTTAAGAAGAGGCAGAGACAGCCTGCTGCAAACACACCGAGGACCCACGCCGGGGACCCGCGGCGCCTCCCCCAGCCTTCTGCTGCCCCATCAAGAAGGTTCCTCACAGCTCTGGGGCTGTGGAGAACATATGGGCAGTGCTGGGGCTCTTCTGCCAGTGCCAGGCTGCCTGTGCCAGGCTGCCTGTGCCAGGCTGTGTTACATAAGGGCATCCATCCCTGCTGCAGCTATGTCACGATGGCGCTCGTGACGACGGAGCCCGCCGGTGGCTGCGGATTCACGGCCGGAGCCGGAGGGGGAGGAGGGGTGCAGAAGGCAGCTGGGATTCTGCAAACAGCCCTGGGGTAGGACTGTCCCCTCGGTGTCTGAGCCCTGCATGTCCTCTTCTGCAGCTCTGCACAGGATGAATGCTGCCCGCGGGGCAGGGGCCGGTTGCATAACCGCACCTCCGCAGATGGCAGCGGCAAATCCCCAGCTGACCCCTGGCAGCGCGGCCCCACGCCTCGCCCTGCGGCGCCAGGTGGGGTGAGCCCAGCTCCTCAGGGCCCCAGGACTCGATCACACCCATCCTGAGGCTTCACACTTGCGTGGATTCACTCCCTCCCCCCACCCTGACGTCCCACACCCGCGCCGGGAGCGGCGCGCCGGGCGGTCAGCGCCGGGCGCTGGAGGTCCTCAGGGGGCTCGGCGTGCTGCGGGGGGGTGCTGAGGGATGGGGCTGTGCTGCGGTCTGGACAGAGCAGCACTGACAGAACCAGACCCATCCCAGGGGACTTCCCATTCCTATATTCCTACTCCTCTGCAACGAGCACAAAGCTTAGCTGGGGCACACCACGAGGTCCTCTCCCTGAGGCCACCGCAGCAGCACCTGAGGAAGCCTCGGGGTGGGCAGCACTGACAGTTTCTAGCAAAGCCTGCCCAGTGTCCCCAGCCTGGGCAGCCCCCACCTCCTAGGAGCAGGCCAGGCAGGCAGCCATCCCCTGTGAGGCTGAAGGCTGGGTGGTTGCTGGCCAAGGCAGCTGTTTCATCATCACCCCTTTGCTCCCTGCTCCGACCCAGCCGGACCTGGAGGTTTCAGGGCCAGGGAAGGGCTGGGAGCTGCAGCTGCAGTGCCAGCACCTGACACAGGCAGGCTTGCAGGTCTCCTGGGACCAGCAGTGGTCAGAGGGAGCTCTGCAGGAGCTTTAAAGAACCTGGGCTGGGAAGATGTCAGCCTCACTCCTCATCATCTGCAGTGTCTCGGCCCCACTGAAGCGTGTGGCCAGGACCAGCCCTGGTAGCAGCTCCTGTTTACACACAGCTCTGCCATGCAGGCCACACCTCCCAGCCCTTCAGTGGCACTGGTCAGCGGCACCACCAGCCCCCTCTCTGCCCCGGGGGGGGGGTCCTTCCAGCCCACCAGCAGCAGGACCTCTGAGCTTAGGACTATTTAGGAACAGAGGGGAGCAGAGAGGGACTCTGAAGGGAGCTCGGTGTGAGCAGCACCGTTTTGGAAGCTTCCTTCCTGGGCAGACACAAACCCTGATGCTGGAGACCCAAGCATCCCAGCTGTGGGCAAGCAGAGCCCACAGCAGAGGGAAGTCCTGCCTCTGAGCAAGGAAACGAAACGAGACAGCCCCACAGAGCCCCATCTGCCTCCCAGGTGAAGGCAAAGGGAACAGCCTTGTGCTGAGACAGCCCTGGGGTGTCCTGCCTGAGGGGACAGGGACAGTGCTAGACACCCAGCTGCTCCCAGCACTGTCACAGCTTCATGGAAGGGGCTGGGTTGGAAGGGACCATCTAGCTCCAACCCCCCTGCCATAGGCAGGGACACCTCCTGCCAGACCAGGATGCTCACAGGGATTGTACCACACAGCAGAGGAGGCAGAACTGGCAGCAAATTCCCTGCTCCTGGGGCAGAGATCTCCCCAAGGCTGCACGATCTCATCTCCACCACTGCCCAGGGCCTCTGAGGAGCAAGGCTCCTGCCCAGCCCTGCCTGCTCCCCTGGGCTTTTGGGCAGCAGCAGGTCTTGCAGCTGCTCATTCAGTTTCCCACCTCTGCTGCTTTCTTTTGCAGAAGCCCAGGTGGGAAAAAACCACTGAGGAGCAGTGCTCCGAGATGAGTCACTCGAGCAGAGCTCCGGGAGCATAAAGGGCTCCTTTGTCCCAGAGTCCCAGAGGCCTGCAGAGCAGCCCAGGAGCAGCCAGCAGGGAGCCGCGGGTCACTTACCCTGCTCAGAGCGCAGCAGGGCCCCGGCTTCAAGCAGCGCAAGTCACCTGGTCCATCCTGCTCTCCAGCTCGAAGGCGTCGGGCCTGTCCTGGGGGTTGGCAGCCAGCATGTCCTTCAGGAGCCGCTTGATGCCCTCAGACATGGAAGTCCTGCGCTTCTGAGGGATGTGCAGCTCCATCTTGGGGTTCTCCAGCAGCGCCTCCCCCACGGGCACGATCTCGGTGCCCTGCCGGACGTAGGTCCCCAGCAGCTCCTTCTTGGTCTCGGCGTCGATGAAGGTGATCCTCTCGATCATGGCCCAGATGATGATGCCCAGGGCGAAGATGTCGGCCTTGGCGGTGTAGTGCCCCTCCCAGACCTCGGGGGCCATGTAGAAGTCGGAGCCGCAGGCGGAGGACAGCCAGTACTTGTTGACGTTGACGGCCCTGTCCCCGGCCGCGCCCTCCCTGCCGCGGGCCGTCAGGCCGGCGCACACCTTGCTGAGCCCGAAGTCGGCCACCTTCAGCACCGGGCTGCCGGACTGCTCGGTGATCAGGATGTTGTCGGGCTTGAGGTCCCTGTGCACGATGTGGTTCTTGTGCAGGAAGGCGATGGCGCTGGTCAGCTGCAGCATGAAGCTCCTGTTGGTGGCGGGGTCGGGCCGGCGGGACAGCACGTACTGGTTGAGGTCTCCCCCGCAGAACTCCATGACGAACCACAGGTAGCAGGGCTCCTCCGCACAGCCCAGCACCCTCTCCCCTGCAAGAGCCACAACACCAGGGTGAGGCGCCGGGGCGCCAGCGGGCTGCAGAACCTCTCCCGGCAGGACAGACTGAGGGGGTTGGGGCTGTTCAGCCCGGAGAGGAGAAGGCTCCCAGGAGACCTATTTGTGGCCTCCCAGTACCTGAAGGGGGCTACAGGAAAGCTGGGGAGGGAGCGGAGGAAGAGGCACCTCAGGTGCTGCAGAGGGGAAAGAGAGCATCAGGCAGGCAGCTTCCTGCCAGCAAAGCTTGCATCAGGTGAGCCTTGAGGTCAGGGAGGGACAGGACTGGGGGGGGATGGAGCAAAGCTAGAGGTGGGGAGATTCAGATTGGATGTCAGGAAGTTGTCCCCCAGGAGGGTGGTGAGAGCCTGGCACAGGCTGCCCAGGGAGGTGGTGGTGGAAGCCTCATGCCTGGAGGCTTTTCAGGCCAGGCTGGATGTGGCTGTGAGCAACCTGCTGTGGTGTGAGGTGTCCCTGCATGCCAGCGTGCCCTGGTGCCCACCAGCAGCAGACCCAGCCCCCTAGGATGCAAACCCCCCACTGAGGGCCCAGGAGACAGACAGAGGCTGCAAAGACAACCAGCTCATCTTCACTCTAGAACCTAGCTGCTTTGCATCCATCCAGCAGCAGAAGCGACAAGCTGGAGGCCACCACTCACCCCTGCCCCAGAGAACAAGTCCCAGAGCCAACTCTGAGCCTTTGGAAAGCAGCTTCAGCACTCCACCCACCTGACAACGTGTGGGGGAGGGCTGTTTATTGCAGCAGAGCCCCTAGAGAACAGCTGGGAAAGGAAACTTCCAGCAGCAGGTAAAAAATCAGGGACTAGCAGGGGGACATGGGAGGCCTGGACAAGTCCAGCAGCAACGGCCAGGGCTTGGTGTGGGTGGGAAGGTCGGTTCTGTGCACAAACAGTCTGTAGCCATGGCTACTGCTATGGTAATGGGAGTCTGCACAACACAAGGATTTGGCTGCACCTCCCTGTCCTCAGCAGAAGATAAAAGGTTTGGTCTGGGGGATGGGAAGGGCAGGGAACAAGTTGGGTGACCTTTGAGGAGTCAAAGGAGACCCTCAGAGTGCTCAGACACAAGGCCAAGGGACCTCAAGGTCAGCTTGGCTCTGGAGGCCAGAAGGCTGAGCAGGAAAAGCAGCTCCTCTGGTTTGAGGCAGGCTTTGGTGAGGAACCACAGGATGGTAGGGGTTGGAAGGGACCTCTGGAGATCAAGGCCAACCCCCCTGCCAAGGCAGGGTCACCCAGAGGTGGTCACCCAGGAACACAGCCAGGTGAGTTTTCAGTCCCCAGAGATGGAGCCTCCACCACCTCTCTGGGCAGCCAGCTCCAGGGCTCCAGCAGCCTTCAACTACAGAAGCTCCTCCTCATGTCCAGATGGAACTTCTGATGTTCAAGTGTGTGACCAAAACTCATTGTGAGGGAGCTCAGGCAGAGGCTGTTTGCCCTGGGAGCAGAGCCCTCTGCACGCCCAGCTCACCCCACTGCCACCTCCTCAGCTTTGCTGAAGCCCAGGGACACGTCACCAGGGCACAGGGCTTTGTGCTCCTGCTCCCCTCAGCATCCCAGCACGGGGAGCAGCAGGGTTTGGCTCCTCCCAGCCAGGAAGCACGGCAGAGCCCTGTGCCCACCACACAGAGGCAGGGCAGGGAGGTGAGAGCATCCATCCAGCATTCCCACAGGGAAGCAGCTCAAACACCAGCCTGTGGGGTCTGACAAGCCAAGGCTTGCTCTGAGCAGCAGCAGGGCTCTGAGGAGCTGGCGCCAGAGCCTCCCCCAGGCAGAGGGGAGGACACAGCTGACCCTGCAGTAGCTGCAAGCTCCTTGCACTTCCCTCTGGGTGGAGCTCTGCTAGAAGCAGCTAAAGCCAGGAGCAGTATTTCCTCCTTGTCTATAATCTGAGAAGTGTTTGAGTTGTTAAATCATCTCCCTGCCTCCCAAACAAACAGCTCCCACCAGCAAGAGCTGGCAGGCTGCTGCCTACAGACGAGATGTTAGCAAACTCCAGTCAGGCACAGCCAAGAGATGAAGGGATGCAGGAGACAGCCCAGATCTGTTCCCCATCAGCAAGCCAGCAGCCTCAGCATGCTCCCTGCCCAGGCAGACTGGCACACTCTCAGAACCACACAATTGTTTGGGTTGGAAAAGCTCTCTGCGATCTTAGAGTCCAGCCAGCAGCCCAGCACCACCGTGGCCACCAAACCCTGGCCCTAGGTGCCACGGCCACAGGTTTTGTGAACCCCTCCAGGCATGGGGACTCCACCAACCCCCTTGGGCAGCCTCTGCCAGTCCCTGACCACTCCTGCAGCAAAGAGATTTTTCCTGATCTCCAACCTAAGCCTCCCCTGGCACAGTCCCAGGCCATTTCCTCTCATTCCATCACCTGAGACTAGCTGCAGAAAGTAATTCCAACCTCTCCATCTCTGCTGCAGCCTTCCCACCACCTGTCCTGGGAGCTCATTAACAGCTTGTTAATTTGCTTAGAATCACAGGGTGTGTGGGGGGAATAAAATAATAAAGCCAGTGCCAGCAGAAGCTGCAGCCCAGTGCCCACTGCTGCTTGAAACCTCTGACTCCCCCTCAGCAAAGAGATGAGAGCCTGGCACAAGCCTGGGTGCTTGCACTGATAGGTACCTGTGTGACTGATGCCAGGGCAGCCCACAAGTGAGGCTGTCGGTGCCCCCCGGGGGGGACATGGCAGGAAGCAGCACTCTGCACCTGGTCAACTTGGGCAGCTCTGGCCCTGTGTTGGGGCAGGAACAGAGAGGGGCAGGAAGGTACCCGAGTGCCAGGGCACAGTGCTGAGGTGCCTGCCTCTGCTGCAGGTCAGGGCTGGGCTTCCAGCTTCTCCTGTGCACTCTGCCCTTCAGTTCAGGATTCTGTACACAGAATCATTTGGGTTGGAAGTGACCTTGAAGATCATGGAGCCCAAGCACTAACCCAGCACTGCCAGGGCACCACCAAACCATGGCCCTCAGCACCACATGCCCACAGCTCTGAAACTCCTCCAGGGCCTGGGCAGCCTGAGCCAGCCCCTGACAACCCTCACGGGGAAGAAATTGCTCCTCCTGTCCAACCTAAACCTCCCTGGTGTCACTTGAGACCATTTCCTCTTGTCTTGTTCCTTGGGAGAAGATCCCAAGCCCCACCTGGCTCCAGTCTCCTCTGTGGGAGCTGCAGAGTGCCAGAAGGTCTCCCCCCAGCCTCCTCTTCTCCAGGCTGAACACCCCCAGCTCCCTCAGCTGCTCCTCCCCAGCCCTGTTCTCCAGACCCTTCCCCAGCTTCCCTGCCCTGCTCTGGACCTGCTCAGCCCCTCAGTGTCCTTCTTACAACCTGGACACCTCGTCAGAACGATGCAGGTGCAGGCTCCACACTGCAGCTGAGCCCCAGCATCACCCAGCAGCTGTGCTCCTGATTCAGGAAGTCTGCAGCTAATCCCCTGCCCGTGCCCTGAGCCCAGGCTGGTTGGCACAGCAGCTGTGTGCCCCTGAATAGCCCAGCCGCGGGCGTGCGGGAGGGCACGGCAGCAGCTACGTGCCGGCCGGAGACACAGCCCAGCAGCTCCACAGGCTGCAGCAGGGATGGAGGGTGAACAGAGCCAGGAGGCTTCTCCCAGCTCCAGCTTGTTTGGCTTTGAATGCCCTTACCCATGCCATGTGGGAGCCACCAGGCCAGGGCTGCTGGCGGGCGCAGGCTGCGGCCGGCACGGCACAGCCCGCGGGGCAGGGGGAGAGGAGAGGAGGACATTGCTCCAGGCTGGGCAGCCAAAGGTTGCTCTCCAGCTCTGGGATGAGCTCCCAGCTCTGCTCCCCCTCTCCAGGGCTGCAGCAGGACCAGGAGAGGCAGGGAGTTTGGGGGGGTCTCTCCTCACCTAGAGAAGGAGGGCACCAAGAGCTCTCTCCCAGCTTTGACACCCCCCTGTGACAAAGAGGGGCAGGAAGCCCCTGACCTGCCAGGCAGAGCCTGCCTGGCTACAGCTGGACACACACCCAAGGGCAAGAGCTGGCTCCAAGCCCAGGCAGTTGTGCCCACAGAAATGAGGGCACTGCCCTTCTTGGGGAGACTCCCTGGGGGGTGGCGTGAAGGGAGAGCAGGAGGAGAGGGAGGCAGGCCTGGACATGTACCCCCAGGAGCATGGAGGGGTCAGGCAGGGCCTGACAGCCAGAGGTTCACCCAGAAGGTCTCAGCAGCCTGGCATCAATCTGTGCCCAGCACAGGGTCTGGAGGGTGCCTGCTCTTGGGGGGAGGGGGCGGAACTCGGATGGGAGGGCAGGGGGAGACTGAGCCCCCAGGGAGTGTGGGCGAGTGCTGGGACACAGGTGTGGGGAAGGAGTGGAGTGAGCTGGCTGTGGGTGCAGCAGGCTGGGGGGGCATGGGGGCAGCAAGGAGACAGGGCTCTGGTATTTTTCCACATCTTCCCTCCCTGCACGTTGGCAGAGCTGGGTCTGAGCAGCAGCCAGGGGAGCAGAGGGAGGGAGCACGCTGGAGATGTCACCCTCACAGCCATCGACTCTGACAGGAGCTGAGCCCTGGCAGCCCCAGGATGCTCTGAGGGACCCCAGGGCAAGGGGTGTGTGTGGGGGGGGGGGGTCAGCCCAGGCTACAGGCACTGGTCCCCAGGGAGCCAGCACTGGGTGGGGAGCAGTGGCAGGAGGGCACAAAGCTGTGCCAAAGCCACTCAGGGGAGCGGTCAGGGCACCCTGAAGGGCTGCAGCACGGGGCTGCTGAAACAGCACTGTGCATGGAGGGGGGACATGGACAGAGCCCAGGGAAGGGACGTGGGTGGGGGTGGTGCAGGTCAGGGTAGTGCAGGGAACCCCAGGACTGGGGAGTCATGGAAGAGCAGGAGGAGGAAAACACTGGCAGGAGGCGCAGGGAAAGGCTGAGAGCAGCACACAGGGACAGTCCCCAGGGCCCAGCCTGAGCCTTGAGGTGACAGTGGGGTCCCTCAGGAGATGCATGGGGCTGGGGGCTGCAGAGGTGCAGGGCACAGGGTGGGGGCTTAGGGATGAGTGTCCCTGCAAGCAGCACACAGAAGGGGAGTTGGGAGGAACACGCAGGCAGAGCATGGTGGGACAAGGGGCCCAGTGGGTGCCCAGGGTGGGTGGCAGCAAGGAGGGATGCAGAGGGACCCTGTGAGGAGCTCTGAAGGGACAGCATCAACGTGGGTGCTGCAAGAAGAGGGGTGGGTGCCACTGCAAAATAAAGGGGGCCCAGGGCTGGCACAGGTGACGGAAGAGCCTGGGACAGCATGGGGTGCAGCCAGGGGTGCCTGGGGGCAAAGTGATGAGTTCAGGTGGAGGAAAGGGTGGTGCGAGAGGTGGGGGGGAGCTTTGGGTGTCCCTCTGAAGAGCAGATGGTGCCAAAGAGGGATCTGAGCAACGGGGAGCCGCTGGGCGCTTGGGAAGCTGCCCAGGGTGGGGATGTCTGGAGAGGGTACCCAAGAGCTAGAGGTCAGGGTACTCCAAGGGAACCGGGGTGATGCCAGGGTGTCCTGCTGTGGGGACACTGATGACAGCAGGCACTCAGAGTGCTCAGGGGTGGATAACCTGGGAGTGGGTTGACACTGGGGTGGTTTGGGGTGGGCAGGAGGCCCCGGGGGTGTAGGGAAATCCAAGGAGGATGATGCTGGGATACTCAGGAGGTGGAAACGAACCCAGGAAGAGTGACGTTGGGTGCCTAGGAGGGTGCTGGGGGTGGGCACCTAGGGAGAACGATGCTGAGGTACCTGGGAGGGTAGGGGGCACCCAGGAGGGTGCTGGGGAGGAGGGGTCCTGAGCCAGCGGGAGCACAGGGGCGGCCGGGGTGGGGGGAGGTCGGGACGGGTACCTTTGAGGGAGGTCTCGACGAGGCGCAGGTAGAGCTGGCTGCGCTTGTTGCCGTGGCTCATGCGCTGCCCCAGGCCGTGCCGCTGCAGGACGCACTCCTCGAAGCGCACCACGTTGGGGTGCTGCCGCCGCAGGCTGGTCAGGGCCCAGAACTCGGCCAGCGCCAGCTCCACGTTCTCGGGGGCGTCGCAACGGATTCTTTTCACCGCCAAACGGGCGCCGCTGCGGCCCGACACCGCTTCGTACACCACGCCGTAGGCCCCGCGGCCGATCTCGGCCAGCAGGCTGTACCGGGGAGTCCCTTTGCTGCCGCCGCCGCCACCGGGGCCGGGCCCGGTCGCTGCCACTACCGCCATAGGGCCTCTCCGCGCTGCCCGCCGCCGCCTCGTCGTTCTTTGTGTCCCTCGGCGGCCGCCGTCTGCCGCCGCCGTCTCCATGGCGCCGCTGTGGGGGGTTCGGGGCCGGGTCCCGGTTTAGGGGTCGGGTCCCGGAGCCGCCGCCGCCGCCCCCCCCCCCCCGCCGGGTTGCGCCGGGCGGGCGAGGGGGCACGCGCCGCCGCGTCGGAGGGCGGAAAAGCGCGCCCTGCCCGCCCCTCGCGCCGCTCAGCCAATCACAGCGCGCCGGGATGAACCACTGCGCGGCCACGGGGGGAACGGAGCGGAGCGAGCCGGGACCCCTCCTCCCCTCAGCGACGGGAAAGGGCCCGGGAACGGCCGCCCGATCCTAGCGCTTCGTCTTCGGTAAAGGGAGAGTTGTGCTGCCAGCGCGGTTCAGGATGGAGGGGGACGAGCGCGACGGTAGTCCCGCCAGCGCCCCCGCCGCCGTGGTACGCACCGAGCCGGTGTAAACAGGCCGGGCAGCTTGACCTGGCCTGGCTCCCTGCCCCGCTCCGCTGCCCGCTGGGCTCGGTCCACGGGGCTCACCTGGGGCGCGGTGGCCGTGCCCGGCCCGGCCGCTGCACGGTGGCGACGGCAGCAGCGGCAGCAGCGGCAGCTGTGAAGGGCAGGGCGGCGGCGGTGGGATAAGAGCAGGGCTGCGCGTCCTGACGTAACCCCTTATGTAACGGCGGGGTGACCCGCCCCTACCCCCTCCATCCCACCCCACCGCACCGGGACGGTCGATGCATTGGGGAGGGCGGTCGGTGCTCAGGAAGGGGTGGGATGCCCCGGGTGGGGTGATGCATCGGGGAGGGGGAGTGTCGGTGCACCGGGGAATGGGGGATGCACCGGCAGCCGTGCAGCGGGAGACCTGGTGCACCGGCGGTAGCCGTGCAATGCCCCGGGGAGAGATGCCCGGGACCCGGCGCACTGCCGGTAGCTATGCGGCGCAGCAGAGTCGATGCACCGGGGAGGGGATGATGCTCCGGGACCCGGCGCACTGCCGGTTGCTGCGCAGTGCGGAGAAGTCGGCACACCGGGAAGGAGTGGGATCGGTGCGCCAGGGAGCGGGAGATGCCCGGGGACCCGGTGCACTGCCGATAGCCGTTCAGCCGCCCCAGAAAGCGCACACACGGGGCTCGGGGGTGATTTGAGAGCCCCGGTTAGCATTCGGGACCGTTCCCAGGCGCAGTCCGACTCCGCGCCCGGCGCTCACCGGGAAGGTTCCAGATGGAAATTCCCCGGGGAAGTTTCTGAGATCCTGGGGGTCGTTCCTGGGAGCCGGGACCGCGGTGTAATGGGGATTTGGGGGGTCCAGCAGGTTGGCATGGGGCAGCCCAGCACCCACTGGGTGCCCGTGGGATGGGACCCAGGGGGGCAGCGGGGGCCAGGTAGGATCCCGCGGACTGCAGTGCGTGTGCGTGTCCCGGCGATGGCCACATCCCCAGGACTTGGGTGCTGGGTTCCCACGGGAACAGTTTGTTGCTCCTACACGTTGTGGGATGGCCACGTCCCCAGGCAGGGGTCCCTGCCCCGCACACAATTGCCAAACTACTCTTCCCTCCCCGCCGAGCTGGGGACATCACCAGGATCTGTCCACCCTGGGTCTCCAATCCTGATGCTGTGCTGCTGAGTTGGGTTGGGGGCTTCACACACCACCATGTCACTCCTGCTGGGCTGGTGGAGGGGAATAAACGGTCAATAAATCCCCTTAAAGTGGTTCCCCCCCCCCCGACGTTTTCTTGCCCCTCACAGCGGTGACACTGGCCACGGGACAGGTCAGGGCAAGTATCTCCAGAACACTTCACGGCGGAGCTCCACCAATTCCTGAGGTTTTGACTCATTTCTGAGGCACGTGCCGCTGCCATCACACAGCTCCCGGCGCTGCTGGGCTCTGTCACCCTGGGTGGGGGGAAGACAGGGACAAAGCCCCCCCAGAGCCACCAGCACCCAGGGCTTGGTGCGTGGGATGGATCCGCCAGCGCGGCTCTGCAAGTGGTTTGAACTCCATTCGTTTTGAAGTGGAGCCGCTTGCCCCCGGGGCTGGGCAGCGAGGGGCGGCCGCGCCACACGCAGCCCGCCCGTGCCGCTCGCCAGCCCGCGGCGCACCGGCGGCGGGGACGATGGCAGCGGCGTGACTCGCCGCGTTTACGTGGGCTCCGCTTTCTCTGCCAGCCATCGAGTGGCCACTTGTGCCTCCTGCCTACGCAAGGGAGGTCAGCGTGTGCCCGCACGTGTGCCAGCCGGGGCTGCACGGTGACCTCCAGCGTGACGCAGGCAAGGGCTGAATTGGCTCCCGGTGCCGCGGGCAGAACTGCAGCCCCCACAGCTCTCACCTCCCCCTGCTGCCCGCCTGGCAACTGCCTCCGGATCGCCCCGGTGCAGCTGCCAGAGCTTTGCTCTGCTCCTGTCGTAGTTGGATCAGAGACTGCACAGCTCCCATGGGCAACTGGGAGCAGATCCTCAGCTCTCGGTGCCCCTCACGTCCCCCACAATCCAGCCAGTGCCTCCCTCGCCCCACAACCTGGTGGCAGCCACACACAACCTTAGTTGCCCCATGCCCACATCTGCCTGGCATCACCCCACGGGGGTGGGGGCCAATGAGTGATGGAGCTGATCCCACTGGGCAGGATAAAGCCAGCCGTGCTGGAGGAGGTTCAGGTTGGATGTCAGGAAAAATTTCTTCCCAGAAAGGATTCCCAGGCACTGGAACAGGCTGCCCAGGGAGGTGGTGGAGTCAGCATCCCTGGGGGAGAGGGGGGCTCAGCGATGCGTGGGTGTGGTGCTGAGGGATGTGGATTAGCAGCAGGGGTGGGAGGGGGAGCTCCAGGTGAGTGATTGAAAAGGTCCCTTCCAAACTCAGCAGCTCTGTGTTCCTATGACTCTAGGAACCTTGGTGGAGCAACCACCGTCCCATGGGATGCTCCCATCAGGTCGTGGTCCCTTTGCTTGGGATCATTTACCCTCTCCTGGGAGGGGGAGCTGGGCTGGGGGAGCCGGGGCAGGGCGGTGCCGGTGACGCTGGCTGCCATTAACTCCCACGTGCTCCGGGGGTGCTCGATCTCGGCCCCCTCCTCACCAAACCCACTTTTCACTCAGGTAGTTACGAAAACTTCTCCATTCCTGCTCATTTCTCTTACCCAGGCACTTAATTACCTTTGTCCCAGGGAAATGTCAGCGTGACTCACAGACACTTCCCCATTAGCAAGCGACAGATGAATGTTAATTCGGCTCGGAGGTGGGTGGGCTTGCTCCCAGCTCCGCTCCCGGGGGGTTGACCTGCTGGGAAGCAGCTCCATGGAGAAGGACCTGGAAGTCCTGGTGGACAGGAAGTTATCCATGAGCCAGCAAAGTGCCCTCATGGCCAAGAAGGCAAATGGACTCCTGGGGTGCAGGAAGAAGAGTGTGGCCAGCAGGGCAAGGCAGATTCTCCTGCCCTCCACCCTGCCCTGGTGAGACCACATCTGGAGCCCTGGGTCCAGTTCTGGGCTCCCCACTTCAAGAGAGGCAGCTTGCTACTGGAGAGAGTCCAGTGAAGACTACAAAGCTGCTGAGGGGCTGAGGAGCAGAGGCTGAGAGCCCTGGGGCTGAGAGCCTGCAGGAGAGCAGCCCCAGAGGGCAGCTGAGCAATGCTCAGCAAGAGCTAAAGGAGCTGTGGGGGGCAAGAGGCTGGGGCCAGGCTCTGCTCAGTGGTGCCCAGGGACAGCACAAGGGGCAATGGGCACAGAGTGGCAGCCAGGAGGTTCCCTGAGGAGGAAGTTGTTTGGTGTGAGGGAGCAGAGCCCTGGAGCAGGCTGCCCAGAGAGGTTGTGGAGTCTCCTGGTGTGGAGAGCTTCCACCCCCCCCGGGAACTGTGCCCCTGGGCAGGCTGCTGTGGGTGCCCTGCTGGAGCAAGGGGTTGACCTGGAGGAGCTCCAGAGGTCCCTTCCACCCCCAACCATGATGGGATTCTACGACTTTGTCACCTCCCCACACCTAGCCAGACCACAGCTGGCCCCAGGAAGGATCTTCTCACCCAGCTCAGCACATCTGGGTGCAGAGAGACAATGAGATTGTGTCTGCTTTGGGGACTGGAGTAGCTCAGCCTCCCCCAGGGCAGCAATGGGAATCAGCCTGGAGGAAGGGACCTCGTTACAGAGGACTTTTCTCGCCGAGCCTGCATCTCTGGAAGTTCATCTCCCCTGGTGCAATTACCCTGTGTGGGGAGCTGGCTGCACCCCGGGCTCTTGGGCTCTGGGGGAAGATAGTTGCAAGGCTGCTTTCAGGGTGGGGAGCTGGTGGCAGCTGTGGTCCTTGGGCAGCTGGGGTGCTGCCGTTGCTCTTGTGCAGCTCCTGCGTGGAGCTGTCTGCCTGCCTCGAGAGGCTGAGCAGGGCTTGAGGGACAGACCTGATGGCTTTGGTGGGGCTGGTTGAGTGAAATAATGATTTGGGGGAAGAAATGCTTCTCCCCGATGTGTCTGCGATGCCCTCAGGACCACTAGCCCTGCCAGCAAGGGTTAAATGTGCCCAGGGTATGCCCCCAGCCCCTGCCTGAGGGTCTCCGTGGAGGTTCGCAGATGCGTTTTGTTCTTGTGGCTTTGTTGTGAGCCCGCCCAGCCCAGCACGCTGCAGCGAGGGGAGGGCCCTGGCTGCCCTGCCCCCCTCCGCCCCCTCCCCCGAGCCTGAGCTTTGTCGTCCTTCATCACAGCACTGCTGCCCTGCTGCCTCCCGGGATGGGCCCTGCAGGGGACAGCTCCTTTAGCCCTAGGGAGACGCAGGATGCTCTGCCCTTGCCTTGCCCCCATCCCTGTGCCCTCTTCCCTAAGTCCCTCTGTGCTGGTCCAGGTGATCTCAAGTCCACCTCTAAGCAAAAGCTGTGGGGTCCTACTTGCTTTCTGGGGACCAGAGCCTGACGCCCCAAACATGGATCTAGTGGAGGTGACCACCAGCCTTGGGCATGAGGTCTCACGGGCACTGAACTGCTTGCCCGACCATTACCACTGGGTGCCCAGCAGAGGGTCCTGGCCATGCTGGTGGCCCCCACACCCCTCACTGGTGCCAGGAGGGCTGAGCAGGGGGCACCAGGTCCAGCGGCTGGTGCTGGAGCCGGGGAGAAAGGCAGGTTGCTGGGAAACATCCCTCTTGAGCTCCGATAAAAATAGCTCCATCTTCAAGGCGAGAGGACCGGCTGCGCTGCCGGCACCGCGGCTGTGCCTGCACCCGCCCGGTGCTCCCACCAGGGACAGGCTGCTCCGGCCCGGCAGGGCTGCGGCCCCCACCCCCTGGCCCTGCACCTCCCGGGTGACAAAGTGCAGGAGGACAGTGGAGGGTGGGCTCAGGGAATGCTCTGGTGTTGCCCATCTCTGCCCTCCTTCACCCCCAAACCGGGATCAGAAGTGTGTGGACATGAATTGGGGTTGAGCAGGGAAGGTGTGGGGGCTTCTCTGTGCCCCCCCGTCACCTGCCCCACTCCCTCCTTTTCCCCTGCCCCTCTGTCTCATTTCTTTGGGTTTATCCTCAGGGGAAGGGGGTGGAGGGAAAATCAGGGGGTCTGAGCCCAGTGGGTGCAGATGTGAGGGGCTTCCCTGTCAGGGTTTTACTGCCCCTCCACAGCCAGGCTGGGTGGGTCAGGGGGAGCAGCCTGCCCTGGGGTGTGCAGCCCCCTGGCCCTCCCCAACAGCCTTGGAGGGGTCACTCCTCTCCACGGCAGCACCACGAGCACCGTGCCTGTCCCCAGCGTGGGGAGCAGGGTGTGGGGGGGGGGCAGGACTTCACCCCCTCCCTCCTCGTTGGCCAGGCTTTGAATCTGGTGCTCAGGGGGATTCACACCCCCAGCACCCTGGTGGGGGAGGGAGAGGGGGACACACACGGACCCCAATCCCAGTCCCCTGCCACCCCTCCAGTTTGGGGCAGGAGTTTTGTCTCTGAGGACCAAGGCTGCACCTGATGTGGTTCCCCAAGGGCTGCAGTCAGCGGTGGTGCCACGGTGGGACGTGCCCCCGGTGTCTGGGGTGGTGGGGGGCTGCGGGCAGGCCCCAGCAGAGCGGCCAGGCTGGCTCAGGAGGTGGTGAGGATGCTGCTGGGGCTGATCATTCACAGCTTCCCTCGCCACGATTGGCTCCGCGCAGCCGAACGCAGCTGAGGGCCTCGCAGCAGGAGGAGACTCCGTGGCCATAAAAGCTGGGTGGGAGCTGGCGGGTGCGGAGTCTGACCCCGGGCGTCGCCGTGGGGCCACCAACCGGCCTGGCCTCGCCACCACCATCAATGACCAGCTCAGCCTGACGCCTACAGAGAGACACCCACCGCCCACCACCCACGTCCTGACCCGGCGCAGCGGGGGCTTGGTGGCACAGGCAGCAGTGGCAGGTAGGGCTGCTGGGGTCACCATCCCCTGGGCACGGCTGGGGTTTGGCTCCTGCTCGCCAAAGTGGCCTCTGTGCCGAGGGTGGCTCATGGGTGGGCTTCTGGTGTCGTTCTGGGGGCTCCTGCCTGGCCACGGGTGCTCCTCTCACCCCTCGAGTGGTTTCATAGCCCACGAACCACTGTCTAGGTCTTCCCTGGGGCTCATTTTGACGCTGATGCCACATCTGCCACCCCGGCCGCAGAGACTCTTAGGGCTTGGAGGGGCAAAGGGAGTTGGGGGAGAGGATGCTGGGGAGGCTTCTCCCTCCCCCACTTGGCTCAAGCAGCAGTGGTGGCCACAGGGCTGAAGTTTGCTGTGGCTCTATCCCAAAAGCCGTTGGCTTTGTCGAGAAGCTTTGTCCCAAAGGCACTTCCAGGTCTTTTTCCAAAGTGAGGATAGGAACTGCTGGAAGGTGGCTCCTTCTCCATCAGAATTCCCTGCAGGGTCCCAATCTGCTTGAGTTGGACCTGTGTAGGGGGAGAGCTCTTCACATCCCTCGCTAGGAAGAACCTCAGCTTCCCGCTGCCAGGGGCTCGGTCTCTGCTGTCCGGCACACACGGTCCCCATCCCGGTCCCTCCACGCCTCACCCAGTCTCCAGCTGGTCCAGGGTGCAGCTGGAGGCTTCTCTCAGCAAAGTCAGGGTGCCCAAAACTCAGGTGGAAAGGAGACAGGGGAGGAGGGGACCCTGCAAACGCCTGGCACAGGTAGGATGTGCGGAGGGACCCACCGCGGGCATTGCCAGATGCTGCCGCGATCCTGTCGAGGAATTTCTGCAGGAGGGACGGATCCAGAGCCTCGGGGCTCCTCCAGGTAACGCAGAACCCAGCTCTGATGCTGCTTTTCTTCTCCTCCTTCCTGTGCGTGCTTCTCCTTCTCGTTTTTGTCTAAGCCTTTTGTTTTCCTCCCCCTTTCCCGCCCCAGTTTTACCAGCGGCAGGACTGGCGCCGCCTGGACAAGGTACACTTGCAGCGGGGTGTCCCAGGGTGCAGAGGCACGGAGGGCTCTCAGCCTTGCTTGTGCCCTGAGAGCTGCAGCTCTCCTGAAGTCCTCCAGCGGGGCCGGGTGCCAGGGACGGGACACGTTCAAAACGCCAGGGGACTGGGGCTGTGTAGTGCCAGTCTGTGGCTGAACAGTGCCAGCACGGTCCCTGCGCGCTGCTCTGGCGACATCCATGGGGCTGCGGGCAGCAAGAGAAGCGCGGCAGGGACAGCGGGTGGGAAGCAGAGGGAGAGGCGGAGGGAAAGGTTCCCAGTGGAGCTACTGGGAGGCAGCTGGTGCTCGTTCCTGGGAGTTTCCTTCCCCCTGGCGCTGCTGCTGGCACTCACCTGCGCAGCTGGCGAGTCCTCGGAGCTGTCTTGGCGGCACTGAGGCGATGGGGCGGCAGCAAGGACTGGCCGAGGTCTTGCCATGCCCACCCTGGGCACTGCCCCGTTGCCGGGGCGGGTCGAGGGGGTGCTGCCTGGTGCGCGGTGCCAGGCGAGGAATGCAGACGCAGCTTGGCAGACGGTGGTGCAGATAATTCAAATTAAACTTTAATCTTGCGTGAATTAATACTGGGGCATTAACATTTCTTCATCAGCAGCAATTACAGTGCATTAGCAGATCCTGCAGGAGAAGACAATAGTCTCTAAAATGCGTCATTAACGTGTAACAGATCCCTCTGGGTCATGCCTCCCCACCTCAGACACGAGCAGCCAAGGAGGCAGGCGGGTGCCCCCTGCCAGCTCACCCCTTCGGGGCTCAGCTCTGGCTCCCAGGGCCAGCGTGGTTCAGGTGGCACCGTGATCCCGCGGGCATCGCAGCTGGGGACAGTTGCAGCCCCTTCTAACCTCACCTGGGGGGTTCTGGAGTGGCTCAGCCCCTCCCTGGCATCATCCTCGGAGGTGAGAGGTTCTGGCACAGCTCCTGGCAGGCTGAAGGACGGTGACCATGGCTTGCAGGTAGGTTTGGACCTGAAATCCAACTTCTTCTGTGGGCAGTGCAGCAGGGGACAGCAGCAACCCCTCCAACCTCACCTGGGGGTTGTGGAACGGCTCAGCCTGTCTTCCAGCCATTGCATTGCACAGTCAGCCCTCCCTGGCATCATCCTTGGAGGTGAGGGGCTCTGGCACGGCCCCTGGCAGGCTGAAGGGTGGTGGCCATGGCTTGCAGGTGGCCTTGGACCTGAAATCCTCCATTCTCCTGCTGCACCAGCCCAGCAGACGTGGCAGGTGGGGTGGAGAGGAGCTGGAGTGCAGCAGAGTGGGCTGAGTCCACACCAGGTGATGGCAGCTCCCCCATCCCCTTTCTCCCAGGGCTTCTCTTCCCCGAGGCCAAGGGGGAGAGCTGGTGAATCATCCCTGTGGCACCACACAGCCAGCACAGCGCTGCAGGGAGCTCCAGGCTGGAGAGCAAAAGGGGCTGGGCTGGGCTGGGCTGGGCTGGGCTGGGTGGGATGGTGGTCCCCACCTTGGAGGCCCTAGGAGCCTGACCTCAGGACTTGTGCCAAGGAGCAGGCTGCAGCCGGGGTAAGGGAATGCAGTGTGCCCTCCAGTCACTCCTGTGCCCTTCCCTCCCTGCATGGCACCCAGGAGCAGCAGGCACAGGCAGGAGGTGAGTTGCATGGGCACAGGTCCTGGCACGTGTCCCCAGAAGCAGCCAGGCAGGTGGAAACAGTTGGTGCCCCTCACTGAGGGTGCCCACGGGGTGAGGATGGACTCCCTGGGGCTGGCACAGGGTGGGTGACAGGTTCTGTGCTGTCTCACCATCCCCAGGCAGTGGCTGCAGGGTGAGATGGCTCGGCAGGCGCTGGCACTGGCATTTTGCCTCTCTCTGGCCGTGATGGCATCCACTGACTGCGTGACCCAGTGCTCCCTCTGCGTGGCACAGACACCCACCCCCGAGACCAGCAGCTGGCCCCTGGTGAGTGCTGGGGGCGTTGGCAGTGGGACCATCACGGGTGCCAGTGCATGTTTGGCTGAGCTGGGTGGTGGTCGTGGGCACCCCACGGTGCTGTGTCCAAGCTTTGCCTCCTTGCTGAGCTTGGCAGCTTGGTGGGCACAGGTCCCTGGGGTCTGGGGCGGGAGGAAGGCAGAGGGCTCACCTCAAGCAGCGGGGTGATGCCAGCGGGCACCCTGGCTGCCGTCTTGCAGATGTGCCTGCGGGAATGCCAGGGCTCCTCACCGCCCGGGCCCGAGTGGGAGACCTGCAGGAAGGCACTGGCGCTGCTGGCCCCGCTGGTGGCCCTGGCCGAAGGGACAGACCCGGCCCCGCGGGAGGCGGAGGAGGAGAAGGCAGAGCCGGGGCTGGGTGCCGGGGGGCTGGGTGCCGGGGGCTGGCTCCGGTGCCAGCCAAGCGCTACGGAGGCTTCATGAAGAAGATGTCCAAGGGGAAGCTGCTCGCCCTGCTCCGGGAGAACGCCCACACCAAGGGGGCCTCAGCAAGAAGTTTGGGGGCTTCGGCCGCAAGCCGGGGGAGCGGGCAGCCCCAGAGGACTACCCGGGGCCAGAGCCGGCAGGAGATGGAGCCGAGGAGCCCACGGGTGTCGGGGCCGGGGGCAGGAGCTGGCGGAGCTGCACAAGCGCTACGGGGGCTTCATGCGCCGCATCCGGCCCAAGCTCAAGTGGGACAATCAGAAGCGCTACGGAGGCTTCCTGCGGCGCCAGTTCAAGGTGACCACACGCTCGGACGAGGACCCCAGCGCCTACTCAGGGGAGGTCTTGGACCTATAGAGCCAGGCGTGGGATGGGCAACACCACGCTCCCCACACCGCTGTCACCCCCAGCCCCATTCCCTGCCCAGCCCGGTGCCACGCCTGCCTCACCTCCCCGGGGGACCACAGGACCCCATCCCCAGTTGCCCCTCTCTGGTTCACCTGCCCATCCCTGAGGGACCTCGTGCATCAAAGGGACAGTGCCACCCCTCCAGCTTCTGGTGGGGGGCTGCAAGTCCAGCCCCAGGGCTCCCGGGGGCAAACGGAGGAGGGGAACACGGACCCTCCCCCTCCCGCCGCTGCGGAAGTGCGGCAGGGTCGGGAAGCCACCGCAGCTGATGCACTGGTCTCTGAGCACTGGGAAGGATGAGCTGGGGCAGGATCGGGCCCTCTGGCTCAGGCAGCCATGGGGAGGGGTGACAGGGCAGGGCTGGCACTGCAGCACTGCCGCCAGAGCAGGCAGCCAGCTCAGCACCACCCCGATGCCCTTCCTCATGTCCCACCCATCCCAGCACCCACCTGGTGCCCGTGGGCTTTCCCCCTCCAAAAAGGACCCCAGAGCAGGATCAGACCCGTACCCCGGACCCTGCTTCCCCTGCAGCCAATAAAAGGCAGATGCCAATGAATCTGTGCCAGGTGCTGTGCATCCTCCATGGGGCAAACCCTATGCCATGGGTGCCAGGGGAGATGTGGCACCCCATGGACCCCTCCACTGCCAAGCAAAGGACAGGGCAGGGCTGTTCAGCCTGACCTGGCTGCAGCCAAGGTGCTGGCTGGGGAGCCCCAGCAGCACCCAGTGAAAGTTGCCTCAGGAAGTGTGGCAGATGGGAAGGGGCATCCCTGCCAAGGGCAGTGCCCACACTGTCCCCTTCTCACTTTGAGGATGCTGCCAAGGTAGCAGCAGCAGCTTGGTGCTGAGTGAAGCCCAGGCTGGCAGCAAGGTCCTTCCTGAACAGCATCATCCTCTGTGGGGTTTGGCACCAGGGGAAGCCTCCTGGCCCTGGTGGCACACAGTGTCAGAGCTGAGCCACCAGCTCCAGGGTGAGCAGGAGGGGATGTCACTGAAGAGGATTGGCACACTCAGCTCACCCATGGCACCCCAGTGCCCATTTGGCCACCCCTGGGGTGCTCCTAAAGCTGGAGTAGGGCTGTATGGGGACAGCTAGCCAGACCCTGCTCTGTCCCCTCCCTCATCTACCCAAGGAGAAGCAGCAGCTCAGCCCCCATCCCAGCCTCAAACTCCTGCTGCCTTCCTCTTCCTCTTCCCTCGCTGCAGGGCTGTGCAGGATGAGGCCCTGCACGGAGGAGGCAGGCAGGGCCCCAGCCTGCAGCCCCAGGGCCGGGCGCCGGGGCAGAGAGGCGCGGAGGGGCGGGCGCCGGGGCAGAGAGGCGCGGAGGGGCGGGCGCCGGGGCAGAGAGGCGCGGAGGGGCGGGCGCCGGGGCAGAGAGGCGCGGAGGGGCGGGCGCCGGGGCAGAGAGGCGCGGAGGGGCGGGCGCCGGGGCAGAGAGGCGCGGAGGGGCGGGCGCCGGGGCAGAGAGGCGCGGAGGGGCGGGCGCCGGGGCAGAGAGGCGCGGAGGGGCGGGCGCCGGGGCAGAGAGGCGCGGAGGGGCGGGCGCCGGGGCAGAGAGGCGCGGAGGGGCGGGCGCCGGGGCAGAGAGGCGCGGAGGGGCGGGCGCCGGGGCAGAGAGGCGCGGAGGGGCGGGCGCCGGGGCAGAGAGGCGCGGAGGGGCGGGCGCCGGGGCAGAGAGGCGCGGAGGGGCGGGCGCCGGGGCAGAGAGGCGCGGAGGGGCGGGCGCCGGGGCAGAGAGGCGCGGAGGGGCGGGCGCCGGGGCAGAGAGGCGCGGAGGGGCGGGCGCCGGGGCAGAGAGGCGCGGAGGGGCGGGCGCCGGGGCAGAGAGGCGCGGAGGGGCGGGCGCCGGGGCAGAGAGGCGCGGAGGGGCGGGCGCCGGGAGCAGCACGGGACTCTTCACTTTTATTATAAAAATATCTTGCAAGCAAAAAGAAAAACAAACCAAACCCAAAACCAACAAAAAAGAGAGAGGAATTCTGTACAAGCAGTCACATCCTTCCCCAAGCACCACAGGCCCCCCGACCCCTCCCAAGCAGCCATGGGGGGGCCAGCCTCGTGTAGCCCCTGCTCTTAAGGCCACCCAGGGTGCTGGCCCATGGAGGGGGCACATGGAAGACACTTGGCCCCACGGGAGGTAGGCTGGGGTGGGGATGGGGTAGGGAGGAGCCTGCCTGGCCCCAGGGCAGAGCTTGGGAGGTGGCAGTGGGGAGGAGGGGGAGGTTGTGTGAGTCTGTTAAACGATGCAGGGTTGGGGGGGTCCAATTCCACACATCTGAGCCTAGTGTTAAGTACACAGCAGCACACCCACGCACGGCACGAAACGCTGGGGGTTGAGCTCTACAAATTAACAGTTAGATGGCAAAGAGTCAAAACATCTCACATGGTACCTGTGGGGAGCTGCCAGCAGGGGGGCCAGGCTGGCAGGGGCACCCCATGCTTTGTACAAGCCTGGCAAGGGTCCTGGTGCTGGGCAAGGCTGTGCAGAGCAAGATGAGGAGAAGGATGCTCGGTGCTGGAGAGCTCTACCTGGAGCTTCCCAGGGGGACCACCTGCAGCAGGGTGGCTTGGCTTGCCAGCCTCACCAGCTTCCTGTCTTCACCAGCCTCACCAAGGCTCCCACCTTCAGCAGCTTTCCAGCCTCACCAAGCCTCTCACCTTCACCAGCCTCCCCAGGCTCAACCAACTTCCCAGCCTCAAAAGCTTCCCAGCCTCACCATGCTCCTCCCCAGCCTCCTTGGCCTTGGTGTGAGGCTGAGGTGCTGCAGAAGGGACACTTGGGAAGGAGAGGCAGAGACCTCTGTCCTGCCTTTAAAGCCAGAGTTCATTTTCCAGGTGGCAAAGAGCCCCAGAAGGCAGCGTGGGGACCCTGGCTGGTCCCTGTGGGGTGGGGGCAGCTGCAGGGAGCCGTGTGGGCACGTCCAGGCAGCAGTATCCCGGTGGGGGCTGGCATGGAGGCACTGTCCTTGTCCCCTCAGCCCAGATGGAGCTCCCCGAGGAGCTGCTGCAGTGCTGGCTGACCCAGCGGCCCTGGCACACAGAGGCTGCGTGACCTCCATGCCACGAGGGGGTATCCCAGAGGGACGGAGCTGGCAGCCCCAGGACCAAACCGACCCCCAGAGCAGGTCTCTGAGGATGGAATCGACCCTCACAGCTCCGAGGGCTCCATCTCCATCCAAGACCCGCGGTCACCACAACTCATCCTCACATCCCTCTCTGCGCTTCCGAGAGGATCCTCCCGGGGAGGAGCAGGGGCGAGGCGAGGGGGGGGCGTGGTCCCTGCAGCCCCCTCACTTCCTGGGGATCTGGACGCTGGCGTACTCGGAGCTGGCCTCCTCGGGGCGCGGGGCCGGGCGCTTGGGCGCCTTGTTGAGGTGCACCATGTCCAGGTCGGCGTAGGTGAGGTTGTCGTCGGCGCCGGGGGCCGGGCTGCTCTGGATGGAGGCGTACTCGGACTGCTGGCTCAGCTCCACCATCCGCCGGATGCTCTTCCTCTCCTTCTCGAAGTTCAGGTCTGCGTAGGTCAGGTTGTTGGGGTCGGATTCCTGCGTGACACAGCAAGAGCTGTTCCTCCGGCAGGGCGGCTGAGGAGCGCCCCCTGCCCACCCCTGCCTCACAGAATGGGTCGGGTTGGAAGGGACCTCCAAAGCTGCCTCGGCTGCTCCTCCCCAGCCCTGTTCCCCAGCCCCTCCCCAGCTTTGCTGCACTTCTCCAGCCCCTCAGTGTCCTTCTCGGAATGAGGGGCCCAAGACTGAACCCAAACTTCAAGGTGTGGCCTCACCATTGCCTAGAGCATGGGGACAACCCCTGCCCTGCTCCTGCTGGCCACACTGTTGCTGATCCAAGCCAGGATCCTGGTGGTCTTCTGGGCCACCTGGGCACACAACTGGCTCATCTTCAGCCAGCTGGGAAACAACAGCCCGTGCTTCACCCCATGCTACATCTTCAATTCACCAGCCACCACTGCCACTTCCAGGCTTCAGAGCCACCACCCTCATTCAAGAGCCACCACTGCAGCCACCCCACCACCCTGTCCTGGCTGGGATGGGCAGGGCCCAGCCTGGCCAGCGATGCCCACGCAGGAGCTGGCAGAGGCTGGGTGGGATGGGCAGATTGCTGCTGATCACGACTCCGCTCCTCACTGCCGCATGAAATGCAAAACAACTCCCCAAATAGCCTGGCTGCTAGAGCACAGCTGGTTCTCCAGACCTTCCTGGAAGGAGGAGGGGAGAGAGGACCAAGGCAGCAAAGATGCAGGGAAGCAGCTACCCAAGCCCCGGGGCAGCGTCTCTTCCCTCTCCTGCCACAGGGGGAGACACTGAGACGTTTCTCAGGGCAGCCGCCGCCCTCCACCGCAGCCAGCCAGAGGCGTCCTGCGCAGCCCCGCACCTGGGTGGTGGCCTCGCTGCTCTTCTCCGGCTCGTGTAACCTGGAAGAGGGAACAGAGCAGGTCAGATGGACCTCTTGCCTCTCCCCTAGTGATGGAGCACAGCTGGAGCAGCCACAAAGCGAGGTCCCTGCAGCAGCACCCAGCAGAAGTCCTCCTCACAGCTGGTCCAGTTGCGTCTCTGCAGGTTTGGAGACCAGGCTGCTCCCACCCCACTCATTCAGCCTCACCAAGACCCAAGGCTTTGGGTAGGCTGGCAGAGGCTATGCACCTGCCCATCCCGTTCACAACCCATTGTCTGAAGGTGCCCAGCTCAGTGTGCCCACTGTGACCCAGTGACTGGAGGAGAGCAGCACTCACCTGGCAGATGGGGAGCTTTTACCTGCTGAAAGAGAAGCACTTTAGAAAAGAAATAGCTCAGGAATTCATGGAAACCTCCCACAACCCACCCTGGCCTTCCCCAGGTCCAGAGACTGCTCCAGAGCAGAGGCAGGGCTCTTCCCAGGGAGAAGTGCCTGCAGGTTCATCATGGAATCCCAGACTGGTTGGAGTTGGAAAGGACCTGCCAAGCTCATCCAGTCCAAGCCCCTGCAGTCCCCAGGGACATCCCCAACCAGAGCAGGTTGCTCACAGCCCCATGCAACCTGAGCTGCAGTGGTGCCAGGCAGGGGGCAGCTCCCAGCTCTCTGGGCAGCCTGGGCCAGACTCTCCCCACCTGCAGTGTCAAACATTTCTCTCCTCCAGCCTTTGAGTTCAAATCATCCCCCCTGGTCCTGTCATTACAGGCCCTGCTCAAAATCTGTCCCCAGCTTTTTTCCATGCCCCTTTGAGCTCTGCAAGGCCACCTGGAGGTCTCCCTAGAGCCTTCTCTTCTCCAGGCTGAACAACCCCAGCTCTCTCAGCCTGGCTCACAGCAGAGGGCTTAGAGCCCTGCCAGCACTGCTGTGGCTTCCTCTGGCCCTGCTCTGACCAGTCCCTGTCTGTGATGAGGACTCCAGAGCTGCCCCAGCACTGCAGGGGGGATCTCAGCAGGGCAGGGCAGAGGGGCAGAATCCCATGAACCTAGCATCCAAACATTGATGCTCAAGAGGCAGGAAGAAAGAGCTACCACAGAATCATTAAGGTTGGAAAAGACCTCTAAGATCATCAAGTGCAACCCTGGTTGTTCTCCATACCCTTGCTCTGCTTTGTCCGGATGAGGTAGAGGATGGCAGCCACCAGCAGGACCAGCACAGTGCAGACCACCCCCACCACGATATAGATGATGAGCAAGTTGCCTGAAACATGAAGGAAAAAGGTCACCAGGGTCCCAAAAGTGTTAGCACCAGCTGAGTCCCTGCAGCCTTACAGCTGGGGGTTGGCCTGGTGACAGCTGAAGCAGGACCACAGCTCAGTGCCTGCCAGCATCCCACCCCCAGCCCCCAGAACAGAGATTCATTGAACCAGAGAATTGTTTGGCTTGGAAAGGACCTCCAAGAGCACTGATTCCAACCAGCAACCCAACGCCAGCACAGCCATTAAACCACGGCCCCAGGTGCCTTGGCCACAGGTTTCCCAAACCCCTCCAGGGCTGGGGACTCCACCACCCCCCCGGGCAGCCTGGGCCAGGCCCTGACCACCCCTGCAGCAAAGGAATTTTGCATAATCCCCAACCTAAGCCTCCCCTGGGGCAATTCCAGGCCATTGCCTCTCATCCTATCACCTGAGACTAGGGAGCAGAGCCCAAGCCCCACCTGCCTCCAGCCTCCTTTTCTCCAGGCTGGACACCCCCAGCCCCCTCGGCTGCTCCTCACACCACTCGTGCTCCAGACCAGTCCAGGCACAAGATTGTGTCCTTGAACAAGATCCTGGTGGAACTTGGAGCTCTCTCAGGGTGAGGGTGGGGGACAAGCTCCAGCCTTGCCCGCAGGACCACCTGCCAGCAGGTCTCGCTCACCATTCTCTGCTGGACTGCGGTCACCCGGCCCCTCCTTGGCTGGCACAGCGACCCAGAGGGTGACAGTGCTGCTGATGGGGTCCTGGCCGTCGTGCACCACCCGGCAGGTGAAGGCTGACCCGTTCCTGTCCTCCGTGGCCTGCAGCTCCACCAGGCTGCTCAGCTGGAACAAGCCCTGCGGAGTCTCCACCGGCCGGGAGGTGTTCTGCACCTGCAGCTCCCTGCCGCCCTCCAGCCAGCTCAGGGCCAGGTCCCGCGGGTAGAAGCCTTCCACGCGGCAGGAGAGGGTCCAGGTCTTGTTGAGCTCCACGGAGCTGGCCTCGGGGAGCAGGCGAACGCTGGGGGCCACTGGGGAGAGAAGAGGCTCCTGGGGTGCCCCAGCTCTGCTGCCCACAGCCTGCCCTGGCCCCGTCCCAGCACCCCCAGCCCTGGGCTGTGCCCCCAGCCCTCTGCCCTGGCCCCGTCCCAGCACCCCCAGCCCTGGGCTGTGCCCCCAGCCCTCTGCCCTGGTCCCATCCCAGCACCCCCATCCCTGGGCTGTGCCCCCAGCCCTCTGCCCTGGCCCCGTCCCAGCCCGGGGCTGCGCCCCCAGCCCTCACCTCGCAAGGCTTCCCTCAGCTGGTAGGTGCCCCTCAGGGGGGCTGGCAGCGTTGGGTGCTGCACCTCGCAGGCCAGCTGGGAGCGGACGTCCTGCGGCACCAGTGCCAAGGTCACTGTGCTGGACATGGTGTAGGAGGAGTTGCTCTGCCCAGGCCTGACCCGGGGCTGCTGAGCCGAGATGGGAGCCTTGTTCTTGAGCCACCTCACGCTGATGTCTTTGGGGAAGAAGCCTCCAGTCTCACAGGTGAAGGACACTGCTGCCCCTGCGCCGGCCCTGCGCCCGGGCCCGGACACGACTGGCTGGCTGGGTTTGGCTGGAGGGGGAGCACAGAGACCTCAGACCAGGCTCTGCCACTCCTGCCCAGCCCTGGGGCCGCAGGGAGTGGGGTAACCCCCGGGCACTGGATGTGCCCACAGACGGCCCACGGGACCCTCTGCCAAGCCCCTTCCCCATCCTCACTCACCCAAAGCAGAGCCCCCTGGGCTGGGCTGTTCCTGGTGGGGCTGGTTCCCACCAGGAGCTGTTCTGGTAGCCCCACTCACCGTGTACAGACACCACCGTCCCCTGCCCGTGCTGGAACACCTGCAGGCCAGCACCTGGGCGCCCACCTCTCGTGAACTTCACACAGTAGTAGGTGCCAGCGTCCTCGGGCTGAACATCCCTGATCTGGATGCTGAAGTCCACGTTGGATGCATTCACCACCCTGGTCACACGGGGGCTGGAGCTGGTCTGATCATAAATGGTCTCGTTCTCACTGCCCCAGCCCTTCAGCCACTTCACAGGGCCAGGGGGACCCTCTCCAGAGATGGTGCAGTTCAGGGAGATTGTCTCCCCTGCTGTTGCCACGAGCTGCTCCTGGGGCTGCTGCATCCTGAGTGTCCAACTCGTCTGGGCATCCACACCTGGAACAAAAAACCAGAGTGAGCCTCACCTGGCCACACACCCAGCCAGGTCCACCCCACACCCTTCCTGGCCATGGCACAGGCTGAGCACACAGCTCTGGTTAGCCAGGAGCACGGGCAATGGGGCTGTGCCAGCACCAGCATGCCCGGGGCACAGACTGTGGTCATGGCAGTGGGCACAGACCATGGGTGTAAGCAGTGCAGCTGGCTGGGGCTTTGTCAGATGCCCACACCTCCTGCTCTGTGCACAGCTAAGCCACATCCTGCTGCCCGCACGCTCGGCTGGGAGCGAAGCAGGGCACCAAGCCCCGGCACCCCGGACAGCAGCAGCCCCGGCACCCCGGACAGCAGCAGCCCCGGCACCCCGGACAGCAGCAGCCCCGGCACCGCATTCCCTGCCCTGAGCCTGCCCCGTTTCTGCAGCAAATCCAAGCCCTGCCTCATTCCAGCAGCTGCTTTGGGTGAGTGAGGATGGGGAAGGTGACCTGGTGCCAGTCAGGCAGATGCCATCCCTGCTCGTCACCCACGGAGCAGAGCTGTCCCCTTCAAAGCACCTCAGGGATGAAGCTCCCTCACCCAGCTGACCACTTTGCACCTGGGAATCCCTGAATCCCAGCTTGGTGGTGGTTGGAAGGGACCTCTGGAGCTCACCCAGTCCAAGCCCCTGCTCCAGCAGGGCACCCACAGCAGCTTGCCCAGCAGCACAATGCCCGGGGGGGTTGGAAGCTCTCTACAGAAGGAGACTCCACAACCCCCTGGGCAGCCTGCTCCAGGGCTCTGCTCCCTCACACCAAACAAGTTTAAAGCATCATGGGAGAACCACTTCAATCCTGCTGCTGACACCAGGGGCCAGGCACTGCTGCAAGCCTGGAGCTTGCACCCAGAGCTGGTGTGGTGGTCATGCAGAGCGTCAGGTTTGAGCAGGTAGCTCCTGCTGCAGCTGAGTGGCAGTGGGAGCACCTGGATCAGCATCCTGATGGGGTAGGAGCTGCATCAGCGCAGCCTTGCTACCTGGAGGGCTGCAGCTGCCTCCCTCCTCTCTCACACCAGAACAACCCTAAGCAGTGTCTCTTCAGTAGCCCCACAGCCATCCCTAGAATGAGGTAAAGTCTTTGGCTGGATGGTCCCCAAGAGGATCTGCTGTAGGACAAACTGCTCTGACCCCTCCAGCCAGGGCTGGCTCCAACAGAGCCTGGAGAGGATTCTTGGCAGCTCTTAATCCCTTCTGCCTTCCAGCAGGATGCAGTGTCCCCACAGACGCTCTCACTGCCTGTGCCACTGCTCCATGGCCAGAGTCAGCAGCAGCAGAGCTCCTCCAGACCCTCCAGTTACAGCCTTCAGGCCCAGTGCAGGAGTCTGCTACATCCCCAGCACGAGCCGGCTGCTTCCAGCTGAAATCTTCCCCTTGGCCTTCCCCTCCAAAGCCACATCAAGGAGAACTTGCCACCAAACCAAGCTTCTCCCACGAGACAAGGCAAGAGCAGAAGTATGGAAACCTTTGGTGTCACCTCTGAATGCTCCTTCCAGGCTGAGCCCTGGCCTCGTGCCCCAGCAGCAGCAGCAGCAGCCTGGCTGCCTGCACGGTGAGCCTGCGTGTCCTGGGCGGCACCCAGAGCCTGAGGAGCAGCCCTGGCCCCCAGCTGCTGCTGGGGTGTCTCCAGAGCTGCTCCATCGCCTGCTGTCCCCAGGCCTTTCACAAGAAGTGATTGAGCAACTCACAGAGGAAGTCTGAAGGCACAGAAGCAGCATCTGCCTCTCACCCAGTCCCTGCCTGGGGATGTGATGCTGGAAGGGGACTGGGCTGCTCTGGGCACAGGGACTGGGCCCCCAGTCACCAGCACCGCTGACCCCCTCCCCCAGACCCTTTGCACACCTTCTGTACCTTCTTGGTAGTTGCTCCTCCACCAAGGTGGGCAAATGAAGCCTGTGTTGCCTCATTGCTCCTGGGCAGGGGCTATGAGCCCTGTCCCATGGGAAGAGGGGGGGCCAGGGCCCCTCCCCACCACAGGGACTCGGTGCCTCATGACCAATGTGTCACCCACTGCTCCTCTCTGCAGTCCTGGGTAAGAGCTGTGGGGTGGTGATCCCCTGTGTCCCTCAGGGGCTCCCTGGGCTCAGAGGGAGCTGCTCTGCTCAGAGGAACCCAGGCAAGCTTGCAGTGAGCTGAGAACTCTCTCTTCATCTTCTCCATCTGTCCATCTCCCCATGAGGCACCCTTGCTGGAGGGGAGAGCACCTGGGGAATCATGCAGTTGTGTAGGAAAAGACCTTGAGGATCGTCAAGTCCAACCCTTACCCCAGCACTGCCAGGGCACCACCAAGCCATGGCCCTCAGCACCACAGCTCCACGACTTTGAAACCCCTCCAGGGATGGGGACTGCACCACTGCCCTGGGCAGCCTGGGCAACCCTCAAGGGGAAGCAATTGTTCCTCATGTCCAACCTGAACCTCCCCTGGGGCAGTTTGAGGCTATTTCATCTCCTCCCTCTCTTGTTCCTTGGGAGCAGAGCCCAACCCCCACCTGGCTCCAGCCTCCTTTCAGGGAGCTGTACAGAGCCAGAAGGTCTCCCCCTCAGCCTCCTTTTCTCCAGGCTGAGCACCCCCAGCTCCCTCAGCTGCTCCTCCCCAGCCCTGCTCTCCAGCCCCTCAGTGTCGTCCTTGCTGGGAGTCAGGGGCCCAAAACTGACTCCAGGCAGCTTCAGCTGGGACCGGGACCTGGCTGTGGGGTGTTGAGTGGTGTGCTGTGAGCCACAGCTCTGCTCAGTTGCCCCCATTCAGGGTTTGTAGATCTGTTATCCATGAGCTTCAGCCCCATCAACACCCTGAGCCTTGCCCACACTTCCCAGCTGAGGAGCACAAAGTGCCCTCAGACCACCCAGCCTCTCCTTTTAGAAGCATAGACTCAACCAGGTTGGAAAAGACCTCAGAGATGATCAAGTCCAACCTATGACCTAATCCCTAACACCTCCTGACAACCAAACCATGGATGCAAGTGCCACACCCAAGCCTTTTTGAACACCTGCAGGGATGGGGACTCCACCACCTCCCTGGGCAGCTCACTCCAGTGGCCAAATACCTAGGGTGCACCCAGCAGCCCTGCTCCAGGACCGACCCGACCCAAAGCATGCTCAGAAACACCTCTAACTCCAGCAGCAGCACTCAGAGCAGAGCCAAGCCCCCATCCCCCTGCCATGGGAAAACACAAAGGGGAAGTTGAGAGAAAACCCCAGACTGTGCAAGTCAGAAAATGCAAAGTTTTCCCTGAAGCTCCTCTCCTCCCTTCCCCCTGAAGCAGCTTCTCCTCACACCCGGCAGAAAATGTCTCTCTCCTCCTTCCCCTTTCTGGGTGTGAGCCCTGAGGGGCCTGGCAAGCCCCCTCCCAGCAGAGCCCAGCACAACGTTTGTGCTCCAGCAGCAGGATGCCTCCACGCTGCAGACGCATGGGGGACACACACACCACGGTTTCTCACCATTCCACTCCAAACCTGCTTCCCACCTCCACAGTGCCGCCCTATTTTTCCTCTCCAGGCTGCCTGGGGAGGGAGCAGAATCCTTTGGCCAGCCAGATCAAGGGGAGCTGAGGTGCTCTGAGCCTGTAATCTGCTCTGTCCTACACTCCAGATTTAGCAAAGGGCTTTAGAGCCCTGAAGAAAATCATCACCTGACAGCTCCCGCGTAGGTAGGAGCTCCCCTGCCACGCAGACCCAGAGCACTCCCAGCCTGGAGAAGAGGCTTGAGCAGGGCTGCTGGGCCGTGCCTGGCCTGGCCGAGCTGCTCTCCTGCTCTTCCCTTGAAGCTGGGAGCAGATCAGTCCCCACCCCGCCCCCTGGGGAGCAGGTTTGCCGTCTCAGTGACACCTTTTTTTTCCCCCCTTCCCCACCCTGTGTTCCATCGTTTGAAGCATTTGATACCGAACAGATTGCAGGAGGCCTGGGTTTAAATCAGGAGAGGCTGCTTGGATGCTTCCTGATAAAAATAGACCTCCTCTTTTTTTTTTTTTTCCTTCCCCTCCCCTCTCTCCTTCCCAAGGAGCCAAGTGGGGAGCTCAGGGAAGGCCCTGGTGCTCCAGAAGCAACGTGCAGCTGGTGACCGGCATCCAGAGCCCCACGGTCACTGGCTGAAGGAATGGGCTGATGGGCAAGGGAAACCCTAAAATAAGCCAGCTGGAATTTCACCTGCAGCAGGGCTGCCCATGGAGGGGGAAATAACAGGTGCTGCCTCTAAAACGGGCCTGGAATCTGCATCTGGGGAGAGGCAGAAGAGGAGAGACCCAGGGATAGCTGGGGAGCACGATGCAGACCCTGGAGCAGCCTGGGGACAGTTATAGCAAAGGCCACGTTTTACATGCATGGCAGCAGAGGAAGCCCCAGCCAGAGGCACCATTTGTGAGCTGCCCCTCCTACAGCATTAGCAGAAACTCAGTTTGAAAGCCAGAGCCCCCAGACCAAAGAGATTTCCCCCTGGGGGCTCTGGGAAGTGCAACTGAACACCGCCCCCGGGCACGGAAGGATTCTGCCCAGCACAGGCTCTACAACAGGATTTTGCAAGTTGGCTTCCCAGCATCTCCCTCCTCTTTGCCCTACAGGAAGATCTCCTGCAGGACCTTCCCTTTTCCTCCTTTGCTTCTGCAGAAGCAGGAGCTTGGCTCAGCCCTTCTGGAGTTCAAGCTTGGTGAAGCCTCCTCAGGCTTAAACTCGAGGGTCTCCACCACAGGGGAAAGAAAAAGCTCTGCAAGCTTGCGCCTGAAATCAGAGACACAAACCAGCTCCCAAGCCGGGGATGGTCCTTTTCCCATGGCTGGCTTGGGAAAAGCGTGGCTGCTACTCCCAGGCCATGCTTAATGAAGCTCAAGAGCGCTGCTGAAGCCATTCTTCCAGGGCAGGAAATCGCGGCGGCTCCCCGAGAAGCTGCGCTCGCCGCCAGAGCCTTCTTGGCTTGCGGAGCCCGGAGTTTGCAAGCTTGAGGCCAACACTTCTCAGCTCTTATCAGGCAACTCAAAGCAAGGAGTGGTTGTGCTGAAAGCATTTGCTTTCTGCTCGAGTTTGCACCCAGCTCTCTGCTCCAGCAGAGATCTGATGGTAAATACCTGCGGTGGGCCAGGAAGAGAGCAGCTTCTGCCCACCGTGGGGTGGGAGCCTGGGCTGGGCTGCTGGCAGAGGGATCCAGCTGGCAGCTCTGGAAATTGGAGGTGCCAGGCAAAAAGCAAACAACCAAACTCAACAGCAAGATGCTCCTGAAGGTTCATTGCTGTTGTCCCAAGAAGTTCTCACCAAAAAAAACCCCAACCTGTCCCTGCCTGGGTAGGGGGCAGGGAGGAGAGCGATGCCTTGGCCATCTCCCCTGAGGGGAACAGCACTGAAATGAAACATCCTAGAAAGGAGACATCCTTGAAAGCAGCAACCACCACCGAAGGGCTTTGTTCCTGGTGGGGTGAGAAACTCCCCACTGCTGGTGAGGGAAGGGAAACAGGCAGGGAGCAGCACATGTGCTCTGATCAGCCCTCCTCAGGCTGCAGCTTTGCCAGGGGACCAGCAGAGCCCCACACCCTTGGGGAGGCCTGGGGGTACCCCGGGAAGGGGCTGGTAGCAAGACCTTGAGGTGACCCAGGGCTGGGTGGTGCAGTCCCAGCGCTCTGGTGCTCAACAGTTGGGCAGAGCAGCAAGAGCTGCCCTCCACCGGGGGGGTAAAGCCGGGGGTGGGGAGCAACAAAACCGAGCTGTGGGCAGAGCAAGCAGGCAGCCCGTGCTGCAACCTCCCTGCCGGGCTGCCTTCAGCCACGGCCACCATCCCTCCTCCCCATCTCCAGGCAGCCTCTGAGTGGGAATTTGGGCTGCTTGCTGGGATCTGCCTCCTGCATAGCTGGCAGGGGCTGGAGAACAACATGCCTCTTCATGTCACTGCCTATTTCCCTCCTTTTTTGGCTGGAAAGGGGGGAAATGTCTGCCTGGAAGTTTGCTTCTCGAGCAGAGAGCCTGCAGGACCCCCCACTGGCTGCCATCACCACGGACTAGGTCATCTCCTCCAGAGGTCAAAGCAGCGGCGCGCAGCGAGGCGGCGCCGGGGACGGGAGGTGCGCGGCGGTGGGGAGCAGGCAGCGAGGATGAGGATGGAGGGGGAAGGAGGGGGAGAAGAAGCCAAAATACAACAACAGAAGAGCAGGGTGGGAAAGGAGGGGAGCCGGGGAGGGGGACCACAGCTTACCTGGCCAGCTGGGCAGGGAGAGCAGCAGCAGGCAGGTCAGCGGCCAGGAGAGAGGACGAGGGCCGCGGGCAGGAGGCTCCATCCTTGGCTGGAGCTGAGGAGCAGAGATGGAAGTGGCTTGAGGGCAGCTCCGGCTGCGGGTTTGGTGGTGTCAGAGGAGAAAAGAAAAAAAGAGGAAAAAAAAAAAGGGGGAAGGGAAAAAAAAAAAGCAGCCCGAGGCAAAAGAGCGAAAAAAGCAGAATCGCAGCTGGAGAGAAGGAAATCGCTGTGCTCAGCCCCAAAATGAGGAAGAAGGGCTGCGCTGGGCTCCCTCCTCCTCCTCCCCGGCTGCGGGCAGGGAGCACGCACGCACACACGCGGACAGACACACGGACACCCGCGGACACGGCCCCACCGGGCCGGGCTTTCCACCCCCCGCACTCCGGCTGCGCTACCGGGGCCCCCTCCCGGTACCGAGCGGAGCCGCTCCTGGCCCTCCCCGCCCCCCTCCCCTCCCCGCCGCTGCCGTACCGCCTCCCGCCGCCGTTGCCGTGGTATCGGGGCGGGAGGAACACCACAACACCCCCCGGCCTCCTTCCCCGTTCCCCCGACCCCCCCTGCTCCGAGCAGCCCCGGTTTGAGGCGGGGGCAAAGCCGGCGCCGCCCGGCCCGCAGCGAAGTTGCCGTGGTAAGGTCAGGCCGGTGCGCTGCTGCCTTAAGGTGGGCTGGGGGAGACACCCCCGGAGGAGAGACATCCCAGGAGGGGGAGATGGAAAGGAAAAGAGAAACTTCATCCCCCCCCGCAGCCAGTCCCGTGGAGAGCCCCCGGAGAGGAGAAACCCACATACACGAGAGGCCCCCCCTAGGTACCCCTCCCCAGAGAAAAACACCCCCACACACCCTGAGAGAAAACTCCCCTGGAGAGAAGATCTTCCCCTTCAGATAGGAGACCTCCCCAGAGATGAGACTCCCCCTCTCCAGGAGGAGATCCCCTCCCCCCAAACCAGTCCTAGGACCCCCTCAGGGGCTACTGGTTCCCCTCTGAGGGTGAGGAGGAAACACTCACAAGCAGACAGGACCCAGGGCTGGGGAGGAGGAGGAAGCAGCTGGAGGATCATCAGAGGAAGGATGGTTCAGTGGCCCCACTGCTCACTCAGGGCCGAGGGGAGGGTGGTTGGGGTCGGTCTCCCCCCCCCCAGGCTTCTTGTGCCAGGGCCAGGATGGCCACAGCAGGCAGCCCAGCAGCACTGCACTGGGGCTGGGGGCTCTGTCTAGGGCTGGGGTCCTCATGCTGAAACTGGGGTCCCTGCACTTGGTGCCCTGGGGGCTGCAAATCCTTGGCACTCCTGATCATGGCTGTTCTGTGCTCCCTAAGGGGCCACGCAGGGCCAGCAGCTGCCATGGGGCAGCCCCTGGCAAAGGGGCAGGCAGTGTTCTGGGGGTACCACCAGGACAAGGTAGCTCAGTTCATGAGGGTCAGCGAGGAGGGGAGTGTGGTGCAGCACCAGCGCTTGGAGAGCGGATGGGGAGGGAGAGGAGCTGCCTGCAGCCCTCTGGGCAAGGGGCGCTGAGGCACAGCCTGGGGACATCACTGCCATGGTGCCCCCTCAGCAGCAACCATGGCAGGGAGGGGCTGAGGACAAGGGAGCTGAGCTAGGGCTGAGGGAGGGTGCAGAGGAGGAGGGGGGTGTCTGGACACGAGCAGCCATGGGATTCATGTCCCCACACTGCCCCAACACGAAGTCCTCTCCTCAGGGTGGGCACAAGGCCACATCCACACCATCTGCACCCACTGCAGCTTCTCCCACTGCCTGTGAGCCTGCAGCAAGCCCAGGCCAGGAACCAGCTCATTCCCTGCACCCAGCAACGTGGGCACAACCACCTGCAGCCAGGCACGATGCTGGCATCTCCAGCAGGTCCCAAACCCACCCCAGATCCCCAGTGCCCACCCAGGGACAACTGAGGAGACTCTGCGGACCGTGAGCTGCCAGCACACCCAGCAGCAACCCCCGGCCACCCCCCCAGCCTGCCCAGCTCACACTCAACCTCTCTCCCACTCGGGCCAGACCCCGAGGGCATCTCCGGGTGCCACGCTGTGCTGGGGCACCGTCTGCCAGTTCCCCCTCTCTGCCTTCCCTTCCTCCCTCCCCAGGCAGCGGCTGGGGCTGTCGCTTTTATTTAGGGCTTCGCCCAAACAAACAGCAGCGAGATCTGAAGGGACTTGGCACCCTCAGCCTGCTCACGGCAGCGGCAGCCCGGCCCCCGGCCCCCTCCCCAGCTACGCCCATGGATCTCATCCAGCCTGAATTTAGCTCCTTTGGCTGCTGGGAGCCAGGAGCCACCTCCCCAAGCAGCTGCACTGCATCCCCCCGGGATCCTCCCCAGGGAGCTGAACTCGAATGCCGCAGCCAGCGCCGCTCCTGCTCCACCACCACCCCCCGGCTCCCGCTCGGCTCCCGCTCCACAGCGGCCTGCAGCCAGCGCCGCTCCCAGGCAATCCAGCTGTTTTGCTTTTCTCCTTGCACATCTGGCCAGGGTGTGAGCAAGCAGCAGGGCCCCAGAGGAGCCCCAGGGTTTGGCTTTTGGCTGTTTGCACAAGCAGCATGAAAATCACTCAGCCCTAGGCAGAGGGGGGATGCGGGGGTTGCAGTGGTTTGGGGGAACCATGGGCAGCCCATCCCCAGCCAAGCCAAGCCTGGGGGTGGGCACCCTGGGGGCATAGCAGGAGGGAAGGCGCTGGGCACCCAGCGTGGCTGCTTGCCTGCTTGTGTTTTTAAGTGGCAGCAGAGCTCCTGCAGGCTTTGGCTGACTGCAGCCTGTCTGGGCTGTTCCCCTGCTGGGCGCTGAAGGTTCAGACAACCTGTTTGGAGGTGATTGCAAAAGCAGTGCCAGCCCTGTGCCACGGCAGGGCGGCTGGGAAGGAAAGTTAGGGCTTAAAAAGCTCAGCAAGGGAAGGCAGCGTGGCAGAGCAGATGGTGCAGTGCGAGCTTCCCGCGAGGAGCTGCCGCGGCTCCCCATTAGCAAGCACATGGGCAGGCTCAGCTGCCTCCCCTGCCCACCGCCCTGGCAGTGCAGGGGCCAACATGGGCAGGGCCGGGGGATGCACCCCAGGAGGGCAGCCCCTGCCCCAGGGGCTGGCAATGGAAATGGGCGAGAGGAGGGCTCTGCTCCTTTGCATGCCCGGGATGGAGTCAGAGCAGGGTTTGGGGAGGCATGGGCATGGCACCAGCATTAGGAGGTTCCTCCTGCACCATACACCCACAGCAAGCAGGAGACTGCTGTGCTGCTTGGCAGGGTGGCAGCACTGCCAGGCTCCTGGCAGTGCCAGGCTCTGGGCTCCACTTGCTTTTGCAGCACAGAACCACAGAAGCATTTTGATTGAAAAGACCCTGAGGATCAGAGTCCAACCCTGACCCCAGCCCTGCCAGGGCACCCCCAAACCATAGCCCTCAGCACCACAGCTCCAGGGCTTTGAAAGCTCTCCAGGGATAGGGACCACCCTGGGCAGCCTGGGCCAGGCCTTGACAACCCTCAAGGGGAAGAAATTGTTCCTCATGTCCAACCTAAACCTGCCCTGGGGCAGCTCGAGGCCATCTCCCAAGGAAGGAGCAACAGGGACAAAAGGAGAAGAGCCCAAGCCCCACCTGGCTCCAGCCTCCTCTCAGGGAGCTGTAGAGAGCCAGCAGCTCTCCCCTCAGCCTCCTTTCCTCCGGGCTGAACACCCCCAGCGTGTCCTCCCCAGCCCTGGTCTCCAGACCCTTCCCCATCTCCGTGCTTCAGCTCAGGCTCCCAGCCCCCCGGTGGCAGCGCTGGGAGGCTGGGGCCTCGCCCGCCCCAGGCAGCAGCCGGTGTGTGGGACCAGGACAGCATCTCAGGAGAGCTTTTCAAGAATAGGTTGATTTTCACAGCTTTGAGGCACAGTGAGGAGCTTGCAGCACACTGCCAGAGCCCTTTGGAGGAAGGCACGAGCTCTGGGCTGGGCTCAGCCATCCCTGCAGGTCTGGGTGCTGGAGGCAGGACTCTGCTCCCCTCCCCAGGGGGAAGGCTCCAGCCGGAGCTCCCGACCCAGGCCAAGGGCTCGAAGTGCTTTTGCATTTCCCCATCTGCAGCTGAGCAGTGGCAACAGCTGTGCCAGCAGCTTCTGCTCCAGGAGGAGGAAGGACCCTTCTCCACACGGGGACCCCCAGCCAGGGCAGCAGGACCTCAGCATGCCTGGGAAGGACCCCCAAAAGGCTCTTGTCTGAGCCTGGCAGCATCCAACGGGACGATTACAGCCTAGGCAGGCTGATCCAGGCTGAAAGTCTTGCAGCACTGGTTTTGCCCAGACTCTCCCATCTTTCATCCTCTAATTAGCAGCCTGTCTGATCCCTCCCAGCACCCAGAGCCCCCAGGGATGGCTCTGCTGAAGTAACAGGTAAGTGAGAGGGGAGAAAGTTTCAGAGCCTTCAGCTCCTGCCCTGCAGTGCCAAGCCCCAGGGCTGTTAAGCAGCCAGGTTTCACTGAGGGAGGTCACAGTGATTCTGTCCCTGCCCAGGACCTTTCCCCTCAGGTCCCAGCTCAGTACACCCAGCACAGTGTGAAGGTTATCCTGGCCTGACCAGTCCATCACACCACACCCAGAGGGATCCTGGAGCTCAGCCTCAAAACCCAGACCAGAGGGAAGTCTTAGAGACAAAGGTAAGAAAACCACCAGCACCACTCTGGACAGCAGCCTGCAAACCACCCTAAACCCAGCAGGGCTGCTCTGGAGCTGTGGGTGCAAACCCCTGCCCAGCACCAAGCCAGCACCCATGGGAGACCTCCATGACAAACCCAAATAACACAGCCCAGCCCCACTGAGGCACTCAGGGGTGCAGGGACTCACTGCCCCAGGCAAGCTCAGAGCCACCCAGTTGTCTGCCAGCCCCACACAGCCCAGCCCAGCCCCAGCAGCCAGAGAGGTGCTGGTTTCACAGCTTCCCACAACACCAGGAGGTGTGACCACATCAGAGAGCTGAGGCCAGCACCCATGGGAGGGCTGCTCTGGTGCACACCAGCCAGAGAAGCCTCCATGCATGGGGCTGGGCACACTCAGCCCATCTGTCCCCCACCTCCACAGCCAAATGCCACAGAGTCATGGACATTGTTGAGCTGGAAAAGGCCTCTCAGATCATTCAGCCCAAGCAGCAACCCAGCACCACCATGGCCACCAAACCCTGCCCCCAGGTGCCATGGCCACAGGTTTCTTGCACACCCCCAGGGGACTGCACCACCCCCTGGGCAGCCTGTGCCAGGCCCTGACCACTCCTGCAGCAAGACATTGTTGCTCATCTCCATCCTAACCCTCCCCTGGCACAATTTCAGGCCCTTCCCTCTATCACTTGAAGACCCTTCCAGCCTCCAAGGCAGGTGGCCACATCCTGGAGCCCTCCTTCCTCTCCCCACCCCCTCAGGCTTTGGAGTCAGCCCCTTCCAAGGGTTTTCATCTGGGAGAGGAGCCACACACAAAGTGTCTCCTCAAGTCAGCAGCAATTACACTGCTGATATTTAGGGCTTCCAGCACAACAAATGGAGCTTCAGCTTCATTAGGTTCCATGCCAATTTCATCCAAGACATCCAGTACAGAGGGAGCTGAAATTAGTTTCTCTGATGGGAGCTCACAATGAGCAATATGGTAACAACAGGATGGGAAGAAGTGACCTGAAGCCACACAAGGGGTGGCCAAGCAGGACCATGACCCAGGGAAGGGGTGAGGGCAGCAGGAGCACCACCAGAGAACAGAACCATGGAGGCTGGAAAAGCTCTCTGGGATCATCCAGCTCAGCCATCAACCCAACACCACCACAGCCATCAAACCACGGCCCCAAGTGCCACGGCCAAAGGGGTTTTGAACCCCTCCAAGCATGAGGACTCCACCACCTCCCTGGGCAGCCTGATCCAATCCCTGACCTCTCTTGCAGCAAAGAAATTGTCCTTTATGTCCAACCTAAACCTTCCCTGGTGCACCTTGAGGCCGTTTCCTCTTGCCCCATCTCTAAAAGCCCAACTCCCCCTCACTCCAGGCTCCTCTCAGGGACTTGCAGAGTCCATACCTGTCTGCTCACCACAGGCTCCCACAGCAGCTCCCACCACCACAGGCACCTTCCAGGTGGGAGTGGGGGGCACTCAGCCTCCCTTTATATGGGGAAAGGCCTGGGTGGGGAGGGTAACGAGCTGCAGATGCTTTGTTGAGGCTGGAGAAGGGACTGAGGTGGGCTGTGGAGGTGCTGTGTGAGCAACCTGTGCATGGCTTTGTCCCTCAGCTTTTCTTTGGCGGGGGAGGGAGCCTGATGGGACTGCTCTGTAGTTGCTTTGCTCAAGCTTTTGTTGTGTGATTTGGGGAGATCAAGTCCAAGCCTGACCCCGGCACCGCCAGGGCACCACCAAACCACGGCCCTCAGCACCACAGCTCCAGGGCTTTGAAGCCCCTCCAGAGATGGGGACTCCACCACTGCCCTGGGCAGCCTGGGCCAGGCCTTGGCAACCCCCAAGGGGAAGAAATTGTTCCTCAAGTCCAACCTAAACCTTCCCTGGGGCACCTTGGGGCCATTTCCTCTTGTCCTGTTGATTCTTCCTTGGAAGAAGATCCCAACCCCCGCCTGGCTCCAGCCTCCTCTCAGGGAGCTGTAGAGAGCCAGAAGGTCTCCCCCAGCCTCCTTTTCTCCAGGCTGAACACCCCCACCCCCAGCCCTGTTCTCAAGACCCTCCACATCCACCTTGCAGCCAGAGGTGCCTGCAGCTGGCAGCAGCAGCCTGGGAGGTGCCTCCCAGTGGGTAACTCAGCAGAGCTTCCTTAATGCAGCTGGGCAGGCTGGGCTGGGGGAATTCCTCCCGATGCCGAGCAGGAAAGGTGGCTGCTGGCCTGTGCCTGGCCTGGAAGCTGCCCTGCTGACCTGGAGGTGACGGGCAGAGGGATCTGTGCTCCCGGCTGAAACTGCTGACGGGGTTGGAAAACCCAGCTGCAGGCAGCAGCTCGGAAGGATGGATCCGGTAGGGCCAGCGGCTGCTGCCTGCTCGGCTGCCAGTTAGCTGCCAGTTAGCTCCTGGTTAGCTGCCAGTTCGCTGCTGGCTAGTTCCTGGTCATCTGCCACCAGTGCTGGGAGGGTTGTGATGACCTTTGTTCAGTGGGTTGTGATGACTCTGCGGGCAGGATCTTGTCCCTTTGCTCTGCAGGAGGACATGCTCACTGCTGGGGGCACGGCCAAGCCCCAGCGGTGCCACGCTGCAGCCTCCCGCGGGTGGGCACCGGGGCAGCAGGCAGCTCCCACCCAGCAGCTCCCTGCGGGGCACAGGGGGCCCAGCCCTGCACCCCCTGTGCCCGCAGTTGCAAAGCTGGGGGTGGATGTGGTGCAGGCTGTGGGGATGCTGTTAGAGGCCGTGTGGGCGGCAGGGGCAGGGCAGGGATCGTCTGCCTGTGCTCAGCACTGCTGAGGCTGCAGCTCCAATCCTGGGGTCAGGTTTGGGCTCCTCGCTCCAAGAAGGACACTGAGAGGCTGGAGCAACTCCAGAGAGGGGCAATAAAGGTGGGGAAGGGTCTGGAGAGCAGGGCTGGGGAGGAGCAGCTGAGGGAGCTGGGGGTGTTCAGCCTGGAGCGAAGGAGGCTGAGGGGAGACCTCATTACTCTCTGCAGCTCCCTGAAAGGAGGCAGAAGCCAGGGGGAGGTTGGGCTCTGATCCCAGGGAACAAGAGACTGAACGAGGGGAAATGGCCTCAAGCTGCCCCAGGGGAAGTTCAGGTTGGACGTGGGGAACAATTTCTTCCCCTTGAGGGCTGTCAAGGCCTGGCCCAGGCTGCCCAGGGCAGTGGTGGAGTCCCCATGACCCTAACATTCTTTTCTAACCAAACCCACTCAGTGCTTCTGTGCTGCACCTGGGGGCTGTGGGTGCCTTTGAGCCCCCAGACCAATGCTGGAGAAGGTCTCCCTTTGGTGGTACTGCCAGGACCACGGCAGGGTGAGGCTCCTGGCTGAGGGAGGATTGATATCATCTCAGTTCTACTTCTACTTCATTTTCCCTCATACCCCCCCCCCTTCATCCCCCCTCCTTCCTCCTCTCCAAGCGGTTTGCTGCTTGCAAATGGTTACCGGGAGAGCCCACCCGGCGGTGCCAGTGAATGGCTGGCGCTGGCGGGCACGGCGGCTGGGCGCAGGCTGAGCCGCCTGAGCGTCCCTCAGCAGCTGCAGAGGAGAAGCGAGCTGCTAGCGCTGGGCATTGCTCCTCTGCGGCTAGCTCAGCCCCTCGCTTCCTGCTCGGCACAGCTCTCCTCCCAGCCGCCGGGACGCTTGCAGCACGCTGGAGCTGCGGAGGCCTGGGGAAGGGATCTGTCCTGCTGGGCTCTCCCTGCCCAGCTACTTGCAGCCTTGGGGGTGGGGAGAGGCCTCAGGGCTGAGATGGGGAGCGGGGGGGGCGGGCAGGGCATTCAGGAGAAGCCCAAACCACCCTTTGCTGAGGTTTATTAGTGAGGGAGCTGAGATAAGATGTGGCTGGCACCCAGGGCTTCCTCGGGGCTATCTGTAAGCACCCCAGGCATCACGGTGGAGATGGCAACGCGCGGGGGTGTGCACCCCCCCCCAAAACAGCCGGATCCAGCCCTAGAGAGGAGCTGCTGCTGGCTCAACCGGCCCCAAACACCATCCCCTGTGCTTGCGCCGGGCTGTCCCCGCGGCGGCTGTCCCCACAGCAGCTCTGGGGGACGCGCTGGACCTGGGGGCGGTTTATTTGAGACCAGACACATCCCTGCTGCCTGACCAGCACTCCCAGTCCTCTGGGGGCTCGTCCTGCTGCTGGGAGCTCACAGAAAATGCTTCTGCAAGGGGTTTGTGGTGCTTGGGGCTTTCTCTTGGGTTTTTTGGTTTGATTTTAATGCTGAAGCCGAAAGGCAACACAAAGCAGGAGGATTAATTCCAGCTCTGCACGATCCCCCAGGCTGCCGCTGAACCTGCGGCGGTCCCCGGGGGCCGCCCTGGCCCCGATAAGAAGCTGAGGATCGGCGCTGGGGCTGGGCCATGGATCGGGTCAGGGAAAGGCTGGAGCTCGGTCACAGAGCAGGGTCAGGCCCCGAGGACCCAGGCGGTGTCTGATGGGTTTAGGGAATATGGCAGCAATAGCTCCGGTCCACGGCCTGGGATTAGCCTGGAGCAGCAGCGAGCACAGAGCCCTGAGCCTGGGCACACGGCGGGCACCAGCTGGTGGCTGCTGGGGAGTGGGCACCCAGGTGTGGGGGAAGCGCGTTCTGTGTGTGTGCGCATGTGTGTGCATGTGTTTGTGTTGGCATGCATGGCATGTGTGCCTGCATGTGTGGCACGTGTGCCTGGGCAGCAGCTCCGGGGCAGGGCCGTGGGTGCAAACGCAGCCACTGCCCCGCTGGCACCGCAGGCTCCGAGCCACACGCAGCCCCCAGCAGCGGCTGCCAGCCCCGGTGCCAGGGCGAGCACAGGGGATGCGGCAGCCTTGCCCGGGGCGCGGCCGTGGGACGCAGCGCTGGCGTTAATGGCATCCTCCAATTAGCCCTGGGAGCGCCGCCGGGCCCGCGGGATTAGCAAAGGCAATCAGCAGCCCGAGGCGCTAACGCCGCTAATCAACCATCCCCTGAAGCCCAGCCGGGCATGGGCAGCGCTGCGGGCACGGGGCTGCTGCTGCCCACCCGGCCGGGCCCTCCCTGGGCCCCTGCAGCCCAGAGCTCTTTGCCAGGCTCGGGATCCGGTATTTTTACCTGTTGCCATGGTTACCAAGACCAGGATCGAATTCAGGCTGAACCTTGCAGAAGAAATGGATCTGTCAGAAGGGATCAGTCCAGCAGGCATGTTGGCACTGCAGCTATGCTGCCCACCCCGTGGCTGAGTCCAGCTGGGATCCACCCCATGGCCAAGACCAGCTGGGATCCACTCCACGGCTGGGACCAGCTGGGATCCACCCCATGGCCAAGACCAGCTGGGATCCACCCCACGGCCGTGACCATCAGGGGTCCATCCTCTGGCCAAGCCCCTCTGGAATGCAGCCCACAGCCGAGCTGGGGTGATGAAGCTCCCCCAGGGAAAGCTCTGCAGGGGGCCACATCCTGCTCGTGGGTGCGTTGCTGTGCCTGGGCACTGGGCAGGCTGCTGGGGCACGCACACGGTGCCAGAGCTGCCGGCGCCGGCACTGCCCCTCGGTGCTGGCAGCGGCGCTGGGCACGTCCCGGGTGAACAAAAGCCTGCTGAGAACCTCCTTTCAGCAGCTCCGGGGCTGCCTCCCCGCGGCGCCTGCTCTGCCCCTTCTCCTGCCTCTCTAAATATTTTTCCCTTTCCCTGCACTTCTCCTCACAGGGACACCCGTGCCAGGCTCGGGGCACTGCCAGCACTGAGGCTGCTGCCAGCTGCAGCCAGGCTTTAAGGTCGCTCTGTGCTGGGAGGAGCAAGGAGAGCCTAGGACCCTCCCCGGTGATGCCCTCAGGGACCCTCAGGGAATGGGAGCTCCCCGGAGGGTTTCCCCATCCTGAGCAGCATCAGAATCACGAAATGGTTTTGGCCTGAAGAGAGACTGGAGGTCCCGGAGTCCAACCCTGCAGCCAGCACCGCCAGGGCACCACCGAACCACGGCCCTCAGCACCACAGCTCTGAAACCCCTCCAGAGACGGGGACTCCACCACCGCCCTGGGCAGCCTGGGCCAGGCCTGTTGGGGAAGAAATTGTCCCTCATGCCCAGCCTGAACCTGCTCTGGGGCAATTTGAAGGCATCTCCTCTTGTCCTATCACTGGGGAGGGGGAGGCAACCCCCAGCAGAGCATCCCCACGAGCTCCCTCCAGGCACAACACACACACGGATCTCAGGAGGACCAGGACAGCCCCCAACGTGCCACCAGCAGCTGATCCAACATGAGGAGCCCTGGGCACCCCACCATGCAAGCAGGACACCCCACAGAGACAGAACCTCTCTCCTGGCCACCCTGGGACCTGCCTGAGGGCCGGCAGGGCCAAGCTCTGCTGCCCTTCTGGTGCCAGCTCTGGAGGGCAATTGTTGCTGAGCAGTGTCCCACTAAACACCCAGGGCACACAGGGACTCTTTCTTAAGCACTGCCTGTTCCAGTCTGTCCCACGGCCCTGCAGAGCCCTCCTCAGTCATTGCCAGAGCCTTGGCCTCCACCACCTCCTGCAGGGAAGGCCCTCAGGGGCCAAAGGAGTGCTGGGCACAAAGGGTCTCCTTGGAAACGTGCTGGGCACTTTGATTTGGAAAACGGCCTGGGGAGCAGCCCCTGATCTGCCCCACACCCCCTCGGCTCCAGGGGTTTGAGAGAAGGATTCCGGGTTGGGGAAGGAAGATTCCTGGGGAGGGGAACACTGTTCAGAAGGGGCTGTGGGGACAGGACGAGGGGCAGTGGTTTGCAACTGGAGCAGGGGAGATTTGGGTCGGACAGCAGCAGCAGCTCTGCAGAGGGAGGCTGGGGAGACGCTGGCACAGGCTGCCCGGAGAGGCGATGGAGGGTCCGTCCCTGCAGACATTCAAGATCAGCCTGGAAGTGGCCCTGGGCAGCCTGCTCTAGCTGGAGGTGGCCCTGCTGCCTGCAAGGGGTTGGACAGGATGCCCTTGGAGGGTCCCTTCCATCCCGATGCCATCTGTGGGTCTGGATCAGTTGGGCAGAGAGCTGCCCAGCAGCAAGAGCTGCAAGAGCACCACCCGAGAATCCCCAGGGATAAAGAGCATCCTCCAAGCGCCTCCAGCCCTCCGCAGCCAAAAGCCTTGGACCACCAGCCCAGGGGCAGCGTCCAGGACCCACCTCATCCCCAAACACCCCAGAGCGGCGTCCTGTGGGGCACCACAGTGCCATGGGGCTGGAGCAGTCCCTGCTGTGCTGGGGAGCTCCCTCCCTCCGTCAGGATGCCGACAGGGGGCGGGGGATGAGGCTGGCAGGGGGCGGGGGGCGAGGCTGGCAGGGGGCGGGGGCGAGGCTGGCAGCGAGGCAGCGGCTCCGAAGCAGTTCCTATGACAACCTTCAATCCCGGCCCTGCTTATCCCCTTTCATCAAAATCCACAGCAGCCTGAAGCAGGGGAACGAGACTCAATAAACCAGGCGTGAGATCAATCAGGAGCAGCGTCAGGCTCCCTCCTCCCTTGCTGTCCAAGGACAAGCCTGGGGCACGGGGAGCTGCCAGGGGTGAGCCGTCTGCTTTGGAACGAGTGGGAGCAGGATTCCAGCCATGCACCACCCCGAGGCTGCTCCCTCCACTTCCCTCTCCTGGCAGGAGCACAGCCCAGGGCAGTCAGCAGGCACAGGTGGGACCTGCCTGGTGTGTCATGGGGACAATCAAAGTGACCCTGAGACCCTCTTGCCCTTTTCACCCTCCTCAAAGCACCCCAGGTGCTCCTCCAGCTCCTCATGCTGCTTCCCACTGATGTCCTGGCACAGCATCCCCATGGCATTGCCTGGTGCCCATGGCATCACCGAGTCCCTATAGCATCACAGGGTGCCCATGGCATCGCCTGGACTCATGGCATCAGCTGGTGTCCCCCGTGGCATCACAGGGTCCCCATGGCATCACCTGTCAGATGCTCAGGGGGCTGTGGCTGTGTGGCTGATGCTGCCATGCAGAGGCACCAGCCTGCCTCTCCCTGGCCACCACACAGGGGCAAGGACAGGGCTGGGGACAGGGCTGGGGACAGAGCAAGAGCAGGAGGGCATCTCAGCCAGCCACAAACCAGGCCCTTGGCTGGAGCTGCTGCCCTCTCAGCAGGGTGGTGCCCCTCAAGCAAGCCACCAACCAAGGTGCTGCCCTCCCACCCAGCGAGACGTTGGCCTCCCAGCCAAGGTCCTACCCTCTGGAGCAAGATGTTGCCCACCCAAGCCAGGTGCTGCCCTCCCAAGCCAGGTGCTCTCCTCCCATGCCAGGTGCTGCCCTCCCAAGCCAGGTGCTGCCCACCCAAGCCAGGTGCTCTCCTCCCATGCCAGGTGCTGCCCTCCCATGCCAGGTGCTGCCCACCCAAGCCAGGTGCTGCCCTCCCAAGCCAGGTGCTGCCCACCCAAGCCAGGTGCTCTCCTCCCATGCCAGGTGCTGCCCTCCCATGCCAGGTGCTGCCCACCCAAGCCAGGTGCTCTCCTCCCATGCCAGGTGCTGCCCTCCCATGCCAGGTGCTGCCCACCCAAGCCAGGTGCTCTCCTCCCATGCCAGGTGCTGCCCTCCCATGCCAGGTGCTGCCCACCCAAGCCAGGTGCTGCCCTCCCAAGCCAGGTGCTGCCCACCCAAGCCAGGTGCTGCCCTCCCAAGCCAGGTGCTGCCCTCCCATGCCAGGTGCTGCCCTCCCAAGCCAGGTGCTGCCCACCCAAGCCAGGTGCTGCCCTCCCAAGCCAGGTGCTGCCCTCCCATGCCAGGTGCTGCCCTCCCAAGCCAGATGCTGCCCACCCAAGCCAGGTGCTGCCCTCCCAAGCCAGGTGCTGCCCTCCCATGCCAGGTGCTGCCCACCCAAGCCAGGTGCTCTCCTCCCATGCCAGGTGCTGCCCTCCCAAGCCAGGTGCTGCCCACCCAAGCCAGGTGCTGCCCTCCCAAGCCAGGTGCTGCCCACCCAAGCCAGGTGCTGCCCTCCCAAGCCAGGTGCTGCCCTCCCAAGCCAGGTGCTGCCCTCCCATGCCAGGTGCTGCCCTCCCAAGCCAGGTGCTGCCCTCCCAAGCCAGGTGCTGCCCACCCAAGCCAGGTGCTGCCCTCCCAAGCCAGGTGCTGCCCTCCCATGCCAGGTGCAGCCCTCCCAAGCCAGGTGCTGCCCACCCAAGCCAGGTGCTGCCCTCCCAAACCAGGTGCTGCCCACCCAAGCCAGGTGCTGCCCCCGAGCAGGCTCCCCGGCGTGCTCCTACCTCCTGCCTGCGCCTGGGTTCCTGTTTGTGCTTTCACTGCCGGCACGCCCTGGGCTGGTGGCTTAAAGGATTTTCCTATAATAACCTCCAAATCCCTCCCCTGGGCTGTAAGCTGCAGACCTGGGCCCGTCCCTAGGTGCAGGGCTGCCGCGGAGCTCTGCTTGCTCGCTGGCTAGCACAGGCTTGGAGCAGGCAGGGCCGGCTCCCCTCCCGCCCCGGCCCCCGCTGCGAAAGCACCAGACCCGCCTGGATTTGGGTTCCCCTTATCTGCGAGGTCTGTCCCTGCTTTTGCTCTCACCCACAGCTATTACACACTCCTGGTGCCAGTCCCGACCTGAGCTGTCTGCCAGCTTCGATGCTGCCCCCAAGCTTCAATGCCCTCCCTGAGCTTTGATGTCCTCCCCACACAGCCTGGACACTTTCATGTCCTGCCCAGCACAGCCACCACCTCAACTGGCAAATGAGTCCCTGCCTGGGGTGGGGGTATCAGGAAGGCTTCACCCCAGCGCCCCCGTGCCAGAACCCCTCAGTGGGGCTGGTACAGAGTGGGCCAGGATGGGGCTGGATGGATCCCTGCCCTGGCAAACTGCCCCCCAGCGCCGTGCCCGTGAGGCGCGGGGTGCCCTGAGAACGGAGCGACACAAAGCTGTCCCCAGAGCACATGCCCCAGGGCAGGGGACGACTCCTGAGTCACACACTTGGGTGCAGCAGTGGCTTCTCTCCACCCTCCCCTGGAGCAGCCCTGTCCCCGGGGGCTGTGCTGGCAGCCCGGGCACACGCAGGCTGCTGCTCTCACTTCTCCTTTCACAGCACAAAGCAGATCAAGGTTTAGGATCCAGCAGCAGCTCTCAAGGCTACAGCTGGCACTGGTGGCAGAAGCAGCAGGTTCACCCCATGAAGAATACCCCCCACCACCTCCCACCCTGCCTCCACGAGTGGGTGCCTCTGTGTGTGTTATGCCAGGGCCACCCGGGCGCTGCAGCGGTGCCTGGCATGGAGCAAGTGCTTGGTGGCTTCCTGCCAACACCAAACTGTCCTTGGCCACCAGCATGTTGGCCTCAGGGGTGGGCACCCTGCAGGTGTGCATGGGGCAGGGGATGGGCATGGGGCAGATGTGCACTGCCCAGATGTGCATGAGGCAGATGTGCATGGGGCAGGAGACCTGCAGAGAGCAGGGCATGTGTGTGGAGCAGATGTCGATGCCCTGGCTGGGGCTGTGCCCACAGAAGGGGCAGGAGTGCAGGCTGGTGCCAGCTGCCCTGACTGGAAGAGCACAGCAGGAGCCCCATTCCCAGTGCCAGCTCCCCCAGGGGGGCAGGGAGCTGGGGCCACGACCTGCAGCACTGGGAGCTGGTCCCCAGAGCTGCCACACACATGGTCAGAAGACACAGGCCTGGGGGAGCTGGGCCCTGATGGTGCCCATGGGGCTCAGTGTGAGCCTGGCAGCAGCACAGGGAGAGCTGGCACAGGGCTGCAGAGGGCACACATCTCCCAGGACCCTGCAGCACCGGGCAGCTATTTGCTGGGGGTGATGAGGATGAGCATGGCATGAGGCTGAGGTACCACAAATGGAGGAGCTGCTGAGCCAGGGAGGTGCCAGGGACAGCCTGTGCTGGCGGGAATGGGCATCTGTAAAGTCCTCCTGGTGGCATCAGCACCAAAGAGCTTGCAAAAGGCAGAGGTGCTCAGCCTCCTGGCCTGACCCTGTGCTCCAGATGGCTGCTGGGTCCTGGGCGAGCTGCTGGCAAGCCCTGGCGTGGGGGGTCCAGCTCTGAGCCTCACCTGGCACCACTGCTGTCGCAGCGATGGATGTGGGAAGCTTTGCCAGCCCTGGGCGCAGCGTTCCGAGCTCGGACTGGGCTGTGCCACACAAACACAGCCACTTCTTTATTGCACCCCGCAGAGAAGTCCCTGCTGCCTCCCCGGGCCTCCTTGGCCTTGCAGGCTGCGGTGCCAGGCATCACTTGGCAGCTAGCCTGACGCTGGCATACTCGGAGCGGGCGGCGCCTGGGCTCCCGCCGCGCCAGGGGGCCGAGGGCAGGGGCTGGAGGTCGGCGTAGGTGATGGTGGTGTCCTCCTTGCTGCTTTGCTGCAGGGGGCAGACAAAGGGTTAATGCTGACCCCAGAGAAATCTTGCAGAAAGCACCCCCAGGGCAGGTTCAGGCTGGGACAGGGGGCACAGGGGGGCTGTGGCTGCAGGGTGCTGGGGCTGTGTGAGGGCAGCTGCTGCTCACCCGGTGCCCATCTTGGCCCCAGAGCCTTCTAAAGTCCCTGGGAGCTGGGAAGCTCTTCCTCATACTGGGGCCTGGAGCAGCTCTGTGAGGAGCAGAGGCTGAGAGCCCTGGGGCTGAGAGCCTGCAGACGAGCAGCCCCAGGGGCAGCTGAGCAATGCTCAGCAAGAGCTGAAGGAGCTGTGGGGGGCAAGAGGCTGGGGCCAGACTCTGCTCAGTGGTGCCCAGGGACAGCACAAGGAGCAATGGGCACAGAGTGGCAGCCAGGAGGTTCCCTGAGGAGAAAGTTGTTTGGTGTGAGGGAGCAGAGCCCTGGAGCAGGCTGGGTGAGCTCCAGAGGTCCCTTCCAAGCCCACCCCGCTGGGGGGCTGGGATTATGTCATTTTCATGGCTCCCTCTTACCTGGCTGGGCAGATGTGAGGTCTCTGCATCCAGGACTTCTCTGCTGGGGGAAGGATGATCATTAGTGCTCACAGAAGCCAGGTCCCTTCTCCACTGCACCCAGCACAGTGCTCCTCGGTTCCCTCACAAGTTTTAGCTGGGCTCAGCGGCACTTGGCCCCACGATGCCCACACTGAAGGCAGAGGAGAGGGAAAGGTGGTGCCTGTGTGCCTGGGCCGTGGTGAAGGCTGCAGGAGCGCCGCGGTGCTGGATGCTCCCCACAGAGAGAAGTGAAACAGCACAGCAAGTAAAGGTCTTGTTCTGGGGAAAACCACTGCTGCAGAGGGGCAGGACACCAGGATAGGGCAGGTGGGTAAGGAGGAGGTGGTGGGTACCAACCTGGTGGGGCTGGGGGTCTCTGCACAGCAGGCTCTGGACAGGCTCTGGCTGCCTGCCTGCCCTCGGCGCTTCCTGCGGTACATGCAAAGGGCGACCGTGAGGCCGAGGAAGAGGAGGAAGAAGAGCACTACAGCTGCAGCCACCACGCCAGGAACCAGGGTTGTGTCTGTGCAGGTACAAGGCAGAGCAGGGAGAGGGTGGTGGGTGTGGGCAGAGTGAGACCACAGCGTGGGCAAGGTGGGGGCCAGGAGCAGGGAGCCAGGCGCAGTGTCCTGCTGCACTCACCGTGTACAGACACCACCGTCCCCTGCCCGTGCTGGAACACCTGCAGGCCAGCACCTGGGCGCCCACCTCTCGTGAACTTCACACAGTAGTAGGTGCCAGCGTCCTCGGGCTGAACATCCCTGATCTGGATGCCGAAGTCCACGTTGGATGCATTCACCACCCTGGTCACACGGGGGCTGGAGCTGGTCTGAGCATAAATGGTCTCGTTCTCACTGCCCCAGCCCTTCAGCCACTCCACGGGGCCAGGGGGACCCTCTCCAGAGACGGTGCAGCTCAGGGTGAGCATCTGCCCCGCCTTCACCCACAGCTGCTCCTGGGGCTGCTGCAGCCTGAGTGTCCATTTCTTCTGGGCACCCACACCTGGGCACAGCGACAGGAGGGGTTGGGGGTGAGCGAGGAGCAAGGGCAGGGCCTGCTCCGCTCATCCTCGACAGGCGGAGCAGCTTCTGCTCTCTCCGAGTTCGCAGCAGCTCCGCTGGGAAATATCCCTGGATATGGCAGGGACAGACCACAGGCACCGGAGCGGCGGCACCGGGAGCGGCGGAAGCCAGTTTCGAATTGAACAAGGAGCAAATCTGTGTCTCCTGTCCGGGTGTTGGGAGTGTGGGAAGGTAGAGAGGGAGCCAAGGGGAATTCCTGGCAGGAAGAGCTGCGGGCGCTGGTAAACGTTAACGCCGCGGTCCTGCGCGGCCGGGCTCGCTGCGGCGCTGTGGGCAGCTGGAGTCCACAGCCAGGGGCTGCTCGCTGGTGCCCAGGAGCCAGCTCCGAGCAGCTCCTGGAGGCCAGTACAGGCCCCAGGCCCCTCCTGTCCCCAAAGTCCCCTGTCCCCAAATCCCTCCTGTCCCCAGAGCCCTCTGCCTCCAAACTTCTCACGGCCCCTCAAGCTCCTCCAGCCCCCAAAACCTCCCGCCCCTAAAATCCTCTGCCCCCTAAGCTCCTCTGCCCCCACACTCCTCTTGCCCCCCAAACTCCCGCTCCCCAACCCCTCCTGCCTCCAGACTCCTTATGCCCTAAAACTCTGTCCCCCCAAACTGCTCCTGTCCCCAGACTCCTGCCCAGAGCCCCTCGCTGCCTTCGGTACTGCCTCGAAAGCGTTCGACGTTGCACCGCCGGTGCTCGGTGCTGCCAGTTCCACCCTCCTAGTCCCCCGGCAGCCCCAAAAGGTGGTCGGTGGAGCATCCCCTCCCTTCCCCGTGCCTGCTTCTGCCATCCTGTCCTCTTTACCGATCCGCTGCTCCTGCCGGGCCTCCCCGCGCCGTCCCGTTCCCCCCGCGGCGGGGCAGAGAAGCAGCGGAGCTGGCGGGAGCGGGGGTTCCCGGCGCCCCGGGACTCACCGGAGAGCCGCAGCGGGATGAGGCTGAGCTGCCCCAGCAGAAGCGGAGCCGCAGCCGTTCGCCAGGCCATCGGCACTGCCCGAATTTTGGGCTGGGGCTCCGGGAGAAGGAAAAGGAGAAGAAGCTGGGCAGGAAATGGGAGGCGAGCGGGCGCGGGCTGTTAACGCTTTTGGTGCCTGCCCGCTGCTTTGGGAACCGACCGGGACTTGCCCCGGGCTTCACCCCCAGCCAAGGGCATCACCCAACGGGGAAGAGCTTCCGGGGCCAGCCCGACCCCGAGGGGCTCCTCTGGGTCCCTCCAGTTCGGCAAAGCGGGCAGAGTGCTGGTGCCAGCCTCAGGTTGCCCCAGGGAAGGTTCAGGTTCGACATGAGGAAGAATTTCTTCACAGCAAGGATTCTCAAGCTGTGGCACAGGCTGCCCGGGGAGGTGGTGGAGTCCCCATCCCTGGAGGTGCTTAAAGGATGTGGCTGTGGTGCTGAGGGACGTGGTTTGGTGACAGTGGCTTAGCAGCAGTGTGGGCTCCAGGCAAGCCCTTGGACTTGATGCTCTCAGAGGTCTCTTCCAACCTCAGCAATTCTCTTCCAGCCTCAGCAGGGGGACGGCATGGTGACAAGAGAGGGTGGAGATTGTCCTCGTGGGGACTTGTGCAAGGGGTTCTGTGGAGGAACTTGGCTGGTGGGTGAGCTCCTTCCTTCCCCTTTCTGAGCACAGAGTCCAGTGCTCCACTGAGCTGAGCTGAGCCGAGCCTAGCTGAGCCGAGCCTAGCTGAGCCAAGCTGAGCTGTCAGGGGCTGGTGTGTGGCCATGCGCACGGCTCCGGTGACACAGATGTTGTTTCTTACCTGCCTGATGCTTCTTCAGAGAGGGACAGGTGAGTGGGCACAGCCCCAGTGCCCTTCCCATGCATGCTCCTTGTGCTGCTGGCAGGGCAATGCCTCCTGCTGCCCACTGGTTTTACTCCAGTGGCCCCAAGTCCTCCCCACCTTGTAGTCCCCACCAGTGCTGGCTGCCCCAAGGGGCGGGGACATCTCTCCATCCCCTGCTCTGGGCATGGGGACAGGAGTCTGGTGATGTCCCGTGCTGTGCCCAGGCTCCAGGGCCCTTCATCAGCCCCAAACCCTTCTGTTGCTGTGCCCAGGTGTGGATGCCCAGACGAGTTGGACACTCAGGCTGCAGCAGCCCCAGGAGCAGCTCTTGGCAACAGCAGGGGAGACAATCTCCCTGAGCTGCACCATTTCTGGAGAGGGTCCCCCTGGCCCTATGAAGTGGCTGAAGGGCTGGGGCAGTGAGAACGAGACCATTTATGCTCAGACCAGCTCCAGCCCCCGTGTGACCAGGGTGGTGAATGCATCCAACGTGGACTTCAGCATCCAGATCAGGGATGTTCAGCCCGAGGACGCTGGCACCTACTACTGTGTGAAGTTCACGAGAGGTGGGCGCCCAGGTGCTGGCCTGCAGGTGTTCCAGCACGGGCAGGGGACGGTGGTGTCTGTACACGGTGAGTGGGGCTACCAGAACAGCTCCTGGTGGGAACCAGCCCCACCAGGAACAGCCCAGCCCAGGGGGCTCTGCTTTGGGTGAGTGAGGATGGGGAAGGGGCTTGGCAGAGGGTCCCGTGGGCCGTCTGTGGGCACATCCAGTGCCCGGGGGGTTACCCCACTCCCTGCGGCCCCAGGGCTGGGCAGGAGTGGCAGAGCCTGGTCTGAGGTCTCTGTGCTCCCCCTCCAGCCAAACCCAGCCAGCCAGTCGTGTCCGGGCCCGGGCGCAGGGCCGGCGCAGGGGCAGCAGTGTCCTTCACCTGTGAGACTGGAGGCTTCTTCCCCAAAGACATCAGCGTGAGGTGGCTCAAGAACAAGGCTCCCATCTCGGCTCAGCAGCCCCGGGTCAGGCCTGGGCAGAGCAACTCCTCCTACACCATGTCCAGCACAGTGACCTTGGCACTGGTGCCGCAGGACGTCCGCTCCCAGCTGGCCTGCGAGGTGCAGCACCCAACGCTGCCAGCCCCCCTGAGGGGCACCTACCAGCTGAGGGAAGCCTTGCGAGGTGAGGGCTGGGGGCGCAGCCCCGGGCTGGGACGGGGCCAGGGCAGAGGGCTGGGGGCACAGCCCAGGGATGGGGGTGCTGGGATGGGACCAGGGCAGAGGGCTGGGGGCACAGCCCAGGGCTGGGGGTGCTGGGACGGGGCCAGGGCAGAGGGCTGGGGCACAGCCCAGGGCTGGGGGTGCTGGGACGGGGCCAGGGCAGGCTGTGGGCAGCAGAGCTGGGGCACCCCAGGAGCCTCTTCTCTCCCCAGTGGCCCCCAGCGTTCGCCTGCTCCCCGAGGCCAGCTCCGTGGAGCTCAACAAGACCTGGACCCTCTCCTGCCGCGTGGAAGGCTTCTACCCGCGGGACCTGGCCCTGAGCTGGCTGGAGGGCGGCAGGGAGCTGCAGGTGCAGAACACCTCCCGGCCGGTGGAGACTCCGCAGGGCTTGTTCCAGCTGAGCAGCCTGGTGGAGCTGCAGGCCACGGAGGACAGGAACGGGTCAGCCTTCACCTGCCGGGTGGTGCACGACGGCCAGGACCCCATCAGCAGCACTGTCACCCTCTGGGTCGCTGTGCCAGCCAAGGAGGGGCCGGGTGACCGCAGTCCAGCAGAGAATGGTGAGCGAGACCTGCTGGCAGGTGGTCCTGCGGGCAAGGCTGGAGCTTGTCCCCCACCCTCACCCTGAGAGAGCTCCAAGTTCCACCAGGATCTTGTTCAAGGACACAGAATCTTGTGCCTGGACTGGTCTGGAGCACGAGTGGTGTGAGGAGCAGCCGAGGGGGCTGGGGGTGTCCAGCCTGGAGAAAAGGAGGCTGGAGGCAGGTGGGGCTTGGGCTCTGCTCCCTAGTCTCAGGTGATAGGATGAGAGGCAATGGCCTGGAATTGCCCCAGGGGCGGCTTAGGTTGGGGATTATGCAAAATTCCTTTGCTGCAGGGGTGGTCAGGGATTGTCCCAGCCGAGGAGGGGCGGAGTGTCTGGTCCCAGCTGGCTGCGTGAGCGCTGCGGGATGCGGGGGTGGCCGGGGGCTGCGGGATGCACTCGGGTCCCAGCCGTTCATGTGCTCTGTCCCCACCGCAGGTCAGACCCTCCTGGCCAACCCCGGCCTGTGGTTTGTCATCCTGCTGGAGAAGGGGCTCCTGGGCGGCCTCCTTATCTTCCTCTTCAGACGCACCAGGACCTGAGGACGGCAACGTCTGGGGCTGCCGCCGCATCCCGTTCCCTGACAGCCTCCGGTTCTTGTGCCGGGAGCGGGTCCCGGGCTTCGGTCGCCGCCAGCTTTGAGACATGTACCTGGCAATAAAGCCTGCGGAACGCACAGTCTCTTCTGGGCTGCTCCGCGTCGCTGGTTCCCGCAGCCCGGTCCTGCCCCGGCCTGGCCACCCTCCCGGGGCTCGATGCCGTCCATCCCCGGTGCTCGGGTCTGTACGCCCAGCGCTCGGAACTGCCTATCGCCGGCGCTCGGCGCGGCACATGCACCTCCTCGCCGCCAGGGGCCGCTGTTCACGGTCGGGGGCCGCGCGCCGCTCTGGCCGTGTTTCCACCCGGGCGGTTTCGGCGGCGCACCCGGGGCGGGCCGCGGCTGTTGCGGGGCCCCGGCGGGCTTTCGGCGCTGCACCGCGGCAAGATGGCGGACAGGGAGGAGGCGCTGAGGGAGTTCGTGGCCGTGACCGGCGTCGAGGAGGAGCGAGCGCGCTTCTTCTTGGAGTCCGCCGGCTGGGACCTCCAGGTATCCGCGCCGCTGCGCCGCTCCTCCTCGCTGTCCCCGTCGCGGGCCGGAGCTTGGCGGTGGCAGCGCGGCCCCAGGCCGGCGCCGGGCCCTGGAGGCCGTCGCGGTTGCGGGGGAAGCGCTGGGCCGGGAGCTGCCCTTCCTGAAGGCTCACACCTCGCCCGGAGACCGCTCCTCGGTCCCCAGCCCGTCGCCGGGCTGCGAAGGTCGGGCTCAGGTGGGGCCGGGGGCTGCTCGGCACCGGAGCCTGTGCCGGTTGTCTCGTTAATTGGAGTGTTAATGGGCTAATTCTTATCGCGGGGCGTGGAGCTGCGGGGGTCTGGGTTTTCCTTGAACGCTGGTGTGGTTGGTTGGTGCTCCGCCGCTCATCTTGTCAGCGGCAGCCCCAAACTCTGAGGGTTTTCGGCCACCACTGTGAGCTGCCTCCGTCTGCTATCCCCTCCGACCATCTGGCTGCGTTAACCTTCACGGATGTCACAGAAGCAGCGGTTTCAAAACGGTGGTTTTGGCATAACACCTCTAGAAATATTGCAGTTCAATGGCCTCCCACTGGGGAGGTTGCCCTGGCAGGGCTGTAAGGGTGAGTGTCCTCCAGAACAAAGCCAAACATGAGGAGCTGCCAGAGCCTCTTGGTTTCTCTGGCCTCCAAAGGGAGCCCTGCAGGAAATGTCTGTTGATGTGCCTTAAACGGTCCAAGGTGACAAAAGCTTCAGCTCTGGTGTCTGTGTGTGGATGTGGAACCTTTGCTGCCATCCTGAGAAGCTCCTGGGTGTTCCCTTCCAGATTGCACTTGCCAGTTTCTACGAGGACGGGGGTGATGAGGACATCCTGACTCTTCCCCAGCCCACACCCAGCTCCATATCCAGAGGCACTGTAGCCAGGTGAGGAGGAAGCTTCAGCTTGGGCTGATCTGTTCAGCAGCAGCTTATAAACCTGAGAGTGAAGCTACTGAGGCGATGCATGTTGGGTGTCAGCAGGACGAGCCCTGCCTCCAGACCTGCTGCACCTCACGTGGGGCTCCAGGTGTGGTGGAGAGCTCAGTGTGTAGCCAGGGCAGGCACAGCTGGCATTGCACAACTGATCCAAAGAGCAGTCAGGAAAACTCAGCCTCAGTGCTCAGGAAGAGCTTGATTTGCCTCTGGAGGGTAGAGGAGAGGTTGGTGATGCTGTCAGCTGAGCAGAGCTGTATCTCCTGAGGAAAAAAGTGTTCTAATTGTGTGTCACAGCTGAGCTGATGTCATGGAACCACAGAATGCTTTGGGTTGGCAGGGACCTCCAAAGGTTATCCAGCACAACCCCCCCCTGCACTCAGCAGGGACATCCTCCCCTAGAGCAGCTTGCTCACAGCCTTGGCCAGCCTCACCTTGAGTAGCTCCAGGCATGGGGCTTCAGCTCCCTCCCTGTTGCAGTGTTCCAGCAGCCTCCTGGTGCACAACTTGTTCCTCACATCCAATCTCAGTCTGCTCTGCTCTCATTTCAACCCATTGCCCTATTGCAGCTACCGTCCCAACCCTCCCCTTTTGCATCCCCTCCTGCTGGGTGAGTGCAGTTGGCAGAGAGGCCCAAGAGCTTGGCTCACCCCTCAGTTCCAGCAGTGCTGACCCACCACTTTACACAGTGATGAGCCAGACCCTGGAAAGCAGTCCAGGGTCCCCCAGAGTGCTGCGTTCAGGAGCTTCAGCTTCTGTGGTTGCAGTGTGTGGTGAGGCTGAGGTTCTCCAGTTGACTTTTGCAGTGACCACAGAGTGACGTCCTTCAGAGACCTTGTTCATGCACAGGAGGAGGATGATGAAGAGGAGGAGGGACAGAGGTAAGTGTTCAGTTAAAGACTTCCAGCTCTTCTGTGCTGGCTCTGCACTTGTGGGCAGGGCAGGGTCATGGAGTCCAACCATTAACCTGGCCCAGCACCGCCAGGGCACCCCCAAACCACGGCCCTCAGCACCACAGCTCCAAGGCTTGGAAACCCCTGCAGGGATGGGGACTCCACCACTGCCCTGGGCAGCCTGGACAAGTCCTGGGCAACCCTCAGGGGGAAGAAATCGTTCCTCATGGCCAACCCAAACCTCCCCTGGGACCACTTGAGGTCATTTCCTCTTGCACAGTCATGTTGTCTTGCCCTTTGCTAGGGTTTGAGCCTTGTCAGGCTGCTCTCTCTCTCTTGCTGAGTCTGAGTGGGTTATTATCAGCTTATTGATCAGTGACTGACATCACATGAAAGTCTGTGCAGCACAGGAGCTTGGAAGTGGCTGCAGCAGGAGACCCCGGCCCCCTGGGGGTGGCTAGTGCGTATAGCTCCAAGCTGTAGGGAACTCAGCAGAGCCCTGCCGGCTCCTGCCGCCCCCGGCCGCAGGAGCGACGAGCCAGCCTGAGCCAGCCTGGGCCAGCCTGAGCCAGCTGCTCTGTGCTTTCTGCTGTCAGGTTTTATGCTGGTGGGTCAGAGAGGAGTGGGCAGCAGATCGTTGGCCCCCGAGGAAGAAGAGTCCCAACGAGCTGGTGGAGGATCTGTTCAAGGGGGCCAAGGAGCACGGCGCCGTGGCGGTGGATCGGACGGCCAAGGGCAGCGGCGAGAGCAGCAAGCCCAAAGTGAGGGGAGAGGACAGCTTCTGCTCCCTGCTTCTTTGAGCCTCCCACCCTGACAGCTGGTTGGTTCTGTGGAGTCCTGCAATGGTCTGTAAGAGGGCAAGTTCAGCCTGGACTCGCAGAATCTCAGCGTGGTGGAAGCAGGAAGGGGCCTCCGGAGGCCACGGAGTGACAGAAGGCCAGGTTGGAAGAGACCCCAAGGGTCACCCAGGCCAACCCCCTGCTCCAGCAGGGCACCCACAGCAGCCTGCCAGGGGCACAATGCCCAGGGAGGGTTGGAAGCTCTCCACAGAAGGAGACTCCACAACCTCTCTGGGCAGCCTGCTCCAGGGCTCTGCTCCCTCACACCAAACAACTTTCTCCTATTCAGATGGAACTTCCTGGCTTAGAGTTTGTGCCCCTGTGAGGTCTCCTCAGAGCAGGGCAGAGGGGCAGGATCCCCTGTCTCCAGCTCTGGCCACACTGCTTTGGGTGCAGCCCAGGCTGCCCTTGGCCTTCTGAGCTGCAAGCTCACACTGCTGGCTCCTGCCCAGCTTCTCCCCCACCGGCACCCCCAAGTCCTTCTCTGCAGGGCTGCTCTCAATCTCATCACCCCCAGCCTGGACTGATATCTAGGATTGCCCTGACCTTGGTGCCTTCTTGAACGTCATGAGCTTTTCCTCAGCCACCTCTGCAGCCTGTCCAGGTCCCTCTGGAGGTCAGCCATGCCACCCTTCAGACTTGACCTGCCCCTCTCTCTTGCAGCCCTTCGCGGGTGGAGGCTATCGCCTCGGGGCCACTCCAGAGGAGGAGTCTGCGTACGTGGCAGGGGAGAGGAGGCAGAACTCTGCCCAGGATGTGAGTATCTCTGCTCTGGGTTGTAGATAACCACCCAAGGGATTGCTCTGCTCTAGCTACACAGCTTGAGTGAGCAGAGTAGAAAGCTTGATGGGAATTCAGGAGGCCAGCAGGAGAGTAAATGCTGCTTCCCGTGGGACTGTGGATCAGCAGAGGGCAGCTGCTTGGCTCTCCCCAGAGCACTTTCCTGATTGAGCTGTCATTAAGATTCTGAGCTTGCCTGAGCAGTGCAGGCCGTGCAGAGAGCAGGGGGTGCTTAACTCTTCTTCAGCCACTGAGGAGCTGTGGAGCTCACAGCTTCGAGGCAAGACTCTGCTGCTTGCTGTGTCAGCAAGTACCACCTAGGCCCTGCTGGCAGCTTGGTTTGGGCTCCTTGCCTGGCACAACTGGGCTCTTCAACTCCATAAGGAGTCTGTGGTGCCGGGTTCTAGCCATGCCCATTGTGTAGCCAGGGCTTGGGGTTTTTCCCTCAGCCCAGAGGAACCTGGCTGGAATATTTTCTGCACCTCAAAACTCCTCTCCCAGGCAGGAACCTTTTTTCCCCCTTTGCATCTGAGGCTGATTGTGGTTTGGGGGCTGCTGCAGGTGCACGTTGTCCTGAAGCTCTGGAAGAGTGGATTCAGTCTGGACAGTGGAGAACTGAGGAGCTACCAAGATCCTTCCAATGCTCAGTTCCTGGATGACATCCGCAGGGGGTACGTAGTGAGAGGGCAGGGAAGGGAAACCTGAGTGTGTTTGGGATCCAGGATGGTTTGGGATGCAGAACCAGGGATGTGCTTCACCTCAGCTTTCTTCTGACTGCTGGATTCTTCCTATGGAATCTGGGGGTAAGTGGGAGGTGGCCTTGGTTTGTGTGGGCCTTGGAGAGCCTGAGGTGAATAAACTTCCACACACAGAGGATCACACAGGGCGTTAGGGGTTGGAACGGATCTCTGGAGGTCAATGAGTCCAACCCCTCTGCCACAGCAGGAGCACAGAATCTAGCACAGGTCACACAGGAACACATCCAGATGGGGCTTGAAAGTCTCCAGAGCAGGAGACTCCACAACCTCTCTGGGCAGCCTGCTCCAGGGCTCTGGGACCCTCACAGCGCAGAAGTTCCTCCTCGTGGTGAGGTGGAACCTCCTGAGCTGCAGTTTCCATCCATTGCCCCTTGTCCTGTCACAGGGTGCAGCTGAGCAGAGCCTGTCCCTGGCCCCTCTCTCCTCAGATACTTGCAAGCATTCATTAAATCCCCTCTCAGCCCTCTCCAGACTGAACAGCCCCAGGGCTCTCAGCCTCTCAGGGCACAAATCTGGGCTGAGAGTGCCTGCTGGCATCGCTGGCGCTCCCGGGGAGGGGCAGGGAGCTGTCCCCTTCACTCTGTGCCTGACACCCACCTTCTTCACTGAGTGCCTGCAGCTCCAGAGGTCCCTGGCCGGTGCTTGTCTTCTCCATGCTTCCCTGGTGCCCTTCTCCAGGCAGCTGCCTGAGGCCAGTGTGTTGCAGGGAGGTGCCGGCGGAGCTGCGGCGGCTGGCGCGGGGAGGCCAGGTGAACCTGGACATGGAGGATCACCGGGACGAGGACTATGTCAAACCAAAGAGTGTCTTCAAAGCTTTCACTGGGGAAGGACAGAAGCTGGGCAGGTGAGAAGGTGGCTGAGCTGGTTTGCTCTGTGTGTGTGGGGGGGTGAGTCACTTGGAGCTTGGATTCATCTTGCTGAAGAGGAGCCTCCTGGCCGTGCTCTGGGAGGTGCTGCTCCTAGACGGGAGGTGAGGCTTGAGCTGGCTCAGCTTTTCCGTGGCAGGAGGAGGGTCCCTGCTCTGGAGGCACCATGGTGTGGCAGGGAGCAGCTGTGTTTCCAAGGTAACTGCCCCTGGTGCTCTGAGGGAAGGGAAGACCCTCAGTGTGATGCTCCAAAAGGTGGAGGTGAAGCTCTGGACAAGCTCTTGCTGACTCCTAAACGCTCATTTCCAGCTCCCACTGCTGTCTCTTGACTGGCAGCCCTGGGCACTGTGGCCCAGCTGGCCCAGAGCTCGCTGCCCCTGGCTCCTGGCACCCAGGAGAGTCGTCTGGTTTCTGACAGCTGCCCTTGTGTCTCCTCCTCCTCAGCACTGCCCCCCAGGTGATGGGCAGCAGCTCTCCAGCCCAGCAGGCGGAGAACGAGGCCAAAGCCAGCTCTGCCATTGCCATCGACGAGGCCGAGCCTGTCACCAACATCCAGATCCGGCTGGCGGACGGGGGGCGCCTGGTCCAGAAGTTCAACCACCACCACAGGTACAAACAGCAGGGACACAGGACCTCAGCACCACAGCTCCATGGCTTTCAGCCCCTCAAGGGATGGGGACTCCACCTCTAGCCTGGGCCAGCCCTTGACAACCCTTTCCATGAAGAAATTGTTCCTCGTGGCCAGCCCAAACCTCCCCTGGGGCAGCCTGGGGCCATTTCCTCCTGTCCTGTTGATTGTTCCTTGGGATCAGTGCCCAGCCCCCACCTGGATCCAGTCTCCCTTCAGGGAGCTGTAGAGAGCCAGAAGGTCTCCCCCAGCCTCCTTTTCTCCAGGCTGCACACCCCCAGCTCCCTCAGCTGCTCCTCCCCAGCCCTGTTCTCCAGACCCTTCCCCAGCTTCTTTGTCCTTCTCTGGACCTGCTCCAGGACCCTCAGTGGCCCAAAACTGACTCCAGGCCTCAAGGTGTGGCCTCCCCAGTGCCAGTACAGGGGCACAGTTTGGCTCATGTTCAGTTAACTGTCAGCCAGCACCCTAAGGTACTTTTGTACCAGGCAGTTTCCAGTCACTCTGCCCCTAGTCTGGGGCATTCTTGGGGCTACTTTGACACAAGCGCAGGACCTGGCACTTGGCCTTGTCGAGTCTGATACAGTTGGCTGATCCCTCTGTAGATCCTCCCAACCCTCCAGCACATCAGCATCCCACCCAGCTTGGTGTTGGCTGCAAGCTGGGGCTGCCTCCATCCCCGTGTCCAGACCATCGATGAAGATGTTGGAGATCCTAAAGGAAAGGGGAATTTGGGCTGTTCTCTGTGGGTTTAAAGGTACTCAGTAACAAGATGGCTTTGGTCAGGCAGTGGCACAGGCTGCCAGGGAGGTGGTGGAGTCCCCAGAGCTCTGAACGCCATGGGCGGGAGCCCACGGGCAGGATGCAGTGCCGGGAGCAGAAAGCACCCAGGAGAGCCAGCCCCAGACGGGAGGTGTTCAAGAAACCTGTGGCCGCGGCACTTGGGGCCAGGGCTTAGTAGCCATGGCGGTGTGGGCTGCTCTTTGGGTTGGGTCATCTCGGAGGCCTTTTCCACCCCACCCCACCCCACGGCTCCCTGACCCTCAGACGCCCTCTGAGTGTCGTCTGCCTCCGGACAGGATCCGCGACCTTCGCCTCTTCATCGTCGACGCCCGGCCGGCCATGGCTGCCACCAGCTTTGTCCTCATGACCACCTTCCCCAACAAAGAGCTGACTGATGAGAGCCAGACCCTGAAGGAAGCCAACCTGCTCAACGCTGTCATCGTCCAGAGGCTGACATAAGGAGCCCCGCCGGCGCGCCGGGGCCGCCCGCGCCAGTGCCGCCCGCGCCGGGCAGGCTCCCAGCCCCTCCTAGCTCTGGGTTCTTAGATCTTGGTTGGACTTTTTTTTTGCTTCTCTTTAGTTGCATTTCCCATGAGGAGTTCTTTTGGGGTTTTTTGGTGGCGATGATGATGATGATCAGTGGACTTCAAAATAAATAAAAGGAAAGGAATCCATTTTGGAAGGAGCTGCAGCTTCTTGTGCCACCAACCCTCCCAGCAGGGCTCAGACCCCCTGGGGGTTGAGTTGCTGCACTCTTTAGAGGGGAGGAAGGTGAGGGAGCTCCCGAGGAGCAGCTGCTCCTCACAGTCTTTGTGCTCTTCCCTCTCTTCCAGGGGCTGCTGCACAGCTCTCCTTTGCTTTTCACTCACCCAGCGTGAGGAGGGCTGGGCTGGTGGTCAGGGCAGTGGCCGCCCCTCTCGGAAACCATTGAGAGGCAGTCCCTGGGAAGCAGCTGGGGAGAACTGGGAAGCAGCTGGGGAGAACTGGGATGCTGGTTCAAGGTTTAACTTTTCTTGGCTTGCCAGACAGCAAGTCCTGCCTTTCCCCAGCAGAGCTCTCAGGGGGTTCAGTGCAGTCCCTCCCCCTGCTCTGCTGCTGCTCCTTCCAGACCTGCTGCACTTGTAACTTGCTGTGCTGTGGCACAAAGCTGGATCAGCTTGGAATGTCTCAAAGGCAAAGGGAGTTTCTCTTGCTGGGAATCAAGGTTGAGAGGTGAATGATTGAGGTGATGAAAAGCAGCTCAGGAGAAGAGTCTCCAGGCTGTAGCAGCCTCTGCTTTATCTCCTCTGCTCTGCTGAGGACTGCCCCAGCCAAATACCTGCAGCTCTCCAGCTCTGCTCTGTGCTGCCTGGGACTCAGATCTCCAAATCATTCCTTGCTTTGAACAGAGGCCTGTGGGTGAGTTTATTACAGCTAGAGCTGGTGGTACTGGGGTAGCATCACACCTACCAGCTGCCACCTGGCACTCAGCACCAACCCACAGTGAGTTTGCTTCCCTAGCCCTGGCCTTCAGAGCAGAGCCCTGAGCTGTGCTGATCCTCCAGGCTAGCTGGGAGCAGCACAGCTCCCAGCTGAGAGAAGCTGGATTGCAAAGGGCTGGAGCAAGCTGTCTGCTTCCTTGCCTTAGTCATGCTGGAGCCCTGTGGCTGCTCTAAGGCCATCCCTCTCAGTGCTCTGAAGCTTCCAGGTCCTCATCTGCATGTGAGGAAAACTGGGAGGTAATGGTGCAGGCTGGACAGGTTCAGCCTGAGGAACTGGCTTGGCTGCTTCTAGTACTTCCCAGCTGCAGGGGGGAGATTCCAGACCTTGGCAAGGGCATTTGCAGAGCAGCTCCTGCACCAGGAGCTGAAGGCTGTCACCTTTTTCACCACCCAGTGGATCTCTACTGTGCACCACAGGAGGTTTGTAAAATCACTGTGAAAATTGCCATTGAAAGCCCACAAAGCAGGGAACCAGTTTGACCCTTTCTGGTACCTGCTGCCAGCTCTTCTCCTGTTGGGGCTCACAGAGTCATCTTGGTTGGAAAAGCCTTTGGAGCTCATCCACTCCAACCCTTCTCTTACTCTACCAAGCCTGGTGCTAAACCATGGCCCTCAGCACCACAGCTCTGCCCCTTTGAAAGGCCTCCGGGGGTGGGGATTCAGCCAGCCCCCTGGGCAGCCTGGGCCAGGGCTTGAGACCCCTTGCTGGGAAGAAGTTTGCTCTCATGTCCAACGTGAGAGCCATCTCCTCTTGTCCTGTTGCTTGCTCCTTGGGAGAAGAGACCAAGCCCAACCTGGCTCCAGCCTCCTTTCTGGGAGCTGTAGGAAGGATCTGAGTCCAAAACAGCACAGAGCACAGCCGGAGAGTTCCCCTCAGCCTCCTCCTCTCCAGGCTGCCAGTCCCGGTTCTGCTCCCCAGTGCGGTTTCACAGCCAGGGTTCCTCCCAGCTCTCTCCCAGGGACGGGAGGCTGCTGAGCTCAGGCTGTTTCCGGGCTCGGGGCTGTTTCTGCAGCCGGGAGCAGCAGCTTCTGCGGGAGCCAGAGGGTGGCAGTGCTGCAGTGGAGCTGCTCTCCTCCTCCACCGCTCCTGCTGAGACACTCCACAGGGCCCGGGAGCTGCTGGGTGTCCGTGAGCCCCTCGGGATGCAGCTGCTGACTCCTTCCTCTGGTTCTTTCCTCGGGTTTTGTTTTGGTCGGCAGCGAGCAGCCCTCATCTCCTGGAGAGGGACCAGCTCTGCCCTGCTGCCAGGCTCTTTGGAGGGGCACAGCAGGGTGGCATCAGCAGCCCAGGCAGGGCTGGCTTCCTCCAGAGCTCCCAGAAGAGCCTGTGGGTCGGACTGGAAGCAGTGTAGAAGTCATCTCCTGTATCGGCGTGGCTCTGTCTGGGAGCTTGCCGATGACACCAAGCTGCGTGGTGTGGCTGACAAGGCTGAGGGGTGGGATGGGTGACAGCCAGAGGGACCTGGACAGGTGGCTGAGAAGCTCATGAGGGTAAGGCAAAGTGTAAGGTCCTGTGCCTAGCTCCAGGTGACCCAACTCTCTCAGCCTGTCCCTATGGGGACAGCTCTCTGACCACCTTCGCAGCCTCCTCTGGACCCCCTCCAGGTCCTTCTGGCGCTGGATTGTTGCTCAGCTTTTGGCTTTCTAGTCTGTGAGCTGCAGATGCAGCTCCTGAGCACCTGGAGAGTAAATGAGAGGCAGAGAGCCAGAGGATTAAGAGCTGAGAAGCATTTCCAAGGCTACCTTGTGTGTGTCCAAGTGGAGTGGTGTGTGGTGAGTGGGCACAAAACAGCCTGGGGGGAGAAGGAGAACTGAGGGTTTTTCTGTTTCCTTCAGAGTTTCCTCCATCCTCTTGGGTGGGGAGAGATGGAGACTTCTTTCTGACTGAGATCTAGGTGCAGATGATGCTGGTGGGAGACAGGGATTTGGCTCCCACGGCACTGGCTGAGGTCCAGCCTGAGTGATGTTGGTTCTCTGGGGTGTCAGGGAGATAAGAGGGAGGAGAGGCTGCCACTGAGTCAGATCTTCTGCAGCTTAGGAACCAAATTCTGACTCAGCCTGAGAGATGCAGGGATTTAGATTAACCCCCAGTGGACAAGGCAGAGCTGAGCTGAGGATGATGCATTGCTCTGATGAGAGTGGGGGCGCCAGACAGAGACCTGCTCTGGCTCCCCAGTTCCAGGGACACACAAAGCTGTTTGAGGCAGTCCTGGGACCAGTTCTGGGCTCCCCAGGTCAAGAGAGACAACTTGCTGCTGGAGAGAGTCCAGGGAGGCTCCAAAGCTGCGGAGGGGCCTGGAGCAGCTCTGGGAGCAGCAAAGGCTGAGAGCCCTGGGGCTGAGAGCCTGCAGGAGAGCAGCCCCAGAGGGGAGCTGAGCAATGCTCAGCAAGAGCTGAAGGAGCTGTGGGGGGCAAGAGGCTGGGGCCAGACTCTGCTCAGTGGTGCCCAGGGACAGCACAAGGGGCAGTGGGCACAGAGTGGCAGCCAGGAGGTTCCCTGAGGAGCAAGTTGTTTGGTGTGAGGGAGCAGAGCCCTGGAGCAGGCTGCCCAGAGAGGTTGTGGAGTCTCCTGGTGTGGAGAGCTTCCACCCCACCCTGGGCACTGTGCCCCTGGGCAGGCTGCTGTGGGTGCCCTGCTGGAGCAGGGGTTGGGCTAGGTGAGCTCCAGAGACCCCTTCCAACCCCAACCATGCTGGGCTTGGGGGTTGTGTTTGCTGGTGGGATGGGAAGTGCTGGGCCTGCTCCTGCTGCCTGCTGAGGTGCTGTGAGGTGGGAGATGTTCCCTCTCCTGCCCTGCTCTCTCCTCAGCCCCTGGCAGCATGGGTGCTTCTCTGCCCCTTGGGTGAGCAGACACTAAAGTGGCTTTAGGGCTGCCAGGGGCTGTTGGCAACCTGGAGAGCAAGGAGAGGCTCCTGCCTCTGGTCTTCTGCTGCACACAAGTTCAGCCTTGGAGGCTGAGCCTGAGCTAGCTGCAGAAGCCTGTTTTGAAGAGCTGCCTGGTGGCACTCGAGGTGCCAGCTGGATGATCAGTGGGCAGAGCAGGGCACCCCCGCCCTGCCAGCCTTCCTCTGTGTGCCTTCTGTCCCCTGAAGCCGATTTCTCCCCCACCCTGGCTTTGCCAAGTGCTTGCAGTGCTGATGGGCTGCGTGCTGTGGGCACCACTGCCATGGGAGCTTGGCTGCTCCCACACAGCCAGAGCTGAGTAACAGGCTCCTGCTGCTTGTAGAGGAGGAGTAATTTGGGGGTTGTGATCCCACGGCTGCTGGCTCCATGGGGGATGAAGGGGCTGTGAAGAGGGGGCTGAGAACGGCACAGTGTGAGGTCTGCAGAGCTGTTGGAGCTCTCTCAGGAGCCCACGGGCCGGAGGGGGAGTGATAATTGCAGGTCTTGTTTAAGAGAGGAAGGAAAAAGCATCCCACACCTCCTGCTCCACTGTGACATTGTCCTGGCCTGGGGCACCACCAATCCCTCACAGCCACTAAGGAGAGGGCAAAGCAAGAAGGGACAGGAGGCTTCCGGAGCCAGAGTTGGGGTCCTGGTCTTCCTGGACTGCCCTGGGAGGGGAGGACTCGGCCTGGGAATGACCCATGGCAAGAACCAGCCTCGTGGAGAGAGTCCAGAGGAGGCTCTGAAGCTGCTGAGGGGCCTGGAGCATCTCTGTGGGGAAGAAAGGTTGAGAGGCCTGGGGCTGAGAGCCTGAAGCAGAGCAGCCCCAGAGGGGATGTGCTCAGTGCAGTCTCTCCCCACCCTGGCTGTGGAGATGCAGCGCTGCAGAGGTTAAGCCAGGAGAGAGCCCTGGCAGAGGGAAGCAAGTGGCCTGCAGAAGGCAAGAGGAGTGTCCCAGAGTGCTTCCCACGCCCAGCCTGCCCAGCTCCTGCGGCCCCAGGCTGTGGGGGTGTCTCCAGGAGGCTCTGACTCAAGCTCAGGAACAGGCTGTGAAAGCAGCTCTCTGCCTTCTGCTGCTGCTGCCTTCCGAGTGCAGCAGGCAGAGAGGTGCAGAGGTGTCCCACCGGCTGCCAGCACCAAGGGAGCACAAAGCTGCCTCAAACTGCAGCCCACAGGCTTCACAGGGCGCCACAGCCACAGCACGGGGGTCGGAGGGGACCTCGAGACCAGCCAGTCCAAGCCCCCAGGCTCACCCAGAGCAGGCTGCAGAAGAAAGAGGCCAGGCAGGAGTGCATTTGGAGAAGGGGAAGCTCAGAGGAGACCTCACTGCTCCCTGCAGCTCCCTGGCAGGAGACTGGAGCCAGGTGCTGGTTGGGCTCTTCTCCCAGGGAATAAGCAACAGGCCAGGAGGAAATGGCCCAAGCTGCCCCAAGGGAGGGTCAGGCTGGAGATGAGGAACAATTTCTTCCCCTTGAGGGCTGTCCAGGCCTGGCCCAGGCTGCCCAGGGCAGAGGGGTGTCCCCATCCCTGGGGGCCATGGTCTGGTGGTACCCTGGCAGTGCTGGGGTCAGGCTTGGACTCCAGGATCTTGGAGCTCCTTCCCAGCCACAATGATTCCATGACTGAGTGATTCTGTTCCCCAGAGGGCTTCAGGGCATGTGTGGGGAGCTGACCTCCCCCCCCATTTCAGGAGTGCCTTTGGAGAGGAGCTGAGCAGAGCCCCGGGGCTGGCGCAGGTGGCTGCAGCAGGAAGCAGAGGAGCTGCAGCCTGCAGGACGTGCTGCTGCCTGGAGTCGCTTCCTCTTCTTTCCTCTTCCCTGTCCCCGGTCCTGCTTTGCATCCTGGCCCCCTCCCACGGGCAGGGGGCTCCTGCTGCAGCCCCAGCCCTGCCCCCTCACCAGAGCTGGCTTCCTCAGGGATCCACACTGGGACCTGGACTGCTCAGTGTACTCGAGGCCCTGGCTGAGGGCAGGGAGGGCACTGCCAGCCAGCTTGCTGGTGGCACCGCACTGGGAGCAGTGGCTGACACCCCCTCAGGCTGTGCTGCCGTTCAGCACCACCTGGCCAGGCTGCAGAGCTGGGGCAATGAAATCCACCGAGGGCAAGGGTAGCGTCTGGCACCTGGCAAAGAACACCCCCAGGGAGCAGGACAGGCCGGGGGCTGAGCTGTTGGGGAGCAGCTCTGGGGGTGCTGGTGGACAGCAGGATGCCCAGGAGCCAGCAATGTGTCCTGGTGGCCATGAAGGCCAAGGGCACCCTGGGGTGGATTAGAAGGGCTGTGGTGAATAGCTCAGAGGTTCTCCTGCCCCCCTGCTCTGCCCTGCTGGGGCCACCTCTGGAATATTGTGTCCAGCTCTGGGGCCCTCAGCTCAAGAAGGACCTCAGGGAGCTGCTTGATAGAGTCCAGCCCAGAGGCACAGAGCTGCTGCAGGCAGTGGAACATCTCCTGTGGGGCCAGGCTGAGGCAGCTGGGCTTGGAGCTGGGAGCTTTGAACAGAGGAGCCTGAGGGCCGCCCTCATTACTGATGATAAAGATGTGCAGGGCTGGAGCCAGGCTCTGCTCAGGGCTGGCCAAGGACAGCACAAGGGGCACTGGGGGCAAGCTGGAGCAGAGGAGCTGCCAGGGGAACAGGAGGGAAAACTTTGTCCCTGTGAGGGAGCAGAGCCCTGGAGCAGGCTGCCCGGAGAGGCTGTGGAGTCTCCTGCTCTGGAGAGCTTCCAATCCTCCTGGATGTGTTCTGGGTGACCTGCCCTGGGTGCCCTGCTCTGGCAGGGGCTTGCACTGGATGAGCTCCAGAGGTCCTTTGCCACCCCTCCCACCCCGTGGCTCTGCAGGGCTTGGCCTGGCTGGTGCTTGGGCAGGCGTGAGGCAGGCAGCTCTGTGTCGCTGCAGGGAGGAAGGGTCCCTGGCACCAGGAGCAGGGCTCACACACAGGGGCTGGCAGGGCTGTCACCTAACCCTGTGGGAAGCATGCACAAAGCCCCTGGGGGTGCTTTGGGAGAGGAAAATGCTTCTGAGCAGTTGAGGGGGAAGTGGAGCAGGGATAGTGAGTGGCTTTGTGCTCAGCCTGCCCTGCCACAGGGCTGGGGTTAGAATCTCTGTGACCAGGGCTGAAGTTCATGCCAGCAGTGCTTGAAAGCAGGAGCAGAAACAATGACACCTGGCAGCAGGCTGGTGGAAGCCAGCTCTGTCTGTCTGTCTGTCTGTCTGTCTGGGCTTTGTTAGCTGAGTCACTGCTGAGAATCCAGGCACTTCTTAGAATCAGAGAATTGTTTGGGTTGGAAGGGGACTCTAAGATCATTGATTCCAGCCCTCAGCCCAGCACCACCATGGCCACCAAAGCCTGCCCCCAGGTGCCATGGCCACAGCTTTCTTGCCCCCCCCCGGGATGGGGACTGCACCACCTCCCTGGGCAGCCTGTGCCAGCCCCTGACCACTCCTGCAGCAAATGAATTCTTCCTAATCTCCAACCTAAAGCTCCCTGAGGCAGCTGGAGGCCATTTTCTCTTGTCCCAACATTTGTTCCTAGGGAGCGGAGCCCAACCTCCCCCTGGCTCCAGCCTCCTCTCAGGGAGCTGCAGAGAGCAATGAGGTCTCCCTCAGCCTCCTCTTCTCCAGGCTGCACACCCCCAGCTCCCTCAGCTGCTCCTCCCCAGCCCTGTTCTCCAGACCCTTCCCCATCTTGGTTGCCCTTTTCTGGACCCTCTCCAGCTCCTCGGTGTCCTTCTTGGAGTAAGGAGCCCAAAACTGCCCCCAAGCTTGAAGGTGCAGGCAGGGCCTCTGGTGCAAGAGGTCTCGGTGCAAGAGGCTGTGGGGCTGGGCTCTGTTCTCTCCACACAGGCAGCTGGGGGGAGTGGGCTGCTGAATATCAACTGAATGCCAGGAAGAGCTGAGATGCTTTTAAATCACAGCCCATTGCTAGATCTGCCACAGCAGCATCTCGTGAGGGCTGGTTGGCACCCCCACGTCTCTCCTGGCAACAGCGAGGGGGCAGCAGGGCTGGGGGGAGGAAGGGAGAGAGGAGAAAGCAGCCTTGTGGTGGCTGCCAGCGCTGCGCTCAGCCCCGAGCAGAGGCACCGGGAGGTTACTTTTAGGGCTCCAGCTGCATCTGACCGTTGGTTGACCTTGCAGCTCTCCAGCCCGGTGCACGCTGGCAGGAGCCGAGCGGACAAAAAGAGCCTCCCCAGGTGCGCACCGAATCGATTCGATGCCTTCGGAGCCCCGCGGTGCAGCCCTGCGATCGATGCCGGGGGAGCCGCAGCAGGGAGGGCACCTGCGGGCTGCTGGCGGCAGGGAGGGCTCAGAACCGCCCCTCGGGCGCACGAACGGCCTCGTGTTTCCTCTGGCGGTCGTGGCTGCGTCTGTCTGGGGGTTGGGTTTTGCGAGGGGTTGCGTGGGCAGCAGGGCAGGAGAGGGGATTCTGCCCCTGGGCTCTGCGCTGCTGAGGCCTCACCTCCAGTCCTGCCTCCAGCTCTGCTGTCCCCAGCAGGAGAAGGACACAGAGCCGCTGGAGAGAGTCCTGAGCACAAAGATGCTCCAAGGGCTGGAGCAGCTCTGCTGTGAGCACAGGCTGAGGGAGCTGGGGGTGCTCAGCCTGGAGAGGAGAAGGCTCCAGGGAGACTTAACAGTAGCTGAAGGGATCCTGCAGGAAGGCTGCAGAGAGACTGTTTCCAAAAGCCTGCAGTGATAGGACTTGCAAAATACAATCCTAGAATGGGTTGGGCTGGAAGGGACCTCCAGAGGCCACCCAGTGCAGCCCCCTGCACCCAGCAGGGACATCCTCCCCTGGAGCAGCTTGCTCACAGCCTTCCCCAGCCTCCCCTGCAACAGCTCCAGGCATGGGGCCTCAGCTCCCTCCCTGGGCAACCTGCTGCAGGGTTCCAGCAGCCTCCTGCTGCAGAAACTGTTCCTCACATCCAATTTCAGTCTGCTCTGCTCTCATTGCAAACCACTGCCCCTGGGCCTGTCCCTGTAGGCCTTTGGGAGCAGTCCCTCTGCAGCCTTTTTGCAGCCCCCTGCAGGTACTGGGAGGCTGCTCTGAGGTCTGCCTGGAGCCTTCTCCAGGCTGAACACCCCCAGCTGCCTCAGCCTGTCCTCACAGCAGAGCTGCTCCAGCCCCCTGAGCATCTTTGTGGCCTCCTCTGCACCCTCTCCATCAGCTCCAGGTCCTCCCTGTGCTGAGGGCTCCAGAGCTGGGCACAGCCCTGCAGGTGAGGTCTGAGCAGAGCAGAGGGGCAGGATCCCCTCTGGCCACACGGCTTTGGGTGCAGCCCAGGCTGCCCTTGGCCTCCTGGGCTGCAGGCTCACACTGCTGGCTCCTGCCCACCTTCTCATCCAGCAGCACCCCCAAGTCCTTCTCTGCAGGGCTGCTCTCAATTTCAGTACTGGAAAGCTGCAAGCAAGAAACAGAAGCAATTAAAGCTTGCTTCATCCCATTATCTCTTACTTGAAGTCTCTTCCTCTTGTGTCCCATTTTAAGGCACTTGCTGAGAATTCTGCCTTTTTAGTAGTCTCTTGGCTGTCCTTGGAACTCCTCTGTTCCCTTGTGGACATTCAAATTCATCTCCTTGAAGTAAGGAAATAGGACACTTTGAGGCAAAACCCCTCTGCCTGCAGCGATTTTTTTTTTCCCAGAAAGGAAAAAAAGAAAGATAAAAAAGAAAGGGGGAAAAAAAAAGAGGGAAAGTTGCTGCTGTTCCCAGAAGAAAGTCCTGTTGAGGGTGGGATTGTTCAGCCCCTGTGTCATCTGCTGAACCTGCAGGACCTCTGCCAGCATGGGGGGAGCAGCATTAACAGAGGTCCATGAAATAGCAGAGAATCCCTGACCAGCTTGGGTGTGGAAGGACCTCTCAAGCTCATCCAGTCCAAGCCCCTGCAGCCCCCAGGGACATCCCCAGCCAGAGCAGGATGCTCCCAGCCCCAAACAGCCTGAGCTGCACTGGTGCCAGGCAGGGGGCAGCTCCCAGCTCTCTGGGCAGCCTGGGACAGGCTCTCCCCACCCTCAGCGTCAAACATTTCTCTCTTCTCTCCAGCCTCAATCTCCCTATTTGAGTTCAAACCATCCTCCCTTGTCCTGTCCCAACAGGTCCTGCTCAGAAGTCTGTCCCCAGCTTCCTGCTCAGCCTCTTTGAGCACTGCAAGGCCACCAGGAGGTCTCCCTGGAGCCTTCTCCTCTCCAGGCTGCCCAAGCCCAACTCTCTCAGCCTGGCTCGCAGCAGAGGGCTTCCAGCCCTGCAGCACTGCTGTGGCCTCCTCTGGCTCTGCTCCAGCAGGTCCCTGTCATAGAATCATGGAATTGTTTTGTCTGGAAAAGACCTCCAAGATCCAGTCCAACATCAACCCATGGCCACCAAACCCAGTCCCCAGGTGCCACAGGGCTCTTGAACACCTCCAGGGATGGGGACTGCACCAGCTCCCTGGGCAGCCCGTTTCAATCCAGGGGGGACACAGTTCCACCGTCTTTGTGTCCCGCGGGTGCCAGAGCACCTTCCCAGCCTCCAGGCTGCTGCCTCTGTGTGCCCAGCACTCATCTGAGCCACAGGCTGCTCCTGGGGACTGTTCGTCACAGTCCTGCGGGCTGGGCTGAGGCCAACCTCTGCTGGCACCTCACAGCTCTCTGTTCAGCCTGGGGGAGAGAAGGCTCCAGGGGGACCTCAGAGCTGCGTTTCAGTGTCTGCAGGGGAGCTGCAGGCAGGCTGGGCAGGGACTGCTCCGAAGGGGCTGTGGGGATAGGATGAGAGGCAATGGTTCGAGGCTGGAGCAGGGGAGGTTTGGGTTGCACATGAGGAGGGAGTTCAGCGCAGTGAGGCTGGGGAGACACTGGCACAGGCTGCCCAGGGAGGTGCTGGAGGCTCCGTCCCTGGAGCCATTCGAGCTCAGCCTGGCTGTGTGCCCGGGCAGCCTGCTCCGGCTGGGGGTGTCCCTGTGACAGCAGGGGGCTGGACACGGCGCCCCCGGGGGTCGCCACCCTCTGGCTGGTGAGGATGGTGCTGGGGGTGCCCCTGCTGCGGGCAGGGGTCCGGGACACGGCGCCCCCGGGGGTCGCCACCCTCTGGCTGGTGAGGATGGCTCAAAGCCCTCCCCGGGGCCTGAGGCTTCCCTCAGGGCGGCTCCGGCGTTCCCCTAGCAACGGCGCGCGGCCAAGATGGCGCCGGGGCCGGGCGGGGGGCCGCGCGCGGGCGGGGGGGGGTAAGATGGCGGCGGCGGGGGCCGGGGCGGGGCGGGGCCGCGCGCGCGGGCGGGCGGGCTGATGGCGGCCGAGGCTGCGCACACGTGGCCCCTCCCCTCGGGCTGCGGGCGCTGCGGGTGCGCGAGCGGCACCGGCACCGGCATGGGCGTGCATGTGGAGACCATCGCCCCCGGCGACGGTGAGATGCGGCACGGCCTCCTTTCTCCCTCCCTCTCCCCCTTACCCCCGCTCCCAGACGGACTGGCCCCGGTGCGGGTCTCGATTCCGGGTGTCGGTCCCGGTTCCGGTCCCGGTGGGCTGACGGTGATTGTCTCCCCGCAGGGCGGACATTCCCCAAGCGCGGCCAGACCTGCGTGGTTCACTACACGGGTGAGTGCCGCCCGCCGCGGGGCCTGCAGGGCGGGGCTGCCCCGCCGGCACCGGGAGAGGGTCGCTTCGGCCCGGTCCGGCCACCGGGGAACGTGATGGGGGACCGGGGGTTGCTCCTTCGCCCCGGCGCAACCCTACCCCGCAGCCTCCGGAGGTCCCCGCTCCGGCCCGGATGGGCCGCGGCGCCCCCCGAGGGAACCGGAGGGGTCCGGCGTGCCCCGCAGGGCCCTTACCGGGGAGGGTGTGGGTGCGGGGCCCCGAACGGGGCAGGGAAGCGCCGCGGTGCCCACGGGGGAGGTTCCCGTCTCTCCTGCTGCCCCATCTATTTCGGGGCGGGTTTCGCACCCTCTGTTCGGCTGCACAGGGAAACGGCCCCGGCGGTGCTCAGGGGCACCCCGGGCGGGCAGGACCCCCCAGCCAGCACCCAGAGGGTCGCTGGAGGGTCCCAGGGAAGCAGAGGCCTGCGGGGTGGCCCCGCCGAGAGCCCCCGTGCTGGGTAATGCTGTGGGACCCCCAGATCCCTCCAGCCAGCCCCCGGGAGCTTTGTGCTTTCCCCTTCCAGGGGCTCCTGCAGCCCCCTCCCTGCAGCCCCAGCCCCCTGCCCCTGCTGGGGAGCCACCAGCGCTGTCCGTGGGGCAGACCTGGATCCACAGCCCACCCTGGGGTGTTTCTGGGGCTGGGCAGCGAAGGGCAGTGGTCCCGAGATGGGGAGGGACCCCCAGCGTGGGTGGCAGGGGGATGCAGTTCGGGGTTGGATGCGGGGCTGCCGTTAGGGAGGGTCGCGGGGTGCCCTCCGTCAGCCTTCAGCAAGCTGGGGGTGGGGAGAGGAAATCAGCCTTGAGATCCACAGAATTGCTTTGAGGGTCACCCCGGGGGTCTCGGGCACCCTTTGGGCAGCTCTGGTTCGTGGCCGCCGCGCCGCGGGGTGAAACCGAACCGACCCCGTTCGGGGCTTCTCTCTGCCGGTCCCCCCGGGGCGACGGGCTGAGGCTGCCCTCTCTGCGGAGCGGCTCCCGGGCAGCCCCCGGCGGGCACCCAGCCCGTCTGCTTCTCCTCCTTTTCCCCCCATCCTTCCCCTTCCCTCCTCAGGAAGCAGCTCGGTCTCCCCCACCCCCCGGCCGCCCGTTTCCTCCGCCGGTGGAAGAACAAAGAGCGGCTGGCAGGCAGTCAAGTGGCTCCCGGTGGGGCCAGCCCTGCCGCCTGCCAGCTCTTCCCTCCCGTGCTGCTGCTGGGGCTCCAGCCCCCACCCTGACAAAGCTGCTCCAGGGGTCACCATCTCCCCATCCCCACATCCTGCTGACCCGCTCCTGAGGGACCCTCCCCGGCGGCAGGGATGTGCTGCACCCGGGAGCCCTTCTCCAGTTTCCTGTTATTATTCCCCTTTTTGGTTTTGTTTGGTTATTATTGTCTCATTTTGGCCTTTACCTCCCCCCCCCCTCAGTTCCCTCTGCAGGCAGCTCCTGCCCCTCTTGCCTGCCTCAGCAGGCAGCAGAAATCAAACACCTCCCGGTCCTGGTGCTGGTCGGGCGGCTGAAGGCTGCCCGCAGCTGTCCCTTGCTGCCGGAGGCCCAGGCAGGGCTTAGCTTTCAGGGAGCTCTGCAAACCTTGGGGTCCACAGCTCCATTATGGCTCCTGCCGAGCCAAGAGCAGCATCAGGATCGGTGCCGTGCTCCAGGGCTCCGGCCAGAGCCCCAGCTTGGCTCCGTCCCCATCTGCCCTTGGAGCTGGTGCAGAAACACCCCAGCCCGTGGTGGGCCTGTGGCCAGCCAGCTCTGGCTGCCCTGGGTCGTGGACGTCCAGGGATTTGGTTAGAAAATGCTTTGGAGGAAAGATCCAGAGACCCATGGGGCACTCAGGGGTGAGGGATGGACAGACAGACAGCCACAGTGTGCTGGGGAGGGAGGTGCAGGAGCATCCTCTGGGCCACCTGCTTGGGGGATGCTGGCTGCTCGTGCTGGGGGTGGGGGGCAGCTGGGGGAATTGGACCCTTTGTACTCCTTTGGGTTCCAGGAGGAACTGGACCCTTTCCCCACGCTGCTCCCAGGAGGAATTGGACCTGGTTTCCCCCTCCTTCCTTGCCAGGTCCCCTCTCACTGCAGGAGGCTGTGCCTGCAGCCCACAGGGAGCAGGGGGAAGGCTCTGGAGCCAGCAGGGTGCCCACAGCAGCCTTTGATGTGAAATTCTGCCACAAAGGGCTCTCAAAGAAACTAAATGCAGGATGCTGCTCCCCAGGGCTGCTCACAGCCACTGGTGCAGGGCAGGAGGGCTGCGTAGGGGGGTGTGGGCTGGGGACCTCCCCCTGGGTCTGGCTGCTGGGTTGGGGGGCAGGGTTGGGTGGGATGCTGTGCTGGGGCTCTGGGGATGGATGCTGTGCTCCCCAGAAGCGAGTTGTGGGGTGAAGGGAGCTGCTGAGTGTAGGGGAGGCTGTGGAGAGACCATGGCTGCTGCTCTGTGCCCCAGGAGGGGGAATGGCTCTGGAGGAGGTGGGCTTGGGGCAGGGGCTGGGCATCGGGCAGGAATACCAGAGAGAAGTGCCCAGCAGGGCACGGCACAGAGGAGAGTGTCCTTCCCCAGCTCCCCTCTGCTGGACACAGCCTCAGCTGCCAGCTCTGCCCCTGGGCAGGTTTAGGTTGGGCATGGGGAACAATTGCTTCCCCTCGAGGGCTGTCCAGGCCTGGCCCGGGCTGCCCAGGGCAGTCCCCATCCCTGGAGGGGTTTCAGAGCCGTGCAGATGTGGTGCTGGGGGCCGTGGTCTGGGGGTGCCCTGGCAGGGCTGGGGTGAGGCTTGGGCTCCATTGATCTTGGAGGTGTTCTCCCAGCCAAACCTTGCTGTGATTCTCTTCCTGCAGCCAGCTCAGCAGCTGCTGTGGTGCTGCCCTCCCTGCTGTGCACAGCCACGCAGCTCCAAAGCCTCTGTCAGGTGTTTCCTTGCAGCTGCTGGGAGCTCAGCACCTTCTCCTGAAGCTCCTCTGTCCCCTGCCTCTGCTGGGGGTCCTCTCTCCTGCCAGCTCACAGCAAACTGTGGGCAGAGCCCCCTCCCACATCCAGCTGTGGATGGGGATGGAGGGCTGCTTGCTGGGGTCTAAAGCACCTGGCAGAGGCTGCTGGTGGTGCAGGATTTAACCTCAGCTGGGCTGCCCCTGTCCTGAGCAGAGGGCTGGAGCATGCTGGGTGTCCCAGGACTCTTGGGAAGGGTTTTCCATCCTCTCTCTCCATCTGGCTGGAGCAGAGCTGCCTGCTCCACTGCTTCAGCCTCTCCCTGCCTGTCTCTGGAAAACCAGCTCCAAGCAGGAGCCCCTGGGCAGGGACCACGCCAAGGGCTGGCACTCCAGGCCAGAGCGGGTACAGATGGCACTCCGCCAGGCCAGAGGGGATGCAGATGGGGCTCTGCACCCTCCCCAGCAGCCCCCAGGCCTGCAGGTTTACCCCAGGGGCTGCCTCTGCCTGCTCCAGCTCCCAGCTCAGCTCTCCTCTGCCCGCCCAGGGGGCCTGGAGCCAAGTCGGCTGCTGCCTGCCAAGTGTGGCAGAGACCTGGCAGGGCTGGAGCTGCCTTCCAGAGCCCCCATTCTGTCCTGTGACCTCTGCAGCCCTGGGCTTTGTGCTTTGCCTGGCTGTTGTTTCCCCTGAAACCCTCCCCACAGCCCAGCTGAGATCTCCCCGGGGGCAAATCCTGCGGGTGGGGGCTGGGGCAGGTGGGTTTCCATCACCCACCGGCGGGGGCTCTGCCCTCCCCACAGCCCTGCCAGGAAGGAGCTGGGATGTGCCAGGGGCTGGCTGCTGCCCCTGGGACTCCGGTAGAGCAGCTGCTTTAGCCAGAGGATGCTTTGCCTTTGTAATGGCTTTAAGATCTCTGTTATCTCCTGGCTGGGGGCTGGCAGGGAGGAGGAAATGGTTGCTGATGCTTGTCAAGGGCTGGGGAGATCTCCTGGGAGCCTCCTGGGCAGAGGAAGTGCCTGAGATGAGGAGGATGTTATCTCTGAAGCATCAGGGCTCTTTGTTTTCCACGCCGAAGTGGTGAGGGGGAGGACGCAGCAGGGGACCAGCTCCTGTGTGTGACCTTCAGCGTCCTGGGCCAGCCGGAGTGATCGATCCCCGGGGCTGCTGCAGCCAGCTCAGCTCATCAATCCCTGCCTCCTGTGGGCTCCGGAGCACTTCCAGAGGCTGGATTCGGCCAGGTGCACGCCTGGCAGCTCCTGTGGTCCCTCACCCTGCTGGTGGTGCCTGTTTGCTGTGCCAGGCAGGGTGCTGGGAGCTCATTCTCTGTGCTCTTGGGGTTTTTAGTCCCTTCTGTGGCTGCTCAAGGGGAAGGGTGGCAGCCAGGAGCTGTCCCCTCTGTCCTTCTACAGCCACCACCACCCCCTCCAACTGCTTCTGATGTCCAGGCTGGGCTCGGGGTCAGCTCAGGCTGCAGCTGACTGGCACTGCTGGTGTGCCAACCAGCATAACCAACCTCATGTCCTTGCTGCCAGCATCCCCCACTGGGTGGGAGGAAGCCCAGAGGACAGGAGCAGGGAGGTGGTGCCAGACAGGGCTTGGAAACAGGTTGAGCAACAAGAGGCTGCTCCTAGGAGAAGGAAATGAATAAAACACCTCCAGGTTTACTCTTCCAAAGGCCAGGGCTGCAACCTGATGCTCTAAACCCTGCGGGGGGGAGGTGGGGGTCTGGCGGCCCCCTTCTTGATGTCCAAGGGTTTGGGATGTGTTGAGCTGCTGCTTGGTGGAGTTGCTGCTCCTAGGAGGCAGCTCCAGCTCCAGGATTCCCCAAGAAGGGCAGGCAGGGAGCAAGGGAGGGGAGGAAATTCCTCCTCTGCTCATCTCGGGGAGTTATATTTAGCCCTGGGGATGTCAGCAGCAGGAGTGGTGCTGCTGGAGGGGAAGGAGGACTGCCCTGGGCATTGGCTGCCCTGGGCATTGGCTGCCCTGGGCATTGGCTGCCCTGGGCATTGGCTGCCCTGGGCATTGGCTGCCCAGTGCTTGGTGCTCCTCTTCCCGGTGTCTTTCCTGGGAATGGAAGTGGTTTGGCTTGGAATGGGGCTGGGCACAAGGGCTGGAAGCAGCCAAGATGGGGAATGGGAGCCTCTGACTCTGGTTTGGGTGCCCCCAGCATGGAAGAGGCAGGAGGTAGGCTGTGAAGGTGCTGAGGGAGGGTCTGAAGAGCAAAGGCTGAGAGCCCTGGGGCTGAGGGCCTGCAGGAGAGCAGCCCCAGAGGGCAGCTGAGCAATGCTCAGCAAGAGCTGAAGGAGCTGGGGGGGCAAGAGGCTGGGGCCAGGCTCTGCTCAGTGGTGCCCAGGGACAGCACAAGGGGCAATGGGCACAGAGTGGCAGCCAGGAGGTTCCCTGAGGAGAGAGTTGTTTGGTGTGAGGGAGCAGAGCCCTGGAGCAGGCTGCCCAGAGAGGTTGTGGAGTCTCCTGGTGTGGAGAGCTTCCAACCCCCTGGGCACTGTGCCCCTGGGCAGGCTGCTGTGGGGGCCCTGCTGGAGCAGGGGCTGGCCTGGGGCACCTCCAGAGGCCCCTTCCAACCCCAACCATGCTGGGCTTGGGGGGTTGTGTTTGCTGGTGGGATGGCAAGTGCTGGGCCTGCTCCTGCTGAGGTGGGAGATGTTCCCTCACTGCCTCCCTCTCCTGCCCTGCTCTCTCCTCAGCCCCAGCCCGGTGGAGCACTTCTCCTCGGGTGGAAGCAGCCAGGAGCAGGAACGATCCTGCCCTGCCCCAGGCTGCTCCTGCCAGGCTGGGGGCTGCCCTGGGCTGCTGTGGGGGTTTCCCTCCCTGGGCCACCCCAGGCAGGGATTTCCCTGGAGGAAAGGAGGCTGAGCTGGGCAGCAGCTTTGACTCAGGGCCGTGTGAGCTGTGCTGGGGTGACTGTCCCCTGCTCAGGCTGCCAGCTCATGGGCACCCAGGCTTGTGTGTCCCTGTGTCACCAGCATCTCACAGTCTGCTCAGGTGGCCAAGAAGGCCTCCAGCAGCCTGGCCTGGGTCAGCAATGGTGTGGCCAGCAGGAGCAGGGCAGGGATGGTGCCTCTGTGCTGGGCACTGGGGAGGCTGCACCTCCAGCCCTGGGGTCAGGTTTGTGTCCCTCACTCCAAGAGGGACACTGAGGGCTGAGCAGGTCCAGAGGAGGGCAATGAAGCTGGGGAAGGGTCTGGAGAACAGGGCTGGGGAGGAGCAGCTGAGGGAGCTGGGGGTGTTCAGCCTGGAGCAAAGGAGGCTGGGGGAGACCTTGTGGCTCTGTACAGCTCCCTGGGAGGAGGCTGGAGCCAGGTGGGGGTTGGGATCTTCTCCCTAGGAACGAGTGGTGGGACAGGAACCATCCTGGAGCTGCCCCAGGGGAGGTTCAGGTTGGATCTTAGAAGAAACTTGTGCCCTGACAGGGCCCCTGAGTGCCTGCCTCTCTCCCCAGGGATGCTGGAGGATGGGAAGAAGTTTGACTCCTCCCGGGACAGGAACAAGCCCTTCAAGTTCGTGATGGGCAAGCAGGAGGTGATCCGCGGCTGGGAGGAAGGAGTCGCGCAGGTGCCTGCTGCTGCCCGGTGCCCAGGGAGCTGCAGCGTGGCACTCAGCCCTCCCTGCAGCTCCTGCTCTCTCCTCCTTCCTTTCCAATCCCTCTTCTTCCCCTGTGGTTCCCCCACACACCATCCCCTACCCCCACCCCATCTCCTCCTCCTCCTTGCAGGGGGCTGTGGGCGTGAGTCTCGCCCCCGCAGTGCCACCTGCCAGATGGCAGCAGGGGGCAGGGCTGGGCCCCGGGCTGCGGCTACACCTACGGCAGGTTGGTGACTCAGTGGTGACATTTCTGCACTGAGTCAGCCTTTGGGCCTCCTGCTGCCAGCTGAGCTGCCTGCCAGCCTGCCCACGCTGGGCATGGCACAGCCCCAGCCCCTGGGGCCAGCTCTGTGTGCCACTGGCCACTCAGAATGGGTTTGGGTTGGAGGAGACCTGAAAGCTCATCCAGCTCCAACCCCCTGCCATGGGCAGGGACACCTCCCACCAGCCCAGGCTGCTCAGGGCCTCATCCAGCCTGGCCCTGAACACCTCCAGGGAGGGGCAGCCACAGCCTCCCTGGGCAGCCTGTGCCAGTGTCTCCCCAGCCTCACTCTCAATTTCTTCCTCATCTCCAGTCTCAGCCTCCCCCCTTCCAGCTCAGAGCCATTGCCGCTCCCAGCCCTTGTCAAAAGTCCCTCCCCAGCTCTCCTGGAGCCCTTCAGGTACTGGAAGCTGCTCTGAGGTCTCCCTGGAGCCTTCTCCAGGCTGCACAGCCCCAGCACTCCCAGCCTGGCCCCACAGGAGAGGTTCTCCAGCCCTCTGAACACCTTCATGGCCTCCTCTGGCCCTGCAGCAGCAGGGTGCCAGGCAGTGTGGCATGAGGATGCCAGCAGGGGTGGGAGTGCCCTGGTGTCCCCTGCCCTCACTTTGGTGCCAGGATGAGGACAATAGCTCTGAGCTGGGAGAGAGCAGATTGAGACTGGAGATGAAGAAATTCCCTACAGTGAGGCTGGGCAGACTCTGGCACAGGCTGCCCAGGGAGGCTGTGGCTGCCCCTCCCTGGAGGTGTTCAGGGCCAGGCTGGATGAGGCCCTGAGCAGCCTGTGCTGGTGGGAGGTGTCCCTGCCCATGGCAGGGGGCTGGAGCTGGCTGATCTCTGAGGTCCCTTCCAAGCCAAACCCATTCTGTGATTCTGCTCTCCCCGTCCCTGCCCCTTCCCCAGCCTGGCACAGGGATGCTGGTGGCTGTGGGCAGTGGCATTCCCTCTCCTGGGTGCTGTGAGGACATCTCAGACCCTGCTCCTCTTCCAACCTCTGCTGCCTCCCTTTCCCTTCTGGTGTTCTTCCCATTCCTCTTCTGTCCCACCCAGCCCAGGGCAGGGGAAGCCCTGGGGCCAGCTCTGTGCCCCTTGTGCCCAGCTGCTGACAGCCCTGTGCCTCTTTCCCTGCCCCAGATGAGCGTCGGCCAGCGGGCCAAGATGACCATCTCCCCAGACTATGCCTACGGCTCCACCGGGCACCCAGGCATCATCCCCCCCAATGCCACTCTCATCTTTGATGTGGAGCTCATGAAATTGGAGTGACCACCCCCAGCTCCCTCTCCTCGGGTAAGCAGGGGCAGCTGGGGGCTGGGGCGGGCTCAGGGTCCTCAGCTTTTGTCTCAGGACAGTGTGGGGCAGGTGGGGTGGAGGTGATGGCAGAGGGGAGCTGTGAGGAGGAAGGGGCAGGATGGGGCTGAGCCCTGGGGTCTGTGGATGGATGGGGGTGGGCAGGATGGGGCTGTGCCCTCTAGTCAGTGAATGCCAGGGGGTGGGCAGGATGGGGCTGAGCCCTCTGGTCAGTGGGTGCAGGGGGTGGGCAGGATGGGTCTGAGCAGGATGGGGGTGGGCAGGATGGGGCTGAGCCCTGGGGTCTGTGGATGCCAGGGGGTGGGCAGGATGGGGCCGAGCCCTGGGGTCAGTGGGTGCCAGGCTGGGAGCTGTGCTCCCTCCCTCAGTCAGGGCTCAGCTGCTGCTGTGCCTGAGGGCAGCGTGGGCAGGGTCCTGTTCCTCGGTGCCGCTCCCTCCCCTGCCAGGGCTGCCCCGCGGGCAGGGGGCACGGGGGCGGGCAGCGGGCGGGCAGGGGGCAGCGGGCGGGCAGCTGTGGGGCACTGCCCCTCACTTCCTCCTCCTCTCCCAGCAGGTTTGGCACACGGAGGAGCCCAGAATCTCAGCTTCAGGGCAGAGTGCAGCAGGACCCTGCCCAGCACCACTCACTGCCTAACCTCCAGCTCAGCCGCCCTTGGCCCTCGCTTCGCCTCTGGCTGCTCCTCCCCCTGGGCCCTTCTGATGTCTTTTTAAACTCCCAGCTGGAAACCTCAACTCTTTCGTTAGTTTTTGGTGTCTGTGTGTCGGGGGGGCGCCAAAATTCTTCACCCTTTTGGGTCTCTCTTGCTTGTCCCAGGTGTAGGGTTTGTACTGGCAGCACACTGCTGGGCTGGCCTCGGACAGGAGGCAGCTGACCCACGCAAGGGAAACCTTCACCCCGGGTCTGTCTCTGTGGTTTCTTTGGGGCTTTTTTAACCAGGAATGGAACAAAAGGAAGTTGATTTATTTTCCTCTTTAGTTATTCTTTTAAGGTTTGGGGTTGGGGGCCGGTGGGGTTGGGTTTTTTTTTGGGTGGTTTCAAACCAGAAGCTGCTGCTGCAAAAGCCATAGCAGAGTGAGGCTGAGGGGATGCAGGGAGCAAAAGAAACAGCAGTTAGGATCTTGTGGGTCCCCTGCCTGAGGTCAGGGCAGGGGCAGCAGTGAGGCCTTCCCTGCACTCCCAGGGGGGTTTGCTTCCAGGAATTTATTCTTCTTTTTCTTTTTTTTTTTTTTGGGGGGGGGGGAGGGGGAGGCTGCTCTGCCCCCTGCTTTGCTCTGCCTTTTCTCCCCCCACCCCCCTCCCTTCCCAGCCCTGCTCTGGGATGTGGGGAGCTGAGTCTCCAGCAGCTGCCTGGAGAGGCAACAGGAAAACAGCACTGGGAAGGTGCTGCCCATGGCGGGGGTGGGGAGGTGGTGGGGCTGGGGCAAAGCAGTGTGGGGGTCAGCTCCAACAAGACCACCCCCACCCCCTCTCCACCCAGCCCTGGAAAGGAGCCATCAGCCCCCCCCAAGCTGTGCCCAGCCTGAGCCCCCTGCCCCTCCTCTCCTGCCACCTGATGCTGGTCATCGCTGCCTGCCTGGCCTCAGAGGATGCAGAAGCTGCCCCCCACCCCCTGCTGCCCCCTCCCTCTGCCCTGCCTAGTGCTGCCCCCTGGCCCCCTGCAGAGAGGTCTGAGTTTGGTTATCAATAAACTGCTTTGTGCTGCCTTTTCTCACCCTGTGTCACCAGCTCTGTCCCCCTGCCTCTGCCAGCTCTGCTGGGGGTGCTGGGCCAGGCTCACGGGGTGCTGGGGGTGCTGTGCTGGGGCTGCTCTGCCAGGCTCAGGGTGCTGGGGGTGCTCTGCCAGGCTCAGGGTGCTGGGGGTGCTCTGCCAGGCTCAGGGGGTGCTGGGGTGCTGGGCCAGGCTCACGGGGTGCTGGGGGTGCTGTGCTGGGGCTGCTGTGCCAGGCTCAGGGTGCTGGGGCTGCTGTGCCAGGCTCAGGGTGCTGGGGGTGCTGTGCGGGCTCACGGGGTGCTGGGGGTGCTGTGCTGGGCTCACAGGGTGCTGGGCCAGGCTCACGGGGTGCTCTGCTGGCCCTCAGCACCACAGCTCCAAGGCTCTGAAAGGCCTCCAGGGCTGGGGACTGCCCCTGTGCCCTGGGCAGCCTGGGCCGGGCCTGGGCAGCCCTCAAGGGACAGAAATTGCTCCTCGTGTCCCACCGAAGCCTCCCCTGGGGCAGCCTGAGGCTGTTTCGTCTCCTCTCTCTTGGTCCTTGGGACCAGCCCAGGCCCCACCTGGCTCCAGCTTCCTCTCAGGGAGCTGCAGAGAGCCAGAAGGTCTCTCCCCAGGCTGAGCCCCCCCCCCAGCTCCCTCAGCTGCTGCTCCCAGCCCCCTCCCTGCCCCTCTGCAGCGCCACAGCCTCCTGCTCAGCTCTGCAGGGCAGCTGCTGGCACTCCACCGCTGCCCTCTGCCCCTGGCTCTGCTGCCTTCCAGGAGGAGATGGGAGGTGGGTTTGGGCTCCTCTGCCGGCAGAAGGAGCTTCTGGCTTTAATTATTAACCAGTGCCAGGCAGTGCCATGGCTCTGCCTGGAGGAAGCCGAGGCTGGCGGGAGCCCAATGCCCTCGGGGCCAGCACCCTGCCCTCAGCACCCGGGAGTGCAGAGATGAGCTGTGGGAGCCTCCAGCTCTGGGTGGGTGAGGGTGAGGGTGGGGGTGGGGGAGCAGGCACAGAAGCCCAGGACCCATCCTGCTCAGGCCATGCCCAGGGGCTCTCTCCACCAGCCCAGCCTGGCACCACTGGGCTGAAAATAACTCCAGTAAATAAACCACTTCCTGCTGGCCTGGCATGAAGGGAGCTGGGCAGTGCCCAGCTGCTGCTCCATGCTGAGGCTGACCCCTTGCCAGCAAGTCCTGGGCTGGTGCCACCAGCTCCAAGCTCAGCTAGGTGCCCTGCTGCCCAGTTCTTGGGGGCACAGTGGCACCCCCAGTGCCAGCAGCAGAAGGTGGCAGGTGAGTTCTGGAAGGCTGGGTGCCAGGGTGATACCCCACAGCAGAGGGGTGACACGGGGTGCCAGGGTGATGCCCCACAGCAGAGGGGTGACGCAGGGTGCCAGGGTGATGTGGCCACGTCCCATGGCAGAGGGATGCCCATGTCCACCCCGTGCCCTGATTCAGACAAGCTCTGAACTCAGCCTTTCCACCCCCGGGGATGCCACAGCTGGCACGTGCCCCAGGGCCCCTGGTGCCAGCTGAAGGGCGTGTGGCACACCGTGTCCCAGTCAGGAGGCAGTGAGGTGGCAGCAGGAGCCAGCCACCCACACAGGGCTGTTTGCCGTGGGGCACCCAACCTCACCCCCCGCAGCACCCTCGGACCCCAGCTGGGGCCAAACCGTGCTGGTGCCAGCAGGAGGGGTGAGGACGTGGGGGGAGGACCCACCACGGTGCTTTGCCGGGGGGCTCAGCCCCCTCCCTGCTCCCTAGGATGCCAGATCCAGAGAAAGCCAGCCCCAGCTCCGGCCCCTTCCAGTCCTTGTCCCTGTCCCAGCCCTGTCCCTGTCCCATCCTTGTCCCAGCCCCAGCCCCGGCCCCTTCCAGTCCTTGTCCCTGTCCCAGCCCTGTCCCTGTCCCATCCTTGTCCCAGCCCCGGCCCCTTCCAGTCCTTGTCCCTGTCCCAGCCCTGTCCCTGTCCCATCCTTGTCCCAGCCCCAGCCCCGGCCCCTTCCAGTCCTTGTCCCTGTCCCAGCCCTGTCCCTGTCCCATCCTCAGCCCCGGCCCCTTCCAGTCCTTGTCCCTGTCCCAGCCCTGTCCCCATCCCAATCCTCGTTCCTGTCCCCATCCCCGCAGTACCAGAGCCCTGTGCTTCCTCTTCCTCTTCCTCACCTGTGCCCTACCTGGCAGGGCTGTGGGTCAGCTGAGGCTGCCTGGCCCCTCCCTGGGCTGGGCACAGCTACAAAAGCCAGGGGCCGGGCAGAGGGTGGCACAGAGAGCCGGGAGCCGGTGGCAGGTGAGTCCAGGGCTGCTAGGGTTGGGATCCGGGAGTCTTTGGGCTGCTGCTGGGTCCCGTGGGGCTCAGAGCTGGCTCTGGATCTGTCCCCTACACCCTGACCTTTGGATGTGTCTCGGGGCAGGGCTGGGTGGCACAGCCTCGCCGTGGGCACAGCGGTGAGGGCCACGGAGGGGCAGAGGGGATTGATGTGGGACACAGGGACTGTGAGGAGCAGCTGGGAGAGCAGTTCCCATCCTGCTCCCAGGTCTGGGTGATGCTGCCATGGCCCCGCTGGGCAGGTGAGCAGGGGGAGTGGGACTCGCCCCCAGCCCAGCGATGCCCAGGTGCCCGTGCCCAGCACACAGCCACCCCTGTGCCAGCTGCTGGGGACTGGTGGAGGTGTGGTGGCCCTGGTGGCATGTCCCTGAGTCACAGTGGGTGACAGAGCCAGGCACGAGATCTGGGAGGGATCCCCAGGCAGAGGCACCCTGTCCCTGTGCCACCCTGTCCCTGTGCCACCCTGTCCCTGTCCGCAGGCACAGCCCTGGCAGCCATGGCAACGCTCTACCCTTCCCTGGAGGACATGAAGGGTCACCAGATCCTGCAGGTGAGTGCCAGCTTGGCAGCATCCTGGGGGGGTGGTGGTGAAAGCAGGGCCCCATGGGTGCCCAGAGCCGGGGGCACAGCCCTGAGCAAACCTCTCCCCTGGCAGGCTCAGGCAGCAGCTGGCATCAGGACCCCTCCCACCACGGTGGCCAGCGAGAAGCCAAAGCTCAGCTCTGGCACCAGCAGCACAGGTTGGCATCAAGGGAGGGGGCTGGCAGTGGGGGCAGTGCTGAGGGCTTGGGTTGGCATGGAAGAGAGCTTGGAGGCCCTGGAGCCCAACCCTTGGCCCAGCCCTGCCAGGGCACCACCCAGCCATGGCCCTCAGCACCACGGCTCTGAGACCCCTGCAGGGATGGGCACCGCCCTGGGCCAGGCCTGGGCAACCCCCAAGGGGCAGCAATTGTTCCTGCAGTCCCACCCGAGCCTCCCCTGGGGCAGCCTGAGGCCATTCCCTCTTGCTCCTGGGGCGCAGAGCCCAGCCCCGGCCGGCTCCTGCCTCTCCCCTCGGGCTCCCCCCACAGCCGGGTGTGCGGGCAGGGGCTGGGGGCTGGGGGTTTGTCTCCACTGACCCAAGGTCCCGGGGGGTTCCAGGGTGGGAAGGCTGTGGCAGGGTGCTGGGGACCCCCCGAGCTGAAGCCACCCTTGTTGTGTCCCCAGCACCCCCTGTGCTGTACCCCAACCTGGCAGAGCTGGAGAGCTACATGGGGCTGGCTCTGTCCGGCGAGGAGATCCAGAAGAACCTGGAGGAGTCCAAGGTGGGTGCTGGGCGGTGGGTGCTGGGCGGTGGGTGCTGGGCGGCGGGTGCTGGGCTGAGGCCGTGCCCTCCCTGTGCCAGGACCCCCCCCCATGCCACACCGCGGGGTGGTGGAGGGCTGTCCCTCCGGGGCCTCATCCTGCCTGGCGAAGCAAGCCAGCACCCCCGAGGGCTGATGTGTGCCAGGCTTTGTGCCCCACACCCACCCCTGCTGACCCCTGGCTCCATCCCAGGCGCTGAGCCCTGCTGGGCACCCCCAGGGCGGGTGGTTGCCCCCTGAGCGGGCACAACGCGGGGCTGCGGCGGGCAGAGATCAAAGCTGGGCTGAGGGAGATTCACCTCTGCAAGGACGAGAGGGGCAAGACCGGGCTGCAGCTCAAGAACGTCGACCAGGTGAGGGCTGGGCTGGCACAGCCTGGCCTGGCACGGCCTGGCACGGCCTGGCATGGCTCGGCACGGCTCGCTGGGTGCATCGTGGCACGGCACAGCATGGGTTTGGGGTCCCACGGCTTGGTGAGCTGCAGCGTGGCGTGGCACAGTGTGGTGCAGCACAGCATGGCATGGTGCAGCGTGGCATGGCACAGTGTGGTGCAGCACAGCATGGCATGGTGCGGCGTGGCATGGCACAGTGTGGTGCAGCACAGCATGGCATGGTGCGGCGTGGCAGGGAATAGCATGGCATGGAGTGGCACAGCACGGTGGGGAGCAGCATGGCATGGCATGGTACAGGACTGTGCAGGGCTCTGGGGCATGGCATGGTGCAGCACGGCAGGGCATGGCATGGCACAGGGCGGTGTGGTGCAGCATGACAGGCTATGGCACGGCACAGGCCACCACAGCATGGCACAGCATGGCAGTGGGAGAAGCAGGGTGAGTGCCATGGCACATTGACAGGCACAGGTTGCCAGGGCGTGGCACGGCACACCCCCTCCGTGCCAAGCCCGTGCCATGTCCCCAGGGCATCTTCGTGCAGCTGGTGAAGGCCAACTCCCCCGCGGCGCTGGTCGGGCTGCGCTTCGGAGACCAGGTCCTGCAGATCGACGGCAGGAACTGCGCAGGCTGGAGCAGTGCCAAGGCACAGAGGGCACTGAAGAAGGCTAACCCCGAGAAGATCGTCATGGTGGTGCGGGACCGGTGAGTGGGCACGGCCGGGCACGGCAGGACACGGCCAGGCATGGCCAGGCACGGCCGGGCACAGCCAGGCACAGAGGGCACAGCCGGGGGGATGCCGGTGGCGGTGCCAGCCCTGAGCCCGCTGTGCCTGCAGCCCTTTCCAGCGCACGGTCACGGTGCACAAGGACAGCAGCGGGCACCTTGGCATCGTGGTGAAGAAGGGCAGGATCGTGTCGCTGGCCAGGGACAGCTCTGCTGCCCGCAACGGGCTGCTCACACACCACTACCTCTGCGAGCTCAACGGGCAGAACGTCGTTGGCATGAAGGTAGGGGCTGGGCTCGGCCTGCCCAGGATCCGGTGCAGGGCAGCTGTGAGGACGGTGGGCACGGCCTGGCACCCCCACGCTACCCCCTCGCTCTCTCCCTCAGGACAAGCAGCTGGCAGAGGTGCTGGCAGGGGCTGGCAACGTGGTGACCCTGACGGTGATCCCGGCGGTGATCTTCGAGCACATGGTCAAACGGTGAGCCCCCCGGGCACGGTGCCCACCCACACCCAACCCGGCCCCCTGGGTGGGACCCCTTGGGCTCCCTCCACTGAATGCCCACCTCTGTGCCCAGGCTCTCTCCAGGGCTGATGAAGTCGTCCATGGACCACTCCATCCCTGACCTCTGATGTGGTGGCTGCCAGCCTGGGGGGCACATGCCAGCGTGGGCAGCCCCTGGAAGCTCAGAGGCACTGCTGGAGATCCTCCTGCAGCATCCCCAGAGGAAGCTGGTTTGGCACAACCCCTTATGCCTACAGCGCCTGGTGGGGGCATGAGGGGACCCCCAGCTTGTGGGGTCACAGAATGGGTTGGGTTGGAAGGGACCTGAGAGATCCTCCAGTGCCAACCCCCTGCCATGGGCAGGGACACCTCCTACTCGACCCCAGCCTGGCCTTGCACACCTCCAGGCAGGGGGCAGCCACAGCCTCCCTGGGCACCCTCTGCCAGTGTCTCCCCCCTCACTGCCAAGAATCTCTTCCCCATCTCCAGCCTGGCTCTGCCCTCCTCGAGCGCCACTGTCCCTCGCCCACCACAGAGTGGTTTGGGTGGGAAGGGACCTTAGAGACCACCTAGTTCCAACCCCCTGCCGGGGGCAGGGACACCTTCTAGACAGCTAAACCAACCGGCTGAGGGCCTTGGGCTGGGGATGAACCTTGGGCTGGGGTCTCAGGCCCCTCCCCACCCCTGTGCCCCCCAACTCAGGGCAGACCCCAGAGGCTGGCTCCAGCCAAAGCAGACACAGACCCAGCGACGTTTATTAGACATCCACCACAGACAGCGAGTACAGGAGGGGAGGAGGGGGTGGGGGGGGAAGGAGTTGGGGGCAGCGGGGGGGGCGTGGGGGGAGGCTGCAGCTGGTTCAGTTCTGTATGTAAAAATATATTCTCTGGCTCTCTGTGTGCCTCCTGGCTGCTCAGCGCCGCTCCTGGCCAAGCTTCGGGGGGCTCACAGGCGTCCACACAGCTCCACAAACACACTGCACGAGGGCCAGGGCGGGTGGGGGTGCAGCCCAGCTCCCCCTGCCTCCCCCCCCGCCCCCCACCCCTCCCCGTCCCCCCCCAAGTAAAACATCACCCCAGCGACCCAGGGCAGTGCTACCCACCCCCACCCAGCACCCATGGGTGGTGGGAGAGGGGTTGGGGAAGTTGGGGAGGGGGGCGGGGGGGTGTACAAAACACTGTTGAAGTTCAAGTCACGAAGAAGCCACAGACATTCGTGGGGGTGGGAGTTGTGCCCCTCGCCAGCCCCCTGAGCAATCCTTTTGCTGTCTTTGATTTTCAAGAAGGGGAAGAGGGGGGGAGGGGGCAAAAGGCATTTTTGCTGATCTGGAGGCCACCAGTAAAAGTGGGGACTGGGCTGGGGGGCAGGTGAAAATCTTCAGCTCTGCCTGCACCCTCTGGCACAGGCAGCCCTGAGCTCCACCAGGAGAGCCACCCCCACCTAGCCCCACCCCCCGCCACCCCATGGTGGCCAGAACCAGGGCTGGGGGTTCCTCCTCCAGCAGCCTGGGCCCCCTCCCAACAACCAGGCTCCAGTCTGCACCCCAAACTAAAAGTGAATATAGTGCAAAGCAGAGGGAGGGGGCAGCCAGGCTCCTGCAGCAGCACCCAGGGCCACGCCAGCTTCCAGCCCATGGGGGGCTTGAAGAGAGGCCAGGCAGGGCCCAGCCATGGCACCACCTCGATGGGGGCAGGAGGCTGGACACCAACATGGGTCAACAGATGCCCCTTGGTCTTCCACAACCTCCCAAACCAGTCCAGAGCTGGTGCCAGTGTCCAGGCGGGTTCCCCTCACCCTCCCACCCACAGCCAGACTTGGCCCTCCTGGTGCCACCTGCAGCTGGAGCAAGAAGCACATCCCGGGGTCGGGGGTCCCCTGTGGCTCTTCCTGCTGCCAGGCAGGGCCAGGACAACAGAAAAGGTGAGCGCAGCGGAGAGCCCACCCGGGGGGTGCAGCCCCACAGCCCCCCTGCAGCCAGAGTGTCCATCGGGCAGGGGCTGGTGCCTGACAGTGCCACCTCCCACACTGCCACTTGGCACCTCTCCCCCAGCACGAGGGAGCCGGGGAGGGGGCACACGGCACACCCCACAGCCCCCCTCCGGTCCCCTTCCCACCCAGAACGAGCCAGAGCCGCCAGAGGAGCCCAGGAGAGCAGGGGCCGCCGCGGGGCTTTACAATCAGCCGGTCGGGTCCGTGGCGGGGGCGCCCAGGGCGGGTGCTGGGGAAGGGGGTGGGTGTCAGGGCTGGGCGGTGCCCCCCGGGCTGGCCACGGGGCGACAGCCCATCCTGCGGATGGAGTGGAGGGCGACGGTGCAGCAGCCCCGCAGCAGGGAGCTGATGTTGTAGATGGGCTGCCCCTGCCGGCGCTGCGAGCGGCACAGCCAGGCCACCGTGGGCACGGCGGGCACCACCACCGCCAGCAGATCCACGATGAAGTGTCGGCTCCAGTAGCTCTTGGAAGGGTTGGTGTCGCAGCCCGCGCTGGCCTCTGCCCCCTCCTCCTCCGCCACGCAAGCGATGGCCACCGAGGGGCTGGCGCTGGGCGGCTGCCGCACCGCGGGGTTGCAGCTGGCATCGCCCTCGGCGCTCGCCGGCGCCGCCTCGCCGGGCAGCAGGTCCGTGGTGCCCGCGGGGTTGGAGAGCTCGGGGCCTGGCATCACGTCTTCCATCTCAGACACCCAAGCCGAGGTGGGGCTGCCCAGGCTGCACGCCTGGGACTTCATCACCTTCTCCAGGATGGTGTCCAGGTCGGGCTGGCAGGGCAGGAAGTCCGTCTGGCTGGCACGCTCCTGCATGCAGCTGGCCTGCACCCCTGCCTCCGCGCTGCCCCGCAGCCCCAGCAGCTTCTCGTAGGCGCTGGAGCTGGGGGGAGAGGCGGGGGACGGGCTCGCCCCCCACCTCCAGCGGGTCCGTGTGGCCCGGAGCCTCCTCCGCCCCCACGAAGCCGCTGTCGGCCCCCTCGTCCAGCGAGATGGTCTGCGAGCCGCCCACGTTGCGGTCCCCGGCGCCTTGGTCGCTCAGCTTGGTGTAGGTGGAGCTGCGGGTGAGGGACCGCGCCGGGGACCCCCCTGCGGACTCGCCGGCGCCCTCCTCTTTCAGCGCCCCGTTCTGCGCCACCTCCATGCTGTGCAGCAGCGTCTCCAGCTTCTTGTTCTGGATGTTGATGTCCACGAAGTACTTCTGCAGCCCTTTGTCCTTCTCCAGCAGGTTGTTCTTCACCGTGTCGATGACCTGCTTCAGCTGCTTGATCTCCTTGCGGGCTTCCTTCAGCGCCAGCTGTGCCTCCACGCGGTGGCACTCCTCCTCGATCCAGTCCTCCTGCATCCGGGACAGCTGCGTCTTCAGGTCCTCGATCTCAGCATCCCTGCGAGGCACGGGGAGGGCAGCCTCATTCCTGGCCCTGAGCCGGAGCTGGAGCACCACTGACACCCACAGCTGCGACCCAGGGAGGGACCCAGCGGTTTGGGGACCCTCAGCAGTGATGCTCAAGGTCCTCCAGGAAAGGTGCTTGGGAACCTTCAGGCGTGATGCCCAGGGACCCCTGGCAGTGGTGCCCAGTCCTTTTCCAGAGGGAATATAGGAAGCAATTCTTGGCAGGGAGGGTGGGGAGGCACTGGCACAGGCTGCCCAGGGAGGCTGTGGCTGCCTCCTCCCTGGAGCTGCTCAAGGCCAGGCTGGGTGAGGCCCTGAGCAGCCTGGGCTGGTGGGAAGTGCCCATGGCAGAGGGCTGATGCTAGATGATCTTTAAGATGCCTTCCAGCCCAAGCCACTCTGTGCTCTGGGGAGGCAGGGCCCAGGGCTCCCCAGAGCCGTGTGGGGCCGGGCGGCAGCCGTGGCAGCAGCCGTGGCAGGCGCGTGGCAGCTGGCACGCCGGCCAGGATGTGCCTAAGCCCGAGAGGAGCAGATGGGGATTAGCCACCCTCTGACGCTGGAATTCAGGGGAAGAGTGGCAGAGACTTAACTGGGGACACAGGGGACAGCACAGCCACCACAGGTGGGACACAGGGACTCTGTGGCCCCCAGACTGGCATCTCCCTTGTGGCAGCACCAGATGCCCACAACACTGCAACGCTCTGAACTCTGTGCCTGGGCACCAGCCCCAGGGCAGGGTGCAGTGCTGGGAACAGAAAGCACCCAGGAGAACCAGCCCCAGGCAGGAGGTGTCACTATGGGTGGTGACAGCTGGTGCCAGGACACTTCCTGATGTCTCCCATGCCAGGGAGGTGTCTGTGCCCACTGCCCTGTGCCCCTCACCTGTCCTGCAGCCTCTCCTGCGTGTCCTTCAGGCGAGCCTTCAGGTGCCTGATGCAGACCTCCTTCTGCTGCAGGGGGGTCAGGTACTGCTCTGGCGTTGGTGGCTTTATCCCATGGTTGTCACTGCAGAGGTTGTACTTGGAGGAGCGCCTGTGGGGACACAGATGTCACCCACCCGTGGGTGCCAGTGCTGGTGCCAGCCCAGGCTTGGCAGAGGGAGCACCAGGGAGATGCCTGCTCTTGGGGTGCAGCCCTGCAGCACGTCCCTGCAGGGGATAGGGCGTCACAGGGCACTGTGCCATCAGCAGGGGGTGGGCATTCCTCCTGACCCTGTTGGCACTGCCCACAGCCACCAAGCCCTCTGCAGAGCTGCAGGTTTTGCCAGGGCACCAGGTGCATGAGCAGAGGCAGAAGCAGGTGGGCACCAAGGTCTCATCCAGACGTGGCTTGGCGACCCCAGGGTGGGATCAGCCTCATCAGGGCAGGGGGCAGAAGCTGGGTGATGGGAGGGCTTGGGATGAAACAAGTTGGAGCTGGTGGCTGTCCTGCCCCAGGAGGCAGCTGCGGCGTCCAACATCTGCTCTGGCTGAGCCAGTGCCACATCCTGACCCTTGTTGTGCCACCACTGGGGTGAACGAGGTGACATCTCTGGCCCGAAGCCCAGGGCAGCGTGGAGAGCAGGGGCTGGCCAGTGCCAGGGCTGCATGCCCCAGCTGGGGTGGCACAGAGCGTTGTGCTGCACAGGGCGCTCCTGCCCTGCAGCAGCGTGGAGCAACCCCCTGGGCATGGCACCAGGGTAGACCCAAACTCCTGGGCATTGAGCAGGATGGACCCAAAGCCTTGGGCATGGCACGAGGCCGGATCAAACTCCATGGGCATGGCACCAGGGTGGGCCAAAACCCCTGGGCATGGCAGCAGGATGGGTCCAAGCCCCTAGGCATGGTACCATGGTGGATCAAACTCCCTGTGCATGGCAGCAGGGTGGACCCAAACCCCTGGACGTGGAAGCAGGGTGGAGGGAGCTCTCCGTGCGTGGCAGCAGGGCAGCCCAAGCCCCCAGTGCGTGGTGTCAGGCAGCCCAGAGCCGTCAGCCAGGGAGACAGGACCAGGTCAGGAGCAGCCGGGCAGGGCTGTGGCCTCACAGCACCCCTCGGTGGGTGCTGTCCGTGCCCTGAGCACACCAGGAGCATCCTACCAAGAAGCCAGGCTGCGGCCAGCCCTCTCCAGGCCTTTGCCAAGCAGCAGGAGGGGATGGAAACTCAGCTGTTGTCCACTCTGGAAGGCCCCAGGGCGCTCCTGGGGGCGGCAGGAAGGATGCGTGCAGCGCGCAAGCCACAGGCACAGCAAGACAGAGGGGAGGGCACAGGGTGGGGAGAAGACACAACAAGGTGTGGAAGAAGAGAAATGGGAGGTCTACAAGACAAACCAGCAGCTGCACCGGCTCCCCGGCCGCCAAGCCCACAGCCTCGCTCCACCGCGCTGCCTGCGCTCCTGTGCCCGCCAGGGCACCCTGCAGCCGCCCTTGGGGCCAACGGGCGAAGGGTTACCTTGGGGTGGGGCTGCTGTCGCTGCCCTTGTAGGAGCCAGAATTGCTGCTGCTGCTCAGCGAGGAGGTGCCGTAGGTGTCCCTCCCGGGGGGCGAGGGGGCGCCTGGAGGCAGGGAGAAGAGGCTGTGTCTCAGGCCGAGTGGCTGAGGGCGCTGAAGACTTAAAGAAGGAGGCAAAGCCACTCCGTCCATAAAGCCCGCGACTGCCAGCCGCCACGCCGAGAGCACACAAGACAAAAGGGACAAAACAAACAGCAGGGATCAAAGGCACGGACACGGTGACGGGCACAAAGGCAGGGCTCGGCTTGGGGCAGGGCGGGGGCTGCCCCCTCCGCCCCCCTCCCCTGCTGGGGCATTCCCTGGCTGCTGGCACAGCAGCCCTGCAGCCTGAGGACCAGGAGAGCCTTGGGAGCGTGGCCCCAGCCAGGCTGAAGCCACCTTGCTGCCTGCTCAGCACCTGGAGGTGGGCAGCTGGACCTTTTCTCTCTGCAGTACCTAACCAGCGGCAGCCCAGGCCATGGAGACCTTTGGAGGGCAATTAACGGCCTCTTTCCCTCTCTTTTCTCCCCTCTTTCATCACTGCAGCTCCGGGAGAGGCTTTGCCAGGGCTACCAAACCTCCCAGCCTCACCACCACAAGCCCAGTGCCCTGGCACCGCTGCGGGGACCCTCCCCCACACCTGCCTTTGCCCGGACGGACAGACGGGTGGGTCCCAGCCGTGGCAGGGACAGACAGAGGGACAAGGAGCGGTGCAGCACTCAGGGGCTGCATGCACGGTGGGCAGTGCTGTGCGGTGAGCAGCCACATGCGACCCCCTAAAGCCGGGGGTGTGGGGGCTTCGTGCTGCCAGGTGGCAGTTGGAAGTGTAGGTGGGGATCAGTCCCTCCCTGCTGCCAGCTGGGAGATGTGCCAGGCGGGCACCGGTGCCCGGGGAGGGGCAGAGGTTGAAGCATATTCACCTTCGCGATCCCGTGGACGAGCGTCTGCTCCCCGGCAGGGACATGGCCGCGGCGCCGCGGGTCCGGGGCGCTGCGGGTTAAACGCAACAGAGACAGGAGGTGAAGGCAGGGGAACGGCCCCGCGGGCACCGGAACCACGCACAGGGGGCAGCTCCTGCGCCGCAGCATCCCTTCGGCCCCCGGGACCACCCGCGCCGGGACAGGTGTGGACTGTAGCCCTGCACATCTGGGCTGCCTGCTCCAAGTGGTCCAAGGATGCTGGTGCCCGAGGGCCTGCTCTGAGCTTGCTGCTTCCTCAATCCCGAAGCACGGCAGAGCGCGGGAGGAAAGGAACCAGAGGTGTGCAGCTGCAGAGAGCCCTCAGCCCCGGCTGGCACGGTGCCCACCCCACAGGTTGTTAGCACCCCCCCAGGGCAGAGCGACCAGGGTGTGGGGGTGCAGCTGCTCCACTCTGGGATGGATTTGCCCAGGGAGGACCCTGGCAGGGGGAAGCAGCTGAAGAAGTGCTCCTGAGTCAGCAGCACCGCAGGCTGTGCCAATGCAGCAGAGTGAATCAGCAGCGGCAGCGCTGCCCGGCGCGGCCCCGGTGCCAGAGGCTGCTGGCAGTGCCATGCCAGGCTGCAGCACAGCCCAGGCTTGGCCTGCAGGTCCCACAGCGCTGCTGGCCGGTGGGAGTCACCCCCAGCCCTCACTTTGCCTGCTGTAGGGTCCCCCCAACCCCGAGCACCTCCCAGGCTGTAGGAGCTTTGAGGCCATGGCAGGGTTAGCTCTTTGTCCTCTCACCGCCCCATGCCCTGGCCTGAGGATGGTGCCCTGGCCAGGGGCAGCCACTGGCATCACCACTGCCTCCTGCTCTTCCCCATCACAGCAGCTCCCCCCATCTCATGTGGTTCTGGGGTCCCTGACAAGAGCAGAGAGAATCACAGCATGGGTTGGGTTGGAAGAGGCCTTGAAGGTCATCAAGTCCAGCCCTTAGCCCAGCACTGCCAGGGCACCACCAGCCCATGGCCCTCAGCACCACAGCTCCACAGCTGTGAAACCCCTCCAGGGATGGGGTCCCTCTGCCAGCACTGCAGATGGCACAAGTGCCCAGCAGAAGGGTTGGTACCACAGGCGAGGGCTCCAACCAGCACCACAGAGCCTGCCCCAGCACCCACAGCCAGGAAGACCTCACTGGGGAAGCCTGGATTTGGCCCCATGCCTGGCAAGCTCAGTTCCTCCTCCTCCCACTGCTGCAGACACGTCTGGTGCCCATGCCAGGGATTGATGCCTCTCCCAGCAGGATTAGGGGTGAGAAACTCAGAGCAGCTGCAGGCAGCCTGCCCGAGGTCTGTCAGTGGGCACTGAAATGCCACAGAGGAGGGAGCACCACCCTGCACCCCGCCTGGGTGCCCACCTCACAAACACGATGGGCTGAGCATCTCCTCCAGCCAGCACCACCTTGCCAGGCTTGAGTTTCCACCCTGGCACCGAGTTGTCACTGTCCTTCCTCCCACATGGGCCACATGTGCCTCCCCAGAGGCCTCCCCCTGCCCATGGGGCTGCAAAGGACAGGCAGAGGCTGGGCAGAGCTGGCAGCAGAGCTCCAAGCACCTTCTCACGTGGCACAATCCCAACCCTGCCTCCGAGGGCAGAGGGAATCACTCAGCACCTGGAGATTCACAGAGGGGTTGCCCCCTGCCCTCCCACGGGCTCCATGCCAGCCTGGCACTGGCACTCTGTGGGGCTCTGCCTTTGGCTGCTGCAGCTGCTCATTGATTAGGCAGCAGGAAAAACACAGGGAGAGGGAATGGAAAATGTTGAAGGCTGAATAACCACATCCCTGAGCCTGCTGCAGGCTCTCCAGCGAGGGGTGATGGCAGCTGCATGGTCCAGGCACAGAGGACACCGAGAGAGGGTCACTGAAACCTAAGAACCACCTCTGAGCTGGGGCCTGGGGCAGGGGGCAGAGCAGGCAAGAGAAGAGCCCAGGGTGGGAGGCAGCCCAGGGTAGGGTGAGCAGGGTCACTGCTCCCTGTCAGAACAGAATCTCAGCAGGGTTTGGGTTGGAAGAGACCTTAAAGGTCATGGAGTGCAGCCCTGCCCCCAGCACCGCCAGGGCACCCCCAAACCATGGCCCTCAGCACCACAGCTCCAAGGCTTGGAAACCCCTGCAGGGGTGGGGACTCCACCACTGCCCTGGGCAGCCTGGGCAAGTCCTGGGCAACCCTCAGGGGGAAGAAATTGTTCCTCATGGCCAACCTGAACCTCCCCTGGTGCAACGTGAGGCCATTTCCTGCTACTAGGGAGAAGAGCCCAAGCCCCACCTGGCTCCAACCTCCTTTCAGGGAGCTGTACAGAGCCAGAAGGTCTCTCCCAGTCTCCTCCAGGCTGAACACCCCCAGCTCCCTCAGCTGGTTGACACTCAAGCTGTGCTCCAGACCCCCAGCTTCAGCACCATCAGGGCCAGCAGAGCTGCCCATGGGCAGCCCTGTGCAGGGCAAGCAGCTCCTGCTCAGCACAGGGACAAAAGAAGGCATCAGAAGAAACTCCTGGGGCTGGAGGCCAGCCTGCCACTGCCTCAGGGTCTGCAAGCCCCCAGTCAAAGGGTGGAGGAGATGAAGCCAGGAAAGGAAAGGATTTCCTCCACCTTGTTTGCATCTCTGCAGAGCAGGGAGCACAGGGAGCATCCTGCAGCATTCAGGACAAGCTCAGGAGAATCCTTTGCCGGTGGATTGGTGCTTACAAAGCTGACAAAAGCAGCTTGTGCCCCAGGAGAGGAGACATGGCCACGGCACAGGCTCTGGACAGACCCTGAGCAGCTCTAACCCAGCCTCAGGAGCCAGTGCTGAGCACAGTGACACAAACCAGCTGGTGCTGCTTGCAGCCTCGTGCTGCTGGGACACATGGGCCTGGCTCTGCGACCCAGCCTGGGCTTGCAGTGCCACAGAGGCTCTCACACAGAGGCTCCAGGACAAGGTCAGGGTGGTCTGAGGGCTCTTAGGCTGTCCCTGTACCGAGGAGCCCAGGAGGACCTCTGCAGCTGCTCTCCCTGGGATGCTGTTACAGCCAGGCTCTGGTGGTCCAGCTCTAGAGCTCACACACCCAAAGCACCTCAAAAATGTTCCAGGCTCTTGCAAACCACCCCCAAGAGGCAGCCGAGGGGACAGGCAGGATGAGCCCTGCCCGTGGGCAAGGGCTGACGCTCTCTGCTGGAGCCTCCAGCAGCCAAGCTCCCTGTGAACGGCTCCAGCCCGTGGTGGAGCACAGAGGAAGCTCTTCAGGAGACAGCAGCACAAAGCAGGGCTTATGCTGGGCTCCAGGGCCAGCCCGGGGAACTCAGCCCAAACAAAACCCTTGACAAGGAAACAGCTGGAGGCAGAGCAGGAAAAGCTGGCACCCCAGGCAGGAAAAGCTGGCACCCCAGGCAGGGGTACAGCCAGGCACAGGAGCCTCTCATCCCCTGGAGAAGCAGCCCCCCCAGCCCCACTTCCCCCTGCCCTCACCAGCTCCAAGCACTTTCTGTGCTGTGATCAGCCCCAGGCCCAGTACCAGCCTCAGGCAGGGCTCAGGTGTCCACTGCTCCAGTAACAGCATCCAGCACTGGCACCCCCAGCGTTGGCACCCCCCAGCCATGGCACAGGTTGCTCAGCTCAGTATGTTCCTGGGGGCCAGGAGTGCTGCCACCACCCAGAGTGGGTGACACCAGGGGGCTCTGGGTGACACCAGGGGGTTCTGGGTGCTCCCAAAAGCTGCAGCCCTCGGTGTGTCTCCATGGCTGTCTCCAGTAGTGCCAGAGGGCAGCTGGGGCACCACCACCCACTGATCACAGCATGCTGGTGGTGCACAGGCAGGCAGGGGACAGGGCAGGGGCAGGCTGCCAGCAGAGCCCCCTGAGGCTCAGCCTGCTGCCCCAGAGGGAGATTTCCCCAAGGGCAGCAGCTCAGACACCAGCTGGGGCTTGCTGCCCTGCAGAGATGTCTCTGGCTGCTCCTCCAGGCCATGCCAGCAAAGGAGAGCTGGTGCTGGGCAGGCGTCACCCCTCTTAGAACCTTCCTGCACGGGAAAGAGAGCCACAGGACCCCTGGAGGGACCTTTCCCTGGGGGTTGCAGCAGCACAGCCTCTCACCCCGAGGTCTCTCTTTGCTCCACCTCTGCAGGGCTCAGCAGGACCCAGCTGCTGTGCTGGCCCCAGCTGCCCCACCAGCCCATCCTGCCCCCATGGGGGACATGCAGGGGAGGTGCAGGAGCAGGAGCAGCAGGGCCTGCTTGGCAGCCCCAGCCCTTGGCAGGCAGCCTCCCAGGCCCAGCAGCCACCGTGGCTCCCAGCTTCCCTCACTGCTTATCCTGGAAGGGATCTCAGACATCACCCAGTTCCAGCCCCCTGCCATGGGCAGGGACACCTCCCACCAGCCCAGGCTGCTCCAGGCCTCATTGAACACCTCCAGGGAGGGCATCCACAACCTGCCTGGGCAGCCTGTGCCAGTCTCTCCCCACCCTCACTGCTGCTTTTGTCGAGGTTCTCCCTGCCCTGCCTGGATTCCTTCTGGCCTGGGCATTAGGAGCATTTTGTGGGGCTGGCACTGAGCCCAAGCATCTCAGAGCAGCTTCCCTGCTCCTGCAGGAACCTTGGGAGAGGAACCATGCCTGGCACATGCCAGCAGGCACCTTCCCTGCCCGTGCCTCCGGGCTCCCAGTGCTAATGAGATTAAAAGCAGAGAGCAGCAGGGGGAGGGAGATCACAGCTTGGGTTTTGTCAGGGAGTGAAAAGGGCTCCTTGGGAGCCTCCTCCCTGCCTTGCCTCCGCAGGCTCCTGCTTTGCCTCCTCTCCTTTATCTGCACGCTCCAAAGGCGCCAAGTGCTGGAGGTGGCAAACACCCAGCAGCCTGGCTGGGGACAGGGCACCATGCCCTCGGAGCAGCAGCAGTGCCAGGAGCAGTTGGTGCTTGAAAAGAGCCTGGGATGATTTTTCTGGGGGGAGGGGTTGGTGGGAGCCAGGAGCTGCTTCATTCTTCTTCAGGAGTTTCCAAGGGAGCAGCAATAAACCTCCAGGGGCTGGGAAACTCTGTTCCCTGCTCGGCAGAGTCAGGCTGAGCTTCACCTGGGTCCCAGGCAGCAGGAGCTGCTGCAGGGGCCAGCAGAGCAGAGTGCTGCTGGGGGCAAGAGCAGGGCCAAAGCAGGCAGAGCGTTTGTGCACCACCACCAGCAGCAAACACAAACCAACCACAGCCCCAGACGACCCAACCAGACCCAGCCCACGCCCCGGATCGATGCTGCCAAGGGCTGTGCCAGGTCAGGCAGCTCAGGAGCATCTCTGCCTGTGACTCTCTCATTTGTTCTAAACTGCTGAGCTGACCCCCAGGAGATTAGAGGCAAACAGAGACTGTTCCAAAAGCCTGGGCTGTGCAGCTCATCACTTTTCCAGCTGATCTGGCTGCAGCAGCAGCAGCAAACGGGGAGCTGGCAGCTCCTGGGCCCCCAGCAGCTAAAAGCAAGGTGGCCTGAGCAGAGGGAATGAGCTGGGCTCCTGCTGGGGCCTCTGGAGGCAAAGGGGAAAGGGGCAAGAGCCCCGTGGCAAAAGCTGTGGCAGCAGCAGTTGGCATCAGAGCAGCAGCAGGGCAGCTGGCACAAGGCAGCAGGGGGAGGATGCAGGTGAGGTGGCACCACCCAGAGCACCCTGTGCTGCTGCTCTGCCAGGAGCTGGGCTGAAGGAAGGAAGGCAGCAGCAGGAAAAGCTCATTCCTTTGGGATGCACAGGCAAAAACACGGAAGAGAAGTCCAGCTTCCAGCTGCTCCTCCCCTCCACAGCCCCCTGTGCTAGGACCAGGGCTCCTCACAGCACCTTGAGCTCTGGGGGCTGAGCAGAGCCAGCCCCAGCCCTCCCCAGCGCCACCATGGCCTGCTTTAGCCACGCACCAAACCTCCCACCTCAGCCCTCCAAGGGGTGAGCAGAGGCATTACCCCCCCCCCCCCAACCCCTCGGGGAGGGCCAGGCCGAGCAGGATCTGCACCCTCCCGCCCAAGGTCATGGCGCCAGGCAGCCGGGGCCGGCGTTTCGTAAGCGTGGCACAGGCAGAGCCCAGGGGCTCTGTGCCACAGCCAAGCACCACTGACCTTGTGGGGAGGAGGAAAAGGAAGCCCCCCTCACCCCCCTCCCACCCCCTGGTCCCCCCTCAGCTCAGCAGGCAGCACCCAGGGTCTCTGGGGCCCTTTGGAGATGGAGCAGGAAAGCTGTTAAATAATCCTCCTGCAACCACAGCGCTGCGGCTCCGGCAGCCGGGGGGGCTGGGGGCTGGTACCTGCAGAGAGGGCCTGGGGGCGTGATGGGGGGCTGGTACATGCAGGGAGGCGCTGGGGGTGTGATGTGGGGCTGGTGCACGCAGGGAGGGGCTGGTGCATGTAATGGAGGTCCAGGGCGTGAAGGGAGATTGATGCATGCAGGGAGGAGAGGGGCATGTGATAAGGGGGGTCTAAGGCTAAGGAGAGAGGGTCTGGGCATGTGATGAAGGCCTGTTGTGTCTGCTAGGAGTCTGCTGCGTGCAGGAGGCTCTGGTGCATGTGATGGAGGTCCAGGGCATGCAGAGAGGCTCTGGTGCATGCAGAGAGACTCTGGTGCATGCAGAGAGACTCTGGTGCATGTGATGGAGGTCCAGGGCATGCAGAGAGGCTCTGGTGCATGCAGGGGCTCTGGTGCATGCAGGGAGGCTCTGGTGCATGCGATGAAGGTGTCTAAGGCAAGGAGAAAGGGTCTGGGGCACGTGATGGAGATCTAGGGCACACAGAGTGGGTCTGCTGCATGTAGTAGAAGTGCAGAGCAGACAGAGAGGCTCTGGTGCATGCAGGCAGGGTCTGCTGCATGTGATGGGGGGGACTAAGGCAAGCAGAGAGGGTCTGGGGCACGTGATGGGGGCCTGGTGCATGCAGGGAGGGTCTGGTGCATGCATTGCAGGTCTGGTGAGCATGATGGATATCCAATGCATGCTGGGGGGGTCCATAGGCATACAGTGCTTGTGGGGCAGGCCTGGTGTGCATGGCGTGGGTCCTGGTGCATGCAGTGGGGAGCTGGTGAGTGTGCCATGTGTCTGGTGCATGCAGTGGGGAGCTGGTGAGCGTGCCATGGGTCTGGTGCATGCAGTGGGGAGCTGGTGAGCGTGCCATGGGTCTGGTGCATGCAGTGGGGAGCTGGTGAGCGTGCCATGGGTCTGGTGCATGCAGTGGGGAGCTGGTGAGTGTGCCATGGGTCTGGTGCATGCAGTGGGGAGCTGGTGAGTGTGCCATGTGTCTGGTGCATGCAGTGGGGAGCTGGTGAGCGTGCCATGGGTCTGGTGCATGCAGTGGGGAGCTGGTGAGTGTGCCATGGGTCTGGTGCATGCAGTGGGGAGCTGGTGAGTGTGCCATGGGTCTGGTGCATGCAGTGGGGAGCTGGTGAGCGTGCCAGGGGTCTGGTGCATGCAGTGCAGGTCTGATGGGTGTGATGTGTGGCTGGTGCAAGCCGTGGGGGTCTGGTGCATGCAATGCAGCTGTGTTGCAGGCCTGCTGCATGACCCACCTCAATCACCCTCTTTCCTGTAGATCCTCCCTGCAAGAACCCCCCAGTGCAGAGCCCCATCCTGCAGGGTTCCCCCCACCCCACAACTGGCTGAGTCACGGCGCCCCCCCCCCCGCCCCCCACCCCTCTCTTACCTGCGCGGGGGGGGGGGGGTCCTACCGATGTCCGGGGCTCCGGGGATAGGGTTGAGGGAAAGGGGAGGGGGGAGGGGGAACGGCTCAGCGACCTGCAGGGGATGGGAGAGAGCAGGCGGTGAGCAGGGCTGCGCCGTGCCCGGTGCGGTGCCCCCCACCCCAGCCAGCCCCGCACCCTTCCCCGTCCCCATCACCTGCGCCGGCCTCCATGGGTGCGGCGGGGAGCGAGGGATGGAGGCAAGGATGGAGGCAGGGAGGGGGGAGGCAGGGAGGGAGGGAGGGAGGGATGGAGATGGGGAGGGAGGGATGAGCCCTCGCAGCTGCGTAATTTGCCTCCCTCCTCTGCGCTCTTAAAGCGACGGCGACGCGGGTGCCTCCCCCCCCGCCCTTGCAGGGTTTCCCCCGTTTCCATGGCAACTCCTTTCTGCTGGGGTGCAGCACCCAAAGAAACCCACCCAAACAACCCCTTAAAAGGCGCTTTTTGAGGTCACTGCCCGGCGGCGGAGCCCCGAAGGCTGGGTGATGCCCGGGGAGAGCTCGGAGGAGGAAGGGCTGGGGGGAAGGAGGGGAGCCGGGGCACCACCCGGCCCTTGGACTCCCCCTCAGCGTCCTCATTTTCATCTCATTAGTCCAGGTGCGAGGGCACCCTCAGGAATGACGCCGTTGCGTGAAGTTAAATAACTAACTAAAGGGGAATTGGCCTCATCTGGAAGGGCTTTTCCGAGCGAGGTGATTCCAGCCGGCCCCGGGCTGGGCAAGCGGCAAGGATCAGCAGAACCCAGCTGCTGCCCAGGGCTCGGAGCTGGAGTGGGTCCTCTCTGTGCCCTCCCCACTTGCTGGGTGGGAAATCATAGTGGTAATCACCGCGGTGGCACTGCTGGGGGCTCCAGCTCAGCCTGGTGCTACTTAGAGCTTGTCTTCATTAGCTGCTGAGCTTAACCTCCATCTGATGAGCAATCCCAGCGGGGTGGGCTTGGAAGGGACCTCTGGAGCTCATCCAGTCCAACCCCTGCTCCAGCAGGGCACCCGCAGCAGCCTGCCCAGGGGCACAGTGCCCAGGGGGGTTGGAAGCTCTCCACACCAGGAGACTCCACAACCTCTCTGGGCAGCCTGCTCCAGGGCTCTGCTCCCTCACACCAAACAACTTTCTCCTCAGGGAACCTCCTGGCTGCCACTCTGTGCCCATTGCTCCTTGTGCTGTCCCTGGGCACCACTGAGCAGAGCCTGGCCCCAGCCTCTTGCCCCCCCCCCCCCTCCTTCAGCTCTTGCTGAGCATTGCTCAGCTGCCCCTGGGGCTGCTCTGCTGCAGGCTCTCAGCCCCAGGGCTCTCAGCCTTTGCTCCTCACAGAGCTGCTCCAGGCCCTTCAACATCTCCATAGCCTCCCCTGGACTCTCTCCAGCAGTTCCCTGTCTCACTTAACCTGGGGACCCAGAGCTGAACCCAGCACTATGGCTTCAGCAGGACAGAGTAGAGGAGGAGGAGGAGGAGAGTCTCCCCTGTCCTGCTGTCCACACTCTCTTTCATGCACCCCAGGACTCCTTTGGTCTTCTTGGCCATGAGGGCTCACTGCTGGCTCATGGACAGCTTGTAGTCCACCAGCACTCCCAGATCCTTCTGCCCTGAGCCCAGCAGCTGAGCAGAGCTGCTGGAGGTCAGACCCAAGCCCCATCCCACACCACGCACAGGAACATGAAGCTCCCTGCAGGCTCCGGCGGCAGCTCCCCCGCGGTTATTCTGGGGCTCTGACAAACCTGCTCTGTAAATAGTCCCTTCCCAGGCTGATTTCCTGCAGGATTGGTACCTCATTTATTCCGTTTTCAGCCTGGATTCATCCTGCCTCTCCTCTCTTCCCTCCCGCCTCCAGCCTGCCTTTGTTCCCTCTCTGCCGGCAGATCCGAGGCAGGGCTGTGCTCCGCGATGGGAACACGAAGCACTTGCTGCATCTGAGCGCCTGGCAGCAGCAGCCAAGGGCAGGCAGCAGCTCTGCTGGGAGCTGCAGGCTTGTGCTGGATGGCTTTTGGGGTAGAAAAAGGAGATTTCCTTCCCTCTCCAGAGCTCCCTTTCCCCCAGCTCTGGGAGAAGAGGCTCACTGGAGACATCCCAAGCCAAAGGAAACCTGGGAGAGGTTTACCCTCCTCAGTGCTGGGTGTTGATGTGCAGAGCCAGAATCTTGCCTCATCCTGAGGTGGGACCCAGGTCCTGAACCTAAACTCTCACTTCTGGCCCCAAAAGGGAGAGGGGAAGGGGCCAGTGGTGGTTAGAGGATCCACTTGGAGAAAGGAAACCAGCATTTCCTCTGCAGCCAGTGGAAACACTGTCCCCCACCGGGGTCACTTCTCCATGCCTCACCCCCTTGAAAGGCAGCTGCCCAAGGAGCTCAGCTGCTTCTCCCTGGTGTTAGCGAACTCCTGGGAAAGGAAAGCAACAAAAACCTCCCCAGGAGCACCCAGCCCAGCCCCAACCCTGCCCACCCCATGCAGAGTTTTCAGCCCTTTAAAAGCTTTGTCCCCCCTCCTCTCAACCCTCCCTCCTCAGGGTCTCCTGAGCCCTCAGGATGTGAAAAAAAAAACCAACCCAACCCCCAAATCTGTGTTTTGGCAAGAATTTATTAACAGGAAAATGAACTTCTCACATCGACATAAACTGAAACACACAAGTGAGCAGCTCAGTGAGCAGCACCAGGGCCTGAGCTTGGCCCTTGGAGCTTGGGAGAGGTTCAATAAACTGAGCAGCTCAGTGAGCAGCACCAGGGCCTGAGCTTGGCCCTTGGAGCTTGGGAGAGGTTTCAGGGAACTTTTTGGGGGGGAGGGATCTGGAAAATGGAGTCAAAGGTTTCTTTTTCTCAGCTTCTGTGGCCCTGGCTTCAGTGAGCATCAAACATGGGGCCAGGGGTGACTGTGATGTCAGCAAAGGGAGAGCTCTGCCTCAGCTGGATGACTGAACACTTCTTCAGGACCAGGAGCAGGGAGAACTTGGCTGCAGCTTCTTTGCGGCTGCTCCTCCAGCAGAGCTCCTGGAAGCTGAAGGAAGAGGCACCAGAGCTCCTCAGGTGCTGCGGAGGGGAAAGAGAGCATCAGGCAGGGCAGCTCCCTGCCAGCAAAGCTTGCATCAGGTGAGCCTTGAGGCCCCTTCCAACCTCAGGCACTGTGCTCCTGGACAGGCTGCTGTGGGGGCCCTGCTTTAGCAGGGGAGGGTGAAGCAGATGATCTCCAGAGGTCACATCCAACCCCCACCATGCTGCCCTCCTCCTCCAGCAGACACCAACCCCATGAAGAGGAAGCTCCCAGGAAACCTAATTGTGGCCTTCCAGGATCTGAAGGGGGCTGCAAGAAAGCTGGGGAGGGACTTTTGAGGGTGTCAGGGAGGGATAGGACTGGGGGGGATGGAGCAAAACTTGCGGTGGGGAGATTCAGATTGGATGTGAGGAAGAAGTTGTTCCCCAGGAGGGTGGTGAGAGCCTGGCACAGGCTGCCCAGGGAGGTGGTGGAAGCCTCATCCCTGGAGGTGTTTGCAGCCAGGCTGGATGTGGCTGTGAGCAGCCTGCTGTGGTGTGAGGTTTGGAACCCTCCTAGGTTGGGTTTGGAACCCACTGGCAACATCCAGCACTGGTACCTGTAAAGTTCTCAGCAGCTGAAGAGTCCTTTTGCTCCACCTTGTTTCTTCACCATCCTTCCCATTCCTCATTAGCTCCTGCAGAAGAAATAGAGCAGAAGGTGTCAAAAGTCACACACAACGATGAGAGCCTGGCCCAGCCTGCCCAGAGATGCCCCAACCCCAGGTCAGGTTGTCTGGGGCTCTGAACAACCTGCTGCAGTTGCAGTTGTCAGCAGGGGGTAGGACTGCATGACCTTCACAGGACCCTTCCCACCCAAAGCAATGTGGGATTCCATGATAAAAGGGAGAAGAGTTCTGGCCTAACTGAAGGTTAGAGGTGGGAGGGCATCACTGTGGAGAAGAGGAGGCTGAGGGGAGACCTTCTGGTTCTCTACAGCTCCCTGAAAGGAGGCTGGAGCCAGGTGGGGCTTGGTCTGCTCTCCCTACTATCAAGTCATAGAATGAGAGGAAGTGGCCTGGAACTGTGCCAGGGGAGGCTTAGGTTGAGACCAGGAAAAGTTCCTTTGGTGCAAGAGAGTGGTCAGGGCCTGGCACAGGCTGCACAGAGGGGTGGAGGAGTCCCCATCCCTGGAGGTGTTCAAGAACCCTGTGGCCATGGCACCTGGGGACAGGGTTTGGTGGCCATGGTGGGATTGGGTCGCTGGCGGGACTGGATGCTCTCAGAGGGCTTCTCCAAGCCAAACAGCTCTGTGGTGCTGTGATGTTGTGTCTCTGCAGGGGGGTTGGACTGGGTGACCTTCCCACCCAAAGCAGTCAGGAACTTGGTGATGAAGGGGAGAAGAGTCCTGGCCTAGCCAAGCTCCTGCTGGAGGTGGGAGGGCATCACTGCTCTGCAAGCTTCTGAGAGAGCAGAGTCCTGTGCTGCAGCGAGGCAGAGCCCTCAGCACCTACATTTGGTGACTCATCTTGCTGCGCTTCAGCTGCTGGGCCCAGGGAGAGATTCATCAGCAAGGAGCTCTCGGAGCAGACCGTTGCCTCCTGCTGCCAGACCAGAACAGACCATCAGCAGGCAGGGCCCTCTGCACACCAGGCAAGCCTCAGTCACAGAGCCCTGCTCGAAGGAGTGAGCATCAGAAAGGTTTTCCATAATGATTTAACAGCTGCTCTTTCCTCTGCGTCTTTGTCTCCTGAAGGGAAGGACACTGCTGGAGCACTTGGGCCACTCACTCCACAGAGGACATGGAGGGGTTGGAGGGAAGCTGGGGAAGGGTCTGGAGAACAGGGCTGGGGAGGAGCAGCTGAGGGAGCTGGGGGTGTTCAACCTGGGGAAGAGGAGGCTGAGGGGAGACCTTCTGGCTCTGTACAGCTCCCTGAAAGGAGGCTGGAGCCAGGTGGGGGTTGGGCTCTGCTCCCAAGGAACAAGGGACAGGACGAGGAGAAGTGGCCTCAAGGTGCCCCAGGGGAAGTTCAGGTTGGCCATGAGGAACAATTTCTTCCCTTTGAGGGTTTGTCCAGGCCTGGCCCAGGCTGCCCAGGGCAGTGGTGGAGTCCCCATCCCTGCAGGGGTTTCCAAGCCTTGGAGCTGTGGTGCTGAGGGCCATGGTTTGGTGGTGCCCTGGCAGTGCTGGGGTAAGGGTTGGGCTCCATGATCCTAAAGATCTTTTCCAACCCAAACCATTCCAAGGACCTATGATTGAAAAGGAAAAGTGGCAGAAAGGGAAGGTAATAAATCCCCTGAGGTGGCTAAAATGCTCACTCTGCTTTCTCCACAGTTGGTATCATCTTCATTCCTGTGATGCTGTGCCATCATCACCAGATCATTGCTAGTTGTCCTCTCAGTGTCTGGGTGAGCTGAGTCCCCATGGGAACTTGGCTCTTCTGCACTCAGTATCTCTGTTATTAATTACAAAACAAGGTCAGAGAGGCAGTTACTGTGAGTCCCTGCCCTTAAAACCTACATTGCAACCCAAACCCCACAGCCCAGTTAGCATGGAGAGGTGGAGCTCCAATCTGTGAGGGTGCTGGAACACTGCAACCTGTTCATAGAATGGTTTGGCTTGGAAGAGACCTCAAGGATCATCCAGTTCCAACCTCCTGCCATGAGCAGGGACACCTTTCAACTAGACTCAGCTGCTCAAGGCCTCATCCAGCATGGCCCTGAGCACCCCCAGGCAGGAGGCAGCCACAGCCTCCTGGGCAGCCTGTGCCAGAGTCTCAGCACCCTCCTGCTGAAGAAGTTATTCCTCAGCTCCAGTCCAACCCTGCTCTCCCTCAGCTTCAAACCTTTCCCCCTTGTCCTGTCTCTGACACTCTGAGGAGAAGTCTCTCTGCAGCCTTCCTGCAGGATCCCTTCAGGCACTGGCAGCAGCTCTGAGGTCCCCCCAGAGTCTTCTCCTCTCCAGGCTGCACAGCCCCAGCTCCCTCAGCCTGTGCTCACAGCTGAGCTGCTCCAGCCCTGGGCTCATCTTTGTGGCCTCCTCTGGCCTCCCTCCAGCAGGAGCTGAATTTCATTTCTCAGCAGAGGAACCAAAGGCCAGTCAAAGATGTATGAAACCAGAACAGCTTAAACAAAGATGAAAACTTAACAGCCATTAGCAGGTCACTTCTGGGGGCTCTGCCTTGCACACAAACCTCCTGCAAGTGGCTCTCAGCCACTTGTTTTCTAAGAGCCAAGTTAAAACAGTACCTGTGGTGTCCCGCTCTTTCCTGCTGCCTTCCACTCCAGGCTGCCCCTGCATCTCATTCCTTCTCATCTCTAAGGCATGACTCTTGAAGCACTTTTCAAACAGCTGAAAACAATTATTGGCCAATGGGCTCCTGGGCTCCATCAAGATGAGTGTGAGCAGCTGGTCAAGGGAGGATCTTCTCTCCCTCTCCTCTGCCCTGGTGGACTCTTGTGTGCGGTTCTGAGCTCCCCAGTTCAAGAAGGACCTCAGGGGCTTGCTGGAGAGGGGACAGCAGAGGGCTGCAGAGGTGCTGAGGGGACTGGAGCCTCTCTGTGAGGAGGAAAGGCTGAGAGGATTTGGGCTGTTCAGGGTGGGGAAGAGCAGCCCGAGGGGGAGCTCATCGATGCTGATCAACACTTCAAGGGTGGGTGGCAGGAGGATGGCACCAGGCTTGGCTCAGTGGTACCCAGGGACGGGCCAGGGGGCACAGACTGGACCATGAGAAGTTCCAGCTGAACATGAGGAGGAACTTCTGTACCTGAAGGCTGCTGGAGCCCTGGAGCAGGCTGCCCAGAGAGGTGGTGGAGTCTCCATCTCTGGAGATTCCAAACCCACCTGGCTGTGTTCCTGGGTGCCCTTCTCTGGGTGACCCTGCCCTGGCAGAGGGCTTGGACTCAATGATCTCCAGAGGTCCCTTCCAGCCCTTACCGTTCTGTGATACCCATCAGGTGTCCCAGAGCACCCCTGCCAGTGCTGCTGCACACCTGGGCTTTGCTGGGTGCCCACCTAAAACCCAGCCTGAGGCCCTCCCAGGCAGACCCAAGATGTGCACCACTCCCACAGTCCACACAAGGAGCTGAGCTTTACCATCTGCAGCTTGCTGTGGACCACAGGCTGCCCAGGCTGGGTCAGGAGCTTGTCCACACCTCCCCATTCCTTCCACATCATGGTCTTTTTGGAGGGGGGTGCCAGGTCCAGTGTAGTGAGGATGTCTGTGCAGTCGTTCAGCTGGTTGTAGATTGTGTTGCAGCTCAGTTCCTTGACTACATCCACAAGCAGCTTCCTCTTTCTTTTGGTTTTCTTCCTCTGGGGGGCAGCTAAATAGAGCAAGTATGGGAAAAAAGAAAGCCAAAACACCTCCTGAGGGCTACTCACACAACACTTAAGCACAAGTGAAGGCACTGGGAATGGAGTGCAGAGGCTGCTGACCTCCTGCAGCACCACAGGGACCTGGCAACCAGAGTGCAAGGGCCACTGCTCCGAGAGTTTTCACACAGTGCTCTCTGTCCTCCTGTCCAGGCCCTGCACCTGCAGTTAGTGATGGCAGAGATGGCTGCTGGGACTTCATGGAATCACAGAGTGCTCTGGGTGGGAAGAGCCTTTCAAACCCATCCAGCCCAAGCCCCTGCAGCCAGCAGGGACATCCCCAACCACAGCAGGTTGCTCACAGCCCCAAACAACCTGAGCTGCTGTGGTGCCAGGCATGGGGCAGCTCCCAGCTCTCTGGGCAGCCTGGGCCAGGCTCTCCCCACCCTCAGTGTCAAACATTTCTCTCTTCTCTCCACTCTCAATCTCCCTCTCTAGTTCAAACCATCCCCCCTTGTCCAGACCAAACAGGCTCTGATCAAAAGTCTGTCCCCAGCTTCCTGCTCAACCTCTTTGAGCCCTGCAAGGCCACCAGAAGGTGTCCCTGGAGCCTTCTCCTCTCCAGGCTGCCCAAGGCCAACTATCTCAGCCTGGCTCGCAGCAGAGGGCTTCCAGCCCTGCCAGCACTGCTGTGGCCTCCTCTGGCTCTGCTCCAACAGGTCCCTGTCTGTGCTGAGGACTCCAGAGCTGCCCCAGCACTGCAGGGAGGTCTCAGCAGAGCACAGAAGAAGGGCAGAATCCCCTCCCTGCCCCTGCTGCTGGGGATGAGCTCAGGAGATGGTTGACTCTGTGACACATGATAGCCCACAAGACACAGATACCCCACCAGGACTGCATAAGCAATCTTTCATCCCTCAGGCATGTGTGAGTGTTCCAAGAGCTGCTGAGGTACTCAAGAGGTTTCATTACCTCATAATTAATACCTGATTGGTCAGTTGAATCCTTTAATAATTAATTAAGGTATAGCAAGCACCAAGGAAAGACACAAACTGGTTTGGGCAGGCTGGAAAATTCCAGTGGTCTGAATTTTAGTGGGAAGAGGAACTTGTTTGTGTGCTAACAGCCACCAAGACGGCAGGAGGCACTGAGATCCACTCCCAGAAAAGGGAACCGTTCCTCAGCCTGGACCCTGGGAAAGCTAAACATTCACTAAACCAAAGGCCTGGGGTTGTGAAGGTGGACCTCTGGGGCTGCTGGGTCACTGGCAAGCAAAGCTCTTTAGCTGAAAGGTCAGGGACACAGGCTGCGTGCTGCTGGAGATGCAGAGCAGCAAAACCTGATTGGAGGCGTGGAGGAAATCACGAGCAGAGGCTTGGGCAGATCAGGTGAACAACCTGAGCCTGCTCGTGGGTAACAGTCAGCCTAACCCAGAGCTCTGGCAGCAGCAGGGAGAAGCTGAGGTGGCAAGGATCTGTTTTGCAAATGTTTTCACTAATGAGAGGGGAAAAAACCCTCAGTTAACACCAGCTGGAGTTTTAAATCTGGAGTATTGTGGCCAGTTGTGGGTCCCCAGGCCAAGAGAGACAGGGAACTGCTGGAGAAGAGTTCAGTGGAGGCTATGAAGATGCTGAGAAGCAGCTCTGTGAGCAGCAAAGGCTGAGAGCCCTGGGGCTGAGAGCCTGCAGAAGAGCAGCCCCAGAGGGGAGCTGAGCAATGCTCAGCAAGAGCTAAAGGAGCTGGGGGGGCAAGAGGCTGGGGCCAGACTCTGCTCAGTGGTGCCCAGGGACAGCACAAGGAGCAATGGGCACAGAGTGGCAGCCAGGAGGTTCCCTGAGGAGAAAGTTGTTTGGTGTGTGGGAGCAGAGCCCTGGAGCAGGCTGCCCAGAGAGGTTGTGGAGTCTCCTTCTGTGGAGAGCTTCCAACCCCCCCCGGGCACTGTGCTCCTGGGCAAGCTGCTGTGGGGGCCCTGCTGGAGCAGGGGTTGGACTGGGAGAGCTCCAGAGGTCCCTCCCAGCCTCACCCTGCTGGGCTTGGATGTGAAACACTCATCAAGGAGCTGGTCACGTTCTGACCTGTGTCATCAACTGGCTGGAGCACAAAGCCTTCCTCCTCTCCCAGCAGCAGCTCTTCCTCCTCTCTCAGCAGCAGCTCTGTCTCCTTCAGCAGGTGACCATTGGTGCCAGTGGGCTCCACTGTGAGGAAACCCAGGGAGAGATCCCCATTACAAACCCAACCCAACCAAGCTGGAATAACCTCTCCGTGTGAGGACACAGAATGGTATCAGACAGAAGGGGTCATAACTAGACAATGATTTTTGCCTGTGATCTCACAGTCAGCTTAACCAGCAGCAGCCAGCCCTGCTGCAGCCCACAGCCTGCCCTCCCTGGCAGCACAGGCTGAGGAGCTGGACCTGGAGCAAAAATAAACACTCAGCTGACAAAAAAAAAATGTTTAGGGGAAGAAGTGTTTCACTCCAATATTTATCTGTTTCCCAATCCAGTGTGGAATTCTGACAGCACAAAAGGAGGGGCCACAGTTTCCCTTGGGGCTCTTCCAGTTTCAAGGTAAGAGCATGAATGGAGCTGAAAGGATTCAAGACACCAAAATAACTCCATCACTCCTAAATTAGTTTCTTTCACCAGTCCAAAACCAACAGGAGACTGACAGCAGCTTTCTGTGCTGTGACTCCTCAAGAGTCATTTGGCACCAAAGTATGAGGCAGGAATGGTCCTAGGTGAAGTTCAAAGTCACAGCAGGCTCTGAGCCCTGCTCCTTTTTCCCTTTTCCAGATGCAGGATGGATCAAAAAAAGTGTCCAAGAAGCTGCCAGGTAAAAGTGTTCCTGAGGAAGCAAATCTGGAATCTCCAGGTCAAATGAAATTGCAGCTAATTTTGTCTAATGTATTAGGGGGAGGGGGAAAAAAAAAGGCAAAATAAGCAAAGAGAGGAAGGAATCACAGGCTGTGACAGCCAGCTGCTGTGGGCAGTGCTGGACACTGCCACGAGAGCAGAGGGGCTGCTGTAAGGGGCTGTCCAAACTCACCGGTGGTGCTGTTCTCTGCTGGGTCTTGTGGCAGAGGCAAGTCTTCCTTCACATCCAGAAGGTCGTTCTCCAGGCCACTTTGCTCATCCCTCAGCAGGAGCTCTTCAACACAAAACACACAGGCTTAATGACTCTGAGCCTCGGTGGCCACAGAGCAGCCCAAGGAGGGTGCAGTTACTTGGTGAAGGTTTGTTCTCTGCCGACAAGAAGAGCTCAGCTTGAGCAGACACAGAATGGTTGGGGTTGGAAGAGACTTTTAAGATCATGGTTTGAAAGGAGAGAAAAGGAGATTGAGATTGGATGTGAGGAACAAGTTGTGCACCTGGAGGCTGCTGGAACACTGCAGCAGGTTGCCCAGGGAGGGAGCTGAGGCCCCATGCCTGGAGCTGTTGAAGGGGAGGCTGGAGAAGGCTGTGAGCAAGCTGCTCCAGGGGAGGATGTCCCTGCTGAGTGCAGGGGGTTGCACTGGGTGACCTTTGGAGGTCCCTTCCAACCCAACCCGTTCTAGAATTCTTGTGACAGGCCAAGGGGTGATGGTTTGAACTGAAATAGGGAGATTCAGAGTGGAGAGAAGGGAGAAATGTTTGACACTGAGGGTAGGGAGAGCCTGGCCCAGGCTGCCCAGAGAGCTGGGAGCTGCCCCCTGCCTGGCACCACTGCAGCTCAGGTTGTTTGAGCAACCTGCTCTGGCTGCAGATTGGGCTAGGTGACCTTGGGAGGTCCCACCCAAAGCACTCTGGGATCCTGTGGTTCTTCATCCTTGAACAGAGCTTGGCTTGGCAATATCTGTGAGTGGTCACAGGTTTAGTGGCAAGCAGAAGAACTTTGTGAATGAAACTAACAAGCCCCAGAGAACTTCTGTTTGACAACAATCCCTCCCAGGCTGCCTTGGTTGTTTGTTTGTTTTCCTGCAAGGAGGAAGTAAAATATTTGGAGGGAAACTGACTCTGTTTATCCCTGGCAAACCCTACCAATCATATCAGCAGCATCCTCCTCGTCCCCAAAGCAGTCCTGCTGAAGGCCAAAGGTGTCCTCCTGCAGCACAGCCCTGGCTCCATTCGCACTCAGGGAGCAGTGGTCAGCCACCAGACTGTTGCTGCTGGTTAAGGTGCTGCAATCCAAGAAGCTCTTTTTCCTTAGTGCCTCTGGTTCTTCATCTGAAGAAACACAGAACTGCTGCTGCTGAAGAGGTCTGGAAAGACATCTTTGCCCATTTCCTCATTTTTTTCAGCTAATTTGGGAAGAGTGTAAGACAGCCCAGCCCTCCAATGGGAGAATAATAAACTATTTCAGCTAATTCAGGAAAAAAGCAGAAGGTGTTGGGTCTGGTTTTCAGTCTCTGAACAACACCTTGGGTTATTCAGGGACAAATTTAAACCAACATGTCAGCATGAGAGACCAGGACAGGCCAAATGCACTTTCCATGGTAGCTTTTACACAGGTGGAAAGGACACAGAGAATGAAATTCACACTTTTCCATATGGACTGTTTCTGAATTCTCAGCTTCACTCACCAAAGTTCCTGCCACAGAGAATGATGTTGCTCTCCAAGCCCTCTGTGAGTGTGATGTCTTCAGCTCTGCTCTGATTCAAGGTGAAATGGTCAACCACTTCGATGGCACTGAAGGGGAAAAACAGGGCAGGAAAGAGAGGGTGGGAAAGGAGAATTAGCTTCTGAGCAAATCCTTATCAGAAAGCCCCAGAAGAGCTTCTGTTTCCTACAGCATGGGAAGTCCCCAGGCTGGTCCTCACTGCTGTGCACAGGGAACAGCCCTTTCCCCAAGCCATGGCTGGAGCCATTTAAGGTTAAATTCACTGCTTTGAATTCCCTCTAAAAGAGCTTTAACAACAGTAAAAAGGGCTATGGAAACCAGAAGCTGTGTGTTTATCAGAGCTGATAGCCCCAAACCCCAGTGGAAATCCCTTATCCTGGACCTTTGGGGCCGCCAGAGCCACCAGAAACACGTCTCAGCCTCCTGGTGTTATCAGTTTTTCTCCATTAATGCTGATTTGTGACAGAAAAGGCAAAGAAATGGGCTGGCTTTTCATCAGGAGCCAAGCTGAGTGCTGCTGATAAAGCAGGCTGGCCCCAAGGAGCACTGGAGCAGAAATTAAATGGTCATACAATGGAACAGGGCAAGACTGAGAGAGTTACCCAGGGCTGTCTGGAGCTATAGTTTTAAATATAAATGTAAATAATAACAGAAAAAGGTAAAAAAGGGGAAAGGAAAGAGAAGGGAGAGGAAGGGAGAAGAGAGAGGAAGGGAGAAGAGAGGGGAAGGGAGAAGAGAGAGGAAGGGAGAAGAGAGAGGAAGGGAGAAGAGAGAGGAAGGGAGAAGAGAGAGGAAGGGAGAAGAGAGAGGAAGGGAGAAGAGAGAGGAAGGGGAAAGAAGAAAGATAAATAATACAAATAAGAAACAGAAACAGGAAGACAGACAAAGAAATAGAAATAAGAAATAAAAGTAGAAAGCTCCTGAGGTCAGAGGTTTGCAGCCTTTCCTCAGCTCATTTCCAATCCTGAATGTTAAGTGGATTGGATCTCAAGGAGCCCTACAAAAGTGCAATTGCTGTAGCTTGCAAAGCTGACCCAGAGCTCACAGAGCTTCCAAATCCCAGCATGGTTGAGGCTGGAAAGGAGATGGAAGGGAGTCCAAATCCCCTGCTCCAGCAGGGCACCCACAGCAGCCTGCCCAGGGGCACAGTGCCCAGGGGGGTTGGAAGCTCTCCACACCAGGAGACTCCACAACCTCTCTGGGCAGCCTGCTCCAGGGCTCTGCTCCCTCACACCAAAAAACTTCCTCCTCATGCAACCTCCTGGCTGCCACTTTGTGCCCATTGCTCCTTGTCCTGTCCCTGGGCACCACTGAGCAGAGCCTGGCCCCAGCCTCTTGCCCCCCCAGCTCCTTCAGCTCTTGCTGAGCATTGCTCAGCTCCCCTTTGGGGCTGCTCTTCTGCAGGCTCTCAGCCCCAGGGCTCTCAGCCTTTGCTGCTCCCAGAGGTGCTCCAGGCCCCTCAGCATCTTCACTGCCTCCACTGGACTCTCTCCAGCAGCAAGTTGTCTCTCTTGACCTGGGGAGACCAGAGCTGAACCCAGTACTCCAACTACGGCTTCAGCAGGGCAGAGTAGAGGAGGAGGAGGGCCTCCCCTGTCCTGCTTGGCCACACTCTCCTTCAGGCACCCCAGGACACCATTGGTCTTCTTGGTCATGAGGGCTCACTGCTGACTCATGGACAGCTTGTAGTCCACCAGCACTCTGAGGTCCTTCACAGGATTGTTAGCACAGCTGAATTCAGGAGAATTCAGGTATCAAACCCAAACACTTCCATCTGATCAGATAACAGCTCTGCAAATACTAAACAATGAATAAAAACCAGAGAAGAATTTACTTCAGAGCAGGGAGTGGTGTCTCAAAATCATGGAACTCCTCTGGCAATGTCACAGATTGATAAGCAGCCTCAAAATTCTCTTCTGGAAGGTCAACAAGGCCTAAAAGAAGCAGATAACATAAAGTACCAATAACAGCAAGCCATGTTCTCCCAGGTAGGTATAATCAGGCTGTAAAGCTGTCAGGAAGGTCTGCTGCTGTTTGAAGTAACAGGAAGTGGAAAGCTTAGGCCACAATGGGATCCAGACCTTTCTTTCCCAGGGATTTTAGAAGTGATTTTGTTTTACAGACAAGCTCCAGAAGGACCTAAAATACTGCAGCAACCTGGGGCCTGGGAACAGCCACACTGAGTCCCTGAAAGATTCTCCCTGCTGACATCCAGCCTGGATTCCGTCACCCCTCTGCAGATGAGTTATTGCCTGCTCCTCTTCTGCCCAGCCTCTGCCTGATGATGCTCCCCAGCATCAAGGAATTATACAGTGAGGCTGCACATAACCACAGCATCCTGGAGCAGCCAGAGGGAGAAGGGAGTGCTGAAGGTCATCTGCTCCAGCCTTTCACACCAAACTGGGCTCATTTCTAAGGCAGATCAGTTTGGATTGTCCCTGCTGCTGGAGGAGACTCCAGAGCACCTCTGGACACCCTCCACTGGAATTGGCTCTCTTTGACAAGATTCCCCCCCCCCCATATGGAGCTGGAGTCTATTGCTGCAGTTGTGCCTTGTTCTTGTGCTGCACAGCCCTCTCTGGGCAGCTGCAGGGCGTGTGGCAAACTATGGCACTGCTCTGCTGGTGTCTGCCCCACTTGTTTACAAGTATTAGCTAACTAATAATCACAATTGATAGATTGAGAATGGTTTATAGAACCTCTGACTGGTTGGGGGGAAGAGACCTTTCCAGGTCATCCAGTCCAAACCTCCCTGCAGCCAGCAGGGACATCCCCAGCCAGAGCAGGTTGCTCACAGCCCCAGACAGCCTGACCTGCAGTGGTGCCAGGCTTGGGGCAGCTCCCAGCTCTCTGGGCAGCCTGGGCCAGGCTCTCCCCACCCTCAGCACCAAACATTTCTCTCTTCTCTCCAGCCTCAATCTCCCTATTTGAGTTCAAACCATCCCCCCTTGTCCAGACCAAACAGGCTCTGATCAAAAGTCTGTCCCCAGCTTTCTGATTGCCCCTCTTAAGCCCTGCAAGGCCACCAGAAGGTGTCCCTGAAGCCTTCTCTTCTCCAGGCTGACCAAGGCCAACTCTCTCAGCCTGGCTCCCAGCAGAGGGCTTCCAGCCCTGCCAGCATTGCTGTGGCCTCCTCCAGCCCTGCTCCAACAGGTCCCTGTCTGTGCTGAGGACTCCAGAGCTGCCCCAGCACTGCAGGGGGTCCCAGCAGAGCAGAAGGGCAGAATCCCCTCCCTCTCTGATTTCCCACCTGAGAAGATCCTAGAGCAGATATTGACCATTCTGCAGACAGCCCAGGTCACAGAGCTCCTGAGGGCTGGCAACAGAAGCTGGTGTCCTGCTTCTCTCCTTTTTGAGGCAACAGTGCCTCCCCTTAGCAGGACAGGCACACAGCCTGCTGGAAGAGGATCCAGCCATCCCTGCTCCCCTCTCCCTGGGTGCATGGCTAGAGCCCAAACACACGGTCAGACCTGGCACTGCCACACTGCTGGACACATTGTTGGTGTCATCGGCAATTACATTTAATTAGCCAGCAATGGAGGCTGAATTCAAGCTTCTTCTCATAAGGCCACTTAGGACACTGCCTCTTTTAATGGAGTCAGAGGCCTGAAAGAGCATGGATTAAGCCCAGCTGAACACCAGTGGTAGGCACTGGCATGGTCAATGCCTCTGAAAACGTGGCTTGAACAGCAATATCCCGAGTGGGTTATTCACATGAGAGGTGCAGAAGCCACTGGGCACGTACCTGGGCAGAAGGCTGTCTTCATTTTAGTCAGAGCTTCACTACAGTCTGCCAAGAGGTACTTGGCTTTCCTGTGGTAAATCCTCACCACTCCCAGGAGCAAGTGCCCAGAGGTCCTCAGAGCTATGGTGAACTTTGGTGAGTCAAAAAACAGGTGTGCAGGAGTTAATATTTGGGTGGGGGAAACAACAAAACCACATTGAAATGAAAATATAGCACAGGGAGAGCAGAGCTGCAGCAAGACAAACCAGTCCCAGGGCTCTATGAAATCCAGCAGGGACTTGTGTTGAGAGAGGGCCATCAACAGAAAGGGATTTTCAGAGCTGGGAACCTCAAGCTGCTTCTGCTCCCACACTGCACCATGAGTCCTGAACTTCACCATAATCCACTTAATGCAGACAATGAAATGGTGACTACCAAATACCAGGCCAGAGAAATGTGCTCAGCCCAGCTGAAAGCCTTGGAGCTGCTGAGCCATCGAGTCAGTGACACTGCAGATGTTCCTCACCCTTCCCTTGGATGCATTTGCAACAGCCAAGCCAAGGACTGAGTCACGGGCAGTTGGCTGCTCCTGTCTGCACCTCCTTGAGCCATCCAGAGCCTCTCCTGAACTCTGCTTGGGTTTGATTACCTAAGGGCTTAGAATGGGGGCCATGGAAGGAGGCCACTGAAAGTGGAAGTAGGGAAGAGATTGTCCCTCCCATATTGGGCACTGGTGAGGCCACACCTCCAATATTGGTTTCAGGTTTGGGCCACTCACTGCAAGGTGGACACTGGAGCAGGTCCAGGGAAGGGTCTGGAGAACAGGGCTGGGGAGGAGCAGCTGAGGGAGCTGGGGGTGTTCAGCCTGGAGAAAAGGAAGCTGAGGGAGACCTTCTGGCTCTCTAAAGCTCCCTGAAAGGAGGATGGAGCCGGGTGGGGGGTTGATCTTTTCTCCCTAGGAACAAATGGTAGGACAAGAGGAAATGGCCTCAAGTTGCCCCAGGGCAGGTTTAGGTTGGCCGTGAGGAACAATTTCTTCCCCTTGAGGCTTGTCAAGGTCCGGCCCAGGCTGCCCAGGGCAGTGGTGGAGTCCCCATCCCTGGAGAGGTTTTTGAAGCTGTGGAGCTGTGGTGCTGAGGGCCATGGTTTGGTGGTGCCCTGGCAGTGCTGGGGTAAGGCTTGGGCTCCATGATCCTAAAGATCTTTTCCAACCCAAACAACTCTATGATCCTATGAACACTTCCTTACAGTGCACATGAAGCTGTGTCACAGATCTCCATGAGTGAGGCAGAAGCATAGAATCCATGAAGGGCTTAGGTTGGAAAGGGACCTTAAGGATCATCTACTCCAACTTCCCTCTCAGATGCTTTGGGTTGGAAGGGACCTTAACAAGTGAACTGTTGGCACCAGTGCCATTTGATGGGATGGAGATTTTCATCAGAGGGGAACTGATTTCATGCTGCCTTTGAAAGAGCCACAAGTTGGGTCAGCTCAGGGAGCTTCCGTGACAGCAACAGTCCCATTGAGGGCGGACACCTCTAGCCCAAACCCTCACCAGAAGGCACCTCATCACTTCATACCTTTGGTGAGATGATCTTTTCCACTGTTGCCTCCAAATTGCACTCAAATACGTGAGCCTTGGTGAGCTTCTTCTCCCAGTGGGCAGCCAGCCAGATTCTGGCCAGGGGCCCTCGCTTCCTGATGAGCAGATGCATGTAGAACATGGTGCCTGGGATGGGGGGTCACAGCCTGACCCCACTGCCACCTCCTCGGGCTGCTCTCCCACCAGGAGAAAGGTCCTGGGGCACAAAGCAGGGAGAGGGATTTAGTGGAATCCTGAGGGGATGGAAGGAACCAGGTGGGTGCTGAGGGGATAAGAGGATTTGGAGGGACTCTGAGGGAATGGGGAGTATCTGGCAGGACCTGAGGGGGTGAGGTTATCCAGCCAGGTGCTGAGGGGATGGGAGGGGGATCTAGTGAGAGCCTGAGGGGGTGGGGGGCACCCAGTTGGATGCTGAAGGGATGGGATGGGGAATTTAGAGGGGTGTGAGGGGATGAGGAGACCCAGCCAGGCGCTGAGGGAGTTTGGTGGGACCCTGAGGGGAGACGAGACAGGGCAGGTGTGGGGGGCCTGAGGGAATGGAGGGGACACAGTCAAGCCCTGAAGGGATGAGAGGATTTATCAGGACCGAAGGGGATGAGGGGACCCAGGGGGATGGGGGAACCCAGTCAGGCCCTGAGGGGATTTGCTGGAGCCTGAGGGAATGGGGCAGGGGGATTGAGTGGGGGTGAGGGGATGAGGGGATCCAGCCAGGCCCTGAGGGGATTGGGAAGGGATTTGGAGGGATCTGAGGGGATGGAGGGACCCAACCAGGCACTAAGGGGGAGAGGATTTAGTGGGACCCTGAAAGGAGAGGGGATTTGGCAGGACCCTGAGGGGGCAGGGCAGGGGGCTGAGGAAACAGAGTGCTCCCCTCAGGCACGGAGGGGATGAGAGGACTCCGCTGGACCCGAGGCGAGGAGGGACCCAGCTGGATGCTGGGGGCACAAGGGGGATCCAGGGGGTGGTGGAGCCACAGCGGGGATTCACCGGGGCCTGGGGGGACCAGGGGCTCTAGTGGGCTCGGAGGGGATGGGGATGGGTGGGGGGTGTCCCGCCGGGCGCCGAGGCAAAGGGTGAGGGCGGTTCGGTGGGAGCCTGGCGGGGCGCAGGGACCCTGCGGGAGCCGGCCGGGCGCTGGGGAAGCAGCGGGGGCCGGGGCGGGGCCGTGAGCAGGGGCAGGACCCCGCGGGGTGCGGAGGGCACTCGGGAAGGCTCCGGGGGCGTCTGCGGGACCCTCCCGCGGCTCGGCGGCTCCCTGAGCGTTCCCGCCAACGGCGCGGGGCGGCGCGCGCCGGCGGGAGCACGGGCCGGGGGGGGCTGAGGGGAGGGGGGGGGGGGGGTCGGGGCTCGGAGTCCAGCAGCACCCCCGAGATCAGCGGGAGAAGTCCCCCCTCCCCCCGGTGTCGTTGGAGGCCCCCGGGGCGGGGGGGCCGGGTGTTGGCGGGGCTTGGAGGGACCCTGCGTGCGCCCAGCGGCACGGCACGGCTCGGCTCGGCACACCGGAGACCCCCCGGGCGGGTGTAAGCGACCCCCGCTCCGTGCCGCGCTGGGGCTGCAGGGAGCTGCACACTGCCCGGGAGCAGGATGCTGCTCACCTCATGCCGGTGCACAGAGAGCATCCGCACAGCCCTCTGCTCCTCCTCTTTCTTCTTTTTCCTTCTCCTCCTTTTCCAGCTCCTTCCCAATCTCCTTCTCCGCCTCCATCCCTCCCTTCTTCTCCTTCACCTCCTTTTCCTCATTCTGCTTTTTCCTTCTCCTTCTTCTTCTTTTCTTTCTTCTTCTCCTTAATCTCCTTCTCCTCATTCTTTTCTTCTCCTTCATCTCCTTCTCCTCATTCTTTTTCCTCCTTCTTTTCTTTCTTCTTCTCCTTAATCTCCTTCTCATTCCTTTTCATTCTTCTTCATCACCTTTTCCTCATTCTTTTTCCTTCTTCTTCTTTTCTTTCATCTTATTCTCCTTCATCTCCTTCTCCTCATTCTTTTTCCTTCTTCTCCTTCATCTCCTTCTCCTCATTCTTTTTCCTTCTTCTCCGTCATCTCCTTCTCCTCATTCTTTTTCCTTCTTCTCCTTCATCTCCTTCTCCTCATTCTTTTTCCTTCTTCTCCATCATCTCCTTCTCCTCATTCCTTTTCCTTCTTCTCCTTCATCTCCTTCTCCTCATTCCTTTTCCTTCTTCTCCTTCATCTCCTTTTCCTCATTATTTTTCCTTCTTCTTCTTTTCTTTCTTCTCCTTCATCTCCTTCTCCTTATTCTGCTTTTTCCTTCTCCTTTTCTTTCTTCTTCTTTTCACCTCCTTTTCCTCATTCTGCCTTTTCCTTCTCTTTCTTCTTCTTCTTTTTCTCCTTCTTCTTCTCTTTCATCTCCTTTCCCTCATTCTGCTTTTTCCTTCTCTTCTTTTTTTTTCTTCTTCTTTTCCATCTGCTTTCCCTCATTCTGCATTTTCCTTCTCTTTTTCTTCCTTTCTTCTCCTTCTCCCAGCCTCTGCTGAGAAGCATCTGTACCAGCTGGAGGCAGCATGTGCCCAGGTGGCCAGGAAGGCCACCAGCATCCCGGCTTGGATCAGCAGGAGCAGGGCAGGGGTTTGTCCCCCTGTGCTCAGCACTGGTGAGGCCGCACCTCAAATCCTGGGTGCAGTTTTGGGGCCCTCACTCCAAGAAGGACATTGAGAGGTGAGCGGGTCCCGTGGGGCCGCAGGCACGTCTGACAGAGCTGCCTTACTGCAGGGAGTTTGCAGGAAGGGAAGAAAAGAAGGAAATAAACTTATAAAAATAAAGAGCTTGAGATCTGATGGCATGGCAAGGGCTGCAGGGGGGCAAGGGCTGCAGGGGGGCAGGGGCTGCAGGGGGGCAGGGGCTGCAGGGGGCAAGGGCTGCAGGGGGGCAGGGGCTGCAGGGGGCAGGGGCTGCAGGGGGGCAAGGGCTGCAGGGGGCAAGGGCTGCAGGGGGCCAGGGGCTGCAGGGGGCAGGGGCTGCAGGGGCCAGGGGCTGCAGCCACCCACCTGTGCCAGCCACCCTGAGGAGAAAAGGCAGCTGTTTGCACACTGCCATCGCTGAGGAGGGGAGAAATGAGTGTCTGAGCCTTCCCCATGCTTTGTTTCGCATCCAGGCAGGGCACAGCCAGCCGCCTGGTGCTGCTCAGCTGTGGCTGTTGCTGTATCACAAGGCACCTGTGGTGTTCTCCATCTCCCTGCGACCTGGGGTTAGCTGTAGATAATTAGATCTCAATTAGCGCCAGGGAAGGTTTGAACCTCTTCCCGGTATGGCAGCTGGTGCTGGGGGGCAGGCAGGGCTCTGCGCCTCCAGCTGCCTCTGGGGTACCCTGGGCTGGGGCTGTCTGGGGAAGGAGAGAGGGTTCTGCTAGAAAACATACTTGGAGTCAAGGTCAGACTTGATGTGGCCCAGAGCAGCCTGCTCTAGTGGGAGATGTCCCAGCTGGCTGGGGGTGGGTTGGACAAGTTGACCCTCGAGGGTCCCTTCCCACCCAATGCAGTCTGTGAATCTGGGACCCCAAATGAGGACCCTGAGGAGCACCCTGTGAGCCCTGCAGCAGGCAGACACTGCCCTTGCAAGGGCACACAGCACCCTGCAAGAGGGAAATGACCCACAGCAGTGCCAGCTCCAGCCCTGCCCAGTGCCAAGGCTGACCTCCAGCCAGCCTTGCCCTCCTCACCGGTGGCACCAGCTGCTGGGGGCACTGGGCAGGATCAGGAGTCAACAGGCATCCTTGTGTGCATGGGGAGCACCAGGGTGCCACCTGCATAGCATGCAGGGCCTGGCAGTGCCAGGAGGGGAGGCCATGATGTGCCAGGAACCTCTGGCCCTGGCAAACTGGATCTCCCCACCGGTGTGGAGCCAGCTGCTGGCTCCTGAATTGCCTGGCTGCTTTTTTCCCCTGCCCTCCAAGTCACCTTGAGGCGTGCCAGCTGCCATGGGATGCTGTGAATATCAAAGAGACAGAACTGAAAGCACTGCTGTGGTGGGGCTGGATGGAGGGCAGCACTGCCAGTGGGCACTGGGCACTCCCAGCAGCCTGGCACACCCCAAATCTGGGCTGTGCTGCATGGGGTTGCACTGGGGGGACAGAGACATGTTGAGATCTCTCCCAGCTCCCTCCCACTCCTGCTCCTGATGTTTCCTAAGCTGGCTCCAGCCTCCTGTCTGCTATCCCTCTCATCCCCATCTAATCATTTTGGCTGAGCAGTGGCATGTCCCTGCCCCCAGCAGCTCTGTCCCCCAGTCCCTTGCCTTGCTCCATCTCCCTCTTCCTCCTCCCATGTCTTCCCAAGCCCTCAGCCTCTCCCCTCCAGCTCTCCTGCAGATTCATTGTGAATTTTGGCAGCACCGTCTCTGACCTTGGCTGGCTCCCTCCTCTCTTTGCTCCTGTGCTGGCAGCATAAATCTTCTCTGTCTCCATCTCTCCTCCCCTTCATCCAGTGCCAGCACCCAGGGACACAGCAGCCTCTGCCAGTCCTCAGACCCACACTCAGCCTGACCAGGGCTGGAGAAGGCTCCTTGGCTGCCCACCCCACATCCTCCCTGCTCCCACCCAGCAAAAGCAGCGAGGGGGCAGGGATGTGTCCCTCCACCTCACCCACTGCAGTGTCCTCTCGAGCACCTCTGTAGGGCTGGGGCACAGAAGCAGCCCCCCTGGGATTCAGGACACCTTGCCCCCATGGCACAGACCCAGTGGCCCCCTCCACACTCAGAGGCTCATCCATGACTGCATCCAAAAGGGAGGATCTGCCAGGGCTCTGAGGGGATGGGGTGGCACAGCTGGGCACTGAGGGCACAGAGAGGATTTAGTGGGGTCTGAGGGGATGGGGGACCCAGATAGGTGCTGAGGGGACAGAGGGATTTGGTGAGACCCTGAGGGAATGGGGGGGGCACTTAGTGAGACTTTGAGGGAATGAGAGGACCCAGCCAGGCACAGAAGGGGTGAGAGGATTTAGTGGGACCCTGAGGGGATGAAGGAATTTGGTGGCACACCTGCACGAGTGGCTCTGACCCCCAGCCCCCCAGCCTGGCATCAGCACCCTGGGCACCCCCGGGCACACCACCAGCCACAGGGCTTGGGTACTCCAAGCCAGAGGGCTCTGCTCAGGGGCAGACAGCACCATTCCTGGTTTTCCCTGGGAAGTCAGCGATGCTGGAGGCAGCAGGGGCTCAGCACTGGCACAATCTCCTCCTCCCTGCCCGTCTGTTGGCAGGGCCGTGCCTGCCTGCTCCAGATCCATCTCTTCCTGCTGCTTTGGGACAATCTGTGTCCCGTGACCTACTTGTCTCCAGGCATCTCCTGCCTTCCCGTGGAGGGGGCTGGTGCTCAAAGCCTCTCTGGATGTGGTGAACGTGGCAGGATGCACTCACATTTATTTTTAATCCTGCCTCTCTCTCTCTCTCTCTCGGCCCAGTTCTGGATGTATCCCCAGGGATGCTGAGCTGGGAAGCCTCTGCTGATGGAGCAGAGGTGGGGGCTGGGGGGGGGGAGTCGTGGCACACACAGAACCTCCACCACAAACCTGAACAAAACCAAATCATAAAATCATTTCTACCTCTGCCCCTGCCGTGGCTGGGAGAGCTCAGCCCAGCCCACAGCCCCTGGGCACCTTTTGGGTACCCAGCTGGCATCAGCTGTGATGGGAACAACATCAGGGGGAGGGGAGGAAGGGGGAGGGAGGGGGACCTGCAAACCCAGCTTGCTGAACAAGGAATTCAGACAGACAGAAAACCTTCCCAAGGCACCTGGGAGGAAAAATGATCAAAATGGGGAGAAAATAGGTAAAAAAACATCCAGAGGTGAAGTACCCAGAGGTGAAGTACCCAGAGGTGAGTTACCCAGAGGTGAAGTACCCAGAGGTGAGTTACCCAGAGGTGAGTTACCCAGAGGTGAAGTACCCAGAGGTGAGTTACCCAGAGGTGAGTTACCCAGAGGTGAAGTACCCAGAGGTGAGTTACCCAGAGGTGAGTTACCCAGAGGTGAAGTACCCAGAGGTGAGTTACCCAGAGGTGAAGTACCCAGAGGTGAGTTACCCAGAGGTGAGTTACCCAGAGGTGAAGTACCCAGAGGTGAGTTACCCAGAGGTAAGTTACCCAGAGGTGAAGTACCCAGAGGTGAAGTACCCAGAGGTGAAGTACCCAGAGGTGAGTTACCCAGAGGTGAGTTACCCAGAGGTGAAGTACCCAGAGGTGAAGTACCCAGAGGTGAGTTACCCAGAGGCTGTCTTTAGCAGAATCTTTAGTTGATGAGGAAGGTGTCCCAGCAAGGAGAATGCTGTCACCTGTCACTGAGCAGAAGCCAAAAGCTGGTCCTGCTGGGACCATGCCAGCATAGGGCCCAGATGGGTGCTGAGCCTGCCCAGCCCTCAGCTTGGCAGCCTTGGAAGACACAAACCAACCCCTGACCCTTCCTGCTCACTTTTGCCTGCATTTCATGAAACCAGAGAATTCTTTAGGTTGCCAAAGACCTTGAAGCCCTGAGTCCAGCCCCTTCCTGTGGCGTGGCACAGGTGGCAGGAGACTCCCATCTGCTGTCCCCACGCAGCGGCCCTGGCACCGTGGTTGGCATGGAGCTTAGCAGGAGTTGCTGTGCCAGGGGGATAGGGTGCAGGGGATGGGGGAGTCCAGAGTACAGGACATGAAGGGTTCAGGATGCAGGGCAGGAGAGGATCCGGGGTGCAGGACACGGAAGGTCCAGGGTACACAGAGGGGTCCCTGATGGGGGTCCCTGTTGGAGACAGGGGGCGCACGGGGGGTTCCTTTTGGGGGTGCACGGAGAGGTCCCTGTTGCAGGCAGGGGGTGCACAGAGGAATCCCTGTTACAGGTGGGGGGTGCACGGAGGGGTCCCTTTTGGGGGTGCACGGAGAGGTCGCTGTTTGGGGTCCGTGTTTCAGGAGGGGGTGCACGGAGGGGTCTCTATGGCAGACGAGGGGGTGCTCAGCCGGTGCCGGTGTGCAAACGGACGTGTGTGCATGTGTGTGGCCCCCCGGTGTGTACGTGTGTGCGCGTGCACCGGCGGGGCCGGCAGCTCGGGGCACCCACCGCCCGCCCCGCCCGCCGCCGCGGCTACACCGGTACCGGCACCGGCCCCGGCCCGGGGAACGGGGGACGCGGCTCGGGTAGGAAGCTCGGGGGAGGGGTGAGACGGAGATGTAAGGGGGCAGATTGTTGCGGGAAGCCCGAAGCGGGAGCGGAGAAACAGGAGCGGGACCCTTTCCCGGTGCGGGAAGCAGGGAGGTTGGGTGCGCTCCGGGGCACCGGAGGGAACAGCCCGACGGGGTCACAGGGACACGGGTCCTCGGGGGGGTCAGCTCGGTTAAGGGAGGCGTGAGGTAGGAGTACGGGTTGGGGAGGGGGAGACTCGGGTGGCTACGGACCCGGTTCGAGGAGACAAGGTACCGGGTAGAGGGAACGGGAGCAGCCCGGTGCGGCGACCCGGGTCCTGGGGGACAGCCTGGTTCGGGGATCCAGCTTCGGGGAGGGACGACGTCCCAGATCGGGCACTCGGGTCCGGGAGCATCCCGGTGCGGGAGTCGGTACCGGGGAGGGGGGAGCACCCCTGGGAGCGGGGCCGGTGCTGGGGAGGGGGGAGCATCCCACTGCTGGGAATCGGTACCGGGGAGGGAGAGCATCCCGGTCCGGTTCCACTGCTCACCTCTGTCTGCGCAGGCCGGCGGCGGCTCCATGGCGTCCCCGCGGGCGGCGGAGCTGCGGAGCCCGGGCGAGGCGGCGGCGGAGGCGGGTCCGGTCGGTGCCATCCCCGGGGGTCCCGGTGCGGGCCCGGGGCTGGCGCTGGCGTTGGGCTGCGCGTTGAGCGGCGCGGCGCTGGTTGTGCTGGCCGGAGCCATTCCCCGGGCGGCCCGGCCCGACCCGACGGTACCGGCGCGGCAGATGGAGCGGCTGGAGGAACGGGCGGCTCGGCTCCGCGCCCGCCTCGACCGCTGCACGGTAGCGGGGCTGGCGTTGCTGGCCCTCGGCGGGCTGCTGCTCGCCGCCCTGCTCCTGGCCGCCGCCGCCGCCCGCCGCCGCGCCCGGGCCGCCCGCCGCACCGGGGGTACCTACGGCTCGGTGCGGCTGCGGCTGCGGCGGGTGTCGGCCGAGGGGACGCGGGCGCTGCTGGAGAGCCAGCTCAGCCCCCCGGCACAGCCCCCGAGGGGCCGGGCACCTAGCCCCCTCCCCACGCCCTGGGGACCCCTTCACCGGTGGCAGAAGCAGGGGTTCCCCTCGCCACACCCCAACACCGGTGCCACCCAGGGAGGCTCCATCTGTGCCCATTTGCCAGCCTTTGGACACCTTCATCACCTCCCTGGATCCTTCTGGGATGGACAGGACGTCCAGAAGCACGGGAGAGAGGTGGCTTTGGGGTGCTCTGGGTGTTCCCCACCCACCGGGACAGCGTGGCCTCGGGACACTGCATTCACCCCTCAGAACCTTCCTGGACAGGGTCCTGCCCCCAGTGCCAGGGCAGCGTGGCCTTGGGACACCCACTTGCCCCTCTGGCACCTTCCTGTATGGAGTCCTTCCCACCAGCATCAGGACACTGTGGCCTTGGCACACCCCTGGCACCTTCCTGACAGGGTCCTGCCCACCAGCACCAGGGCAGCAGCACCTTCAAGATACCTGTGGGATTTTGGTGCCATGGCTGGTCACAGCCTGGGCTTGATGCCACGCTGCCTGCCACAGCCAGCAGGGCCTGAAGCCAGCTGCTGCTCTCGGGGATGGAGCTTCCCACGTTCTGCCACCAGTGACCTTTCTTAGCAATAGTTCCTCATCAGACTCTGGCGGGCAGGGTTGGCACTTGCACCGCTCTGGGCTGGAGCCTGGGCACTGCCCCTGCGGCGGGGTCCAGCCTCCTGCCACCCCCACTGCCCCACCTGGAGAGGGGGATGAAGGCCAGGACATAGTCTGCACCGTGCTGAGGATCCCACACTGTGCCAAGGATCCCACACTGTGATGAAGATCCCTGCACCACACCAAGGATCCCACACCATGCCAAGGATGCCACACAGTACCAAGGCTCTTGCACTGTGACAAGGATCCTGCACCATGCTGAGGATCCTGCCCCATGCCAAGGATCCCACACGGTGCCAAGGCTCTTCCGCTGTGCTGAGGGTGCCACACCGTGCCGAGGATCCCAAACCATGCCGAGGATCCCACCCTGTGCCAAGCATCCCTCTCCCACCAGTGACCCCAGAATGGCCTCCTTAAGATTCATGGTGCTCTGTCCAGAGGAGAAAGGACCATTCCCAGCGCTGGGAACGCCACAGCTCTCCTGCTCCTGTGCCACCAGGCAGCCCTGCCCGCCGGGCACCCACGCCCGGGCTTCCTGCTGCTCACAGGGGCCACTGTCTGTGGTGTGGAGGTAAAACCCTGCCTGGGGAATTAAACATGAAGCATCATTAAAGCACAACGTGGTGTGGGGAGAGAAATTGGTGTGAGCAGGATGTGGAGCCAGGGAACTCATTATCCCGTAGGGAAATGCAGAGCCAGGCAGGTGGGGGCTGGCAGGAGCTGCACCGCTTTCCAACCCAGCCCATAAATTATTCACTTCAAAGGGTTCTAGGGGAGACAAACCTCTCCAGACGACCCCACAGGAGAGGGAAGTGGTTTATAGAGGAGGTACCACTGCCTGGCTCAGGTTTTCTCCCAGGGCTTCCCCCTGGGATGCTGGGGATGGCATCCTCTGCCTGCTGCTTTCATTGCTGGAGGGCCTTGTGCCCTTCCCCTGTCACTGTCACCCAACCACACTCTGCATTTATTGCAGGGTCCTGGAAACAACCTTGAATGGCCTCCTGCCTACAGTCCTGGCACCCTGGCACCTCCTCCTGGGTTAACTTGGGGTGAAATAGGGAGTGGTACTCTGGTACTGGTACTCTGGTACTGCTGGTCCCCAAATGGGCATCACCTCTGCCTGCACCCCTGGGGCAAACAAGGAGAGTCTGAGGGGTCAAACAGAGGGGCCAAGAAGGGCAGGGGGAGCAAACACCATCGTGGAGGGGCTGGTCTTGGGGGTGGGAGGAAGGGGAGAAAGGGGAGGAAAGGGAAGAAGGGGAGGAAGGGGAGAATGGGGAGGAAGGGGAAGGCTCTTAAGCAGGGCCTGCCAGGGAAGCCCTGGGTGTTTTCCAGGGGAAGGCAGAAGCCTCTCCTGCAGCTCTCAGTGAGCCTGGATTACAAACTGAACACATTAGGGAGGAGAAATCCTCCTCATCAGTCTTTGTCACTCCAAACAAGATGGCAAGGGACTTTCTGGGCTGCAAGGCTGAGCCTGGTTGGAGCTTACATCTGCTGAGCACCTGAGAAACCCTGCTGCGGATTGGAGCATGAGGCTGCTCAAGAGGCTCAGGGGGAAGGGGCTGCCACTGCTTTGTCAGCACCTTGCTGGGTCTTGAGGACCTGCAGGGCTGGGGAGAAATCCTCCCTGTTGAGAGCTGTGCATCTGAAGGAGAACAAAATGCACTGTGGAAAGAATCATGGAATGGTTTAGGCTGGAAATGACCTTCAGAGGTCATCCAGTCCAACCCCCCTGCAGCCAGCAGGGACATCTGCAACCAGAGCAGGCTGCTCACAGCCCCAACCGGCCTGAGCTGCAGTGCTGCCAGGGAGGGGGCAGCTCCCAGCTCTCTGGGCAACCCACTCCAGGAAGGCCATCAGAGAAGCTCCCCCATCAGGTGCTCCAGGACTGGGTGTCTCTAGGGGTGTCTCCACTTGTGCCAGGGTGGAGCAAAGAGGGAAGGCCCCAGAGCACCTTTCCAGGTTCCACAGAACGGAGGCTGCTTTGTTTCCCTTCGCTGGTTCCTCCCTCACGCCCTAGATGGCATCCCAGGGCTGGAGCATCATCTGTGGGGTAATTAAGAGCACCAGGGGCAGGTGCTGCTGGGCTGGGTGGGCTGGCAGATGGCCTGAAGGACTCTCCAGGGATTTCAAGCCATTCCCAATAATCCAGAGCCTTTCTTCAAACGTGAGGTGAAGCAGCTCGCCAGAGGAGGGAGGGCTGTGCCTGTGCCAAGAGCGCACACGACAGCCCTGCCTCCCCCAGAGCCACCCCACAGTGCTGCTGCTCTGCTGCCTTGCATGCTGATGATCTGTGGCAGAGAATCACAGCAGGGTTTGGGCTGGAAGAGACCTCTCAGACCATGGAGTCCAACCCTTACCCCAGCACCGCCAGGGCACCACCAAACCACGGCCCTCAGCACCACAGCTCCAGGGCTTTGAAACCCCTCCAGGGATGGGGACTCCACCACTGCCCTGGGCAGCCTGGGCCAGGCCTGGACAACCCTTAGGGGAAAGAAATTGTTCCTCCTATCTAGCCTGAACCTCCCATGGGGCAGCTTGAGTCCATTTCCTCTCATCCTGTTTCTTGTTCCTTGGAAGACCAACCCCCACCTGGCTCCAGCCTCCTCTCAGGCAGCTGCAGAGCGCCAGAAGCTCTCCCCTCAGCCTCCTTTTCTCCAGGCTGAACACCCCCAGCTCCCTCAGCTGGTTAACTGTCACTTTGGGCACTAACAGCTGCCATGGGGATAGGGACACACAGCTGGACACCCAACTCTTGCATGGGGCAAGCCCTCAGCCATGCTCAGGGCTCTGTGCTCCCCACCAGCCATGGATGGAGCAAAAACTGTGCTGGGATCACTGGTCCCCAGCAGCCACCTTTGCTGTGCTCCAGGTATATCCATGCTGACCTTTGGATGTGACTTGCAATGGTCTCACCAATGTCTAAAGGAGCTGGGGGGGGCAAGAGGCTGGGGCCAGGCTCTGCTCAGTGGTGCCCAGGGACAGCACAAGGGGCAATGGGCACAGAGTGGCAGCCAGGAGGTTCCCTGAGGAGCAAGTTGTTTGGTGTGAGGGAGCAGAGCCCTGGAGCAGGCTGCCCAGAGAGGTTGTGGAGTCTCCTGGTGTGGAGAGCTTCCAACCCCTCCTGGGCACTGTGCCCCTGGGCAAGCTGCTGTGGGGGCCCTGCTGGAGCAGGGGTTGGGCTGGGTGAGCTCCAGAGGTCCCTCCCAACCCCACCTGTTTGCAGTCCCCACCACCCTCTGCCCCAAAGAGAAGGATCCTCTCCTCCTTTTACTCATCCTCTCCAGGGGGCAGAGGGCACAGCCCTGGGAGCCCCCAGGCTCGGGCACGAACCTGCAGCGGGCACGGCTCAGTGCTGGGCACTTTGCCCTGGGTGAAAGCCATCTCCTGCTGCAGCTGCTCCCCCAGCTGCACAGCACCAGGGACCCGCTGCAGACAAAAGGTTGTTTATCAGGACCCGCCGCAGCCTCTCCCGGCGCGGACTCGCTTTAATTAGCCCCATCAAAGCCGGCTGCTCCCTCCTGAAAGGCTCAGGAGATGATTAATTCAGGCGCAGAAAACAGCCACCTCCTGCAGAGATCCCCCCGCCCCCGTCTCCAGAAGCCGTTTCCTCTCCCCAAGCACCCCACGAGTGTCTCTCAACCCCGCCACAGTGAGCCGGGACTCCTTTCTGCTGCGGAGGGGCCCAGGCTGCCCAAGGGGGCCGGGATGGGGCCAAGCAGGAGCTGGGGGCTCGCCGAGCCCCGGCTCTCCCTCCCCACCCCACCCCTGCTGCATGCTCAGCCACTGGCTGCTCCACTCATGGGCATCACTCCAGTGCTCACCCATGGATCTGCAGGTGGGATCACCCACCAAAATCCCCAGGGATGGGGAGGGGCCTCAAACCCAGCTCCTGCACACAGCCCCTGGGGAGCTGCAGGAGAAGCTCCCCCCAACATTTCCACCCCTGGTCCCCCCTGCTCCGGGCTGCACCCACCCCAGCTCAGCTTTATTAGCTGAGTGTGTAGGGAAAAGGGTTTCAAAAGGGAAAAAAAGCCTTTGGGGAAAAGAGGCTGCTGGGGAGGGGGAAGATCCTTCCTCCTCCTGAGCTGTGCAGCCTGGCTGCGCTCTGAGACCCCCGGGAGGCAGAGCCAGCCCAGGGCAGAGGCAGAGGCAGGGCCAGCCCAGGGCAGAGGCAGGACCAGAGGGGCTGTGCTCCACTCGAGTCCCTTCAGCCAGTCCCATCCTCTCGGACAAGTGCTGCCACTCAGAGGAAGGCACAAAGCAAGCCCCCTCCCCCGAATGCTCTGCCTCCAGGGGAGCAGAGGGAGCATCCCCAGCAAGCACCAGCACAAGGCTGCTCTCAGGGTTTTTATTTCAGGCTCCTGAAAATCCATTCCAAAACCATAAATCAAACCATGAGGAGAAAAACCACCCCAGACCCCAACAAAATCTAGCAAACTCTGGCTGGACAGAGGAGCTGCAGCCCCAGAATTAACTGTCCTGGGAAGGGGGTTCCAGAAGGAGCCCAACTGATCCCATCCACCCCCACCCCGAGGTGTCTGGCAGGGTTCAGCCAGGCAGAAACCACCCCAGCCTCCTGCAAAGGACTGCTGGTAGGAAAATGTGTTCCAAGAACAAAGCAACCCCCCCAGAAGGGCCCCAGCTCGGTGCCAGGCTCAGCTCTGCTATGCCAGGAGAGCCAATGCTGGGCCGGGCAGGTACCCAGCACCCTACCCCCTACCCCCCTGCTGCCTGCTCCCAGGGCACAGCCACGAGGAAAGCTGATCTCAGCTGATGCCAAGGGCCTGTCCGTCACAGCCCCTCACACTGATCAAGCCTGGCTGGGATAGAGAGCAAGAGAAGCCAGCCCTGCCCGGGGATCCTGCTCTGCCCGTGGCCTCTGGTGGCTACTGCAGCTCCCCAGCACAGCAGCAGCAAGAGGCCAGCTCCATCCACAGCTTCACCCACCAACCCCCGGGGATGGGGGATCACAAGCCCCAGGAGCCACATCTTGGCTCCAAACCAGCTCCTGTGAACATGGGGGGCATGCAGGAGCCCTGGGGAGAAGCAGGGGATGCTCCAGCTGCCCCAGGGCAGCATTTCTCTGCCTTTACCACCACAACCAACCAAGCCAGCAGCCAAAGCAGTGCCAGCCCAGAGCAGGAAAGCCCACAGCACCCAGGCCAGGCTGCAGCCCACGCTGCCACACCACACAAGGGCAGGAGCACTTCAGCTGGGTACCAACTGCTGGGCACCTGCAGAGAAGCAGGGAAAGAAAGGGACCCTCCTGCCTCCTCCTCCACACAGGGAAGCTTTTATAGCTTGGTCTGACACTGGGAGGTGGCCCCAAGTGGGGAGAAAAGAAATGCTGCTGAGAAGATCCAAGTCCACTGAGCTGGGAGTGAAGAGGGAGAAGAGCTTCTGCTTGCCTGGAGCTGCTGTGGCCACAGCCATGAGCCCCGGGGGCTCCTCACATGAACATGTCATCATAGCCCGGGGGGGGAAGGTGGTCAGGATCTGGCCTGCAGAGAAACCAAGAGGGGAGAGCTCAGTCCTGCAGCAGCAGGGATGAGCCAGGAGACGCAGGGGCAGCCTGGAGAGCAGATGGGATGCACAGCCAAGGACCTACCTGGATCTGCCAGCTCCCAAGGGGCCGAAGGGGTCAAACCTGGCACCTGGTGGCACAGCTCCGGGGGGCAGCCGGCCTGGGATGCCTGAGGAGGGCTCAGTGCCAGGCCGTGGGAAGCCAGACCGGAGAGGATCCACAATCATTCCCCCACCTCTGCCTCTGGGCAGGGGGAAAGGGAGAGAAGGAGGTGAGAGAGAAGCACACACATCCCTGTGTGCCAAACCCACATCTGGGGCACCACGGTGCCAGCACACCACAGAGCCCAGCACGAGATGGGCACAGAGAAGGAGCAGCCCTGTCCTGCCTCTTCTCCTCAGAGCCAACACCAAAACTGACACCCAGAGCAGCAGAGGCAGCTTCCCTCTTCCCCCTGGGTCCTGCAAGGAACTCTTCAGGGCAGCAGGAAGGGCTGGCAAATCCCAGCTGGCTCTGACCATTCCCTGTGGGAAGTGCTGGACCTGCTGGCCCTCACTGCTGGATCATGGTCCTGTCCCTGCTCCCTGCTCTCCCTGCCCTGTGCTGTGTGGCAAGAGCTGCTGGACCCAAGCTGCTGCCACCCTCCCCAGGGCGCTGCCACCCTCCCCAGGGCGCTGCCACCCTCCCCAGGCCGCTGCCTGGCAATCATCTGCTGCCCACAGCAGCTCCTCGGAGCTGCCCCATGCTGTGAGGGCCATTACTCATGGCTGGCTTTGTGCAAACTCAGCTGGAGCCTCTGGACAGCGCTGCCATCACAGAGAGTCATTAACAAGGGCGTTAATGAGTTCCATTAGGCCAGGCCCGCTGCCCAGAGCGCCCGGGGACAGCCGGGCCCCACAAGCATATGCCTGGGAGTCTGAGCGTGCAGCCCCAGCGCTGGCAGGTGCCAGCACACAAATCTGCTCCCAGTCACAACCTCCTTTTGGTCAGACTTGTGGGGCAGGGCTGGAGGCAGCAAGGGAAGCAGGTTCTGTGCTCTCCTCACGCTGCCTGGTCTCCTGCCAGGCTCCAGCCCTCTCCTGGGGCAGGGCTGGGCATTTTCAGCTGGTCCTTTCCCAGCCAAACCCATGGAGAACCAAGGCTTGCAAGAGGGGAAAAAATGTGACCCCCGCAGGGAAGTGGTTCCAAAGAGGACTCCCCTGGGCCACAGGATGCTCTGCAACGACTCCAAGAGCTGTTTTTTTGTCTGGCTGTGTGCTTTTAACTGGGCTGGAAGATGACAGGTTCCCCTTGCCCAACCCAAACAAAGCCACAGAGCTCTATCTGTGAAGATCGAGCCCTCAGACGGCCCTCTGTCTGCCCAGGCGTTCTCTGGAGTGCCTCGGCCAGCCAGGAGGCTCACAACCACCACTTGAGGATCTGTGGACTGGGCTTTAAGCCTCCCCTTCTGCAGCCTGCCTGGGCTGGAGGCACAGCAGCTGGTAACAGTTTAAATGAAAGGCTTAGAGTCGCTTAACAACACATTCAGCTTTGATTTACCAGAGGAATTACTGCACCTTAAATGAATACAAGCTGATTAGTAACCAGGCACAGATTGCAGGCCATCATCTCTGCAAGAGAGGGGCTCCCAGCACCACAGAGGTTCAGCAACTGCCAGTTGGGCGCTGGCTGCAATTTGCTCTGAGCAACCATCCCATCCCTGTCTGCATTTATCATGGAATCATGGAATAGTTTGGGTGGGAAGAGACCTTTCAAGGTCTCTTGACCAGTCCAACCCTCCCTGCAGCCAGCAGGGACATCCCCAACCAGAGCAGGTTGCTCCCAGCCCCACACAACCTGAGCTGCAGTGGTGCCAGGCAGGGGGCAGCTCCCAGCTCTCTGGGCAGCCTGGGACAGGCTCTCCCCACCCTCAGTGGCAAATGTTTCTCTCTTCTCTCCAGTCTCAATCTCCCTCAAACCATCTCCCCTTGTCCTGTCCCAACAGGCCCTGCTCAAAAGTCTGTCCCCAGCTTTCTGCTCAGCTTCTTTGAGCACTGCAAGGCCACCACAAGGCCTCCCTGGAGCCTTCTCCAGGCTCAACACCCCCAACTCTCAGCCTGGCCTCACCACAGAGATGCTTCACTGGGTGCCTGAGCCATTCAGCTGTCCCAGAGAATGTTCCCAGCCACCCCCACACCCTGGGCACAAGAGCACGGGGTGCTCCCTGGGCACACAAAGCACAACCTCTCCCAGCCACACTCACCCAAGTGGGTCCAGGTCTTCCCCACCAACAGCAAAGGGGTTCAAGGGGGAAGGCCTGAAACAAAGAACAGAGTGAGATGTTCAGTGAAGATGTGCAGTGAGCAGGAGCAGGCAGGGCAGGGCAGGGCAGCTCCAGCATGTCCCAGTCAGAGACACAACAGCAGTCCTGCTTCTAGGCCTGTGAGGACACTGTGGTGGTGAGCCCACAGCCAGCTGTCACCTCCCCTCACCTCTACCATGTGCCAATAAAATGGTTTCAGAGCTCTGCCCAGCTCCTGCCTGTCTGCCCAGGCCTTCCCCAGGAGCAGCTCACACCCTTAGCACCAGCACACAGCAGTGAGGAGCTCATCTGCCACCTCTGAGGGACAGCTGGGCACAAAGGGGACAGGGAGGGGTGGTGAAGTGGGTGCCATGCGTCCCCTCTGCCCAGCTTTGCCAGCAGAAGGTTTCATAGAATCACAGCATGGTTTGGGTTGCAAAAGACCTTGAAGGTCATGGAGTCCAAGCCTTACCCCAGCACTGCCAGGGCACCACCAAACCATGGCCCTCAGCACCACAGCTTTGAAACCCCTCCAGGGCTGGGGACTGCACCACTGCCTTGGGCAGCCTGGGCCAGGCCTGGACAAGCCCCAAGGGGCAGAAATTGTTCCTCATGTCCAACCTAAACCTGCCCTGGGGCAGCCTGAGGCTGTTGCCTCTTGTCCTGTTGCTGGTGCAAGATGGGGAGCAGAGGTGATGGAGAGCTGTCAGGTCCCTGTGCCAGGTGAGAGAGGACCAGCAGCAGGCACAGCTGCTCACTCACCAGGTCGGTGCCCTGGGGCCCGCCGGCTGCCGCGCAGGGAGCCGCAGCGGGTCCGCGTCCTGGAGCAAGTCAGGATCCTTCCCCTCAGCCTCTGGCTCCTTTCTGGCTTTCTCTGAGGGGGCCCCGAGGGGAGCAATGATGCCTGAAGAGATCCTTGTCCTCAGCTCCTCCGTGTTCCTGTACAGCCTGCAGTGAGGAGGGGCAAGGCATGGGCTGGGAAGGCCTCAGCACCAGGGGGAAGTGCTGGACAGGCTGAGGGCGTGAGGAGGGGAGAGAGGAGGCCAAAGCATCCCTGGCACAAACTGTGCCCCCAGCCAGCAGCACAGAGGGGACAGGATAGGGTGACAGCACACAGGGGCACCAAAGCCCTCACCCCACAGGGTGCCACCCAGCCCAGGAGACTCCCTTGTGCTGTGGCCACATCCCAAGCAGTTTGCACTGGAGGAAACCCCAGGGGGTGGCACTGGGCTTTAGCAAGGCCACCAGGAGCCTGGGACGTGGCTGAAGCTGTAGCACCCCTGGGCACTGCCCACCCAGCACAGACAGGCAGGCAGCGCTCTGGAAATAAACCTGCTGGGCCCTTCCTGGGTGAGGAGGCTCTTCCTTGGCCTCCAACCCACCATCCCACAACCCTTAAACCTCCCTTGCCTGCCAGCAGTGCAGAGGGAGGTGGGGAGGGAGCTGTGGCTGCATTTCAGGGCTGGCTGGGCTGTTCCCCCTGTTTGTACTGCGAGGAAACTTCGCCAGGCTCCTCCTAACCTGGCCTCTGCCCCCTGCCCCTGCTGGTGGGACATTTTCTCCTGCAGAAAATACCAGGGTACTGAGATTACTTGTGGAAATCATCCAGGTGCTCTGGGTTGATGTAGTCAGCCACTGTCAAGGTCACATCTGCCACCTTCTGAGAACTGAGGTCCTGGCAACAGACAGGTGAAGCACGGAGGAGCAGCCCAGCAAAGCTGGGGATGAGGGAAGGAGCAGGTACAACCACAGCTGGGGCACTTGGGACACAAGGAATGGGCTCAACTGCCTCCTGCCACATCCCTCTGCTGTGTCTGAAGCCCCCAGAAGCAAACTCCAACGCAGAGCGAGGCTGTTCCTGCTCCCTTCCCCATTCTGGGCTGCAAAGGGTGAAAGACTGAGCAAAACCAACCCAGCCAGGTGCTTGTTTTGGGCAGGAGATCTGCAGAAAAGTCCTGGGCTGGGAAAGGGATGGAAATGGGGCAACTCTTGGGCCAGAGTGTGCAAAGTAAACTACATCACTGCCTCATGCTGGACCAGCTTCAGGCTGGGTCACTTTTCCTGCTGCACAGGCAGCTCCTAACGTCCCCCAGGATCTGCCCCATCCTGAGGGACTGCTGCAAAGCACAACAAGGAACAGCAAACATTTAAGAGACAGCCTTTGCTGTTCTGTGCAGACCCCGACCCCCAGGGACCAGCCTGGCTGCTCACCATGACGTTGAGGATCATGCTGTCTTCCACGGTGACGGCCTTCAGCAGCAGCTCATGGGCATCATCCATGGACTTGTAGCGCAGGGTATACACCTCCTTGTTGGCTGACCAGCCAGCAGGCAGCAGCTCTGACTTCCTTTCATCAGGACCTGGCTGCAACAGGACAGACCTGCACTCCCAACACTGTCCCCTCGGCACCACACCAGACTCCCAACCCCCTAAGCCCCTGGCTCAGCACCAGCCTCAGACTGGCCTCCTCCCTGCTATTGCAGCAGCCCCCCGAGCCCTGGGACCCCCCCGTGGCGCTGTATTTCCTCCCCAGCACTGTGTTGGACACCACTCACTTCGGTATGGGTTTGCCCCTTGCTGGGATCACAGCAACTCCACCAGCACTAAGACACCACACCGGGACGGGACACCCCCCTGACCGGGACGGCCCCAGGCACACAGCTCCCCTCCACGGCAAGCCCCAGGCAGCACTGAGGCTCCTCAGACCCCGCACCGACCCCAGCTGTCCCCAGGCCAGGCTGGATGCGGCGCTGAGCAACCCGCTCCAGTGCGAGGTGTCCCTGCCCACGGCAGGGGGTTGGAACTGGCTGAGCCTTGAGGTCCCTTCCAGCCCTGACGGTTCTCTGATTCTAAGACTCGGTGATCTGCAGAGGTCCCTTCCTGCCCTAACAGCTCCATGATTCTAGGCTCTCGCCAGCGCCGCACGGCCTCCCCGCCCAGCCCCGGGCAGCGCACGCCCGGCTCGGCCGAGCGGCGGCGGCGAGCGGCGCTAGGCAAGGCCGGGGATCGGCCGCGGCCTCCGCGGCGCAGCAGCCCGGAACAGCCCGCAGCAGCCTGGGGAAGCCCAGCCCGGGCCCTACCTGGTCGCCGGCGCCGAGGCAGCGGTAGCCGTGCCGGATGAGCTCCCAGTGAAGGGCGCAGACCAAAGCGTCCTGCGGGCGGGCCAGGGCCGGCCGTGCCCAGGCGTGGAGCAGCTCCAGCCCCGCCATGGCCTCTGCGCTGCGCTGCGAGCAGGCGCGGCCCGGAGCCGCCCGCGGGGCAGCGGGGCAGCGGGGCAGCGGCTGCGAGCTGGGCAGCCCGGGCCCGCGCCGGGGCTCACTAGAGGGCTCTCGTCCCCTGCGCAGGACGCCGCCGGCAGCCGGCCCGGGGGCTGCGGCGGTCTCCCTGTGCCTGCCCTCGGCTCTTCCTGGGCAGTTGGAAAGGCGTTAGGGCCGCTGGCAGGGGCACGGGAGACACGGAACGGTTGTGCTTGGAAGGGGCCCTGGAGAGCAGAGTCCAAGCCTTACCCCAGCACCACCGAACGCCGGCCCTCAGCAACCGAACGCCGGCCCTCAGCACCACCGAACGCCGGCCCTCAGCACCACCGAACGCCGGCCCTCAACCACCGAACGCCGGCCCTCAGCACCACCGAACGCCGGCCCTCAGCACCACCGAACGCCGGCCCTCAGCACCACCGAACGCCGGCCCCAGCACCACCGCCCTCAGCACCACCGAACGCCGGCCCTCAGCACCACCGAACCCCTCAGCACCAGAACCCCGGCCCTCAGCACCACACCTGCACAGCTCTGAAACCCCTCCAGGCATGAGGACTCCACCACTGCCCCGGGACAGCCCTTTACAGCCCTCAGGGGGCAAAAATTGTTCCTCAAGTCTAACCTAAACCTCCCCTGGGGCAACTTGAGGCCATCTCCTCTTGTCCTGTCTCTTGTTCCTTGGGGGAAGAGACCAAGCCCCACCTGGCTCCAGCCTCCTCTCAGGGAGCTGTACAGAGCCACAAGGTCTCCCCTCAGCCTCCTTTGCTCCAGGCTGCACACCCCCAGTTCCTTCAGCTGCTCCTCCCCAGCCCTGTTCTCCGGACCCTTCCCCAGCTTCCCTGCCCTTCTTTTGACCCACTCCAGCCCCTCAATGTTCTCCTTGGAGCACAGGGGTCTGTGTGTGCTACCAGAACTGCCCTGGGACAGAAGGGATTAAAGCACTGAAGAGCCATCGATGGGGTTATTTTGTTCCTCCCACAGCTCCTTTCTCTGGGTCAGACTCTTCACCAGCAAAGGCTGGCAGACCTGGATCTGTTTAGGTGAGAACAGTCAGCCACCAGAATCATTTCTCCAGGGAATGAGTGGAGCTCCCAGCATGGCACCAATGGGCAGGGTGCTGAGCCAGCTTGTCTAAACTGGGCTTTCCCCAGGGCAGGCTGGACTTGATTTGGCCATCAGAAAGCTGGGGACAGACTTCTGAGCAGGGCCTGTTGGGACAGGACAAGGGGAGATGATCTGAACTCAAACAGGGAGATTGAGATGGGAGAGAAGAGAGAAATGTTTGACGCTGAGGGTGGGCAGAGCCTGGCCCAGGCTGCCCAGAGAGCTGGGAGCTGCCCCCTGCCTGGCACCAGTGCAGCTCAGGTTGTGTGGGGCCGTGAGCAACCTGCTCAGGTTGGGGATATCCCTGGGGGCTGCAGGGAGGGTTGGACTGGATGGGCTTGAAAGGTCCCTTGCAACCCAGACCAGCCTGTGCTTCTATGTGACCCTTGAGGTCCCTTCCAACCTGGTACTTGATGATTCTGTGCTTCTATGACCATCAGCTGCTTTCCCAATCCCAGCTCCAGCTCCTTGGGGACACTCGTCTTGACTTCATTATGCGTCAATTAATTAACTCACACTGTTCTCTCTTTCCATTTCCACCCCCCCCCCCCCCCCCCCCCCCCCCCCCCCCTCGAGAAGTCACCGAGGCTGAACCATCAACCGCAGCCCGGCAGACCTGCCCTGCCCAGCAGCCCCCACGGCTCGGCGCTGCCCCTTGGCACCGATCCTCGCCGGGGAGCCGCTGCCCCCCACCACCAGCCCGGCTCCACGGAAAACCTCCGAGGCTTCAGAGCCGAGTGGGACCCACGCCGGGGAAAGCTCAGCGGGGAAAGCCGCCGCCGATTTTCCACAGGGTTGGGACTGCAGCATGGGAGCTCCGGCGAGGGAGGCATCGGATGGGGATGGGAGGAGAACAGCAGGAAATGCCTCAGCCGGAGCTTTTCCAGCGCCGAGCTTGTGACTGAGGGCAGCAGGCAGCGTTTCCGCCCCGCGGCTCGGTGCCGGCGGGGAGCAGCGGCGGCCGCGGGCGCTGGCGGCTCCGCGTTTCACTTTCCCGGCGCAGCAGCCTGCCCGTGGGTGGGCGAGGCGGGCACCGGTAGCTTTGTTTGGATGCCTCCTCCCCAGGCAGTTTGAAATCCTGGGTTTCCCTCCAGAAACCTGGTCCTAAGTCTTGTATCCCAGCGGATACCGAGGGGGCCAGGACCTGGTGCAGGTGCTGGAGCGCGGTGGGTGTTTGGGATGGGAGCCAGCAGTGCCTCTGTGGGGTGAAAGGCAGCAGGGATTGCTCAGGCGCTCTTCTGAGTCCCGGCTGAGCTTTGGTTTTGCCGTCCGGCTTGCTCCCTGTTCACCTACCGTCTGCCACCCAGCCTCTCACCACGAGCTCCCATGCAGCTACCAACTTGTCCTCCCCTGGCCCCACCGCCTCAACTCACATTCCCCATCTCATGCTCCAGACCACACATGAGGAGCGACTTCTGGTGCCAAATCCCTCCTGACCCGAGCAGCCCCTCCATGGGCACAGTGTGGGGGTGAAGCAAAATGCCTCCATTCCCCCCCTTGCCACAGGACCCTCCAGGGTACCTGAGCCCATGTCTCCAGGCTGGCTGCCACGACATCAAAGCTCCTTTCCCAGTGCCTCACCACTCCAGCCCAGCTCCCCTTTGGCTCCTTCCTCTGCTCCAGTGTCTCCCTCGCTCTCTGTGGCTCGTTGATGATGAAAACCACTGGCCACATGAAAGCAGCTCCCCTGATGGGAGTGAGGGCCCCACAGGCCATGTGGGAGGTAGGAGATGGCACAGCCCTGGCTGGGGTGCAGCGGCCAAGTCATGAAGGAGGTGACAAGGACTGCAGAGCCAGCTCAGTAGTGCTGCAAAGCAAGGGCGTCATGGTGGCTCCTGGGCATCTTGGTGCCATCTTCAGAGTAGCCTCTTCCTCTTTGTAGGCTGCCAGGGCAAAGCTGGGAGTGTGAGCCATAGTGGGAGGGCCAAAGGAAGCCCCCAGACACCTTGCACATGTCGGTGAGGGTTGGTGCCCAGCTCTTGCAGCAGCCCCTCCTGCCTGAGGAAGCACAGGGGAGGCTGCATGTGGCCTTTTCCCTGCTTCTTGTACCCAAGAATAGGATCCATGGGGCCATGCATCTCATGGAGAGCTGCTCCACACAGGAGTGGGGCTGGGGGTGATGGATTTGCCCCTCGCTAGAGGGGCATCGAGATTCTGGAGCTGGTCCAGAGAAGAGCAATGAAGCTGGGGAAGGATCTGGAGAACTGGGCTGGGGAGGAGCAGCTGAGGGAGCTGGGGGTGTGCAGCCTGGAGAAGGGGAGGCTGAGGGGAGACCTTCTGGCTCTCTGCAGGTCCCTGAAAGGAGGTTGGGATCAGGTGGGAGTTGGTCTCTTCCCCCAAGGAACAAGCGACAGGACAAGAGGAAATGGTCTCAAGTTGCTCCAGGGGAGGTTTAGGTTGGAGATTAGGAATGGTTTCTTTCCTACAAGAGTGGTCAGGGACTGGCCCAGGCTGCCCAGGGAGGTGGTGGAGTCACCAACCCTGGAGGGGTTCAAGAAACCTGAGGCCATGGCACTTGGGGCCATGGTTTGGTGGCCGTGGTGGTGCTGGGCTGAGGGCTGCACTGGATGACCTTGCAGAGCTCTCCCAGCCCAAAGCACTCCACGCTCCTCTGCCGTCCCAGGGGAGGCAGTGCCTGGTGCTGGGAGCAGGTAGGGAGATGCATCAGCTGGGGTCTGCTCCGTCACACAAACCACAGCCTCCCCTGACCTTCATAGTTTCCCTCTGCCTCACCGTTGCTGGTGGGTGCAGGCTCTGCAGTGTTGTAACGAGCAGGAAAGGAAACATTTCCCAACCGCCCGCCCCGCCGGCAGCCCTGAGCCCTCCCTGCTGGGAGCAGCAGCTGGCACGGCTGGGGCAGCTGCCTCACCCCCTGCCAGGCTGTGCCACACGCACCAGCCGTGGCCCAGCACCTCACAGGAGAAGGCAGCCGTGGAGAATCCCTGCCTGATGTTCTGACTGCTGCTGTTTGAGAGCTTCATCCCTCCTGAGGGGTCAGGGTTTTGCTGCTCCTCTCCCCTGGATGGGGAAGCCCATGGGCATCACCTTGCCTGGGCGCTGGAGGGTTGGCACCGTGGTGTTTCCTGGCACTGCTGGGCCCATGTCTCCAAGCTACCTGTGCTGCCCTGGGCAGGCAATGATTTCCCAGCTGGAGGGAAGGTAGAGATCCCTGCTGCAGAGCAGGAGAGCCAGCAGCGCTGGGCAGCCTCCTCCATGCTCCAAGCCCAGGGCTTGTTGGCACAGAAGAAGCCACCTGAAAGGAAGCAAAACCACTATGCCAAGGGACACTGGGTGGGACAGGGCATTGGTGGCTCCTGGAATGGGCTTCACCCCTCACTTTCACAACTGCCTTGAGAGGGGAGGTAGTCACTCCATGAAAATTTGGCCTCCTCTTCATTCCCCCCAAACTGAGTCCCAGGGAAAGATGACACCAAGGCAGGAGAAAGGGGATGAAATTCAAACCACATGCGGGTGGGCTGGCTGCAGGAGCAGGAACAGGCACTGGGACACTTCTCCAGGCCAACCCTAAAGTCAATTAGCACTTTGAGGGCTCCAAACATGCTGCAGAGGCTGCTCATCGAGCAGGAGCCATCCCTGCTCCAAGGGAGGCTGCCAAGAGGGTTTGAAAGAGGATGAGGAAACCCAGAGCCCCCTGCTTCCCAGAAACACCTCTCACACAGCTCTGCTGTGGAAACCTTGCTTGCAGGGAGCAAACACAGCCATGACTCATCAGCTGCATGCAGCTGAACTCAATTCTTCAGAGGTCAACACGTTCAAAGCCTGAGGAGTTTTAGGCTCCTGCACTCTCCCCTTTTGTCTGCCTGAGTTCAGGGGATGCCCGACATGTAGAATGGTAGGGGCTGGAAGGGACCTCTGGAGATCACCCAACCCCCTGCCTGCCAAAGCAGAGTCACCTAGGGCAGGCCACAGTGAACCACATCTGGATGGGTCTTGAAAGTCTCCAGAGGAGACTCCACGACCCCTCTGGGCAGCCTGCTCCAGGGCACCCTCACAGCAAAGTTTCTTCTCATGTTGAGGTGAAACCTTCTGGGTTCCAGTTTGCACCCACTGCCCCTTGTCCTGTCACTGGGGACCACTGATAAGGGCCTTGGGAATGATTTAATGGGACCTGTGCCACCCAGAGCCACCCACACCCTCCTGAGGAGCAGTGGTGATAGAGAAACTGCGGCGCAGAGGGCCTGAACTGGAGGGCAACAGCCTCAGTCCCTTGACCTGCTGCTCCCAGCTGGGGCCTGCACCCCACCAGCTCCATCCCTGCAGCCTGGGTGGATGCTGCCATTCCCTCCCCCCCGTTCTTGCGAGACCTCGGATGTGAATCCAAGCGGCCCGGGACGGCCTTGGAGGAACAAAACAAGGCCATCAATCACCCTTGCTTCACTCCCTCCCCAGCCTGCAGACTGAGCTGGGTTGCATTGTGCAGAGCCAGAGGGACTCCACATCAAAGCAGGGACCGGCTGGCTGCTCCCCCCCCCCCCAGCACCCAGACGGGCAGCACCCTGCCCACGAGCTGCCCGTCGGAGTTGCCCACCCCAGCCCTGCCTCTGCTCCCTGCCCGGGGCCAGGCAGCGGAGCTGGGAGACAGAACTGCTCCTTGCTCCAGGCAGGAGGTGCTGGAGGCCACGGCGGCTGCGGGGAGCATCAAAGTGGGGCTGAGAGGAGGATGCCCCGGGGCTGGGATCCCGCGGCAGCGCCGGGAGGCTGGGACACGGTGGCAACATCCTGGGGCTGGCAACCCGTGGCCTCACCCTGGGGCTGAGACCCGCCGGCAGCATCCCAGGGCTGGGACCCCGCAGCAGCAGCCCAGGGCTGAAATCCCACGGCAGCATCCCAGGACTGGGACCTCACAGCCACATCCCCGGGGCTGGGAACACCTTCCCTCCCCTGGAGCGAGGAGGAGGAGGAGGAGAAGGAGACATCGCATGCAGAGGAAGAGCCGGTTCCGTCCCGAGCTTGTCCTGGAGCACTTCGGAGGCTGCAGGAAGCCCAGGGAGCCGCAGGGATGGCACAGCCTGCTCCTGCCCTGCCTCTACCCTCACAAGTCCCTTTTCCTTTGCAGTTCCTTCCCTGACACATGGTGGTCGCTTCCCCCCGGGATGCTGCTGGAAGACAGGACATTCATTTGGGCTGTGGGCTGCAGCTCCCCGGCGTTTCTCCCCATCCCAGGCACGCACGGAGGCTCTGAGGCAATGTTCGGGGGGAGTATCAGCTTCCCGCCCCAGCGCCGTTGGGTAAGAGCCCGCCTGCCTTCCGAGGAGCTGCTGGCCAGCCCCCCCACGGAAACACACCCCAGCCTGCTGCTGGGGGGGCTGGGGAGGCTGAGGAGGGAGCTGGGGATCTGGTCACGGTGGGACTGGAGAGGGTGAGGAGGGAGCTGAGGGTTTGGTCATGGTGGGAGTGAGAAGGGTGAGGAGGGAGAGGGGGTCTGGACATGGTGGGGCTGGGGAGGGTGAGGAGGGAGCCAGGGGTCTTGGTGGGCTGGTCCATGGTGGGTGAGCCAGGTTGGTCATGGCTGAGGGTCTAGGCAAGAGAGACCACCCAGGTCCCCCCTCAAGCAGTGCTCAGGGCTGGGTGCAGCAGTGCAACAGCACTTTGGGTGCAATCCTCCCAATATCTCCTATTTCCCCACTGGCAAGGGGCTGGGGTGGCTCTGTCCTGTGACACAGCATGGGACAGAGGAAGGAGGACCAGGGAGCCAGCCCCAGCCCCCAGTACACACACAACCCCCCCTGCACCCCAAAATGGGTCTGTGCCCCACTTGGTGCTCACTGTCGAGCTGGTGTTGCAGCATCATGGATGCAGCCAGGAAAGACCCATCCTGGGGTTGGGCCCAATGGTCTCAGAGGTCTTTTCTGACCAAAACAATTCCATGGTTCCATCAGGGCACCTGGAGAGCAGTGCCCTGCAGTGGCACTGCCAGCCCAGAGCCCCCCAGACGCTGCTGGGCAGGGGATGGAGGCAGCAGGATGGGACCCTGAGTGGGTTTGTCATCTGGAGTGAGAGCAGGGTGGTCTTGCAGGCTGTGCCACTGGAATTTAGCCTCCCTGAGGACAGGAGGAGTGTGGGTGCAGCACTGTGGGAGGCACGTGCCCCTGGGAGCTCATAATGGGCACTTTTTTCCCAGCTGGCTAATTAAGAGACAGAATAAAAGCCTCTTGGATGTGAGGCTGGGTGGTTAAAAGGGAAAATTCTCTTCCAGGTGCCAGGTTCATTAAAAGAAGGGGGGAAAAACCCAAGGGGGAGAGGCAGGGCCACCAGCTGGGGAAGAACATCTGGGGAAGGAGGTGTGGGGCTGGATGGTGCTGGGTGCTGGGAGAGAAGCAGCGAGGATGGGGGCTGCAGGAAGCACGGGGGGTGGAGGCCCCATCCCTGGAGCTGTGCAAGGAAACCTGTGGCCGTGGCACCTGGGGCCAGGGTCTGATGGCCACGGTGGTGCTGGGTTGATGGTTGGCTGCCAGAGGTCTTTTCCAGACCAAACAATTCTATGATTCCATGTCCTGTGCCACCAAGGCCCCAGGGTGCCAAGTGGCCCCTGGGGAAGCCATCCATGCCCTGGGCATCCCTGTGGGGCATGAGATCCCCAGCTCAACCTGGGTGCCTGAAGCATCCTGCTGACAGCCTGGCAGGGCTGATCTCCATCCTTCAGAGCTTAGACTCACAGAATGGGTTGGGCTGGAAGGGACCTTAGAGATCAGCCAGTGCCGAGCCCTTGCCATGGGCAGGGACACCTCCCCCCAGCCCAGGCTGCTCAAGGCCTCATCCAGCCTGCCCCTGAACACCTCCAGGGAGGGGGCACCCAGAACCTCCCTGGGCAACCTGTGCCAGTGTCTCCTCACCTCACTCTCAAGAATTTCTTCCTCATCTCCAGCCTCAGTCTCCCTTCCCCACATCCTTCCAACATCTCCCCATTAACTGGCAGGAAACTGCCCCAAACTGGGCAGGATGCAGGTGGATAAAGCAAGACACCCTCTCAGCACCCCTGCTGGAGCCGCTGGGACATGGGGAGGTCACACTCAACTGCAGGCCACGGCTGGAGGTGACGTCTGGGACAGCAAAACCCTGCTCCCAGCTCCTGCAAGTCAGCCCTGGGGGAGCAGGGACAGCCAGGCTGGGGGTGACAGAGCTGTGGCCCCCCCAACCCCCTCCCCACCCAGCTGTGCCAGCACTGGGGCTTACACATGCAAAGCATTAAGGATTTGTTTAGAGGCCCCTTTATTGTCAGATTTTGGTCTTTATTTCCTACAAATTCAATTTGCTGAGGGATGTGTGTGGATTGTGAAATGATTTTGAGAACTGTTCCTCTGGGTTTTTTAATTTCCTTTGTATTAACTTTTGTCTTTTTTCTCTTCTTTTTTTCACAGTGTTTGGGAGGCCAGGAAACATGGTCAGTAACCATCAGCCAAAACCAGTAATAACAGAAGAGGAGGATAGAATAGAGCTGAGGGGCAGAGCCCAAGAAGGTGACCAGCTATGAGCTGGCAGCACAAGCAGCTGCTGCCACCTCTCTTATGGCAGACACTGCTTACAGCCTGTCCCAGATGACCTCATCCTGCTCCTGCAGGAGCCAGGGACTGCCTTTGGGAGGGATGAATCCAGCTGCCCCAAGGCTGGTGCCAGAGCAGGACCTGCCCAGAACTGGGCTGTTCCCACCACCAGCCTCCCAGCTCAGCCTTTCCCTTCCCTTTGCTCCCACTGCTGCATCTCAGTGCCCTGCTTGAGGCCCCAACCCTGCAGACATTCAAGGTCAAACCTGCTGTGGCCCTCAGCAGCCTCAGCTCGCTGGAGATGTCCCTGCTGATTGCAGAGGGCTTGGCCTCAGAATGACTCCAGGTCCAACTCTTGACCTTGGAGGGTCCCTTCCAACCCAACAAGTTCTGTGGGCAGGGCAGGGATCCTCCCACGACCCTGGGATTGCCAGGCTTGGAAGGGACCTCAAGGCTCAGTCAGCTCCAAGCCCTGCCATGGGCAGGGACACCTCACACCACAGCAGGTTGCTCACAGCCACCTCCAGCCTGGCTGCAAACACCTCCAGGCAGGAGGCTGCCACCACCTCCCTGGGCAGCCTGTGCCAGGCTCTCACCACCCTCCTGGGGAAGAATCCCCTACCTTCACTTCCAGCCCCTCAGAGCAGTCGTTGGGTGCCCATGGCTTGGTCCTCAGCCCTTCTCCCTCCCGTGTGAGCCCTTTCCGACGTGGTAATCACCCCAGCTGACTCCTCCCAGCAAGGGCTCTGCCTCTTGGATGCATTCGGGACCACTTTTGCTGCCTTTCCTGCAGCGTGGCAGGGTTGGCCAGGCCAGGAGCTGCCCCCCACCCCACCCCCAGACCCCCCCCCGGTGCCCTGCACTGGGTGTTGCCAGCTCGTTAAAATCACAGACACATTTCTCTTCTCTTTATTTCGGCCTCTGTCATCGCCATTGTCTCAGGCTGCTGCAGGCTGGGAGCTGGCCGTGCCCTGCCGCTGCCGCTCCGCTCCACCCGCAGCTGCCCTGCTCCCCGGCACTCCCCACGCCGCGGATGGAGACTGGGCTGGCACCAGCCTCCTGCCAGTGCTGCCCTTGGGGGCTTTGGCACCCAGTTGCGTGGCGCTGCCCAGCGCAGGACGCCCCCAGCGCATTCCTCCCCCCCGGCGTCACTCCAGTGTGGCACAGCCTGCCAGGGGGCTGCGTGGCCTGGCTGGGGGCAGGGGAAGGGTGCCCAGCTGTGGTGATGGCAGGGAGGGTGCCAGGGCTGTGCCAGGGTCAGACCCACTGTGGGAACACCAGTGCCAGCCAGGAGGTCTCAGTGCTGCTGCAGGAGCCAGCAGAGTTCCCGAGGGGCTCTGAGGGCTTGGTGGAAACCAGGGATGGGGGAAAGCCAAAAATGGAGCAGCAGCAGCCTGGAGCTCAAAGGGCTGGGGACAAGGACACCTCTTCACCAGTCCCTGGCAGTGCCAGGATGCCCATCCCTGAGCAAGGGATCCTGATCTCAGTGCAGTGGTTCTGTCCCCATGCTGGGGACAGGAGTGGCTGCTTTGTGCCTCTCCAGCACAGCGTGGCACAGGGGAGGGAGCAAGAGGGCTCCTCCCAGCAGCTCGGGAGGGAAGGGGTGGCTGGGGTGGAAAGAAGTCTGTGGCAGGATTTCTCTGCTCCCAAGAAGGAGAAGGAGGAATTCAGGGAATGTGTCACTTCGGTGGGAATGTGTCACTTCACAGCAAGAAGGTGCCAAGGCTGGGCATGGCAAAGCCACCCAGTGGGGCAGGAGGCTGCTGGAGAACCAGCAGCACCATCCAGCTGGGAACGATGTCAGGAGGTGTTTAAAGAAGCTGGGAACAGCAGAGCCTTCCAGGGGTGCAGAGAGGCAGGAAAACAGGGATGTGGGTGACACAGGGAGGCAGGGAAACACGCAGGGAGGCAGGGAGGTAGGGCAGCAGGGAGGTAGGGCAGCAGAGGGGCAGGGAGGTAGGGCAGCAGGGAGGTAGGGCAGCAGAGGGGCAGGGAGGTAGGGCAGCAGGGAGGTAGGGCAGCAGGGGGGTAGGGCAGCAGGGGGGTAGGGCAGCAGGGGGGCAGGGAGGTAGGGCAGCAGGGAGGTAGGGCAGCAGGGGGGTAGGGCAGCAGGGGGGTAGGGCAGCAGGGGGCAGGGAGGTAGGGCAGCAGGGAGGTAGGGCAGCAGGGGGTAGGGCAGCAGGGGGGTAGGGCAGCAGGGGGCAGGGAGTGACTGGTTCAGGCTGTGCCTTTGAGAAGGGGACAGGGGCTGGAACACGCTGGCTGAGTGTTTGGGAATAGTAAGGCAAACAAGACAAGGGCTAAACCGATTGCATTGGTAGGTTGGTAGAATGCAACTTTAAGTTCTAGTTCAGCCTGAGTCTCAGCCTCAGCCTGCACTCTCTGCTCCTGTGGGCCTGTCCGTTTCTCTCCCTCTGAAGCAACAGCTGCCGGGCGGAGGTGACCTTGAATTAACCAAGCTAACCAGATAAGAAACTAATCCTTGCTCACGCTTGGAGCTAACAGAATTTCCTCCTTAATTGCCTTTCTCTCTCTCTAAGCCTTTTTGGGAAAGAAGGGAGGTAGGGAGGGGGAGGAGGGGGTACAGGAGGGGGAACCCCCCTCTGGCTGGAGGTCTTCTGTATTACGTCCATTGCTGCCTATTCCTGTATATATTGTGAATACTGCATACTGTGCACATATCCACCTGCCTTCCATCCCTGCTTGCAGATACAGCTTGGTTCATCTGCTTCTCCCACTGAGTTAGCTGTGGCCTCTTTGTGCGTGGGGAGGAGAACTTTCTCTCACCACCACACAGGGAAACAGGGATGTGGGGTTGTGGGGATGCAGGGAAACAGAGATGCAGTGAGGCAGGGATGTGGGGAGACAGGGGGATAGGGAAACAGGGTTGCAGGGGGTGGAGATGCAGGGATGCAAAGATGCAGAGAATCAGGGATGTGGGGATGAGGAGTTGCAGGGATGTGGGGATGAGGAGTTGCAGGGAAGCAGGGATGTGGGGATGAGGAGTTGCAGGGATGGGGGGATGAGGAGTTGCAGGGATGGGGGGATGAGGAGTTGCAGGGATGGGGGGATGAGGAGTTGCAGGGATGGGGGGATGAGGAGCTGCGGGGAAGCAGGGATGTAGGGATGCAGGGACACAGAGATGCAGGGATGTGAAGGTGCAGGGCTGCAGGAATGTAGGTCCCAGTGTGGTGATCCCTCTGCCCACCACATCCCTCTGCCTGTGCAGACCCTCTCCCCAGCCTCATGATGCTTAGGCCCCAGCTCAGCCCACCTCAGCTCAGCCCACCTCAGCTCAGCCCAGCTCAGCTCAGCTCAGCTCAGCCCAGCTCTGCTCAGCCCAGCTCAGCTCAGCCCAGCTCAGCTCAGCCCAGCTCTGCTCAGCCCAGCTCTGCTCAGCCCAGCTCAGCTCAGCCCAGCTCTGCTCAGCCCAGCTCAGCTCAGCCCAGCCCAGCCCAGCCCAGCCCAGCTCCACTCCTCTGGCCCCACTGGGAACTTGGCAAAAAGAAGGGAGAGGATTACTGAGCAGAGCCCAGCTCTTGGTCTGTTCTAGGAAAGGAGAGGCCATGCCAAGAACTGTCTGAAATTCCTTCCCAAGCCCTTGGCTGAGCTCCGTGGCCTCTTTTCTGAGGCATTTAGGCCTTGGCAGTGCTGGGGCTTGAGCCCTGGCCGGGCTGTGCCGTCCTGCCCTTCCCAGCATCCCCGTTTCATCCCAGTTTAGGGAGCTGGAGCCCTTGCCGTGGCTGGGTGTCCCCACCCCGTTGCCCCGTGCAGGTGTCCAGGCACGGAGAGGCCCTGCCAGGCAGCTGTGGGCGCCGGCAGGCAGGCAGGGCGCTGGCTCCTCCGGGCACCGCTCTCCCCGCTGCGTGCTGGCAAAGTCCTTTCCCATGGAGGGAAATTTGAGTTCTCCTCTTCCCCTAAGTTTCTTCAGGGAAAAAAAAATATGTAAACCCCAAATCAAATCACATCAAATCAAATCAAATCAGACCAAATCAAATCAAATCAAATTCAATCTAATCCAACCCTGTTTGTTTGCTGTCTGCAGTTGTTGGCCTGAGTCCGGAACTCAACGGGATGCTGTTGGGGCGGTCCCAGGCTGGGCACCCCACAAACCTGGCTGCCCCCAGCCCTGCTGCCAGCTGGGGCAGCTGGGGCTTGTCCCCACGTGGGCACAACCTGATGTCTCCACCGGAGGCGAAGCCAAAGCTCCTGGAGCCGTTGCTGGTCCCACTCCGGCAGGGAGAGGGTCTGGGAGAGGTTAGGGTCTGCCTGGAGCTCAGGCTTTGCTGTGTGGTCTGCCAGGGGGCTCAGATGAGCCAAGCAGTGTTGCTAAAGAGCTGAAATCATCACAAGCTGCTAATTATCCCTTCCCCATGGGATGAAGCATTTTGCACCCGGGGAGGCCCTGCCACACCACACTCTTTCATCACAGCATCCTGGTATTTACCTCCAGCGCTGAGGACTGCAGGCAGCCAAGCTCCCCTGGCATGGGCCTGTCAGCACCCCAGGGACCCCCACCCACGGGGAGCACCGCTGGGACCCTCGTGACACCTCCATTCTTGAGCTAGCCACACCACAGCTGAGTCCTGAGCGTCCCTCCAGGGGGCTAATCCCTGTCCCCGGGGGCTGTGCCTGCTTTGAGCACTGTCAGCTCCCTTGGGACTGAGTTCCCCCTCTGCACCGTGGAGAATCCCCACGGCAGGCTTGGGGCCACGGCAGAAGGCAACCTCTGGCTGCAGGAAGGTGCTGGAGCTTCATCACCACAGTGGGTGGCTGGGGCTGCTCCGGTGGACAAAGCCAAAGAGGAGTGGGGTTGGATGGAGGGAGGGAGGGGTAGATGGATGGATGGATGGACAGGTGGATGAAGGGAGGGAGGGATGGGTGGAGGGACGGGTGGATGGAAGGAGGGAGGGAGGGATGGGATGGATGGGTCACGAGGAGGGCACCAAGTCACTGTGTCCCTCCTTGCTGAGGTCCCTTCTGCGCCAGAACAGTGCCAAGGTGCCCAAAGCGCTGTGGGGAGGAGAGGTGGCAGCCAGAGAGCTCCCAGAGTGGAGCAGGGCAGGGGGGCTGGGGAGGTTTGGAAACTGCTTTTCCTGCTTTCCCAACATATATTTTTCCTTCCTCTAATCTTTTTTTGCTCAAATTCCCAAGCGGAGGATTCTTTCCGCAGCTTGCTGCAGCAGGGCACAGGGCACCAGCTGAGGACCACATCCCTGCACCCCTCCTCCAGCTCCAGCTTGTGGGGGGGTGGTGTGAGGGTTGGGGCAGCCTCATCCCCCTGCCTGGCAGAGCTTCAGCTCCTCTCACCCACCCTGACCCCCTTTTCCCCTCCACCCTCCTGCGGTCTGGGATGATGGCAGAGCTGAACCTGCAAGAGGGGAGATGCCCACAAGCCAGGAGCATCTTAAACAGCTCAGACCTCGTCTGCAGGCCAGCTCCTCAAAACTGAATTTGTTAGCGGCATAAACAGGATATAAAAAGGGTGAAAAAAACCCAAACCCCAACCAAACAAAAACCCCCAAAAGAACCCAAACAAACCCAATGAGAAATCAAAATACCCAAAGCAGCCAAAAGGAGAGAGGAACATTTGTCCTCCACGGCTTTGCCTGCAGTGGAGGTGGTGACCTGGTGAGGACCACATCCCTTGGCTCTCCTGTGTGTCGGGAAAATCCTCTTTCTAAATGGCAAACAGAGGTGGGGAGCAGCTCCATCAGCAGCCTGGGATGCTCCTGACCCTTGGAGCTCTGGTAGCACAAAAGCTCAGCCCTTTGCCAACCCCTGCTCCTTCCCCTTTTTTCCCTTTTCTTCTTTGTTTCGGCTTTTTTCCCCTCTTTTTCGTTTCCTCTCCTGGTGTTCTCCAAACTCCAGGGTGGTTTCTGGGAGTCTTTGACGTCAGCCCCAAGCAGGGCTGCCCGGTGCTAATGATTTCCCTGAATGTCTGCTCCGTGCAATTATCACCCTATTTTCACCTCAGCGAGATTAAACCCTGGGTCCCTCCTTCTTCATTAATTCTGAGAAAAGCCTTCAGAAGTCATCCTGGCACAGGGCTGCCAGCCCCGCAGCGTTGGCTGCCGTGGGGCTGCTGACCGCGGGCTGGGGTGGCTCTGGCTCTGTCACGGCCCCAAGGTGGTGCCAGAGGGAGGGGATGGGGATACAGGGAGCAGAGTGCCAGAGGGAGGGGATGGGGATACAGGGAGCAGGGTGCCAGAGGGAGGGGATGGGGATACAGGGAGCAGAGTGCCAGAGGGAGGGGATGGGGATACAGGGAGCAGGGTGCCAGAGGGAGGGGATGGGGATACAGGGAGCAGAGTGCCAGAGGGAGGGGATGGGGATACAGGGAGCAGAGTGCCAGAGGGAGGGGATGGGGATACAGGGAGCAGAATGCCAGAGGGAGGGGATGGGGATACAGGGAGCAGAGTGCCAGAGGAGGGGATGGGGATACAGGAAGCAGAGTGCCAGAGGGAGGGGATGGGGATACAGGAGCAGGGTGCCAGAGGGAGGGGATGGGGATACAGGGAGCAGGGTGCCAGAGGGAGGGGATGGGGATACAGGGAGCAGAGTGCCAGAGGGAGGGGATGGGGATACAGGGAGCAGGGTGCCAGAGGGAGGGGATGGGGATACAGGGAGCAGAGTGCCAGAGGGAGGGGATGGGGATACAGGGAGCAGGGTGCCAGAGGGAGGGGATGGGGATACAGGGAGCAGAGTGCCAGAGGGAGGGGATGGGGATACAGGGAGCAGAGTGCCAGAGGGAGGGGATGGGGATACAGGGAGCAGAATGCCAGAGGGAGGGATGGGGATACAGGGAGCAGAGTGCCAGAGGGAGGGGATGGGGATACAGGAAGCAGAGTGCCAGAGGGAGGGGATGGGGATACAGGGAGCAGGGTGCCAGAGGGAGGGGATGGGGATACAGGGAGCAGGGTGCCAGAGGGAGGGGATGGGGATACAGGGAGCAGAGTGCCAGAGGGAGGGGATGGGGATACAGGGAGCAGAGTGCCAGAGGGAGGGGATGGGGATACAGGGAGCAGAATGCCAGAGGGAGGGGATGGGGATACAGGGAGCAGAGTGCCAGAGGGAGGGGATGGGGATACAGGAAGCAGAGTGCCAGAGGGAGGGGATGGGGATACAGGGAGCAGGGTGCCAGAGGGAGGGGATGGGGATACAGGGAGCAGGGCCAGCAGCTGGGATGTCAGTGGGGTAAGGATGGAAGCTGGGAGGGTGAGGAGGGACCTGTGTCCTCATGGGAGACCCAAAGCCCTGGTTCCCATGGATGGGGCAGGATGAGCCAGGGACACATAGGTCTGAGGTCTTCACAGAATCACAAGGTTGGAAAAGCCCTCTAAGGTCATCAAGTCCAACCTTCTGCCCAGCACCTCCATGACCACCAAACCATGCCCCCAAGTGCCACAGCTACTCATCTTTTGAACAGCTCCAGGGATGGGAACTCCACCACCTCCCTGGGCAGCCTGTGCCAATCCCTGACCACCCCTGCAGCAAAGACATTTTTCCTGAGCTCCAACCTGCACCTCCCCTGATGGAACTTGAGGCTGTTTCCTCTTGTCCTGTCTTTAGTTCCTTGGGAGAAGAAGCCAACCCCAGCCTCACTACAGCCTCCTTTCAGGGAGAGATCAGATCCCAGGAACACGTGCAGCGAGAGCCATGGTGAGGGTGAGTGACGGCCACAGGCATGCATCCTGTGCTGCATCCACATCCACATCCACATCCATATCCATATCTACATCTATATCCACATCCATATCCTGCTGGAGTGGTCCAGAGGAAGCCACCAGGATGACCAGGGGCTGAAGAACCTCTCCTATGGGGACAGGCTGAGAGAATTGGAGCTGGTCAGCCTGGAGAAGAGAAGGCTCCAGGGAGACCTTGGAGCAGCTTCCAGTACCTGAAGGGCTCCAGGAGAGCTGCGGAGGGACTCTGGACAAGGGCTGAGAGTGCCAGGCTGAGGGACAATGGCTTTGAGCTGGGAGAGGGCACATTGAGACTGGAGATGAGGAAGAAATTCTTTCCAGTGAGGGTGGGGAGGCTCTGGCACAGGTTGCCCAGGGAGGCTGGGGCTGCCTCCTGCCTGGAGGTGTCCGAGGCCAGGCTGGATGAGGCCCTGAGCAGCCTGTGCTGGTGGGAGGTGTCCCTGCCCATGGCAGGGGTTGGAGCTGGATGAGCTTGAAGGCCCCTTCCAGTTGAGGCCATTCCATGATTCTATGATCCACATCCCTGCCCAGCCTCTGTGAGTAGCAGGGGGAATTTCTCCATCCAGGAGCAGAAGCCTCCCAGAGCTTTTGTCTTCTGCCGAATTCCAGCCGGTGAGAGTCATCAGCTGGAGTCAGAGGCTTGACCCCCCCCGGGGGATGATGTGCAGGAGGGAACCACGTAGTCACATTAAAATGATGTGAAAAAGGAGGGGACTTCTGAGTGCTGCCTCACGTGGAGCCAGGAACATCCATCTGACTGCTGCTCCCATCTGCCTTTCTCCAGAGCTGCCTGAAATAGCACTGATGTGAAAAGAAATTCAGCTGGAGTTTGGCATCAGTGATCCTGAGGAGAACAGAAGAGGGCCAGCTACTAAAATACCACTGGCTTGCTCCCTTCCAGATGATTTTCCCTGTGAGGGAAGCTGGAGGCAGCCAGCAGCCCTGCCTGGCAGAGAGGAGGATGCTCCCTTGGTGCCGACGCTTTGGGGAGTGGTGCCAGCTGTGCCCAGGGTGAGGGGCACGCTGGGCATGGCAGCAGCACCCAGCTCCCCCAGGGATTCCCAGCTCTCTGGTGGCAAAATATTGCACAGAAACGCTGCAATCCCTCCTTTCCAGGCTGTCTGACAGCCCCATCCCACTGCCCTGAGCTCCCAGCCCTGCACTGGGAGTCCTCTCCCTGCCCCTTCCCCCCGAGCAGCTGCTGCCAGGGCAGGAAGGGATTGCTGAGCAGTTTTGACACATCTCAGCTCCCTGGGGACCTCCCCAGCCTTTTGCTTTTAGTTTCACCTCCCATCAGCTCTCCCCAGGAGCTCTGCAGGGCTGCAAAGCAGGAGTTGGTTTGTGGCCAGGTTCAACGTGGGGGACTTCTGGCTGTTGTGTTTGCTCTTGCTTTGCCTCGTCCAGCTCAGCTGCTGGACAAGGAGAGGTGGCAGAGGCTCAGTGGAACGTGGAGGTTGATGCTGGCTGTGAGGATGATGGCCAGTGTGAGCCCTCACCCTGGGGGTTGCTGGAGCTGGGGGAATCTTTCTGCAGAGCCCCTTCCCCAAGCTGCTGCTGCTGAGGAGTGGAACAAAACCTTCAACAACCCCCAACCTTCACATCCTTTCCCTTCTCCAGCCAACCAGAGAATCAGAGAATTGTTTGGGTGGAAAAAGAGCTTTAAGATCACTGAGCCCAACTGTCACCCCAGCCCCAGCATGGCCACCAAGCCCTGTCCCCAGGGGCCATGGCCACACATTTCTTGAACACCTCCAGGGTGGTGACTCCACCACCTCTCTGGGCAGCACATTCCCAAGGGCCAATCTCTCTTGCTGGGAAGAATTTCTTCCTCACATCCAGCCTGAACCTCCCCTGGCACAGCTTGAGACTGTGTCCTCTTGTTCTGCTGCTGGGTGCCTGGGAGAAGAGACCAACCCCCAGCTGGCTACAACCTCCCTTCAGGGAGTTGGAGAGAGCAAGAAGGTCTCCCCTGAGCCTCCTCTTCTCCAGGCTAAGCAACCCCAGCTCCCTCAGCCTCTCCTCCCAGGGCTGTGCTCCAGACCCCTCCCCAGCTTTGTTGCTCTTCTCTGGACACCTTCCAGCAGCTCAACAGCTTTCTGAGGGGCCCAGAACTGGACACAGGGCTGAAGGTGTGGCCTGAGAGAAGCTGGCAGCTGCTGGCTGGAGCGGTGGCTGTGAAGCAGGAGTCTTGTTTCAATTCTTTCCACTGCACCAAGTGAAGCCATTTCATCTATTCTGCCTCAAAGGGGCTCAGCTAAAGATATAAAATAAACACTGGGGATCTGCTCGGCGCTGGCACGCACCAGGAACTCGGTTTCGACACCAAACCTTCCCACTTGCCTGCTCCTTCCTCCTCCTCCCAGCTCCTCTTCTCCTCCTCCTGCTGTCCCTCAGCCTCCAGCGCCGCTCGACACCGATTCTCACTTCGGGCTTTTGCTTCTGTTCTGGCAGGCGGAGCCCCGGGAGGCTGCGCAGCCACCGGGATGCAGCCGAGGGAGAGCCTGCAGAAGAGAAGGCTCCAGGGGGACCTCGGAGCTGCGTTTCAAGAGCTGAAGGGAACCTGCAGGCAGGCTGGGGAGGGACTGTTCAGAAGGGGCTGTGGGGATAGGGACAAGGGGCAATGGTTTGAAGCTGGAGCAGGGAGGGTTCAGGCTGGACATCAGGAGGAAGCTCTGCACAGTGAGGCTGGGGAGACGCTGGAACAGGTTGTCCTGGGATGTGGTTGAGGACCCATCCCTGGAGCCATTCCAGAGCAGACTTGATGTGTCCCTGGGCAGCCTGAGCTAGCTGGAGGTGTCCCTGCTGAGTGCAGGAGGGTTGGACAAGATGCCTTTGGAGGGTCCCTTCCAACCAGGTGCAGTCTGAGCTGGTGGAGCCACGCTGCCAGGAGGGAAGCAGGAGCTCCGCTGCCTGCTGCAGGATGGAGCATTGCAGTCAGGCAAACTGCAAGGCAAACTGGAGACACTGGCACAGGTTGCCCAGGGAGGTTGTGGCTGACCCCTCCCTGGAGGTGTTCAAGGCCAGGCTGGATGAGGCCTTCAGCAACCTGGGCCGGTGGGAGGTGTCCCTGCCCATGGCAGATGGTTGGCACCGGCTGATCTCTAAGGTCCCTTCCAACCCAACCCAACCCATTCCATGGTTCTAAATCCACCCTTTGGCCTTTCCCAGTGGCTTTCCCTCCACATCTGCTGACTCCCAGCTTTGTCTTCCCCAGGGCAGGGACATGGGCAGTGCCAGCAGCAGGGACATGGGTGGCAGAGGTGGTGGCCGTGCCAGGGGGTGCCCGGGGAGGGCCGCGGCCGAGGCGGAGCCGCATTGCTTAAGCGCAGGGAAAGGGCCTCCGCGAGCTGGCCTGGGGAGCGGCTGTGACTTTCCATTCCTGTGGGAAGCAGGGCTGCCACCGTCCAAGCATCTGGCCTTGTTATGATGGGAGAGGAATGCCAAATATTTTTCTTCCTTTATCCACTACCATCCGCTCAAACCCTCCCTGATCAAACCCACATTCGCCGCCTGCGATGCACCAGGGCCCCTGCTCCGCGCAGCTCCCTCTCCTCGCACCCAGGGAGAAAACCCTGCCCAGGGCCAGGGCCTTCCTCGTCCTGCTGCCCCTCCTCTGCCAGCCAGCTCCAGATGTTTTGCTTTTGCTTTGCTGCCTCGGCCAGGAGCATCTCTGCTGTCTAAATCCCAGTGCCAGCGTCCCTGTGCCGTGTCGGCATCCCTGTGCCAGCGCCCCTGTGCCAGCGTCCCTGTGCCAGCATCCCTGGCTGATCTGCAACGTGGGGCATTGCCCCTTCTGGATGCCTTGACCAGGAGCATCCTTGGTGTCTAAATCCCAGTGCCAGCATCCCTGGTGTCTGCAGCCCAGTGCCAGCACCCCTGGCATCTGCATCCCTGGCTGACCTGCAACCTGGGGCATTGCCCCTTCTAGGTGCCTCGGCCAGGAGCATCCCTGGTGTCTAAACCCCAGTGCCAGCATCCCAGTGCCAGCATCCCAGTGCCACCCTCCTTGGCACCGTGGGGTGTCGTCCCCGCCTGGGTCCCTGGGCATCCCGAAAGCAGCCCCTGGGGCGGTGCCACGGGCGTGTGCTGCCTTTGGAGGGTCACCAAGATTCTTCCCGAGATGAAAGCGTGCTCGAGTGTCAAACAAACTTTCCGAATTATCCTCCTGGACACTCTGTCCCTGGCTCCGGGGAGGAGGAGGAACATTTCATTCCCTCTGCGCTGGCGGGGGGCGGTACTGCCTGAGGAGCCGGCGGCTGCCAGCGGCACCGGCGGGCTCAGCCCTGCCTCCCGCCGCCATCCCCCGTGGGTGCCCCCGGCTCCCCGCCCACCACGGCCCCCAGAACACCTCCCAGGTGAGGGGCAATGGCTGCCCCGCAGCATCCCTTCCCTCCTACCTTCCAGGGCAGCCGGTGAGGAGCAGCAGAACGAAGGCAAAGGAGAGGACTTGAGCTCTGCTGGGGACACCTGGCGCCCACCGGCGAGGAACTGGGGCCAGTGGCTCTGCTGGCCCTTGGCAAAGCCTCCACGCGGCGTGGAGCTGAGCACATTCTCCTGTGCCGGCCGCGAAGTCGCAGTGCTAATGAGAGGCACCTCACTGGCACCACTCTCCGGGCAGGGCACTCACCCTGGCAGGGCTCGCTTGTGCCAGCAGCCAGAGAGCGTGGCAGGGACACGGCACTTCCCTGGCCCTTCCACAGCGTTGTCCTGGGGAGCTGGGCTGGCCCTGCCATGGGACAAAGAGCTGCCATGAGCCCTGCCAGCGTGCCAGCCTGCCACTCTCCTCAGCCACGGCCATCCATGACCAGTGGGCACGGCTGCAGTCACCGGCAGCTGTGATCCAGAGCTACTCCAGGATCTCCAACACCATTCCCACAGGCACGTTCTTTTCATGCCCCGTGTCAGGATGGCACTGCCATGTCCACACCCACACAGACCAACTGGGGGGGGGGGGAGTGGCAGCAGAAGGGGAGCTGGAGGGACACTTTCTGGGGGTCAAGAGAAGAGTAACCCGAATCTGCTTTCCTGGGCACGGTTGGGTGCCCCAGGACATAGAAGGGCACATCCCCTGTGGCCCCGTGGGCAGCCCTCCCATGGTGAGTTTGCTGGTGGTCGGTGGTCCTCCAACTCCTTTGTCCCTCCCAGGAGAAGCAGACCCAGAGCAGCCCAGGTGCCTGCAGGGCCAAACCCCAGAGAAACTGAGGCAGCCCTCCGAGGTCCCAGCCTAAACCTCTCCATGGAGCAAGCAGCCCCGAGAGCCACCTGAGCTCGGCTCAAGCAGTGCTGGATTTGCCCTCCCCCCAGGGTGGGACAGATTTCTTGACCCTTGTATTTCCCTGCAGCCTGCATCCAGGTCGGGTGTGGGACAGGCAGGACCTGTCCCGGGGGTGTCCTGTGTGCCCAAGAAGCCCTTCCTGTGCCCTCTCCGTGGGCAGGAGGAGGGCTGTGGTGTGCCGGTTTGCACTGGCTGCTGCTGAGGGCTGCTTTTGGAGCTGTCACCGGGGGCTGGTGGCTCTGTAGCCCTGGCTGAGGGGGTCGCCAGGCTGCTGCAGGCACAGTTCTTGGCACAGGGGTGAGACAATGCACCTGTAGCTCACCTGAGGGTACCTGCTGAGGAAGGGTTTGCAGCCAAACCCTTTCCTGCTGTCCAGCACCCAGCTCTGGGCACACTGAGAGCCCCTGGGTTGGGTTTGGGGGAGCACTGGAGGGGTAAGGGGGTTGGGGGGCTCAGTTCAGCCGGGATAAAGTGCAGATCAGCTGGGCTTGGCTTGGCGCAACCTGTCTGGCTTGGCAGAACTCAGCTCAACACGCTCGGCTCGGCTGAGCTCGGCTCGGCTCGGCTCGGCTCAGCACAGCTCCACCAGCTCGGGGAGAGCAGATCCGCAGCCGGAGCTGCCGGAGACGCCCCACACGCATCCGCCCGCCCTGTCCGGGGGACTCAGCTCCGTCCCCCCAAGCCCTCCCAGCGCTGCCAGGGCTGGGAGCAGGGGGCTGAGCCCTTGGGGGGTTTTTGGGGGTGGCACAAGCAGCGTCACCGAACTGGCTCCACCTCCCCCAAAATCCCGGGGGGCTTCAGCGTGCCCCCAGCGCTGGGATGGCAGTGGGACGGCCGGAGCAGGGTGGCACAGCAGGACAGCTGTCCAGCCGAGGTGGCAGCTGGAGGGGGCACTCCAGCCGGCCGCTGTGCCCGGCGCTCTGCCGCTGCTGCTCCTGGGGCACTTCGGGCAGATTCGGGGTTTTTTCCAGCGTTATTATTATTTTGAGGAAAGGGAGGAGGGGGAGCTGGGGGGGGTGAGGGTGAAGAGGGGGGAGAGGGGGCTGGCACCGGCTATAAAGGGCAGAGCTCCGGCAGCAGCCAGCAATTTCCTGCCACCATGAGCGGTCCCCTGGCCTGACAAGCCCCCTCCTCACCCCCCTCACCCCGGGGCCGATGCCACCTCAAAGCGGGGCCGGGTGCCTGCGGGGTGGGATGGTGTGAGCCCGGAGCTGCTCTCCTCCTTCCGCGCACCCTGCCAGCCTGCCACCCTCGGCTGGCGCTGCCAGGAGGCGAATCCTCCAGCTCAGCCCAGCTCGGCTGCTCTGCGTCCCCCCTGCCCAGATGCAGTGGATAATTCTCATGTTGCTGCTATTCATCAGCTCCATGGACATGCTGCCGCAGAACCGAGGCAAGAAGCAAGGTAGGCTGCGTGCGGCCGGCTCGTCCCACCCCCCGACGGGCTGGCTGGGGACATGGCACTGCCAACCCCTGCCAAGCCCTGCCAGAGCCTGGCTGGAGGGGGCTGGTGTGAACGGGGCTGACCTGTGCTCAGGACTGGAAGGAACTGGGAGCCCCCTGCCAGAGCTGGGGTGGGCAGGAGGTGTGAATGGAGCTCAGGACTGGAAGGGGCTGGCAACCACCATGCCCTCGACCCAGCCCTGCTGGGTACAGTCTGAGTTCCCCTCTGGGTGCCTGACACAGTGGGTACATGGATGAGGTGATGCCCAACCCCGCTGGGTTGCCTGCTTGATGCCAGCCTTGCCCTCGGGGCTGGGCAGGGGACAGGGGGATGCTGGCTGGCACTGGGACCAGCTGTGCAAGCCCCAGCAGAGCTGGGCACGGCGGGCACGGTGCAGAAGGGGCTGGTGCCCACCGTTGCCCTTCTCTGGAGTGAGTGGGGAGCAAAAGCTCCTGGAAGGATGCTCAGAGCCACTGCCTGGCCCCTCTGTCCCCAGGCAGAGGCACCAGCAGTGCCAGCACTTGGTGCCAGAGCAAGGGCAGGGTGTGTGCTGGGGCTGTGCCAAGGTACATGCTCCTCTCTGTTGGGCACCAGCTCGTGTCCCCTCCCTGGGCAGTGCCCACCAGCTGAGGGAGAAGGACCAGGGCTGACACAGGAGCAGGCTGGTGGTGGTGAGAGGACCTGGCACAGCTGGGGCTCTCAGGACAGGGCTGGAGCCAGGCTGTGGCTGTTACATGTGGCAGACATGGTGCCAGTGGGCACGTGGGACTCTATGGGTGGCCAGGCTGGCAGCAGGAACACCTCTGCTGGGAAACTGCCTGGCACTGAGAGGGGCTCAGGGTGCCACGGGGCCAGCACCCTGGGTGCTGGTGCGTGATGCCAAGCTGCCTGATGCTATGGGGTGCCTGGGCACCTCAGGTCCTGGCAGCACTCAGGGCTCTGCCCACAGTTCCTTGCCTCTGATGGTGCCATGTCTCCCGCTCTGACCAGTGCAGAAGGGCCACTGTGGTCTTTGGGGTGATGCCACAGCACCCCACAGCACCCCTACTGCTGCCAGGAGCTACCTGCTGCCACAGGGGGATGGTTTGGGCAGCCCAGTGCCCTGGCATCGCCCAGTGCCAGGGTGGCAGAGCTGGGCTCAGGATGGGCAGTGATGGGTGATGTCACATCATGTCTGGCATGGCCCAGGCAGGGAGCACACACCTGGGCACCCCAGTACCCGTGTGCCCCCTGCCCAGGGCCCATTTCAGCCAGCTCTGCAGCCCAGCTCTGCAGTGGGTGCCAGGCAGGGGGCAGTGAACCCAACAAGTGTCTCTCACTCTCCAGGGCTCTGGAGTGAGCCACATCCTGTGGCAGGCCCTGGGCATTGCTCTGGTGGCAGAGGTATTGCCATGCTGGCAGCCCCGAGGCTTGGCAGGGTTAAGGAACAGTGACCATGACCCTCTGCTGCCCACGGGTGAGGCTGCACCTCCAGTTTTGGGCTCCTCACTCCAAGAAGGACACTGAGGGGCTGGAGAGGGTCCAGAGAAGGGCAACCAAGCTGGGGCAGGGTCTGGAGAACAGGGCTGGGGAGCAGCGGCTGAGGGAGCTGGGGGTGTGCAGCCTGGAGGAGGCTGGGGGGAGACCTTGTGGCTCTCTGCAGCTCCCTGAGAGGAGGCTGCAGCCAGGTGGGGTTGGGCTCTGCTCCCTAGTCTCAGGTGTGAGAATGAGAGGAAATGGCCTGGAGCTGTGCCAGGGGAGGCTGAGGCTGGGGATTAGGAGAATTTTCATTGCTGCAGGGGTGGCCAGGGGCTGGCCCAGGCTGCCCAGGGAGGGGCTGGAGTCCCCAGCCCTGGAGGGGTTCAGGAAACCTGTGGCCAAGGCACCTGGGGCCAGGGTTTGGTGCCCATGGTGGTGCAGGGCTGCTGGCTGGGCTGGATGCTCTCAGAGGGCTTTTCCAACCCAAACAATCCTCTGATCCCATGCCCCAGCTCACCAAAGCTCCCCTGGCTCCTCAGCAGGGGTTCAGCGGTGGGAAGGAGGCGCTGGGGCTGGCACAGGGCTCCCCAACTTCCCTGCCCCAGGCGGCGGCGGGAGGGAAAGCAGCAAACAAACAAAAACCCCGAACCAAAACAAAAGGATCAAAAAAAACCTCAACAAAAGGCAGGAGGGGCGGGGGGCGGGGGGAGGCTCGTAAATCCCAGCGTCTCCTGGGAAGCTGCTCCAGCTGCAGCCAGGAACACGAAGCTGTCAGCCTTCCCTAAATATGTAACGGAGACCATAACAACTTAATGGATCCAAGGTGCTTCCTTAGCGAGCTCCTGGCAGGCAGACCCGGCCCTCGGCAAGCCTCCTGGCCACACCGTGCTGCGCTGCCTCTGGGCCACCAGGAGGGCTGCAGGAAGGGCCACCCCCGGGGACCCCTACGTGGCACCCATGCACCAGGGACTGGGGTCGAAGCCTCATCCCTGGAGGTGTTTAAAGGCAGCAAAAGTGGTCCCGAATGCATCCAAGAGGCAGAGCCCTTGCTGGGAGGAGTCAGCTGGGGTGATTACCACGTCGGAAAGGGCTCACACGGGAGGGAGAAGGGCAGAGGACCAAGCCATGGGCACCCAACGACTGCTCTGAGGGGCTGGAAGTGAAGGTAGGGGATTCTTCCCCAGGAGGGTGGTGAGAGCCTGGCACAGGCTGCCCAGGGAGGTGGTGACAGCCTCCTGCCTGGAGGTGTTTGCAGCCAGGCTGGAGGTGGCTGTGAGCAACCTGCTGTGGTGTGAGGTGTCCCTGCCCATGGCAGGGCTTGGAGCTGACTGAGCCTTGAGGTCCCTTCCAAGCCTGGCAATCCCAGGGTCGTGGGAGGGATCCCTGCCCTGCCCACAGAACTTGTTGGGTTGGAAGGGACCCTCCAAGGTCAAGAGTTGGACCTGGAGTCATTCTGAGGCCAAGCCCTCTGCAATCAGCAGGGACATCTCCAGCGAGCTGAGGCTGCTGAGGGCCACAGCAGGTTTGACCTTGAATGTCTGCAGGGTTGGGGCCTCAAGCAGGGCACTGAGATGCAGCAGTGGGAGCAAAGGGAAGGGAAAGGCTGAGCTGGGAGGCTGGTGGTGGGAACAGCCCAGTTCTGGGCAGGTCCTGCTCTGGCACCAGCCTTGGGGCAGCTGGATTCATCCCTCCCAAAGGCAGTCCCTGGCTCCTGCAGGAGCAGGATGAGGTCATCTGGGACAGGCTGTAAGCAGTGTCTGCCATAACTGGTCACCTTCTCGGGCTCTGCCCCTCAGCTCCCTGGGATTCTATCCTCCTCTTTCTGTGATTCTGTTTGCACCAGGGGCCTGCACACAGGGCTGCCAGGCATCCCCTGCCAGCATCTCCCTGCCTTCCCCAGCACCAGGCTCTGGTTCCACCAACCCCTCTGCCCTGGCCACCGCAGCCTTGGGGCTCCTTCTGCTGTCAGCTCCTGGGGTCACAGAATCACAGATGTTGGGAGTTGGAAGGAACCTCATTGAGTCCTACACACCCTGCTAAGGCACGGTCAGGGATGGTCAGTGCCAGGCATGGTGCCCATGCTGGGCAGCACTCAGGGCAGCAGCTGGTTTGGCTCATCCTCACCCTCTCGGTGGCCCTGGGGGGTCCACATCAGTCACCTCTTGAGGGCTTCACCACCTGCAAAAGTCATTCACTCAGAGCCTGGGCCCTAAGCACACAGCACTGGCACTGCTGGCAGCTGGGTGCTTCCCAGTGGCCAGGGCTCAGCTACCCAGCTCCCAAAGTGGTACCATGCCAGGGGCATCTCTCCAGCATGCATTTCCCTGGGCACAAGGAGCTGGAGCAGGGAGGAGCAGTTGGCAGGGTGTCTGTGGGCTTGCAGGTGAGGGCTGGCACCCTGTCCTTGTCCCTGGGATGGGGCTGTCCAGCGTCACAGAGGTCAGGAGCACAGCAGAGGCAGCCAGGGAGGCGGCAGAAGCTCTTGAGCAACCAGCCAGATCCTTATCTGGGCTCCACTTGGGTGTTTCCAAAATGCTCTCTGTCCACTGCCCCTTAGCAGGCAACAACCAGTGAGTGCAGGTCAGGGCGTGGAGTCACAGAAGCACAGGCTGGTTTGGGTGGAAAGGGATAGTTCAAGCTCATCCAGTCCAACCCTCTGCAGCCCCCAGGGACATCCCCAACCAGAGCAGGTTGCTCACAGCCCCAAACAGCCTGAGCTGCACTGGTGCCAGGCAGGGGGCAGCTCCCAGCTCTCTGGGCAGCCTGGGACAGGCTCTCCCCACCCTCAGTGTCAAACATTTCTCTCTTCTCTCCAGCCTCAATCTCCCTCTTTGAGTTCAAACCATCCCTCCTTGTCCTGTCCCAACAGGCCCTGCTCAGAAGTCTGTCCCCAGCTTTCTTCTGGTCCCTTTAGCACTGCAAGGCCACCAGAAGGTCTCCCCTCAGCACCTTTCTGTTTAGCTCATGGGAAGTGCAGCTGGCACAGGGATAGGCTCAGGTTGGCACCCTTGGGCAGAACTGGGTGCAGGGCAAACCCTCAGGGGGCATGCCCAGAGCAGTGGAGGGCAATGGCTCTGCTCATCCTCACACTGCCAGCCTGGGGACAGGGCTGGGATCTGGGGAGCAGAGGGAGATGGGGTGGCACTTGCAGGGAGATGGGACAATGCTGTCACCCCCCATGGGTCAGAGAGGGGCTGCCATGGGGCTGAGACCCTCCCTGGTGCCTTGGCCATGCCATGCATGTGTGGGACATCCATGCCACAGCCCATGTCCTCCAACTGGACAAGGGTTGTCAGCATGAGGGGACAGTGAGCTGCAGGGGCAGAGAAAGGCAGCAGGATGCTGTGCTGCATCACCAGCAGCCATGAAGAAGTCACTGTCCCACTCTGCTCAGTGCTGCTCAGCCACACCTGGAGCACTGCCTGCACTTTGGGTCTCTGCTGGAGCAAAACAAGTTGTGGAGAGGCTGGAAGGTGTCCAGAGAAGGGCCAGGAGAATGATCAGAGGTCTGGAAGCCCTCTGCCCTGTGGGGGAAAGGCTGAGAGAGCTGGGGCTGTTCAGCCCTGAGAAGAGAAGGCTTAGGGGAGACCTTCTCCCCATGGACCAGGACATGGAGACTACCAAGGAGATGATCTGGTGGGAGGTGTCCCTGCCCATGGAGGCCCCATCCCTGGAGGTGCTCCAGAAACCTGTGGCTGTGGCACCTGGGGCCCTGGTTTGTGGCCATGGTGGGGCTGGGTGGATGTTGGACTGGGTGACCTTAGAGAGCTTGTCCAGCCCAGACAAGTCTGTGACTGCGTGGAGCCTCCCTGGGTGCAAGGAGTCCCTTGGAGGAGGCAAGGGGTGATGGGGACAAGGGACTGCTGGGGACACTCCAGCTGGACTCCAGGAGACAACTGCTCCCCATGAGAACAGCTGAGCCGTTGGACTCATCTCCCAGGGCCGGCAGTGGAGTCCCCTGCCGCAGCCTCTCCCGAGGCTCCGCTGGGCAGGGTGCTGGGGCAGCTCCTTTCAGCTGGGCTGTGGGCTGGAAAGCTCGGCCCGGGTGACCCTGGCAGGCTGGCACGGTGTGACTCTGTGTTTGTGCCCCGCAGTGAGCTCTGGGCTGCTGGGGAACTGCACGGGCTGCGTGCTGTGCTCCGAGGACAACGGCTGCATCTCCTGCCACCAGCGCCTCTTCCTGCTCATCCGCAGGGACGGCATCCGCCAGGCCGGGGTCTGCGTCCACACCTGCCCCCGGGCTACTTCGGCCTCAGGGGCATGGAGGTCAACAGGTGCACAAGTAGGTCCTGTGCCGGCTGGGCACCCTGCCCCAAGGGTGGGCACGCACTGGCCCAGGTTGCCCAGGGACGGGCTGCGGCCGTCCCCTCCCTGGAGGCGTTCGAGGCCAGGCTGGTGGGAGGTGTCCCTGCCCGTGGCAGGGGTTGGCACTGGATGGTCTCTGAGGTCCCTTGCAACCCAACCCACTCTGTGAATCCTCCTGCTGTCCCCCGTGGCCCTGCACGGGGACATGGTGGGCAGGCTGACGGCTCTGCTTCCCATGGCATCCTCACTGGCACGAAGCCTGGGGGCAGCGCAGGAGCCGGGGGCAGCCAGGCCACGAGGCTGCCTCCCCTTTTCCCTTGCCCCACAGCTGGGCCCTACCCCGTCCCAACGGCTGCCCGCTGGGTACCGGGGGTGCCAGCTGTGGGCTCAGCCCCTGCCAGCCCTCGGGGCTGCCCCTGGTGACCAGCTCTCCTCCCTGGCAGAGTGCAGGTCGCCCAGCTGCGAGAGCTGCTTCAGCAGAGACTTCTGCATGAAGTGCAAGGAGAAGTTCTACCTGCACAAGGGACAGTGCTTCCGGCAGTGCCCCCCAGCACCGCGGCACAGCCTGGCACCCGCGAGTGCCAAGGTAAGCAGCGCCCACGCCCTGCGCCCATGCTGCCCGGGAACGTGTGCCCCGGTGCTGGGAGCCCACCGTCCCCTTTCTGCCCCTCTCCGTGCCCCCCCCCAGAGACCTGCGAGCCGGGGCCGTGGGGGCCGTGGAGCCCCTGCACCCACGAGGGACGGACCTGTGGCTGCAAGTGGGGCGTGGAGACGAGGGTCCGGGAGGTACCAGCGGCCCCCCGGGAGGAGGGCACCCCCTGCCCCGCGCTGCTGGAGACCAGGAAATGCCGCATGAGGAAGCACTGCCCAGGAGGTGAGCGCTGCAGCACCCTGCCCGCCGCCCCCGACCGCGGCAGAGCGAGCCCTGAGGTGTGCCACGGGAGGAGGGTGGTGACCCGCTGGTGCCCAGCGCGCCTGGCTCTCAGCTCCCAGGCACTCCGAGGCAGGTGGCTGCGTAGCTCTGCAGTTCTGGAGGCACCCTCTGGTGCTGGCACACGTGCTGAGCAGCCCTGGCACTGGCAGGACCCCTGTGGGCGGCGTGGCAGGCTGGCTGCTCCCGCCTGGCACGCCCCGAGGCCACCTGGAGCTGGGGCTGGGGCTGGCCAGTGTCCCGCTGCCAGGCTGGCACGGGTGCTGGCCTGAGCCACCGCAGCAGGACAAAGCTGCCGAGCTCCAGCTCCCCTCCTGCCGTGCTGGCAAAGGGGCAGGCACGGCCCAGGCTTCCTGGCTCACAGCTGTGAACGAGGAGGCTTGGGACTTGCAGGGGAGGTTCCTGCAAAACCCTCTAAGCCCCTAAAATACCCCAAATGCCCATGGAGGGCACCATCCAGGGCACCTCTGCTGGCCCAGGCTGTGGGATGCATCCCACAGTGTGATCCTCCTCCATGGCTTGCTCAGCCAGAGGCTTGCCCCTGCTCCCTCACTGTGTCCCCCAGTCTGGGGAGGTCCCCACCATGGCTTTCAGCACCCAGCCCCTGGCATGGGGTGCAGGCAGGTGGCACAGGCATGGGCAGGTGGCCAGCGATGGGCATAGAGAGGTGGCTGATGTCATTTCTGGACACAGCAGGCTGGACCAACACTGTTCTAATAAATCTCCTCTGAATAAGTGCTAGAAAGAGAGATTGCCTGAGGGGGGATCTCCAGGGTCTGGGGGCAGAGCTGAGCTCCAGAGGGCTGTGGCTGGGGGGCTGCAGACTCACTGTGTGCCATGGGAGGTGCCGGTGGCACTGCCAGCACAGCCAGGGGTCAGGGCGGCAGAGGGATGGACTGGGGGGGAGGGAAGAGAAGGAGGGAGAAAAGGGGGGCAGAGGAGCTGAGTGTGCTGGGCTGGGGGGCAGCCCCAGGAGCTGAGTGTGCTGGGCTGGGGGCAGCCCAGCACCATCTGTCACAGCCTCTCCCTGCTGACAGCACAGGGGAGTTGGTTCCTAGCCCACCCCAGGCCCGGGCACACAGCATTGGGGTGCCAGGTGTCATCGATTTTGGGGGTGTTCCCCTCCCTGCTGGGCTGCTGGTGACAGTTTGATGTGGCAAGTTTGGCTGCTCTGGAGCGTGGTGCCCCACAGCACGGTGCCAGGAGGGTGCCTGTGGTGTTGCAGCCGTGCCCAGCCCTGCCTGGCACACGGGAGGGGCATCCTGGCAGTGGGGCCTGTGGTGCTGGTGTTTTGGAGGTGTGGTCCCCACCGGCACCCTGGCACAGCGCTTGTGGGGTGACTGGGAGGGCAGTGGCACCCCAGAAAAGTGCCTGGCAAGCCAGGAGCCCTGAGGCTGTGGGGACAGGCATGGGGAGTGCTGAGGCTTTGTGCTCCTCAGCTCTGGAGGCTTCCCAGGAAGGCAGAAGGAAATCCCCCCAGCAGCTCCCCACTGCCTGCTGCCCCGGCCAGGCGGGCAGGGGAGGGCAACCCCTCTATGCCCTGCAGCCTGGCATGGCTGGCAGCTCCTGGCAGGCTGCTCAGTGTCACAGCAGAGCAGGAGTCTGCCCTCGCTCCCAGGCTGCTGCCCAGCAGGCCAAGTGCTGAGTTATGGGATCCAGATGCTGGAGGAGGAGGAGGAGGAGTTCACTTGATGCAGCTGAGACAGCAGGGAAGTCCCCGAGCGTGTGGGGACAGATTTGTGCCACCACTTCTGAGCCGTGCCCGGGCGGCTGGAAGGGAGAAGCGGCGGCGCTCGGCCGAGGCTCTCCCCGCGACGCTGCTGGTGGCTGTTGCGCTCTCCAGACGCTGGGCGGTCGTGCTGAGCCCTCTCCGTTGTGGGTGGCACTGTCTGGGAGATCAGAGCCAGAAAACAGGGCAGGAAAAGAGCCGCAGCCCTCGCAAAGGGTGGCTGGCAGCAGCGCTGGCACAAGGCTGGGCACCATCTCCGTGCTCCTCGCACAGGAGAGTGTGGGGAGAGCGACACCAGGACCCCCCCCTTCCCCTCCAGTGCCACCCAGCTTGAGCTTGTGGTGGGCACAGAAGCAGAGGCAGAGGTGCCAGGTTTGGGGCAGCTCTCCCAGCGTGGGCTCCTGTTCCCGTTGGAGCACACAGGGCTGATCCAGGATCCCTGTTTGGTGTCTTGGCACTGGCCCCTTGGCCAGCAGAGTGAGGAGCTGCAGAGTGCTCGGGGTAGCTCCTTGGGACACGGGGAGATCTGAGCCCCAGCCCTCTGACCACGCAGCACTGAGGCCTTGGCATGCTGGGAAGGGGTTGGCCTGGCTGGGACGTGGCTCTGCTGGGGCATGCTCCAGGCTGGTGCTTGGACTTGGTGGTCTCAAAGGTCTCTCCCAAGCTCAGCAGCTCTGTGTGCCTCTGATCAAGGAGACCTCAAGGGGGTCTTTAGCACCATGCCCAGAGGTACCCCCAAGGCCACCCAGCTTCCCACAGCACCCAAACCCTCCCGAGCGCTGCCCGGGTCCTCTGCAAGGCCACGGTGGTGATGGGCAGCATCTCCCTACCTTTCTTTCAAGAGCTGGGCATGACTGTGACGTGGCTTTGGGATGCTGGTGGCACCGCCATCCCGCTCCACCAGCCCAAACCCCTACCCAGAGACAAGCTGGGATCCCCTCCAGGCAGCCACCCCCTAGTTTGGTTGGCCTGGCCTGGCCGTTTTGGGGCTACCAGGTTTGACCTTCTGACCACAGGTAGCCCCTTAGCATCCCTCTTTCCTTATGCCAGACCCCACACACACACTGCTGGTGGATGAGCTGGAAGGGGCTTCTGGGGGTCTGACAAACCAGGGAGGAGGCTTCTTGGGACCACCCTCAAAGGTTCTACAAGCCCAGGGGTGGACTTGGGGGTGGATCCTACTGCCCGGGCCAGAGCGTGAACCTTCTTTTTTCTCCTCGTGTGTTGTTGTGTATTTTCTCTCTCTTCCAGACAAAAGTGAGCCCAAAAACAAAGGCAAAAAGAGACAGAAGAAGCCAAAGACAGAACCACCACACGTGGGCACTTAGTGGCACTGGCACAGGAGCCGGGGCAGGGCGGTGGGTGAGGAGCAGGAGCTCTCCATGGCGCCGGTCGGCGCCATGGAGAGCTCCTGCTCCTCTCCCACCGCCCTGCCCCGGCTGCATCATCCCCAAGTTTTCCACCCCCACCAAAATTGCACAATTTCCCCCTCCCTTCTTCCCTGTTCCTTGATTTTTGAAGGCAAATTTACAGCCTGCGAAGCATTTCCTCTGCAGAGAGGAAAAAACGCAGCACAGCGCAAGTGAAAGTCGCAACCGACCTTAATCTGCAGCATCCAAAGCTGTTCCCCTCGGGGCTGGGTGAAGCAGAGCTGCCCTGGCTGCTCCTTCTCCCCGCCTTTTCAAGCCTTCTCCAACCTTCCTCTTCCTCCAGATGGGTGGGATGAGGTTGGACACCCCCCTTCCAAGGGGCGGTCTTGCCCCTTCCCCAAGGGCTGAGGTTTGCTGTTGCCATCACGTCCCAGTGGGTGCTGCTGGGTAGGGTCCTCCATCCTTCAACCACCAGGCTGGGAGCCTGCTGGGATCCTGGCGTTCAGCACCACCCCCAACACGACCACTGGGGCCAAATCCTGCCATCCTTGGGCTTGAGGAGCTCCCCTTCCCAGCAGGAATTCGGGGTGCTCATCAGGGGTGTCCGCGCTCCGTGATGCCGGAGCGAGCCCCAGGCAGGGGCTGCTGCTGCCTCCTGCATTCTCCAGCTGGAAGGAGCAGCTCCCCAACCCCCAGCTTAAATAAGGCACAATCTGGGGGTGCTGATCCTGACCCCATGTTGGTGCACCCCTCCAAGCCCGCAGGGATCAAGGCCACGAGTCCCATGTGTCACTTTTATCGTGTATTTGACTTAAAATTGTGCCCCAGCCGCCAGCATCTCCGCTCCTGGGGTCGGAGCCCCCTCCCCGTCCCTACCCTAAGTGTGGGCAGGGGGAGGCCAGAGCTGGCAGTGGGCTCTGGGGGCTGCACAGCCCCTTCGTAGGGAGAGCGCTGGGTGTCAGCATCGAGCTGGTCCCAGGAGCCAGCTCGAAGCCACCGCGGGGCCATCAGGGCAGCTCCGGCGGCTCCTCCGTCCCCGTCCTGTCAAATAAACGAATTAACCCTCCCCCAGCCTCCGGCCTCCCTGCTTTCATTTCCACGAGGAGCTGCAGGAAAGGGGTGGGGGCATCGGTTGTGGCCGTGCTGGCACCCCTGTTTCCCCTGGCCACATCGTGGGCACAGCAGCCTGGCTCTCTGCCAGCTCCTGGCACTGGCAAGGGTGTGGGAACAGCTCTGAACCCCCAAGCCAAGACCCTCCAGCAGCCACGACCCAGCCCCTAGGGTGGCCCTGGGGTGGAAGGGGAAAGCAATAATGGCACCAGACCCATAACCTGCAAACAGTGCCCACAGCGTGGCTCCCAGCAGCGTGGGCACCATGCCCTGGGCCCCAGCACTGAGGGGCGTGGGGAAAGGTTTCATGTTTAAGGCATCACCAGCACCACCAGCACCACCAGCATCACCAGCACCACCAACATGAATTGAGGCCTGAGCCAGTTCCTGGAGGAAGTGCCAAGCAGGACCTGGCACCCCACAGGGCACAGGAGGAGCTCTGTGGCTTCCAGGAGCCAGCTGGCAGCCATGGCCCAGGTGCAGCTGCATCACCTGGTCCTGGTGAGGGCACAACCACAGCAGCACAGCCCTGTGGCAGCTCTGCTGCTTCCCTGGGGGCTGGAGCCCCCCACTCAGCAGGCAGCACAGCTCTGGGGTGCCACAGTGCCCCCAGCAGCTTCTCTGCACCAGGGGTCAGAGCGTTCCCAGCCCTCCCTGTGGTGACCAGGATGGCAGCAGGGTCCCCATGGCTGTGTGAGCAGCCTGGCACATAGGGGCACCGGTATGCTCCCTGTGCCGGGGGAAAATCCTCCACTCCCAAGATGTGTGGGCACCCCATGCCCAGGGGAGCTCTGTCTCCCATGCCAGCCTGTGCTCACCTCTGTGGCTGTCCCCTCCTGGGTGACTCAATCTAGGTCAGTCTGGGCAGTGCCCCTGTATCAGCTGCCCACGGTGGCTCCCTGCCCCCTCCAGGCAACTGCCTGCACTGGGTGCCCACCCCCAGCACCACTGCCTCCAAGTCACCCTCTCCCCTGCACCCTGGGCCTGATCCTGACCCAGCACACAGCCTGGCAGCTATAGTGCCCCCAGCTGTGGTGGGTGCCCATCACAGGCAGCTCTCCCAGCCCCACAGTGTACCCCCCAGCTAGGGAGCTGGGCACCTCGGGTCAGGCCGGATCCTGCCAAGCTCCGCCTGGGACACAGCCCCCACCCCGGTCCCCAGGGGCTTGTCCCACGGCTGGAGCAGCCAAATCCAAGCCTGGCTCCCTATAAATAGCCGGGATGTGGGGAGGGGGGAGCCTGCTTCCCAGCACGGGGGTGGCGGTGGAGGGGGACCCTCTGGGCTGTGGAGAATGGGAGGGATCGGTGCCAGCCTCGCTGCCCACGCTGGGGGTTGCGAGGAGCTGGGCAGAGAAGAGCCAAGGGGAGGGGGGGGTCGGCGGGGGGAGGGGCTTGGCTGGGGGAGGGCTGCGTGTGGAGGGTGGGTTTGTGTGTGTGAGACATTTCTGGATCACGTGTGAAACTTGATCTCCCCATAGTGGGCTCCGAGGAGAGCAAAAAGATACAAACTCTTGGTTTTGAACCATTTTTGCCTTTGTTTTTCTTTTTCCCCTTCTCTCTCTCCCCCTCCCCACCCCCTCCCCTCCCCTCCAGCACTCCCCCACCGAGGGCTTCGGCGCCTGCCGATAAAAGGCTCCGAGGGAGGAAATGCCAAAATCGCAGCGTTCGGCTCCGCGCTGAGCACCCCCTGACCCACCCCGGCGAAGATCGGCGTCCTCGGCCCTGGCATCCCGCTCCTGCCACCACCCCCGTGCCATGCGGGCACTCAGCCTCGGCCTGGTGGCCCTGACCTGTGCCACGACCGCTCTGTGCGCTGCCGGAGCCCAGCGCCGGGCACTCGAGGGGGCAACCGCCGGCGATACCACCGGGTGCAGCACGGCCACTGCAGCTACACCTTTGTGCTGCCCGAAGCCGACCCACCGCCGTGCCAACCCGTGCCCGGCCCTGCCAACGCGCTGCTGCAGCGGGACTCACCGCTTGGCACCGCTCACGCCGGCCACGGGGCCGCCCAGCGCCTGCGGCACCTGGAGAGGATCCTGGAGAACAGCACCCAGTGGCTGCTGAAGGTAGGGCGAGGGGTGGGTGAGGGGCAGCGGGGTGGCATGGGCAGGGGTCTGCCACCCGCTCCCGCGTGTGCAGCATCCCCACTGCAGCTCTCTGCCTGCTGCAGGGCACTGGGTGCGTTGGGTGCCCACCCGGAACCACCGCATCCAAGCCACCCCCTGCAAGCTGGGCCGGATCCTGACCCATCTGCACCAGACACTGTCCCCTCGGGAGGGATGGGTGCTGCAGCTCACCAGGGCTTCCCACTCTGGCTGTGTCCCCTCTGCCTTCCCTGCCACAGCTCCCCATGATCCCACCTGTGCCAACTGTGCTGGGCATCCCCCAGGGCTCAGCACGTCCCTCTCTGGGTCAGGATGTGGCCCTGCTGGCTTTTGGGAAGGGCTTTGGCAGGCATCGGAGCACAGGACCTTAGAGCAGGAGTCACCAAAACCTCTCCAGCTTCATCTTCTTCCCTGCTTTGGGCTTATGCAGAAGCTCTTGGAGCCTGGCAAGAGTCCGAGTGGCACCCACAGCTCGAGGGTGGCCCTGTGGGGTGCCTACACCAGAAGGGCTAAGTGCCCACGGGGGTGCCCCCACTCCGGGCTCTCCTTACCCCTGCTGCCCAAGGCAGGAAGCGACGTTTCCTTCCCGAGGGCTCGGACGGAGCCTGCGTCAGACCCAGGGATAGCTCCCGGACGGCTCATCCCAAGGGACAGCCCTGCGAGCCCTGCGCCCTGGGTGCCTGTGCTGACCAGAGGCCGAGCAGCTTGTCCCCACATGCCACTGACCCTCCAGTCGAGCGACATCGCCAGCACAGCCCCATCCACGTCCTGGTGTCTCGCTGGGCTGCCACAGGACCTGCCCACCCCTGCACCCCCTTGCTGGATGAGGCCCCCAGCAGAGCCAGTGGTGCTGGGAGGCAGTGTGTGCTGAGCTCCTGCAGCACTCAGGGCTGGCTATGGGGACAGATGCACTGAGCAAGGCTCCTGGGGGTGGCTCATGCCAGCCACACTGTTTAGGGAGCCTCTCCTATCTGGGGGGGGGGCTGTGTCCTAGCAGCAGGGACTGTGTCCTGTGTCCCCTCCCCCCAGCTATTCGAGTTGATAAATCCCTCAAAGGCTGGGAAAACGCTGAGCCAAGGCTCTGCTGGACGCCTCTGGGGTGTCACAGAGGGACCAGACAACACTTGGCTGGTGGCAGCAAATCTCCATCACTGTGGGACCTGCAGGGTCTGCTGGGCATGCACAGGCCAGGAGTCCCTGCAGCCTGGGATCCCTGTGCCCTGGGGTCCCTCCAAACTGGGGTCCCTGCAGGATCCTATCCCACCCCATCCCTTCCTTCCTGTTCTATCCCATATCATCTACCCCATGCTGTACCACCCATCCCACCCCATGCAATCTCATCCCAACCCCTCCCCTCCCATCCCTCTATCCCACCCCACAGCGTGGCTCTGCCGCTGGCAGGAGCTCCCAGCCCTGGTTTCCCCTGGCTTTCCGTGGCGCTCCGGGCTGGAGCAGGGCTGCCCAGGCTTGTTTTGGTCCTGCTCCAGGCCTGAACAAACAAGCTGGGGGCTCGCAGGAGGCATCAGATTCGGGGACAGATTATCAACAGTGTCACATCCTGCCTGCTCTGCCCTGGCCCTGGGGCCTGGGGGGACCTCAGGATGCAGGGACCTTAGGGAAGGGACGCCAAGGGCCAGGATCTGAGGCTCCACCTCCAGCCCTCCCCATGCCAGCCTGACCTTTTCCATGGGTGGGAGCTGCCCTCGGGCCCCGAGCTGTGTTTGTCTGAAAAGGTTACAACAATAAAGCAAGAGAGGGAGAAAGGGACAAAAGGGAGAAAAATGAGGAAAGAGGGAAGGGAGGAAAATGAGGAAAGGGAGGAAAGAGGGAAGGGAGGAAATAGGAGCAAAGGGAGGAAAGGGGAAGGGGGGAAAGGGAGGAAATGAGCCTGTGGAGCAGCAGGGACGTGGTTGAAGGGAAACTCTCCAGCAATCACTCGGCTCGGGGAAATGTTTTCCAGACGCTGCTCTCTGACCTTTCTCTGCTTCCTCCCCTCGAGCACAAGGAAAAATCCCTTGGGAAGCAGGGTGCAGGCAGTGTCAGCCCTGAGACCCTCCTGCCCCTGCTGGGGTGATGGTTTCACTGCTGATGGGTCTGGGGAGGAGGGAGCAGGGTCCCAGCACTGCCAGAGAGATTCCATAGTGCAAACAAGTGCAGAGCAGAGCCCTGAGCCTGGTCCTGCTCCTGTGCTGCACATCCCAGCCCCACTCATCCCAGCACCACTGTATACTGGCCATGCCACCCTGCAGAGCAGCATCCCACCTCATCCTGTCCTTCCTGGTCTCCATTCCCATGAGATCTGATCCTCAGCCCCCTGAGATCTGGTCCCCAACCCTGCTGAGATCTGGTCCCCAGCCCCTGAGATCTGGTCCTCAGCCCCACGAGCTCTGATTCCCAGCCCCACGAGGTGCACAGGGCCACAGGACTCTGCCTGGTGCCCCAGGACGAGGCGGTGGGCAGCGTGGGGACAGTGGGATCGGTGGTGCGGATGGAGCTGGGCAGCCCCCATCCCGTTGGACTCTCGGGGGCTGCTTTCCCAGCGTGGGCGGCAGGGGCCCCTTCCGCTCCCCATGGTCCCCTGCCAAGGGTCTGTGCCCCCGTGGAGGCTGTGGCCCTGGGGAGGGGACGAATGGGAACCTCATGGTGGGGCTGCCAGAAATAGAAAAGCCTTTGGGAAAGGCTCCAGGGGCTGGGAAAGCGGAAGCCACATCCCAGCTGTGTCCGCAGCCACCTCCAGCCCCAGCCCCGAGCACTTCCCTGTGCTGGACACCCTCCTTCCCCAGCTGCTGGTGGCCTTCCATCCTCCACATCCACACCCCAGGGTCTGCCAGCCGATGCCAGTGCTGGTGCCAGTGACAGCTCTGATGTCAGTCACTCCCTGTCCCGCTGCTTGGCAGAGAGGTACCCAACCAGGCAGCAGTCCCAGCTTGCCAGCATGCCTGGGCAAACACAAGCCTGTGCCAGATCCCAGCTGCCATCACAGCTCTGGAATCTTGGCAGCCAGTGCCAAGGCTGCTCCTCTGCAGCAGCACAGCCCATGGGCAGCTCGCCCTGACCTCCTGATAAGCTTCAAAGGGCCCTGAGATAGGTTGTGCCACGCTGTAAAGGCACCCAGGGCTGTGCCAAGTGGTGCCAGGCTTGGTCTGGGTCCTGAGGGAGGACCTCAGAGCAGTAACATGCAGCAGTGCACTGAGCACTGGAGAGCTGTGCAGATGCAGAGTGGCCTGAAGCATCCCTGTGAGGAGCAGAGGCTGAGAGCCCTGGGGCTGAGAGCCTGCAGCAGAGCAGCCCCAGAGGGGAGCTGAGCAATGCTCAGCAAGAGCTGAAGGAGCTGGGGGGGCAAGAGGCTGGGGCCAGGCTCTGCTCAGTGGTGCCCAGGGACAGCACAAGGAGCAATGGGCACAGAGTGGCAGCCAGGAGGTTCCCTGAGGAGAGAGTTTTTTGGTGTGAGGGAGCAGAGCCCTGGAGCAGGCTGCCCAGAGAGGTTGTGGAGTCTTCTGGTGTGGAGAGTTTCCAACCCCCCTGGGCACTGTGCCCCTGGGCAAGCTGCTGTGGGTGCCCTGCTGGAGCAGGGGCTTGGACTGGGAGAGCTCCAGAGGTCCCTTCCTACCTCTCCACGCTGGGATGCTGTGAGATTCTGTGACCTGGTGAGCTCCCCAGGTGCCCCCACACCCACACCCCTGCTCCGCTCCACAGCTGGAGAGCTACATCCAGAGCAGCAGCAGGCCCGGGCTGGCGGAGCTGCGGCAGACGGCGGTGCGGAACCAGACAGCCTCCGTGCTGCAGCTCAGCAGCTCCCTGCTCAACCACAGCGCCGAGCAGAGCCGCAAGCTCACCCACGTGGAGGCACAGGTACCCTGCCCCCATGGCCCTCTGGCCCTCTGGCCCACTGTCCCCATGGCCCCGTGTCCCTGTGTCCGTATCTCCCTGTGTCCCCACGTCCCTGCATCCCAGTGTCCCCGCTAGGGCTGGACCTGTGGCAGGTGGCACAGTTCCTCTGCTCCTAGAAGCAGTTTGCTGCCCTGAAGCAATGCCAAGCTTGGATGTACCCCACGCAGCAGGGCTGTGTGCTGGGCAGCCACCGTGCCCGGTGGCACCAGGGGCACAGCATGCATGGCAGTGTGGGCTCACCCCAGCTCTGCCCTGTGTGCTGGGCAGCCACCGTGCCCGGTGGCACCAGGGGCACAGCATGCATGGCAGTGTGGGCTCACCCCAGCTCTGCCCTGTGTGCTGGGCAGCCACCGTGCCCGGTGGCACCAGGGGCACAGCATGCATGGCAGTGTGGGCTCACCCCAGCTCTGCCCTGTGTGCTGGGCAGCCACCGTGCCCGGTGGCACCAGGGGCACAGCATGCATGGCAGTGTGGGCTCACCCCAGCTCTGCCCTGTGTGCTGGGCAGCCACCGTGCCCGGTGGCACCAGGGGCACGGCATGCATGGCAGTGTGGGCTGACAGCAGCTCTCCGTGCCGGGGCAGGTGCTGAACCAGACGCTGCGCATCGAGATGCAGCTGCAGGAGAACTCCCTGTCCACCACCAAGCTGGAGAAGCAGCTGCAGCTGCAGACCAACGAGATCCACAAGCTGCAGAGCAGGAACAAGTAGGGTGACTTGGGGACCCCCTGGACCCCGGGGTGAGACCCCAAGCCACCCTAGGAGTGGCTGCACCTTCAGAGGGCCTTGAACCCCCCAGGAGCTGGCTTGGGGTCCTGGGGGTGCTGCAACCCCAGGCCTTTGGTTTCTCCAATCAAGCACAGCCCAGGAGTGCAAACTGGGGGGAATGGGAGGGGATGGGAACGGCTCTGGGTGTCAGGGCACGGCAGCTGGGTCTGGGTCCCCTGTGCCCCCCACTCCCTGGCTGGCATAGCCCCCCCTGGTCACGCCTGCCTCCCCCTTGCAGCATCCTGGAGGTGAGGGTGCTGGAGATGGAGACGAAGCACCAGGCGGAGCTGGCAGGGGCCCGCTCGGAGAAGGAGAAGCTGCAGCGCCTGGTGAGCAGGCAAAGTGGCACCATTGAGGAGCTGGAGAAGTCACTGCTGGCCACCAGTGCCAACAGCAGCCTGCTCCAGCGCCAGCAGCTCCAGCTCCTGGAGTCAGTGCAGAGCCTGGTGCAGAGCCTGGTCGCCCAGGGCAGAGGTGAGCCCAGGAGGGCAGGGTGCAGGCAGTAGCAGGGCTGCTCGCCCTCCTGAGAGGGTGCCAGGGTGCTGTGCCAGTCCCTCTGCTGGGCTCAGCTGTGGATGGCTTCACCCCAAAACTGAGCCAAGGAGCAGCAGAGCTCCCACAGGAGGGTCCCTGGCCCAGTGCCATCACAGACCAATAGAACAGGTTGAGTGTGGTTGGAAGAGACCTTTAAGATCATGAAGTCCAAGCATCAACCCAGCACTGCCAGGGCACCACCAAGCCACGGCCCTCAGCACCACAGCTCCAAGGCTTTAAAACCCCTCCAGGGATGGGGACTCCACCACTGCCCTGGGCAGCCTGGGCCAGGTCTTGACAAGCCTCAAGGGGAAGAAATTGTTCCTCATGGCCAACCTAAACCTCCCCTGGGGGAACCTGAGGCCGTTTCCTCCTGTCCTGTCCCTTGTTCCTTGGGAGAAGAGCCCAAGCCCCACCTGGCTCCAGCCTCCTTTCAGGGAGCTGTAGAGAGCCAGAAGGTCTCCCCTCAGCCTCCTGTTCCCCAGGCTGAGCACCCCCAGCTCCCTTGGCTGCTCCTCACCAGACTTTGTTGCCCTTCTCTGGACCTTCTCCAACACTTTGATTGGAGCTTTGGACATCCCCAGACTTAAGCTGGCACAGCCCCAGGACACCAGCCCCTTCCCCAGCCCTCGGGAGATGGTGCAGGAGAAAGAAAAGCAATCAGTGGGCACAAAAGCATCCAAGGGAGAGGGGAAGGGCAGCAGAAGCTGGCAGGGCTGTGGGACTGGTGGGGGTTTCTTCCATCTCACCATGCCCTCTGCCACAGCCCAGCTGCCCAGGCAGGAGCAGCTCTTCCAGGACTGTGCTGAGGTTCTCCGGGCAGGCATCCATTCCAGCGGGGTCTACACCCTCCACATTGCCAACCTCAGCGAGCCCAAGAGGGTGAGCACAGCCCAGAGAGGGCTCCCACCCCAGCACCCCAGGCTGCTGTCAACCCCAGTGCCACCCACCGCCACCCACCAGCCATGCCACGGTGGCTATCCCTATAGGATGGGCACATGCCAACCTCTCTCCTGGTGCAGTTGTTGCCATCCCACCTGCCCATGGAAGCTGAAGGAGGGGGGTGGTGTAAAATTGATTTTAGAGGCACCCCCACCTCTGAGCACCATGCCCCAGCCCTTGCCCATGGCTATGGAGGGCGAGTACCCCCTCCTTTCAGCCTGGCACTGGGCACACCACCTGCTCACCAGCTCCTCTAGCACCCATGCAGCACCCTTGCTGAGCTGCCCAGCCCTGGGGACACACACCCCCAGTTGCCCAGCCAGGGCCGTGTCTGAGGGGGATGCACCCTGCTGCCCAGGTGGTGCCAGCCCCGGGGGGATGCACCCTGTTGCCAAGGTGGTGCTGGCCCTGAGGGGTGTTGCACCCTGCTGCCCAGGTGGTGCCAGCCCCGGGGGCTGTTGCAGCCAGCTGCCCAGGTGGTGGCAGGCCTGGTGACCGCAGGTGTCCCTGCTGCAGGCGTACTGTGACATGGAGACGGAGCGCGGGGGCTGGACGGTGATCCAGCTGCGTGCCAACGGCAGCCTCAGCTTCCAGCGGAGCTGGAGGGAGTACAAGCAGGTCTGCACCCACCCCGGGCACCCTTGGGGCACCCTTGGGCGCCCCTCTCCCCTTCACCAGTCTCGTTGCTTTGCCAGGGCTTTGGGGACGCAGCTGGGGAGCACTGGCTGGGCAATGAGGCTGTGCACCTCCTGACCAGCCGGGCACCCTATGCCCTGCGAGTCGAGCTGCAGGACTGGGAGGGCACCCAGGTCTATGCCCACTATGGGAAATTCCAGCTGGGAAGCGAGAAGCAGCTTTACAGGTAGGAGAAGGGAACCATGGGGGTGGCCTCAGACCTTCTCATACCCAGCTGTGCCCTGGCTGCATGGGCAGTGGTGGCCGTGGGCAAGGGTTGGTGTCCCAGGGAGGTGTAGGATCAGAAGGAGCTTCACTGGGATTCCTGGGGGGATCATGGCTCAGGCAAGTGCCAGAGGATGTCACTGTGCCCCCTGCTCTCTCTTCTCCCCCTGGGCTCCTGGGAAATTCCACCAGGGCAGTGGGATTCACCAGCCCAGCTGGGCACAGCGCCATGGCCTCCAGGCACTGCTAAGGGGGTGGGCATCCCCCAGGCTGCTGTGCTGATGGCTGAGGAGGGACAGAATCATGGAATCAGTGCTGGGAGGCACTCATGGTGGCCATGCTGAACTGGGTGGCACTGATGATGGCCATGCCATGCTGGGCTGGGCAGAGCAACACCGATGGTGGCCGTTGCCATGCCATGCTGGGTCAAGCCATGGTGGACCGGATGGCACTGACGGTGACCATGGTCATGCTACGCTGAGCTGGGTGGCACTGATGGTGGCCACGGCCACACCACGTGGGTGGCAGGCTGTCACTACAGGACTACAGTGGCACAGCTGGGCAGCAGAGTGGCATGGCACTGCAGGGCACCCACTTCAGCACCCGCGACGCCGACAACGACAACTGCCTCTGCAAGTGTGCCCAGATGCTGTCGGGAGGTGAGCGGGGCGGGGGAAGGACACCCACGCAGCAGCCGTGGGTGCCCACCCAGGAGGCCACCCTCTCAGCCTGCTCTCTCCTCGGCAGGCTGGTGGTTCGATGCCTGTGGGCTCTCCAACCTGAATGGGATCTACTACCCTGCCCGGCACAACGTCCGCAAGCTCAACGGCATCCGCTGGCACCACTTCCAGGGGCCCAGCTACTCCCTGAAGGGCACCCGCATGCTGATACGGCCTGCCAGCTTCTAGCCTGCCAGCCTGGCATGCAAGGAGGGGTCCAGGAGAAAGAAGGGACTGCTGGGGGAGGCTGAGCCCTCCCAGGAACCTTTCCCCCCACCCCATTTTGGTTTTGTTCTTACTTCTCCCCTCTGCAGGCAGCTTGCAGCTCACCCAGCGGGGCTGTGGCACAGTGACCGTGCCAGAGGGGCCCAGGGGCAGTGGCAGGGTGTCCTGCTGGCCTTGAACTCTGACACCCACCCAAACCCACCTCAGCTTCTCACCCCATGCTGCTGCTGGGCCTCAGGTTTTTTTGCCCCAGAGCCGGGGGTCTGAGGAGCAGGGGGTGTCTTTGGGGACCCCGCGGGGACCAGCCCCGGGCTGGCACCGGCAGGTAAGGGAAGGCACTGGGGGACTGTGAACAGTACCCTGGAGAGGGGCGAGGGACATCAGGACATTTGTCTTCCCCGTGAGGACAGTGGGACCCCGCTGGCAGGGTTCTGGCACCGGCACCACCTGGGCACAGGGCAGCGAGGAAGCTTCTGACGCCCTGCCCTCAGCGCTGGCCCGAGGCATTCGCTAATTAACGCTGATTAAAGCCCTGAGGTGGTTGGCACCGCCAGGAGATACTCATCGGAGTTAACAAACGGAAAACAAAGGCTGGGGGCGGGGGGGGCTGCCCGGGAACCTCCCCTGCCCCAGTGAGGATACCACAGGCAGCAACCATGCCAGCACCTCCGGCACCCCCAGTACCTCCTGACACCCCCCAGTACTCCCCGGCACCTCCAGCACCTCCCAGCGCCTCCAACAGCCCCCAGCACCCCACACCCTGCCTGCACCTGGGCGGGGGCTGTGTGCCAGGTGGGTGGGTGGCTCCCACCCTAGGGTGCTGGGCCTGGCTCCCCAGACTGGGGTGATACTGGTTGGCTCCTTCTCCCCACTGCCTGCCTGCACGCAGGGCATCCATGGGAGGAGTGAGGGCAACGGGCACCCTCAGATACTCCAACCAACATCAGAGCCACCAGCTGGCAGCTGCCAGGACAAGTGAGAGGGAGGGCTGGGGGTGCACAGGCACGTTTGTGACATGCATGTACACACACACATGTGCACATGGCCATGCATGCTGGGCCACACATGCAGGTGCCCATGCACGCACGAGCACAGGGTGCCCCGGATGGCCTCTCAGGCCATGGCACACCAGGACACAGCAGCTGCCCAACCTGTGCCAGGACAGGGGGGTGCTGGTGGTGCCCCTCCCTTTGGCAATAGCAGCAGGTTCAGAACAAGCCCTGGCCATGCCAAGCTGAGGAATCTGGCAGCACAGATGGGCACAGCTGCTGGGATCCAGCTCCCCCAGAGCTTTCCCTGAGGGTGAAGCCTGTCTCTGAGTGGGTGCCCTGGGTGCCAGTCAACCCCTGGGTTCTGACACTTGGGGGAAGCACCCAGCAGCACCCCACGTACTGGCATTGGGGATCCCTTGGGTGTGTGCTTCCTCTCCAGCCCAGTTTGTCAGCCTGACTCATGGGCCAGGCATCATGCCCACATCCTGTCCACTGGGATCTGCTCACTGGGATCTGCCCACTGCATCTTGCCCACCACAATCTGCTCACCACATCCTGCCCACCACAGCCTGGGCAAGCCAGGCCCCTCTGGGATCCAGAGGGATGGTGCATGCTGGGCAGCAGCTCGGGGGGCACTCACGATGCAGGAGGAAATGCCTCAGCCACCAGCTGCCCAACCAGTGCTGAACTGGGGGCAAGCACTGGGTGAGCTGGGACTGGGCAGCACCGGCTTTGACCCCTTTGAAAATGAAAACTGCAGCCCTGGGGTGGTTGGCTGGGCCTTGCCACCAGCCCAGCACCACTGCCACGCGTGGGGCATTTGCTGAGTGATGCCCATGCCAGCCAAGCTGGCTCCTGGCACACGTGGAATCGTTTGTGCCACGGCCCCAGCAGTGCAGCTGAAGCTGGAGCAAGGCAGGTGCAGGAGAGGTGTTCAGGCAGGACCCCCTTGGTGCAGACGCTGGTGGCTTTGGTGCCACCTCCCCAGCAGCCACCTGCTGGCAGGAGACACAGCAGCAGGGCGAGGAGCTGCGGGACCTCACCCGCACGGGCGGCACCGGCAGTGCCGGGGGGGGCTGTGGTGCTGCGTGAGGCTGCCCGAGGCTGCCCGAGGACACCAGGCAAATGCTTTTCATCTTCAAAGCCTTCTCTGCTCCAGCTTTCATCCTCACCCTCCCGGGAGGTCCCTGCTGCCGCCGCCCCCAGCTCCGAATCCCGAAGGAGCCAGGATTTGGCCGAGCTCAGCAGCGCTTTGCCGGAGCAGGATGAGGAGGCTGCAGGGTGGGCATGGCGCTGTCTGCAGCACGGAGGGGGAATCCCACTGCCCCGGGCTCTGCCAGGACCTGCCAGACCCAACCACCACCCTTGCCATGCCCGCTGGGTCCCGCGCTGGCACAGCACCCATCGCTCCCACCGGCACCCAGCTGCTTGGCACCACCAGATGCTGCTGAGCACCCCGAGGGTCCTTGACCCACCCTCACTCCCACCATCAAAGCCCAAAGCCCCCAGAGCACGGAGATTTAATAAACCCAGCTGAGTTATCATCATTAGCGCTAATTATCCTAATTATTGTTATTATTTACAGTTCAAACAAGCAAAAAAACAGTAGAAATGAGGAAAAACACCAAAACCCACCATCTTCATAAATAGCAGGGCCCAGCGTGCCCAGGGCCGTGCTGGCACCCAGGAGGGGACACAAGTGTCACAGACACTCACACACACAGTCCTGGGGTGCTCAAAGAAGGGGTTTGGTTTGTCCCTTCCACACACCCCACGATGCACCCAAGTTCCCTCAGACCTTCAGAGTTGAGATGGAGGCCACCAGCACATTGTCCCCACCGTGGGCACTGTGGCCACCTCAGTGGGGCAGCTCCTTCCCAGGGGCTCTGTGCAGAGGGGAACCAGCCCCTTGCCCCCCACCCATGGATGCTGTCAAGGAATAGAGGGTCGACCACGTATGGGAACAGGCAAGGGTGTTGGGGACCGGCCACAGAGCTGGGGACACGCGTGTCCTCTGTCCTCTTGCGCTGGCCTGGCTCTCCGGTGCCAGCACAGGGATCTGATGGAGCTGGAGCCGTCAGGAAAGATGCCCGGCCACCACACCAGGGCGCTGCCAGCACCAGCGCGGCACGGGGAAGCGAACAGGTGGCTGAGTTAGAGAGTCCTGCCACCACCCAGAGGTCCCTGCCCCGTCCATCGTCACCCTGCTCACAAAACAACCCACCCCTGGTGCCGCCCTGTCGCCGCTACACGTCGGAGACCTGCTGGCACTGCTTGGCCTGGCGCAGCCCGTACAGCCACTTGATGACGCGGGCGTTGCGCTCGATGACGGAGATGCCGTAGGGGACCCTCTCGGCCGGGCGCCCCTCTGGCGTGGCGGCGCTGGGCGGCGAGCGGCCGCCCTCCGAGCTGGCGGTGCTGACGCTGTGGAACTTGAGGGACACGATGTCGGAGCTGGCACGGGCGAAGCGCTCGGCGCCTACGTCCTGCAGCTCCTCGGGGTCGAGGCCGCAGTAGTTGAAGAAGCGTTCGAGGTCGGCGGTGGCCCGCGACAGGCGGTCGCTCAGGTCCGACTTGGAGCGGTGAAGGAGCGGCTGCCGGCGGGCACTGTCGGGGCAGGCAGGCGAGCTCCTTGCCGGGGTCGCCGCCAACCTGCCTGGCACGGGGATGTGGGCACCGGTGTCACCGGTCCCTGCGGAGTCCCACAGGGATGAACGTCCACCCTGCGCACGGCCACGCTGCCGGGGGGCTTGGTGGCAGCAGGGCTCTCCGGCAGCTTGCTGGCACCCTCTGCCCTGTCGGCCGGTGTCGCGGGCACCTCCGCCCTCCACTTGTGCTCCCGGCCCAGCGGGCTCTCTGCCTTGGGGAAGGGGCTGTCACAGAGGTTGATGAGGTTGTTGAGAATCTCCAGGTCAAGGGAGGTCTTCGGGCCACCGGCCTCGGCGCGGCGCGGCCCCGAGGGTGGCCTGCGGCTGGGGGTGAGCGCTGCCCGGCGTACCCCCGGGTTGAAGAGGGGCTGCTTGAGCAGTGGTGGCTTCACCGGCTCCTGCTTGGTGCTGGCGACCCGCTGGCTCTTCACGTACTTGGCCTTGTCAGCCTCCAGCCTCTCCACCGCGCTGGGCTTGCCGGCACCCGGCTGGGCGCAGCGGCGGAAGTACGCGGGGCCCTTGCGGAGGATGCGGACGGGCATGGCCGAGGTGAAGGGCACCGTCACCGCCATCCCCTGCATGGCATCGCCAGCTTGCAGCGCCTCGACCGGCATCCTCCGCGCCAGCAGCGGGCACGGCGTGGGCAGGAGGCAGGGGTGGCGGGGGGCTCAGGGGCCGCTGTTGGCTGCAAAGAGAGGGGAGGTCAGACTGAGGGGTGCTACCGATGGCTGCCCGCTTGCGCTGCCCGCTTGCCCTGCCCGCTTGCCCGACCCCCTGCCCGCGCCGCGGCCTCGCCGAGCAGACAAAGGCTTGCCCGGGGGTGTGCGGAGCCGCACCGGCTGCGCCAGCTGCGCCGCGATTCCTATTTGAAGGCAGGGACCACGCCTCCGCCGGCCGCCGGGGCCTCCGCCAAGCCTTGCCCCCGCCAATCCGCGCAGCCAGCCTGCTTCAAACTGCGACCCGGCCAATCGGGCTGCCGGGAACAGCACCCCGGCTTCGGCGAGGGGCACCCCGGGGAGCCCGCGCCGAGTGGAGCGGGGCGGGGGGAAGGTGGCCTGGCAGCCCCTCGTCGTCTCCTTCCACCACCACCCACCCCCGCCCCGCGCGGCTATGCGAGCATCACCCCTGCCCACCGGAGCATTGCTTGCACCTAGGAGTGCAGTGGCCTAGCCCTGAGACTGCATTGCTTGCGCTCAGGGGTGCAGCCCCTAGACAAGGGGGTGCGTTGTCTGCATCCAGAGGTGCATCACCCCCTCCCAGGGCTGCAGGACCCACATCAAGGGGTGTATCATACACTCCCAGGGATGCATCACCCGTACCCACACTTGCATTACCCACACAAGGGGTGCAATCCCCGTGCCCCCCAGGTGCACCCCTGCCCCACTCACCCACTGCTGCGCCAGGCTGGGGTATTTGGGGTTCCTTTCCCTGCCGCTCCCTCAGCTCCCAGCCCCCTTGCAGGATCTGGGGCTGCTCCCGGGCTCATTACCCCCACTCCGGAGCCTGCTGGGAAGCCCTGCTGGGGTTTTCCACCCGTTCCTCCCTGGCTGAGGTGTGCCAGGAGCTGTGCTCCCCATGTCCTTGGTTCCCCGCCAACCCCAACAAGAGCAACCTCCCACCCCAACGGTCGCAGGCAGCACTGCCCCGCCCACAGCGGGGGGGTACCCAAACCAGCCGTGCACCCCTCTGCAGCCCCCTGCCCGGTGACTCTAAATGCTCCTGCCAGGGATGGCCACAGCCAGAGGGTCTCAAACACACTGAGGGGCTCAAGAAGTTCTGGGGTATGTGTTGGGACACAGGATTGGACTTGCCAACCCACCCCCCTCCAGTCCTCTTTCCCAAGCCGCTCTGAGAACCCCCCCGGGGTTCCCCAGGTCCGGGCACAGGGCAGCCCTGGGGAGCTAAGAACGAGCCCTGGGACTCACCAGGTACTGTGATGGGCACGGCAGGGGTCAGCGTGCTGTGGTCCCACTCCCTTCCCACGGCACCGTCAGCCACTCACCTGCCTGCACAACTTCCTGGGTGCCACCCAGGGCCCGGCCCAGTGGGCGGCAGGAGCCAGACTTGGCACCCACAGCACTGTGCTGAGCCATGGCTGCACTGCCTGAAAGCCCACATGTGCCTGCCCGCAGGTCCTAGCCTCCCAAAACCTGTACCAAACGGGGTCCCCAGCCCCTCAAAACCTGTACCAAAGAGGGGCCCCAGCCCCCCATTCGTACCCAACAGGGTCCCCAGCCCCCTGGAATCTGTGCCCTAACGGAGTCCCTGCAGAGCAGCCCCCCCAAGGCACATGGTGCACTGGCCTGATGCGCTGTGACGGGCAAGTGGCCCGGTGGAGACTGCCTGTCCCCGTCCCCTGCCCTGGGGGCACAAGCTGCCTTCTGACCTGGAAAGTGTCTGCGGGGGGTCTGGCCAGGCACGGAGACAGCTGGGGATGATCCCAGCGCCAGCGCAGACCCCTCCTTCCTGGGGGTGGATTTTGCACCCCTCTGCGGGGAGCCCAGTGCTGAGCTGCCCTGGGGACAGAGCTGGCAGTGCAGGTCACCAATGTCCTTGCTGGGCAAGGACAGGGGCAGGCAGGGCTGTCAGGGACCCCCTCAAAGCCATGCTTGCAGCCCCCATGGGGAGCAGTGCAGAGATGGCGTAAGACCCAGATTGGTGGGCAGGGATGGCTGCCAGCCAAGTGCCCCTGTGGTAGTGCCCATTTGGTCCACACTGCCCACACCCCACAGCAGCACCCTGCCAACAGCCAGTCCCCTGCCCTCAGACCTTGTGGCAGGCTTAGGGAGGGCTTCCCGGGTTGGCACAGGGGTGTAAATGAAGCCCCTCTCCCCCTGGAACATTTCCAGTGTTGGGCACTGCAGTTGAGCTCGGTGCAGTGCCAGAGGCTCAAGCTCAACCCCCAGGGGCACACCATGGAGGGGGTGGCTGTTGGGGCACAGGGACAAGGAAACAGGGCCCCTCAGCACAGCCATTTGTGGCCAGTGTGGGCTCCCCTCCCCTGGCCAGCAAGGGCAGACAGACGGACAGACGGGCACAACCTGCTGCTCTGCATTCCTGTGGCACTGAGCAGCCTGCCCTGGCAAGGCCATGCTGAGCTGCCCTCCAAACAGCCACAAACCCACAGCAGCATTAGCCCATGCCCCAAGCCCTGCCAGAGCATGGGGGCTCCAGTGCCAAGCTGGCAGCCCCACTCATGCCAGGCAGTGCCCAGCCCTGGCCCTGGCTCCTCTCCCTCCTGGTGTGGGCAGCCCAGCTGAGCACGCTTGGCACACCAGATCACCTCATGCCCGGAAAGCTGTGCTGGGAGGTGTCCGCTTGTGCCTCCCCTCACTGGCTCACCCAGCCTCACATCGCTGGCACAGGACTGGCACAGGGTTGGCACCACCTCCACCACTTACCTGGGTGAGCTCTGAGATGTGGGAGCCTCCTTGGCACCTCTCAGCTGGCACGCTGCTTCTGCTGGAGCTCGTCCCAGTGGCGTCCCTGTGTCCTCTGCCACCTCTTCCCCTTCTCCCTGTGGGACGGCAGCTGGTGGGGTGACGGAGCAGCTCCTGCTGAGTCAGAGCCAGGTGAGGACATCCTCCAAGCAGCTCAGCTCTCACATGGCACTGAAACCACCGGGCATTCCTCCATGCCAGGCTGTGTCACACAGCGTGACTCTCGTGGGTGACATCCTGGCTGCCGGCTCAGGCCGCGGTGCCAGTCAGGAGGTGTGGATGCGTGGCCTGAGGTGCTCACACTGCCAGAGCCAAAGCACTTCTGGGCACCCCCTGCTTGCTGCAGGCAGAGGATCTTGATATCTGATCAGGGCTTCATGGAGAAGGGACAATTGCCATCCCTGCCAGGGGCAGGGAGGTGCCACCCATGTGCCACTGGCATGGACTCTCCCTCCTTCTCCATGCACCAGCAAACAACCCCCTGCAAGAACCCCCAAGATGCAGGCAAATAACACAGAGGGAGGTGACAGACAGGGGCAGGATCACCAAGCCCGCAGCCACATGGACCTGCTGGCCCGGAGCCAGCCCTGGGGTGGCTGCCTGCCCCGTGCTACGGGCACCTCCCGTGGCACAGCTCTGAGTGGTGGGGGCCAAACAGTGAGCCCACGCAGCACGGAGCTCAAGCACACATGGGTTTCAAACTGCTCTTGGAAGGAGGACAAGGACTAGATGAGCTCTGAGGGTTGGAATGGGTGGTCTTAGATAGTTGGACTGGATGGTCTGAGATGGTTGGACTGGATGGCCTAAGGTGGTTGGACTGGAGGGCTAAGGTGGTTGGACTGGAGGATCTCGGGTGGTTGGACTGGAGGATCTCAGGTGGTTGGTCTGGAGGATCTCAGGTGGTTGGACTGGAGGATCTCAGGTGGTTGGTCTGGAGGATCTCAGGTGGTTGGACTGGAGGATCTCAGGTGGTTGGTCTGGAGGATCTCAGGTGGTTGGACTGGAGGGCTAAGGTGGTTGGACTGGAGGATCTCAGGTGGTTGGACTGGAGGGCTAAGGTGGTTGGTCTGGAGGATCTCAGGTGGTTGGACTGGAGGGCTAAGGTGGTTGGTCTGGAGGATCTCAGGTGGTTGGACTGGAGGGCTAAGGTGGTTGGACTGGAGGATCTCAGGTGGTTGGACTGGAGGGCTAAGGTGGTTGGTCTGGAGGATCTCAGGTGGTTGGACTGGAGGGCTAAGGTGGTTGGTCTGGAGGATCTCAGGTGGTTGGACTGGAGGGCTAAGGTGGTTGGACTGGAGGATCTCAGGTGGTTGGACTGGAGGGCTAAGGTGGTTGGTCTGGAGGATCTCAGGTGGTTGGACTGGAGGGCTAAGGTGGTTGGTCTGGAGGATCTCAGGTGGTTGGACTGGAGGGCTAAGGTGGTTGGTCTGGAGGATCTCAGGTGGTTGGACTGGAGGGCTAAGGTGGTTGGTCTGGAGGATCTCAGGTGGTTGGACTGGAGGGCTAAGGTGGTTGGTCTGGAGGATCTCAGGTGGTTGGACTGGAGGGCTAAGGTGGTTGGTCTGGAGGATCTCAGGTGGTTGGACTGGAGGGCTAAGGTGGTTGGTCTGGAGGATCTCAGGTGGTTGGACTGGAGGGCTAAGGTGGTTGGATGATCTCCAAGGTCTTTTCCAACCAAAACAACTCTGTGGTTCCGGGGAGCTGGTGGAGGAGCAGAGCCGAGTGGAGCCCACAGGAAGCAGCTGTCTGGGTGCCCTGTGCTTGGGTAGTGTCAGTGGTGGATCCACACAAGCTCAGCTGGAAAAACACTGCCTGGTGTGGAGGGTGAGGGCAGGGCCTGCGGGCAGCTGCACCACCAGGCACCGCGGGGCTGAACCGGCACCTGGCACGTCACCGGCTGCAGTCATGCTGGGGCACCTGCCCGGGCACGTCTGGCTGCTTTGGGAGCCAGGCAGCACCCCACAGCCCCACCCTCCCTGGAAGCATCCTAGGATGGGTCTGGGGAGGGCAGCCTGGTCCCCCAGCACCCACCTCAGCACCTTGGCTGCTGCTCCTGGGGCACGGGGACAGGGCAGGGATGGGGGAATGGTATTTGGGTGTCAGAGACACAGGTGGGTGCTGGCATTGGCTCTGCACTCACCTCCCGCAGACACTCAGGGCCCTCTTCATGCCACTGCAAGGAACTTCCAGGAGCTAAAAGTATCTGCCAAGGAGCAAAAAAATGTTCTCAGAGGCCAAATCCTTCCTGGGTGCTGTGTGGAGGCAGATGCAGGTGCCCGGCAGCACCCATGGAGCAGCAAGGCTGGGGCTTGGCACAGCTTTGGCACCCCTGGGCAGGGGCACCTCCAGAGCCAGGCCCTTTCATCTTGGTGGGTGCTAATTTGGTGGGTGTTTAACCACAGCCCCTTGCTATGCCAAGGCTGTGCCATGCATTGCAATGGGGGAACTGCCCCTGTGCCACATGCCTTGAGCGAGCCTCAGCTCTGCCCCTGCCTCAGTTTCCCCATCGGTGCGCTCTGCAGAGCCACTCTGCAGGGCAGGGAGAGTGTTTTGAGGGACTTGAGGACTCAGTGGGGAAGCTCTTGCTGGGCACAGCATCCCCTTGCCCTCCCCGGGCAGAGGCAAGGATGCTGCCCGCACCCTGCCGTCCCCGCAGGCAGTAGCTCGGGGGCAGGAGCTGGGGAGGTGACAGATGGGGACACGCCGGGCGTGAGGCCTTTGTCTGTGCCGTGGCTGCGGTGACACCGACCCGCAGATGGCGGCTGCAGCCCGTGGGCAGGCGAGCACCGGGCCCTGGGGATCCGGCCCTTTTGTGGGGGTCTCACCTCCGGCAGCGGCCCCTTCCTGGCTGCCCCCCACCAGCCGTTCCTCCACTTTCAACTTGACCTGCTCCTTTCACATGGAAATGGGATGCAAATTGCCCGCGGAGGGCTGCCATCGGCCAGCGGCTGTGACCTGCCAGTGGGTCCCTGCACCCAAGTCTGGGGGGAGAGGGGGGGGTCATATCCCATCACCTGGGGCTGCCGGGGGTCTCTCAGCTGGTGGGGGGGTCCCCTTTTCCCCATCCAGGAAGAGCATCCCCACCACACTCAGCTGACAGCAGGTATTAGGGGATGGCTTTTGATGGGGTTGAGCTTCAGACCCCCACACTCCTGACCCCCAAGTGCCCTCCCACCATCCAGTCATCCCCATGGCACAGGCAGTGTGCCCACCTCAGGAGCCCCACTGCTCACCCTGCCCTGTGCTGGCTGCTTTGGGAACAGGACCCCAGCCCTGGCTGGGTGAGGAGGGGGCTGCCCTAGGCACTGGAGCCCAGCAAAGTCCCGTGGCCAGGGATGTCTCAGCTACCAAATGTCACCATCTGCCCAGGGGCCTTTGCTCACATCTGCCAGAGGGCTGGGGGCTGGAGGGTCAGCTGCAGCACGGGGAGGGGGTGGAGGAGGCAGGGCAGGCAGGGCAGACAGCACGTGTCAGGGGCATTTGGGTGAGAGGCATGAAGTGAGGGCACGGGGGTCCAGCACCCAGCACCCCCAGGCTCCCCTGCACTGTGGCCATGCCCCCTGGGAAGGGTCTCCCTGCCAGCCAAGCTGCTCCTTTGTGCTGCCAAATTAAACAGGACAATTGTTGTCCCCTCCCTGTCCCCAAACCCATTCCCATCCCTGTCCCCAAGCCCAGTTCCTGCTCCTGTTCCTACCCCCAGGGACACACAGGGACCTCCCCAGGGCCCTGTTTTCTCCCAGCACCTTGGACTTTCTCCCCTCCCCTCAGGTCCCCCAGGGCACCTGCACTGGTTCTGACTGGGACAGAGTAAATTTGCTCTGCTGAAGCTGGTGTGGGGCTGTGTGGGGGCTGTGCAGAAAACAGCACTGATCAGCAGGGGTGGTTTGGTCAGCACCCAGCAGAGCTTGCACAGCACCCAGGCCTCTTCTGCTCTTCACACCACCCTACCAGCCTGCAGACGGGGGGTGCACAAGGAGCTAGGAGGGGACATGGATGGGACCCCACCGACCAAGGGATGCTCAGCAACAAAAGCTGGGGATGGAGGAAAGGAGGACACTCAGAGGGATGCCATTTGCCTTCCCAAGTCACTGTTGGGCAACCAGAGAGTGGCCAACCACCCACCTGCCCTGGCCAGCAGTGACACCATGCCTGATAAAGGAGGTGGCTTTTGCTTCCCCTGCTGACTGGTCTTTATCTCAACCCACCAGTTCTCTCTCTTTCAGCCTTTCCACTCACTCCCCCATCCCACTGAGGTGGGGGTGAGCAAGCATCTGGGGGGTGCTGAGCTGCCTGCTAGGGTTAAACCTGGCAGCACCTCAAAACCTGCCCCTGCCAAGGGTGCCCAGCAGCCTTCCTGCAGCCCTGGGGGCACAGGGACACCCTTGTCCTCACAACCCCCAGGGACACAGGGATACCAGGGCACCCCTGTCCTCACAACCCCCAGGGACACAGGGACATCTTCGTCCCGGTGGCAGCCCCATGACTGAGGCAGCGATGGAGCAAGGAGCAGGGACAGGGTGCGACGGCTGGCTGCAAACCCCGGGAGGGACAGGGCACAAGTAGGACAGGCAGGGCAGGCAGGGCAGGCCCCTGGCGAAGGCATCCCCAGGTTTCCCAGGGCTGCAGATCGCTCCCCCAGCGACACCCGGTGGGTGCTGGGAGAAGAGCCACCATGAGGCATGCCCAGGGTGGTGCGGGGATGAGATGATCGTGCCGCCTCTGTCCCCTCCCCTGTGTCACCTCCAGGCTGGTCCGTGGGGCTCACGGCTGGGCTGGTCACCTGGTCCCCTCTCCCTGGATGTGGGATCAGAGGAGTCCGGCTCTGCAGTGCACCCGAGGTGAGACAGTCACCAGGTTTGGAGGTCCCCAGCCCAGCCTGTCACCCTGCAAAGATGCCCAGCGGGGACGGGCACCATCCCTGGGTGACACTGACACCTTCAAGAAGCAGCCTGAAATGGGTGGGCTGCAGTTCATCTGGGGCCAAGGGCAAAGTCCAGGACACCACCAGGAATAATCCCTGGCACCTGGCCAGCGATGACGCTGCAGCAAGCTCCCGGTGCCACAGCCAGGCAGGCAGCAGGCATGAGGCTGACCCTGGCACCAGCGGTACGTGGGGGGCACAGTGGAGCGGTGGCCCCCTGGGCAGGCAGTTTGAGGGCAGGAGGTGGTGGGAGGTGGCACAGTTGGACTTTGGCCACCAGGACAGGCGTTTGAGCTGAAAGGTACCCGGGACTGGTCTGTGAGGGATGAGAGGGGCTGGGTGGTGGGGAGAGGGGACCCTGTGCCCACCCCTGTGCCCACCCAATGAAAACCGGGGGCCTGCTGAGAGGGGAAGCAGGAAAAGGGGGTCCTGAATCCCTGTCCCCTGCAGCCCTGTGCCCAGGCTGACCCCAGCCCCTGCCCTATGGTGGTCCCACTGTCCCCTGGGCACTTGCCCCTCTGACCGCAAGGGTCCCCTCAGGAGTGGCACTTCCCACTCATCCCTCCAAGGACTTCAGAGCTCTTCCTTAACATCTTTCTTATCTCAGCTTTTATCTCATCACACCCTGCACGGCAGCCAACCAACCCCACAGCTCCTCTGTCACCCCAGGACCTGCTGGCACCACGCACACGCCTCCAGGAATCAGCCCTGAAAACAGCAGCTTTGGGCGGCACCACCGAGCACTTGGCAGGAGGAGGACACGGAGCTCCCCTGGCCACCCCTGGCCTCCGCCAGCTGGGAGAAGGGCGAGAAGGGGGCCAGGCCGCCACCCGTCGGCATCCGGAGGTGGTGACGTGCCCGCCCCACGTCACGGTCCCGGCGGGCAGGGCTGCCGGTTCCCTGAAGGGCGGTGAGTTCCTTTTCGAGAAGTTGTGGTGGGACCAGTTAAACCAGCAGCCTGCTTCCTGCCCGCTTCCTGCTCCGTGCTGGAGCCCCTCAGCTCCCTGCCGGAGCCCCTCCTCAAGCTCCCTGCCCGCCCCTGCCAGGCTCAGCCCTGGGAGACGTGAGTTTCCTCCTGCCGAGCTGAAGGGACGTGGGGACACGGGGACACTGGCCGCGGGGATCCCGGTGTCTGGGAGCAGGTGCCCAGGGTGGCCATGGGTGAGGCCAGGTGCCAGCTGGCTCAGCTCACCGGTAGGAGCCGGAGCCGGTTTGCAGGTGGTGCTACCGGGGCCCTTCTGCCCGGAGCCTGCTGGGCTCACGCAGGACGCTGCTGGGAGATGGGACCTGTTCGGCTGCGGTGGGAGGTTCAGGACGGACGTGGTGAGAGGTCTGGGACCTGGGAGGCTCCGTTCCCAGCAGAGCAGCTGCCCAGAGCTCTGCCACTCCACCTCCCCCCCCCCCCCCCCCCCCCCCGCGACCCCCTCCTCCCTTCCTCCCAAATACAGAGCCATCTTCACTCTGTGCCAGGCTGTGCCATGCCCTCAGGTGGGGCAGGTTCAATGTCCTTCCAAGTGCCATCCCAGCTGTGTGTCTTGTCCTCAAGAACCCCGGGATGAGGCACCAGGCAGAGCTGAGCAGGTCCCGCACCCAGTGCAGGAGGGGACAAGGGTCATCCCCACAGGGAGCAGGGGGGGTCCCTAGGGTTGGCAAGGGGCATGCCATGCCATGGGGGGGCCGTGATGTTCTCGGGTGGGGAGGAGCTGCTGCAGGAACGCAGGCAGCGGTCGCAGGGGGCCAGAGAGGGGTCTGGGGGGAGGTCAGGTCTCACCCCACCGCTGATGGAAGCCTCTCCCCACAGCCCAGGCTGCCGGCCCCGAGCCATGGCACTGCTCACCCACCTCCTGGCCTGTGCCTTTGGCATGGGCTCCTGGGTGGCCATCAACGGGCTGTGGGTCGAGCTGCCGCTGCTGGTGACGATGCTGCCGGAGCAGTGGGACCTGCCCTCCTACATCAGCATCATCATCCAGATGGCCAACGTGGGGCCTCTCTTCGTCACCCTCATGCACCACTTCCGGCCCGGCTGGCTGAAGGAGGTGGTGGTCATCTACGTGGTGGTGTCCATGGGGGTCCTGTCCTGCTTGCTGCTGGCCTTCCTCTGGGACTACACATCCCCCTGGGCGGGGGATGCACAGCACTGCCTTCCTGCTCCTCACCTTCTTCCTGGCCCTGGTGGACTGCACCTCCTCTGTCACCTTCCTGCCCTTCATGATGCAGCTGCAGCCCCAGTACCTGACCACCTTCTTCGTAGGGGAAGGGCTCAGCGGGCTGATCCCAGCCTTCATCGCCCTGGGCCAGGGCTCTGGCATCTCCAGCTGCCTCAACCACACCTTCGAGGTCAACATCACCACTGACAATGTCACCGTGGAGAGCATCACCTCCCAGCTGGAGACCCACTACTTTCCCCCAACTTCTCCCCACTGGTCTTCTTCCTCCTCATGACTGTGATGATGCTGGCCTGCCTGCTGGCCTTCTTCTTCCTCACCAAGCAGCCCAAGGTGTGGGACCTCTCCCAGCAGCAGCTCTTTTCCAGCAACATCATGCTGAGCTCCTTTGACCAGATCCCAGAGGAGGGAGCTGGCTCCCGGCTGAGCAAAGCCTGCCCGTGCCCAAAGGACGCCAAGGGGCCTGGCGACATCCTGCCGGAGAAGGTCTCCTACTCTGCGGCCGAGTTCACCTTCATCTACTTCCTCATCACCTGGGTGTCCTCCCTGACCAACGGGGTCCTGCCCTCCGTGCAGTCCTACTCCTGCCTGCCCTATGGCAACACTGCCTACCACCTGGCAGCCACACTCAGCTCCGTGGCCAACCCCTTGCCTGCATGGTGGCCATGGTCCTGCCCAGAAGGTGGGTAACAGGGCACTGCCCCGTGATGGGATCGAGGGAGAAGGCACTGCGTGGGTGGCACGTAGGGTGTCTGCGCCCTGGCAGCAGAGACACCCTCAGGAAGGAGGTTAGAATAGAACAGAATAGAACTAAACAGGTTGGAAGAGACCTTTGAGATGTTGGAATCCAACCTATCATCCGACACTCTCTAATCAACTCAACCCTGGCACCAAGGGCCTCATCCAGGCTCTTCCTAAATACCTCCAGGGATGGGGACTCCACCACCTCCCTGGGCAGCACATTCCCATGGCCAATCTCTCTTGCTGGGAAGAACTTCTTCCTAATATCCAGCCTGAACCTCCCCTGGCACAGCTTGAGACTGTGTCCTCTTGTTCTGCTGCTGGGTGCCTGGGAGAAGAGACCAACCCCCACCTGGCTACAACCTCCCTGCAGGTAGTTGAGGATGGAGCTGTTCAGCCTGTGCCACAGGTCTGTGCCCCTCACCAGGGATGTGGCAGCGTTCCCTGGCATCACTCATATGACCTTTGCAGGTCCCTGGCCCTGCTGGGCGTCCTTGTGCTGTCGGGGGGCAGGTTGGCATCGTTCTCTGGTGTCACTCACGTGTCCCTTGCAGGTCCCTGCCCCTGCTGGGCATCCTGACCGTAGTGGGGACAGGCTTTGGTGCCTACAACATGGCCATCGCTGTGATGAGTCCCTGCCCGATCCTCCAGCAGTCCCCGTGGGGAGATGTCACTATCGTAAGTCAGAGTCCCTCTCACCGGGGCCAGCCCTGGCTCCAGCTTCACCACAGCCTTCCTAATCCCCACGGTGGCTCTGCTGACCTCTCTGCCCTCCCTGCCCCACCAGGTCCTCTCCTGGGTGCTGTTCACGGGGATGCTCACCTACGTGAAGGTCATGGCCGGGGTGATCCTGCGGAGCCGCAGCCACAGCGCCCTGGTGTGGTACGGGGCCCTGGAGCAGCTGGGGTCCCTCCTGGGGGCCCTCATCATGTTCCCCCTCGTCAACATCTACCACTTCTTCCAGTCTGCCGACTACTGCAACCTGCAGTGCTGAGTGCCAGCGGGGTGGGCACCCCCTGGGCAGCTGCCTCTTGGCACCACAAATGAACCCTCCCCCGAAACCAGCGAGGGCTGGGAAGCAGCGCTGGGAGCAGGGCGGTTGCAGGCACACCTCCCTACCAGGCTGTGCCAGCTCCCTGGGCAGCTCCGTGGCTTTGTCCTCAGTGTGGGCACAGGGTGTGCCCATCACATTCAAAGCAATAGAAGGTTTTTACATAGCCCTTGGCCTTGCTGCTGCCGTGGCCCCTGTGCCAGCGAGTGTCGTGCCAGTGTCGTCATCCCCCTACCTGGGTACTGCTCAGCTGGGGCCACGTCCTATTCCTTCCCCTGGGGGTTCTGGTGTCATTTGGCATCGTGCCCCCAGAGCCCCCTGGGACCCCATGGGTGGGCACAGCCCCAGCTGCACTGAGAGGTATTCCAAGCCCCATGCCGTGGTGGAGGTGGCAGCTGCTCCTGGGTCGGTGGGTCTGCAGCCAGCTGCAGGGAGAGGGGACAAAGGCAGCTTGGGGACAAGGACTGGGGCGGGGGGTGGGCACATGGAGCTTTCACAAGGCTCCCAAGAGCAGCTGGGGAAACTGAGGCACAATGGGACTGCAGGGACCTGCCTGGCATTTGCCATCCTCTGCTCTACCCCCATCTGTGTTTTCTGCCCCCTCCCCACAGCTCTGTACCCCACTGTACCCCAGCCCCACCACACCCCGAGGCACTGGGGCTGCAGAGCTGTGGAGAGAGACCACAGCAGAATCCTGTGCCCGGGCACGGCGCCGGGTAGGGGGTGGCATGGGACGGTGCCAGCGCTCTGCCACCTGGTACCCCAACTGCGCCCCAGCCGCGTCAGCCAAGGTGGGCACTGGAGCATGGCAGGCACAGGGGGGTTGGGGGACAGGCGCACCCCTTGAACTGGGCTGGCACCCGTGCCCCACGTGCGCCTGCGCCCCTTCCCCGGGGCACGAGGCAGCCGGGCCTTTGTCCCTGTCCCTTTGTCTGGCAATCTGCTCCCGGAGCCTCGCAGCCATTGGAACCATTTCGGGGCTCCGGCTGCGGCCCGGATGCCTCTGGGAAGGACGCGGCTGGAATCGCTAATGGGCAGCAGCCCCCGAGCCACTGGCACCACAGCGGCAGGGTCTGCCCCCCTCCCCCGCCCCCCCCGGCCACCACCGGGCGTCCCTCTGGGCACCTCCAGGCCGACCCCACAGCCAGCAGCCCCCAGCCCTCCACGTGAGGATCCAGCTCCGGGGGACATGAGGGGGACCGAGGACCGGCGTGTTGGGGTTTGTCTCATGCCGTGAGCAGGAGCTGTATTGGGGACCCTCTCCCCTTACCCCCTGCAAGGATGCTGCTGCCCTTAGGAGCCCTCCAAAGACCCTCACCCACCGGACACCCCCCCCCCCCCCCGCCCCTCTCGCTGAGGAAACAATCGCTTCCCATGGGAATTATTTCCATACAGCTGCTGGGGACGGCAGGGCCGGGGCTGAGCCTTTCTTCTGGCACTCGCCTCCCCCCTCCCAGGTTTTTTGCGGGGGGGCAGGGGCTGCAGTCAGCGATATGAGCAGAGCTCGGCGGGGCTGATTGCGGGTTATTAACATAATTATCTCAGTCCCCTGCCTCTGAAAGCAGCCGGGTTCCTCTTCCTCCCCCCTCACCCCACCCCCCCGTCTTTTACACTTAATTACCTCCCTTATTACACCACAGCCTGCCGAGAGGCAGAGCCCAGGGCAGTGGGCAGCGAGTGGGCAGTGGGTGGGCAGTGGATGGGCAGTGGGTGGGCAGGCAGCAGGCAAAGAGTGGGCAGTGAGCAGGCAATGGGGCAGACAGGGAAGAAGGCAGAGGGCAGAAAGTGGTGAGGCAGCAGGCAGCAAGGAGTGGGCAGTGGGCAGGCAACGGGCAAGCAGTGGGCAGAAGGTAGACAACAGTGCAGGCAGGGAGGAAGGCAGCAGGCAGGGAGGAAGGCAGCAGGCAGGGAGGAAGGCAGTGGGCAGGCAGCAAGCGGGCAAGGGGCACGCAGAGATGAAGGCAGCAGACAGTGGGCATTGAGCAGGTGGTGGGCAGGCAGCTGGCAGGCAGTAGGGGGCAGATAGTGGGGCAGGCAGCAAGCAGTGGGGCAGGCAGTGGGCAGGGAGGGGGCAGGCAAGTGGGTGGGCAGGCAGTGTGGGTGGGCAGGCAGTGGGTGGGTAGTGGACAGCGGGCAGGCAGCAGGCAGGCCCAACTAGGGCGTAAGTAATGCCCGCTCTGCAAACGTGCCTTCAAGGAGAGCAGCAGCACAGCCGCGGATAAATAAATCAGGGAGCGGGAGCCAGAGCCCGGTGCACGGAGAAGCGGCGGGGGGCGGGGGGAAGGGGGCGTGCGGGAGCAGCTCGGCAGGCAACGGTGTCCCTGTGGCCCCCTACCACGGCCGGGTACCGGCGGTCCTCCGGGAGAGGTGACCTTGAACTTGGCAGAGCCCTGACGTCAGGGCAGCGCTGCGGGGCCAGATGGGAGCCGTGGCGCTGCCTGCGAGCCCCGGCCGAGTGCTGCGGGAGGGGGGCGAGACCCCCAGCACGTATTGGGGGGCAGCCCTGGGACCCCCAGACTCCGGAGCAAGCCTAAGGGGAAGATGCAAAGTGCCCCTGGGCTGTGGGATGCTCTGGGATGCTGTGAGATGCTCTGGGCTGTGGGATCCTGTCGCGGGCTCTAGGATCCTGTGGGCTGCTGTAACCCGTGGGCTGCTCAGGGCTGTGGGATTCTGTGGGCTGTGGGCTGGTCTGGGCTATAGGATGTCCTTGGCCGTGGGGTGCAGTAGGCTGCCCTGGGCTGGGGGATGCCACACAAAGCCGTGAGCAGGGGCACAATGGCTGCCCCCAGCCCTGGCTGAAGGAGCAGACACGGCTGTGAGCCGGCAGGCCCAGGGTGCCAGCTGCAGGGGAGCTGCTTTTGGCCCCCAGACCAGATGCCACATGCCCAGGGACAAAGATGATGATGTCTCCCGAGACCGGGGGTGCCCAGGGCTGCCCTGTGCCAGCCGTGCCAGCACTCTGCCCGCCGTGACAGATGATGAACTGTCCTTACTTAAGTGCTGCATCGGTCTCAGCACAGCTCAGGGAGAGCGGGGCCCGCTGCCAGCCAGGTTTTGGTGTCACTCTCCAGCCCCTGGCTGTCACAGAGCCAGATCCGGGGCCACCCAGTGCCCGCAGAACCGGGGCCTCATCCTGCTGCTGGGGGCGCGGCAGCGGAGTGCGGGCAAGGGGAGGGAGCGACCGGGGGCTCCGGGGAAGGAACAATGCACCGCTGCCAGCCCCGCTATTGTTGTGGGCTGCGAAGGTCACCGAGCTCCCCTGGGGACAGGGATGGGGACAAGGGACATGGGAAAGGGAGAGAAGGTGGGGAAAGGGACAGGGAAGAGGAATAGGGAGGGGGAAAGGGGCAGTGGGCAGGGATGAGGACAGGGCAGAGGTGGGATAGGGCATGAGGGCAGGGAGAAGGGAGCAGGAATGGGGACAGAACAAGGGACAGGGAAAGGGACAAGAGGAAGGGGTCAGCAGAAAGGGGCAGGGGACAGAGATAAGGACAGGGAAAACAGACGGGAATGGGAATATGGAACAAGGATAGGAACAGGAAGCAAGGACAGGAGAAAGAGGCAAGAAAAAGGGACAGGCAACAAGGATGGAGACAAGGGACAGGGGGCAGGGATAGAGACAAGAGACAGGGATGGGGATGAAGACAAGGCACAGGGATAAGGATGAAGACCAGGGACAGGAATGGGGACCCCCGCCCCCGCAGCCCCGTCCTTCGCAGGCCCCGGGGGCTGGCGGCGGGGAGACAAAGGAGGTGGGAGGCAGCGCTGTGTCCCACCGCCCCCCGTCCCCGTCCCAGTCCCCCCCCCCCCGTCCCCGCGTATCCCCATTGTCCATGCCCCGGGGGTGGAGGGGAACAGGGTGGGAGGGACCGGGGACCCCGCACTGTCGCCATGCCCGGGGCGCCCGGCTCTACCGGTGGCTCGGGGGGCTCCGGGGGGCTCCGGGTGCGGCCGGGTGGAGCGACCCCCTCCCCCCCCAGCATCCTGCCTTCCTCCCCTCCTCCTCCTCCCCTCCTCCTCCTTCTTCTCCTCCTCCTCGCCTCCCCGCCCCTCGCACTCGGCTCCCCGCTCCTCGCCGCCCGCACAGCCGGGGCCGGAGCGCCGGGGCGGGGCGGGGGCCGGGGCCGGGGCCGGTGGCGGTGCCGGTACCGGAGCTGTCCAGTGCTGAGGGCGCCGGCCCGGCCCCGCCATGCCCCGTTCCTTCCTGGTGAAGAAGCTGAAGGCGGAGGCGTTCCCGGCTACCGGGGCCCCCGCACCCCCTTACACCCCCTGGAACCTCCCTACGCGCTGCCCGGCCCCGCCACCGGCGATGGTGAGTGCTGGGATGAGGGATTCGGGAACGGGGGGACCCCCCCGCTATTGTGTGTGAGCCTCACTTGGGGAGCCCAGGGAAGGGGCGGGGGGATGCGGGGCAGGACTAGGCAGGGGTCCCCGCGTTGTGTCCTGCAGCCGGGGGGTGCAGTGAGGCGGTGGGAACGGTGGGGAGGGGGTCACCCGTCCTCTCCTTGTCCCCCGCTCCGGGGCCAGCGGCCGAAGTTGGTCCTTGGGGAAACATCCACTGCGTGACAGCGGCAGCCCCTGTGGGCGCCCCCAAGATCCCCACCCCCCACCCCCCCCCCGAGCCTCCCGGGGGCAGCGAGGCCAGTTCCTTCCCACGACAAGTTGGGTTCTTCTGGGGGGGGCGCACGAAGCAGGCGGTCTGGGGGGCAGGCGGGGGAAGACAGAGCCTCGCCGTGCCTGCGGGTTTCATTGTTCGCAGCGGTGCCCCGAGCCCCCCGGGAGCAGGCGGGGAGACGCGGGGCAGCCCCTCCCCGCAATGCCAGGAGAGGTGCAAAGAGCTGGGCTGAGTGGTCCCCGCAGCCCCGTCCTGCCAGGGGATACTGGGGAGGACTTTTGGGGTCCCCCAGCTTCAGCAGAGACCTCTAATGGGCCTAGGGACAGTCTGGAAGAGGGGGTCGGGAGGTGAGAGGGGGTCCATTCTGGTCCTGGCTGCTCGGGGACCGTGAGGTTGAGCTGAATGCAGGAATGGGCCTGATCCAGCTATGCACAAACCAACATTGTCCCACCGCTGCGGCCACGGCCCCCTTTTCTACCTCCCCCAGCCCTTGGTGGGCTTACTGTGCTGAGCGCAGGGCTGTGAGGGCGGCGGGGGCGGGGAGGGGTCTTCTGTTTCCTCCCCCCACGACATCAGAAGCCCAGAGCCGGTGGGGGAGGGATGTGCTGCAGCTGGGCAGAAGCTGCCGACGCTGCTCTCCTGGAAATAACCTTGCTGCATGCTCGGAGGCAGCGTGAGAAATTGCTGAGCAGGGCGCTTTCTGCACAGCCCGCGCTGTCAGCACCGAGCGGGGGGACGGGGGGGGGCCCAGCTCCACCCCTGCCACGCATCCCCCTCCCCACCGCAGGCACTCCCGGCCTTCACGGGACAAACGACAGCAGCCCCTGGCCCTGGGCAAGGGGGTCCCATGAGTGGGGGTGGGAGGATGGCTTTAGGGGAAGCTCGGCTGCAGTGGGGTTGGGGTTTCCATTCTGCTTCAGTGGTGTGAAGGGGTGAGACTGTCCCGGGCATCAGCTCAGACCTCTGCCAGCCCCCAGTTTCACCAAGAGCTGAGACATGGTCTCTAAAGGGACAGCATGCACAAGGCAGGAGACCACCGAGATTGTTTGGGGGTCATGGGGGTGGCAGAATGTCCCACAGGGTCACTGCCCTGGCAGGGAGAGAGGTGAGCTGCTCCTCCTGAGGTGACCTTTATGTGCCAGCATAGAGGGACGGGGATGCCCATGGGGATGCCCACACAGCGACCACTTTGTCACGGGTCAGGGGTCCCTTATTCGGAGCCGGGCCGTGAGCAGATCAATGTCACACAGGGGTGATACTGCTGGCACAACACCTGAGCCCTGTTCTACGCCTGAGGGGGCTGTGGGTCCCTCTTCTGGGCAGGAGCCCAGGATCCCGGTGCTGCTGGCTTCTCCATCCCTGGGGAATAGCCGATGTGGGGGGAGGTGGGGGGCCTTTCCCAGCCCCTTTTCGGCAGAAGGGAATCCTGGAGCAGCTTCCTTCCCCCTTGCCCCAGCTGGCCCGGGCTTGAGGAGGCAGGAGGTGCCGGAGCAGAGCTCGTTACCGATGCTGCCCCGGTGAACAATGAGGCACCGACAGCTGCCTGGCGGCAAATGGCCCCCGGGGGCTGCCCGCAGCCGGGGCAGAGGGGCCGGCACAGGGCGGGTGCAGCTGAGTGTCCCACAGCCCCGTCCCCAGCTCCCACCCAGGGCAGCCATGCGGGGTGGCATCCACCCTGCCAGCAGATGCGGACAGGAGCCGGGACAGACAAGGCAGCTCCACTAATCGGGACCAGCCCGAGTGGGGACAGGGACTGTGCCAGGGGGACAGTCCCAGTTCCACGCCCACGATAGGTAATTTTGGCTGGTGCTTTGTCCCTGTCTGCGACGGGCTTGACCCGGAGGGACGGTAACCCCACCGTGCTATCCCTGTAGGGTACCTCCAGCACTGCCTGGCCCCCGCCGGCTACGACACGGACAAGAAGCAGGGTCTGCCACCGCCACCGCCGGACCCGGCCTACGCACCCGGCCACGAGGAGTATAGCGACCCCGAGAGCCCCCAGTCCAGCTTTTCCGCCCGCTACTTCAACGGGGAGGCGGCGGTGACGGACAGCTACTCCATGGATGCCTTCTTCATCACGGACGGGCGGTCGCGTCGGCGCAGCGAGAGCCAGCGCCGCGGCGGCAGCCACCGCCACTCCTGCCCCGAGTGCGGCAAGACCTACGCCACCTCTTCCAACCTCAGCCGGCACAAGCAGACCCACCGCAGCCTGGACAGCAAGATGGCACGGAAATGCCCCACGTGCGGCAAGGCTTACGTCTCCATGCCCGCCCTGGCCATGCACGTCCTCACCCACAACCTCAAGCACAAGTGCGACGTGTGCGGCAAAGCCTTCAGCCGGCCCTGGCTGCTGCAGGGCCACATGCGGTCGCACACCGGGGAGAAGCCCTTCGGCTGCTCCCACTGCGGGAAAGCCTTTGCCGACCGCTCCAACCTGCGCGCCCACATGCAGACCCACTCCGCCTTCAAGCACTACAAGTGCAAGCAGTGCGAGAAGACCTTCGCCCTCAAGTCGTACCTCAACAAGCACTACGAGTCCGCCTGCTTCAAGGGCTCCGAACACAGCTGTGCAATAGGGAACTAGCCCCCCCACCCCCAGCCCCCGGTGGCACATCCCCGGCCCCATCCCTCTTACCACCCCTATTGCCATCCCTGTCTCCATCCCCGTTCTTGTCCCCATCCCCCAAATCCATCTCCATTCCCCTCCCTATTCCTATCCCCATCTCCATCCCCACCCCCATTCTTACTCCTATCCTCAATTTACATCCCTGCCCCCATTCCCACCCCATCTCCAATCCCATCCTCATCCCTATCCCGATCTTCATCCCCGTCCCTACCCCTTCCTCATTCCCATTCCTATCCCATTTCCAGTCTCCAGCTCGGTCCCTGTCCCCGTGCCAGCACTCCCGCAGCTGCAGCCGGCCGTGCGTTGTGGCTGTGCCGTAGCTAGAGGTCACAGTCCCCCAGACTCACCCCCAGCTCTCCTCGGGAAGGGCTGGATCCGGCCGGGTCCGCAGCAGGACCCAGCTCCTCGCCCACAGGTCCCCGAACCCCCTCGCAGCCAGGCAGGTCTCTCTGCGGGGGTGTCACCCGGGGACCTCTTCCAGACCCAGGAGAGACTTTCCTCCCCCAGCTCGTGACTTCCACCTCCTCTATTTATTTAATTTATTGCTATTATTTATTTAGAGCTGCTGCTTCTCCCCGCGGGGGATCCCGAGGGAGAAAAGACACTTTTCTGCTCCCCCCAGGAGCAAAACCTCACCTTGACCTTGACACTGATGGGACCATGGGCTGGGTGCTCCTGCCAGCTCGGCGGGACTGACGGACGGGACGGCTGTCAGGAGGCTGTCAGACACCCCCGGAGGCTGGGCTCCCCGCAGCCCACCACCCTGGGGCACCCTGAAGCCCCCTTACCCAGCACAGTCCCATGGGACATAGCCCCATGGCACCGTGCTCACCCTGGCACTGCATCTCTGCAGCCCCGGAGTCAGAGAAAGAGCGAGGGGTGCCCGGCCGAGACCCGCAGGACACGTGTGTCACCCGTGGCACCCAGCTTGGCCAGGCACACCAGGCCCCCGCCACGGCGATGGGCTGGGGAACAGCTTCCCGCGGGCAGGTGCAGCCCCCTTCGCCGTGCATGCGGCCAGGCTGGCGGCTGGGCTGGAGACCCAGCCTCGTGGCAGCACCTGAACCCCCGAATGTGCCCCCAGCCTCTGCCCAGAGCCCCCCCCATCCCCCTCCCCATCACCCCCCACCCCCTCCGCCTGCGCTCAGGATGAGGGGGGTCAGCGTAGCCGTAAAGTTTAGGTGAGTCTATTTAAATGTTCTTATTTATATTATTTATAACTTCTGCTTTTCACTATTTATTTGCCAAGACTGGCAGGGCCGTGCCAGCGCTGGCTTGCAGGAGGTGGCAGAGCCGCAGCAGAGCCGCCGTGCCCGGGACGCAGCCACGGTGACACGGACGGGGACGGGACCCCGAGAGCGGACCGTGCGGTGGGCACGGAGGCAGGAGGGCAAGAGCTGGCGCCCTTGTAAGCCCTCCCCACAAGGCAAAGCCCTTCTCATCCGTCTTCCTCGCTGCCGCAGGCTCCCGCCGTGCCCCCCCCCCGTGCCAGCCCGGTGGGGACAAACCAGCCGTTCTATGCAACCTCCCTGCGGAGCATCCCCGCACCGGCCCCGGAGCGAGCGGCATTCCCGGAGCGGGGCCCGACCCGCGCCTCCGCTTCCTACCTCGGGCCACCAGCTGCCACGGCCCCATCACCCCGTGCCAGTCCCCGACACCCTCGGGGTTCAGCCTGGCACCCCAAGGGGCCGCACTCGCGTACCCCACACGTCTTCCTGCGCTGTCTTCCTCCCTGCACCGTCTTCCTCCTGCCGCCTCGGTGCCCACGTTGCCGTGGCTTGCAGTCTCGATGCCTCCCGGCGACATCCCTGGCACCACCTTCTTCCTGATGCCTCGATGCCCGCTTTGCCACAGGCACAGCTCATGGGCTTGTCATCTCCCGGGGACATCTCCAGCACTGTCTTCCTCTCGGTGCCCATCTTGCCAGGGCTTGTGGGCTTGACGCCTCCTGGGGCATCCCCGGCACCGTCTTCCTCCCACCACCTTGGTGCCCACATTGCCATGCCCACAGCTCGTGGGCTCAACACTTCCCAGGGACATCCATGGCGCTGTCTTCCTCTCCATGTTTGTGTCACCAACACCTACGGGCTTGATGCCTCCCGGGGATGTCCTTGGCACTATCTTCCTCCCACCATCTTGCCGCCCATCTTACCACGTCTCGTGGGCTTGACGTTCTCGCGGGGACATCCCTGGCACTGTCTTCCTTTTGGTGCCGACGTTGCCACGGCTCACATCTCCAATCCCTCCCAGGGATGCCCCTGGCACCACCTTCCTCCCACCACCTCGGTGCCCGCATTACCGCCGCTCACAGGCTTGCAAGCCTCCCGGCGGCACCCCCGTCACAGTCCTCTCTGCCATGGCACCGTGCCCACGCACCCGCACCCTACGCAGGGTCAGACGCATCACCCCAGCCACCGCGCAGGTGCCCACCAGGCGAGGACGCAGCGGTTGAGGCTCTTCCCGCCGTGCCGGCAGCAGCGGCAGCGCCGCGTCCCTCGGGCTGGGCGGGCACCGAGCGGGCACCGAGCGGGCACGGCGCCTCTGCCCCTGCCCCTACTGTAAATAGCAGATACTACAGCAATAATTTTCCGTGCATGATAGATTTTTTTCTGCCAGGTTTTGTACTCGCCAGCCCCCAGCGAGACCAGACAGGTCCGCCGGGGAGCCGGCTGCCCGCAGTATTACTTGTAACGCGATTCAGGGATATAAAAGGGATTTCTGCCACTAACTCTGCGTCCTGGGGCATTTGTGCTGGCACCGGTGGGCGGTGGCATGAGAGCCGCGGGGCTGTGTGCCGATCCTGCGGCGGGATGGGGCAGGAACCTGGGACAAGGGACCTGGGACAAGGGACCTGGGATGGGAGCATTGTGGCAAAAATCCTCTGCCCCACGCTAAGGGATGGAGGTGCCCCAGGAGCCAGCTGGGAATGGGGCACTCGATGCACCCAGAGCTGCCCACTTTGTTATGTTAGCCCCAACAGTCGGCGGGCAGCAGCCAGATGACCCCCTGCCATGCTGAGCAGTGGATTGGCAGTGCCACCCTGCTTGTGCAAGCGGCAGGAAGGCTGCGAGTGGCAGCAGATCGCTGACCTGGAAGTAAAGCACCGTGCGAAATCCCAGCAGTGGGGCGGGGAGCCTGGCAGGCAGCCTCGGGGGTGCCCAGAGATGCCCAGGCACCCCTAGCCTCATGCCTGTGTCCCATGGGAAGGGCTGAGGTGAGAGGGTTTTGTTTGGGCTGATGGGTGGTTCGTGCCCACTCAGGATGGTGGCACAGCTCGGGGCTGTGAGAACAACCTGGCACCAAAGCTTCATCCTGAAGCCTCACAAACCCATCCCTGACTGGCACTGGCACCGGCACCGGCACCAGCCCTCACACCAGGCACCTGCTATCAAGTCAGGGCTCGGGCTGGGGACCCTCCATGCCCCCCAGGAGCTAGGGTGATGGGCTGGGAGCAGCCATCTGCTGGCATCATAGCCCCACTGCAGAGCCAGGCTGCCCTGGTTGTAGGAGCTGGTGGGGTGGGAGACCAAATTCTTGCTGGGAGCCTCTCCAGCATTTGGGATTGGTGACTGGGAGCCTCTCTGCCGTTTCAGACTGGGGTCTGTGAGCTTCTCCACCATCTGGAGCACTTCAGTGGTCTGAAGACGTGACCTAGAAAGATCCAGGGCTGGAGCATGGTGATGTCTGCCCAGCCATGGAACATCGATGCTTCACTGCTTAGCTTCAGGGCTGGTTCCTGCCACCTTTTCCTGACCCCATCACGTCAGCCTGGTAGGGAGGAGGAGACTCTGGGATTGGGACAAGCTCCTGGGGCACATCCCAGCACCCCACTGAGATGCCACAGGCCTAGCACTGCAGCCCCAGGGTCGGGGGCAGGATGGTCACCTCCCATTACACCTCAGCCTCTGCAGCTGAGTGGGGTCCCGCTGGGACGGGGAGCTGAGGGCAGCCCTGGTCACAGCCTCGCCGGGGAGGAGAGGAGCAGGCAGGAGGCCAGGCGGCGCTGGCACCCGTCCCGGCAGCCTGCCCTGCCCCTTCACCGTGACTCTGCAAAACAGAGGGGCGGCGGCAGTGACGATGACGATGGCCGGGCAAGGAGGAAGTGGAGGGGCTCGGCTGGGCCGGGCACTGCTAGGGATGGGCAGACGAGCTCAGCCAGCCGGGCGGCAGGAGGGACGAGGCCAGCTGCCAGCCATGGCTGAGGCTGAAGATGCCAGCATCCACACGAAGCACATCGGGGATGTGCACAACGTGCCCATGGACGTCCTGATCCGACCCATCCCCGCGGAGCTGGATGCGGGCAAGGTGCAGAGCCTGATGCAGACGCTCCAGGTGAGCATAGCCCTGCTGCCTCCTGGGGTGCTGGGGGGCACAACTACCTTGACATCCACCAGTGCCACCCTGGCACCCACCCATGTTAACTTAGCACCCACCCCCGGCACGATGGCACCCACTCTCACTACCCCAGCACCCACCCGTGGCACCCCATAGCCACCTGTGGCACCCCAGCACCCACCCCTGCCATCCTGGCAGCTACCAGTGCCACCCTGGCACCCATTCCCATCATCCTAGCACTCACTGGTGTCACCCTGGCACCCACTGATTCCACCTTGGGGGCACTGCCGGGGAAGCTCGCAGCACTGAGGCACCACCATGCTGTGCTGCGGGGATACGGGGGTGCATTGCTCATGGGGCTCTCTCCCTTGGCAGGAGGAGCCTGAGCGGGTGCCCCCATCGATGTGCTGTGGGTGAAGGGCAGCCAGGGGGGCGATTATTTCTACTCCTTCGGGGGCTGCCACCGCTTCGCCGCCCACCGGGCGCTCAACCGTGAGACCATCCCGGCCAAGATCATCCCGTCCACCCTCAGCGACCTCCGCACCTACCTGGGATCTTCCACGCCCACCCTGCGCTAACCCGGTGTCCCGGAGGAGGCACAGCGCCCCCCCCCCCCCCCCCCCCGTCCTGCAGCCCCCCACGTTCCCCTGGGTCCCTGTGGAGCCCCCGGTGGGGATGGTATCAGGGTGCCGGGGCCCTGGGGAGGGTCTGTGCTGTCCCTCCGGTCGGGAGGGGGTTAGGAGCTCTCTCCCCCTGGCACCGGGAAGCTTCCGGGGAGGCGCAGGGCGGCGGGACCAGCAGGTGGCGTTATTGTGCCGCGCTGCGCCGCCAGGAACGGCGGCACCGAGAGAGACCAGGATGGAACGAACTGGGAGGGACCGGGAGGGACGGGGATGGGAGGGACCGGGAGGGACTACTATGGGGATGGACGGGGAGAGACTGGGTTAGACCGGAAGGGCCCGGGATGGACCGGGATGGACCGGGAAGGGTTATGCCGGGAGGGGATAGACCGGGAGGGACTGGGATGGGATAGGATGGGATGGACTGGCACAGAAAGGTTCCAACGGGAAGGGCTGAACCCGGACGGGATGGGCTAAATCAGGTTATGGCTGAACCGGGACAGGCTGAGCCGGGGCGAGATGGGCTCAACCGGGGCACAACTCAACCGGGACGAGCTGAACCGGAGCACAGCTCAACCTAGATGGGCTGAACCGGGACAGACCTGGCTGAACCGGGGCACGACCCAACGGAGAGTGGCTGAACCGGGACAGGCTGAACTGGGGTAGACTGGAACTGGGCCAGGTCACAGCCCATCCAGGGCACAGCTGAACCGGGAAGGGATCCGGGCAAACCGGGACACGGCCGAATCGGGACACAGTTGAACCAGGAGGGATCACAGCCAATCACAGACCTCCCCCAGCGACCCTGGGCTCACCCTGTGCCTGGATCGGGAGGACCTTGGGCTATGCCTGTCCCCTGGACACATCCTGTGGTATTCCCCTCCATGAGGGACATCTCCAGAATGGTGTAGTGGGGACATGAGATCCCCCTGGAATAACAGCAATGGAATCCTCATAGCTCTGGGACCTGGGGCTGGGAGCAGGCTATGCAGCACTAGGGCTTGTTGGGACAGGGGGTGGTTTGAACTCAAAGAAGGAGAATCAAACTGGAGAGAAGAGAGAAATGTTTGACACTGGGGGTGGGGAGAGCCTGGCCCAGGCTGCCCAGAGAGCTGGGAGCTGCCCCATGGCTGGCACCACTGCAGGTCAGGTTGTTTGGGGTGGTGAGCAACCTGCTCTGGACTGCAGGGGTTGGGCTGGATGAGCTTGAAAGGTCTCTTCCCACCCAATCCAGTCTGGGATTCTATGATTCCATGCTGTGCTGGGTGCAGATGTTCTGCCTGACCACACCAATGTACAGCTGGAGCCAGGACCAGCTCAGGAGCAGCTGTGGCAGCTGATGCAGCCCCACCACACCGGGATTCCATCATTCCTGCCACATCTTCATCCCACGTGCGGGCTGGAAAAACCACCCTGAGCATCCCTCAGGCATCTCGCTGGGCTGGGAACTTCGGTCCAGGGAGGAGAGTGGACATTGACTCACCCAACCACAGTGTGAGTCAGCAGCAGGACCAGGACAGGAACCACAGCTGGACACTTCTGCCTCTGCTTTACCCCTTCAATCATGCTCCTCCCTGGACGGATCCCAACCTCCCAGGGCAGAAATGGGGATGGGGAAAGAGTTGCTGTGCTGGAGCCTCCCTCCGGCGGATGCGAGGGAAGGGGCCGGAGGGAGACTCCAGCACAGCAGAGCTCCTTGTGCCATATCAAAGCCACTTTCCACCAGGAGGAAGCCCTGCAAGTGTTCATGGAGAGAGCAGCGCTCCCTGGTGCCTCATAAATCTCTCCACAGAATTGTGGCGTGCTAAAAAGTTTCCTCCTGTTAAAGAGCTGGGAGAGGGGGATGGGGGGAAAGGGAGGAAGTGGCAGCTCCTGAAGCAAAGGGGGAGCATCATCAAGGTGCCCTCCCCCCCAAATAGGTGAGGTAGGGCAGGGGGTTTTGTTCAGGTTTTGGGTTGTTCCCCCAGTGCTGAGTATCTTCTTGCCCCCTCCATCTTCCCTGGGTTTGTGTCCTTTCAAAAGGGAGTTGGGTGTTGGCAGAGCTGGGACCCCATGAGCAGGGATGGACCAAAGCTGCCCAGATCCTGCAGCCCCCCTCTCCCTGCATCCCCCCCCACCCCACCTCCCACCCCCTTGGTGCTTATTCCACCTGGGAAAACCACTTGCAGCTTCCCATTTGCTGCAAACAGTGCCACGATGCCCGTGCCAGCCCCACCAGTGCCCTCTGACACTGCTCCTAAGGGTTGGTGGCACCACCCAGGAGCCAGGGCAAGGCACTGTGTCCAAGGGGCTGGCCACTGGGTTTGATCCGGGGCGGGGGTTCTCCGGTGCTGGAGGGCACATCCCCGCTGCTGGCAGCATGAAACGCTGCTCTCTAGCTGGCACCACCGGCGCCACAAGCCCCTGGCTGGCACTGGAGTGGCTCACCAGAGGCAGCTCCATCCGTCCGTCTGTCCCTCCACCTGTCCCCCTTCCCTCTGCCTGACCCGCGGGGTCTCCGGTGTCACCGGCTGACAGCCGATCCCGGCTGCCTCCAATCCATTCGTTCCAGGGCAGGAACAAAGGCGCTTTGTGGGCTCCCTGCTCCCAGCCCAAGCTGACTGGGGGGTCCCAGCTCCGGAACTGGGACAGACTTGCCCATGTGACAGGCGTGTAATGCCTTCCAGACCAGCAGCCCCAGCCTGCAGGTACAGCCCGGAGGGTGGAGGGGACCCGGGGCTCCCCACACTGCTTCTGGGGACCCACTGGGACACCTCAGCACAGCCCCCACGCCGAGGGGGCAGGCAGGGACTTCTCCCAGGGCCACCTTTCGTGATGCTCCCCCAAAAGGTTCCACAAGACCGTGTCCCTGTGAGCCCACCCTGCTGCTCCTCCCTACCCAGCCCCCCCCCAGGTTTGCTGGTCTCTGTGTGGGAAAGCAGAAGCAGCCTTCCCCCTCCCTTGGATGAGATCCCATCCCAGTGGGAAGCATTTGGGCTCAGAGGCTGCAAGTGTCCAGCCAGCCAGGGCAGGGCTCCCCGAGCTCATCTGCAACAGGGCCGTGGCCCCAAAACTGGGGAGCTGGGGACAGATAGGGCAGTGCTGGGGACACCCCTGTGCCAGGGCAGCTGTGCAGTGTGGGGCCAGGCAGCACCCTCGGGGGTCTCAATGGGATGGGTTGGGACAGGCTACAATCAGATGGGATGGGGTGGGATGGGATGGGATGGGATGGGATGGATGGAACGAGATGGTGCAGAGTAGGTTGAGATGGGATGTGATGGGATGGCACAGGATAGGATGAGAGAGGATGGATAGGGTGGGATGGGGTGCAGTGGGGTGGGATGGGTCAATCCAGCACTGCTCCGTGGGGCTCAGCAGGGTCAGCCCTGCTGTCCTGGCCCCCACATGTGCTGCCGTTGCCGCGGGTCTGGAATCCATTTGCCTCGCCGGCAGCGGTGTTTTCCCAGCAGGGCTGGAGCGGCCCCGGGGGCTGGGGGCAGCCCTGGCCCCCGGCCCATCTGCTCCCTGTTTATTTTCTTACACTTAAGTATCACCTCGCAGATAAACACTCCCCGGAGCGGGGGGGCACGGGGCGGGGGGCATTTCCCTGCCCGCAGACACACGGCTCTGCCCTTGGGCTGTCCAGCACCCCCGTTCCAGAGATGTCCCCACAATTGCCAGCCTGCTCCTTGGGGGGTGCCTGATGGCTTGAGCTGAGGTCATGGCCGACCCATGCAGGGTCCCATCCACCCCACGTCCACCGTGAGTGCCCGACCCTCTGTGCCAGGACACCATCTCCCATGCTCATGCCCAGTTTGTCTCAGCTGGGAAAGCCCTGATGCCAAGCACAACTCTGCCCTGGCACCTGCCCGGCTGAGTCAGAGCCGAGGTGTTGTGTCAGGGGGTGCAGGCTCGGGGACACTCATCCTGTCCCCCACGCTCGACGGGCAGCACAGGAAAACCCAGCTGGTGCCACACAGGCAGCAGCATCCGCAGGCAGCTGGCCAGGCAGGAGCCGGCAGGAGCCGGCAGCGTTCCGGCAGCATTCCGGCAGCATTCCCTGCTTCCCATGGCTCCCTCGGCTCTCCTGACCGGGAACGAAGGCTCCTTCTGCCCCTCTGTCCACTCCCTGTGCCAGGCGCTGCAGGGGGATTCTCACACCCCCGTGTGTGCCAACCTGGGGAGCTCTCTGCAGCAAGAAGGCAGCGGCAGCTGGGGGCCTGCCTGGCACACAGAGATGCTCTGCCTGTGCCAGCACACACACACACGTGCACATGGACACACACGTGTGCACACACACAGGGACACCCACACCCCTGTGACCACACGTGAATGAATACCCACACACGTGCACAGCCATGCACACAGGTGCACACACATGTACAGCCATGCACAGCCATGCACACAGGTGCACACACATGCACAGCCATGCACACAGGTGCACACACATGTACAGCCATGCACAGCCATGCACACAGGTGCACACACATGCACAGCCATGCACAGCCATGCACACAGGTGCACACACATGTACAGCCATGCACAGCCATGCACACAGGTGCACACACATGCACAGCCATGCACACAGGTGCACACACATGTACAGCCATGCACAGCCATGCACACAGGTGCACACACATGCACAGCCATGCACACAGGTGCACACACATGTACAGCCATGCACAGCCATGCACACAGGTGCACACACATGCACAGCCATGCACACAGGTGCACACACATGTATAGCCATGCACAGCCATGCACACAGGTGCACACACATGTATAGCCATGCACAGCCATGCACACAGGTGCACACACATGTATAGCCATGCACAGCCATGCACACAGGTGCACACACATGTATAGCCATGCACAGCCATGCACACAGGTGCACACACATGCACACGTACGACTGCCCCACACTTCACCCCTCTGAAGCCTGCTGCTCCTCCCCTACCTATGTCACATCCTCCCCCACAGCAGCACAGCCCCCCAGCACCCCAAGACTGGCTGTACCCCCTGCAAAACACCCCAGGGCAGCTCGACTGGGCCTCAGGACCGGGGTCTCTTCCCTCTGCACCCCAGCCCTTCCCTGCCAGCTGGTGGCCATGTGTGGGGTGGCTGCAGCTGAGTACACAGCCCCTGCCATCCGTCTTGCCTCCTGTCAGGGGGCTGCCGTGGCCCCCAGCCCCAGCCCAGCAGGATGCAGGGGCGAGAATGGGGTGAGAATGGGGGCTCCCCTCTCTGCACAGGCACCTGCCTGCTCCCTGCCTGCTCCCTGCCTGCTCCTCGCCTGCCGTGCCAAGGGTTTGCAAAACCCCAGCTCTGCCCTGGGCATCTCTGCAGGGGCAGAACTGGCCCCCAGTCTGTGCCCGGGTGGGGGCTGTTGTGGGGGCTAGGAGAGGGTTGGGATCCCTGGCAGGGACTGATGCCCGGCGAGGTGCGGGAAGTGGCAAGGGACACGTCTGCCATGGCAGCGTGGACACCCGGAGCAGCCCTTCAGGCCCCCAGCCCCAGCAGGACCTCCGGCCCCCGCCGCGGCCCTCTGCCCCCTGCCGTGTGATTTACAGGCTCTGCTCAGCCGGCCAAATGGGGAAGGAAAACAGGGCAGGGGGTCCCGCCAGCCGAGGGAGAGGGGCCGTTTGCTCACAGCTGGTGGGATGGGGGGCAGTGAAGTGGTGCCAGTGCTGGCAAGCACAGCCAGCCCTGCTGTGGTCCCACCAGAGACAAAACCTGGCACACAGCAACACCTCCACACCCTGGAGGGGACCCACTGGCTCAGGAGCCACATCGTGAGCTCCAGTCCTGCAGCCATGGGGCCGGGGGCACAGTGGGATGTGATGCCAGCCCATCCCGTGGCCCCCTGCCCACCTCCCCCTCTGTTGACCACCACACTCTGGCATTTGCAGTGTGCCTGCTGCGTCCTTTGGCCACCACCCCAGCCCCCAGCAAGCCCCTGAGCTGCTTCTTTTTGCCTCTCTAGCTGAAGATTTTCCCTGTCATCCCACTCCAGCTGAAGGACTGGTGGCCAGATGCGGAGCACAGCTGGCACAAGCTGGCACTGCGGCTACCGAAAGGCCCCAGGGCCATGTCCCAAGCAGCCCTGGGGCCATCTGCTGGCGTCTGATTCTTGCCTTCCATCTGCCTTGGCTGCTTGACCTTCTGTGCCTGGAGCATCCCTGAGCCATCAAACTCTGCCCGAGGCAGCTGGGGAGGAAGGCAGGCAGGAAACCTCCGCTGCTCACACCCGCCCCCACCTGCTCTCGGGGGTGCCAGGCTTGGAGTGACCGCAGAGCAGGATGCCCAGAGACCTCCCTGGTGAGGAGGAGCAGGGGGTGGCCAGTGCCTGTGGTTTTGGGTGCCCAGGAAAGACCGGGAGGCGACCATCGACCACTAAACTGGGTGCCCCCCCAGCCCTCGCCGGGACGTTCTCCCCTGGCAGGAAAGGACTCTGTGTTTCCACTGCCGGCACACCTCCTCCCTCCCGGGAAAGGAAACGCTGCTGCTGCCTGGCAGCGCTGCCTGCCACACCGCACACGCCCCTGCCCACGGCCCCCTGTCCCCTCCCGCGGTGCCCAGGCCCTGAGGGTAGAGGGGCAACGGGTGTGGATCATCCTTGTGGGCATCGTGCCCTCGCTGCTCCCTTCCCACCCCAGGACACCCTCCTGGGCACAGATTCTGCCCCAGTAGGGCACAGAGGGTGCTGAGAGCAGTGTGTCCCCCACTGACATTCTGTCCAATAAACATCCCGAGGACCACACTGGTGCCACCCACTCCTGGGTACCTATCCCATCCCAGTTCCTGTGCCCCATGTTTGCCCTGTGCCAATCTGTATGGGACCCAGGGTTGGCAGGGCACGGGGGCTGGGGACACGCTGCCCAGGGGCTGGCACTGCATATGGCATCACTCAGCAGGTGTCACAGGCAGAGATTTGGAGCTCTTGCCATGTGGTGGCCCTGGCGCTGTGGCACTGCCGGGGGCTGGTACCACTGCCACGGGCATGAGCCGGAGCCCGGCCCCGGGCGCAAAGGTGCCTGCAGCCAGGCCGGCGTGCCGGAGCAGGGCCAGGCCAGTGGCCGGAGCCAGCTCTGGCTCCCTCAGGCTGGGGCGAGGACGCTGGACTCTGGCCGGTAGCTCGGGGGCTGGCTGGGGGTGGGCTCCAGCGCCAGCCCCTCCCCGGCTGTATAAATCCCGATATCCCCCACAGACACTCATCCCAGCCCCGCTCCGCAGCGGAGCAGCCGCGGGAAGGCGTCCGGAGCCGGCCGTTTGTTGCGGGGGGGGGGGGGGAAAGTCTCCCCGCAGCCCTGGGGGTCCCCCCAGCAGGGCGGGGGGCACTGGCGGGGCACCAAACCATGGCCTTCACCATGCTGCGTCCCGTGGCCGCCCGCGTCCTCTACCCTGACCTCAGCATCCTCTCGGAGGACGAGGAGAACCGGAGCGAGAGCGAGACGTCGGACCAGTCGTTCGGCTGCTGCGAGGGCGCCGAGGCTCGCCGCAAGCTGCCGCGCAAACCGGGGCCCATGGTGATGGTGAAGCAGCGGCAGGCGGCCAACGCGCGGGAGCGGGACCGGACCCAGAGCGTCAACACCGCCTTCACCGCCCTGCGCACCCTCATCCCCACCGAGCCCGTGGACCGCAAGCTCTCCAAGATCGAGACCCTCCGCCTGGCCTCCAGCTACATCTCCCACTTGGCCAACGTGCTGCTGCTGGGCGAGGGCTGCGAGGACGGGCAGCCCTGCTTCAGTGCCATCTACGGCGCCAAGGGGGACCTGGACAGCAAGCAGCCCCGCAGCATCTGCACCTTCTGCCTCAGCAACCAGCGGAAAGGGGTGAGCAGGGAGTTGTGGGATGGGCTGTCCTGGGCTGAGTGGGGTAGTAGGCTCATAATGTCCCCCATAGGATGTGGGACAGCGGCCCATGACTGGAATGAGCGGGCCAGGAGGCTCAGAGTGTCGCCATGGGATGGGGGACAGCAGCCTCTGTGCTGGGCAGGGCAGGAGGCTCGGCACATTCCCGTGGGATGGGGGATAGGAGCCCCTGCCTGTGCTGGGCAGGGCAGGAGGCTCGGCACATCGCGGTGAGAACCACAGGCTCCGGCTCCAGCCCCCACTGGAAGTTTTGGCCGTTCCCGGCCAAATGCTGCTGGTAGCCGCACGCCCACAGCTCCCGCTGGCGTCAGAGGGCCGGGCTGCTCCCCCACGTCCGCCCGGGCCGGGGAGGTCTCGGGGGTTAAACAGTCACCCCAGTGCTGGGGGCACTTGGCCGGCCCGGGGGCGGAATTCTGAGACTGAAGGCTGACCTCATCCCAGCGCTCAGCCCCCATCCCAGTCCCTGACCCCATCCCCAACCCTCCGGTCCGGGCACTGTCCCAGGCAGCACCTTGGCGTGATGGAGACAGGCAAGGCACTGCAGGCACCCTGCAAAGGGGGAGCAGGCAGGGGTCCCTAGCCCCTGGCCCCACTCAGAGGGTCCCATCCAGGGATGTGACCTGCCCTGTCTGCATGGCTGTCCCCCCACCCCAGCACCCTGAAGGTTGGAGGGCACCTTGCTCATCCTTCTGCCCAGTGTGGGGTCCAGACTGCCCCTGCTCCAGGGAGGGTTGTGCAGGACTCAGTGTGAGTGCCTGGCAGCTTCCCATGACCTGTCTGGTCACACATGGGCTAACTGAGGAGGTCTCATGGGATTGTGGTCCAGCATCACCCAGGAGCCCCTGTGAGACCCCCAAGCACATGGTCCCATGGGTGACCCTGAGCAGCATTGCCCCGGGGCACACTCCAGCCCTCAGGGCTCTTTTGGTTTCTGCTGCTCCAGCTTTTAATTGCTCCTGGGCCCTCCATGGCTGGCTGGACTCTGCAGCTTCCCTGGGAGACCCCCAGCCAGTGCTGAGCTGTGCCCTTGGGCTGCTCCCCGTCTGGAGATGGGAGGTGGCACAGAGCTGGGAACTGCTGTGGCACCCAGGATGACTGGCATAAAGGCAGGAGCTGGGAGCTGCACCTCCTGACCCTGGGGCTGAGCTGTACCGGGCTGTACTGGGCTGCAAATAGGCTGGGCCAGGCTGGAAATGGGCTGTCCTAGGCTCTGCTGAGCCCTGCTGGGTTATACTGGGCTGTCCTGGGCTAGACCTGGGCCACACTGGGCTGTGCTGGGAGGCTGGGTTTAAGCTCTTCATCTCCAGCAGGGCCATGGGCCTGTCTGGGAGCTGTGTGTCTGTCCAGAGACCATGGTGGCATCAGCCGTGCCCACAGGCCTGAGCATGGAGGCACTGAGCATGGTGGCACTTGGAGGCCATGTCCCTGCAGCGTGGCAGAGCCACGAGTGGTCCTGTCACAGCAGCCACCCCAGAGCTGCCCACGCAGCCACGTGATGGGCACGATTCTTTCTGCCTGTCCATGCCAGGCAGCCCACCCGTGGCACCAACCATTTAGGAGCAACTCCTCCAGGCAGAGCTGGCATAGGGTGGAACCCCAGCGGTGGCTGGGACTGGTGGTGGGACCCCAGTACCCCCCAGTGCCACCCAGTGCCACCCAGAGCTCTGCATCTCTCCCCTCCTATTTCCACAGGGCGGCCGGAGGGACCTCGGGGGCAACTGCCTGAAGGTTCGGGGGTGACCCCGCTGCGAGTGTCACGGAGATGAGCCGGGGGCCAGCAGCACCCACCTGAGACAGCGGCCAGCAGCGGGCGGCGCCCCCACGGCCCGCAGCGGGGAGGGAGGGAGCTGCCCGCACGAGGTGGCAGCGGCCGAGCCTGGCACCGCGGGCTGGCACTGAACCCACACCGGCCCCGGAGCCGTCGGCGGGGCGGGAGGACGCTCCCCATGGGCCGAGGCCACCCGCATGGGGCAGGACCGGGGAGGGGGTCCCCGCGCCCCGGGGGCTGGACTGGCAGGGGTCCGTGTGCGGCCGGCGGCGAGGCCTCCCCGCGGGGGGGGCGGTGCGGTGGCCCCGCGGGTGCTGGTTGTGCTCGTGCGGCCGCTTGGACAATAAACCTTATTTTTGTGATGGGCCGAGCCTGCCAGCCTGGCATGGGGCACGGTGGGGGGCACGTGGGGTCACTAAGACGGCCCCAGACCCCCAACCCTGAGCCCATCCTTGCTCCGTGCCCCTGGAGCCGGTGGGATCGTCCTGGCTCTCCCCATGGGTAAGACCCCTGGACACACGGTGTCACTGCGTCCCCGGGGCCCTGCCAACAGCCTTGGCACTAATGTGGTCTGTGCCATGGGATGGGGATGGCACTGCCAGCCTCGTGCCACAGCCACAAGTGCCTGGGTGGTGAGCTGGGGTTGGTGTCGCCGCTTTTGTGCCCTCCCCTCTGCCTGGCACATTGTGAATGCCACCACCAGCACCGTGACTGCTGCCATCACTGCAACTGCCACCAGCACCATGACTGCCACCAGCACCGTGACTGGCCCCCCTGCTGCCACGGCCACCGCCACGGGGACTGTCACCATCACCATGCCGGCCAACGAGCCCCGTGCATGGTGGGGCTGCAGCCAGCAGCACCTGCATGGGGTCAGGCGGGGACACATGGGGTTCCCAGGCTGGGTCCCCCCCCCCGAGACCCTGCTCTGCGGGGCCAGACTGGGCTGAGCTGGGCGCTGGGGAGCACCGAGCCTGGGAAAGGTGCTGTGAGAGTCACCGCTGCTCCCAGGGGCTGGAGCAGAGGCAGCTGTGGCCGGGGGCTGCCGGGGTGACCCCCAGGGGCTGTGGGACCAGACCTGCCCCATCTCCCCAGGATGCTGGAACCAGCAGGGAGTAGTGGGAGCACTGGGGAGGTCCCACAGCAGCCTGCCCTGGGGATGGGGTGAGGGTGGGACCTCCCCAGCACCTTTCAGCCCCCCCGGTCAGCCGAGGCAAGCCTGCCCTGCTCTCCCTCCCTCCCCCGGGGTTGATTTATGGAGCTGACAGCTCAGCACAGCTGTGAGAGCTGCTCCCAGGCAGGGACCCTGCGGGGGGGAGGTTTGTTCTCAGCGTGGCTAATGTGTCCCAGACCCCCCGAAACAGCCGTGAGATTCTGCAGCCAGCCCAGGACACAGAGCCCTGCCCCGGGTTTATTGGGGGGCAGGGGGGACATGCAGCACATGAAAGGGGACCGACACCTTGAAGTGGTGTCTCTGGAGCCCCCAGAGGGGCCAGTAAGGCTTGGTGGTCCCAGTGCTGGGGGCACAGAGCTGAGTACACTGGTCACAGTGTGTCCCAGCTGCTGGGATGTGGGCTCCAGTGCATCCTAGGGCTTGGTATGAGAGTCCCAGTACCTCCCAGTGCCAGCCACTGGAGTTCCGGCAAGTTCACATATCAGCAGTCCCAGCAGGTTCCAGCACAGAGCTGTGCACCCAGTATGTTCCAGTGCAAGGGACCAGGGACCCAGCAAACTCCAGCGTGAAGGTCATGGATCCCAGCATGTCCCAGGGCTGGGGCCGTGGGTTCCAGCATGTCCCAGGGCTGGGGCCATGGGTTCCAGCATGTCCCAGGGCTGGGACTGGAATCCAGCATATCCCAGTGCTGGGGCCGTGGGTTCCAGCATGTCCCAGTGCTGGGAGCTATGGGACAGTCATGGAACAGACTTGGGTCCCAGCATGTCCCAGAGCAGGAGCTGTGCACCCAGTCTGTCCCAGCGCTGGGGTTATGGATTCCAGCACGCTCCAGCACGGGGACTGCAGTCCCCAGCCTGTCTCAGCACTGGGACTATGGATCCCAGCACGACCCAGTGCCAAGCCCATGGGTCCCAGCCCGTGCCAGTGCCAAGCCTGCAAAGCCCCAGTACATTCCATCCCCTCCCGGCACCAAGAGAGGGAAATGGTGACTCAGAGGTGCCGGAGCCTGCCGGGATGGTGGGAGCTGGGTGCCCCTTTGCCCCCCCACTCCTCCCATGGGACGACCCCGGGGCCCACCACAACCCCCATCACCCATGGGCGCTGCCGTGGCCCCACAGCAGGCCCTGCCCCACCGCCTCTCGCGCTCCCCTCCCATCCTCTCCCCTTCCTGCGCTCGGACACCCTTGGAAAGGCTCTCGGCCGCTTGCTCTGAGACAGGAAGGTGTCCCCGAGTCTCAGGAAGGAAAAACACTCAGTGCTGAACCCACCAAGACCGTCTCTGAGGGGCCACGGCTGGAGAGGCTCCAGGTCTGACATCACCTGGGAACTGGAACCAGAACCGCAGCTGCACTCCGCGCCTGCTATTGGATTCTTTTTCTTGAACTTGTGTTTTTAAACTTTCTTTTTATAGAGTTTTTTCTTTCCTTTCCTTTTCTTTTTCTTTTTTTTTTTTTTTTTTTTTTTTTTTTTTTTTTTAGCTTTCCCCTTTCCTTTCTCCATTCCCCTCCCAAATATTTCAGTGTAACCTTGCCGGGCCAGCCAGGCTGGAATGCAGCAGAGCTGCGCCCGAGGCCGAGAGCGGCGGCGCTGGGCGGGCAGTCGGGTCCGGCTGGGCACAGGCTGCCAGAGCCACGGGCAGGGCTCGCTCCCCCTGATGGGAGGCCAGGACCCCGCAGCCCCCAGCATCACAGTGCACTGGGGCTGGGGGAAAGGGAGCTGTGGCCTTGTGGGGACTTGGGGAGAGTCAGGGTGGGCACGGCGGCATGGGAGGTGGAGGGCAGAGGGGGCCAGGCAGAGCCTTAGGTCACTGGGCAGCGCTGCCCTCCCAACCCATGGGTCCATGATGGCGTAGGGAGGTCAAGCTGTGCCTGAGCCTGAGCCCGAGCCTGAGCCCAAGTCTGAGCCTAAACTTGAGCCTGAGCCTCAGCCTTAATCTGAACCTAAACTTGATCTTGAGCCTGAGCCCAGGTCTGAATTTATTTTGAGCCTGAACCTGAGCCCAAAGCTAAACTTAATCTGATCCTGAGCCCAAATATGAACTTAACTTGAGCCTGAGCCTGAGCCCAAATCTGAGCCTGCACTTGATCCTGAGCCTGAGCCAGCCAGGCAAGCAGAGCCAGGCAGTGATGTGGATCACGAAGGCAGGTTTCATCCCCAGGATCCAGCCCTCCTCATGCCTTCTCCTGTGGGTGCTGCCCAGCCCTCCCCAGGCTCTTTCCAGAGCAGGAGCTCAGGAGAGACCCCAACATGTTTTGCATTGGAGCAGAGGAGGACAAAGGGCTGTGAAAACACCTCCAAGGACTAGATGGCAGCAGGTGGGGACAGGGGACAAGGGGACAGAGGACAAGGGGACAGAACAGGATGGAGGGAAGGACCTGGGAGGGATTGGTAGCTCTGGATGGGGATGGGATGGATAGGCCATGAACCACCATGTGAGGGGCATGCTGGGATGGGATGGCATGGGATGGCATGGCATGGCATGGCATGGCATGGCATGGCATGGCATGGCATGGCATGGCATGGGCAGACCAGGGCTCAGTGTGGTGGCGCCTGGGCTGGGCTGCAGAGCAGTCCCTGCCTCCCCATGCTGACAGAGACAGACTGCCACCAGCATCCTGCCAAAGTCCCTGGTGAATCAACAGAGCAAAGGATCTCCTAGAGATCCCCCAGAACACCCACCAGCCCCTCACCACCCTGCTGGGGCCAGCAGTAGCCCTGCCACCTTATCCCATCCCCAAGGGACCCACAACCCAAAGGCCACAAGGTCTCACATATCCCACGGGCGCAGAGGGACACTAGCACGCTGCTGTCACCCAAGGGTCCCCCAGGCCCTCAGAGCTGCCCACCCCGTGGTGGGGTCCCTGGGGACACGGGCCCCAGGCAGGGACAGGGTGTGAGGGCGCAGCACGGGGTGAAGCCCAGGTTAATCTCCCAGTGGAGCTTCCCTCTGCAAACAATAAGACAATGCCCGGCCAGGAGCCGCCTGCGTAACCAGCGGCACGGAGGGGAAGTTGTAATATTTGGACTTAGCACTCAGTAAATTAAGGAAGAAAAAGGAAAAAGCGCTGGGGGTAATCAGAGAAAGGCTGGCCCGTGCCCTGCCCCCCAGCCAGCAGCTCCAGGGGGCTCAGCTCAGCCTGCTGAGAGGGGGCAGCAGCCCCAGGAGCCAGCGGAGGGGACCGGCAGAAGGCCCCGAGGGTCCGGCAGGGGACAGGCACATCCTCACGGTGGGACTCAGCCCAAAGGGGTGAGGCTGGGGTATTCAGGGGGCAGCGGTCACACAAACACAGCATCTCCTGTGACACCAGAGAAGGGATCTGGGCCAGGAGTTTATTTTAATCCAGACCTGCTCGTGGGAAATAAAATCCTGTTTCTGCAGCTGGGGTGGCCGGGCAGGAGAGGACCTTGTGGGACAGTCACCTCCAGCTGACAGGGGTGGCAGGGGGGTGACAAGTGAGGGGGGTCTCTCAGGGTGTCTTTGGGGCTGTGTGGTGTGAGGGGCCCCTCTGAGTCCAAAGGGGGAGGGGAGGGGGTATGACCCTTCCCATTCACCCACAACCCTGCCCCAGCCCGGGCAGACCCTGCCTGCCCCGGCGCCACTGAGGTGAGCGGGGCAGGGGGGACACAGGAAACCTCGGGGTGCTGGTTGGGAGGTGCAGAGCTGAACCCCACCCTGTGGGGCTTGAACTGAGGGGGCTCAGGAGGGCTCTGTGTGCTCTGAGCAGAGGTGCCCCCAGTTTATGGACCCCAGGCGTGGGGGCGTGGGGCAGAGCTGGACTTCGGCGGGCTGGGGCAGGTGGGGCAGAGGTGACCCGCGGGCAGCAGCCGCAGCAGGCAGGGGAAGGCTTTCGGCACGCAGCCGCTCACCGGGAGCCCATTTCCCCCCAACGGGAGCCGTTATCAGCGGCGAATACTCGGGAGTGGTCCCAGGGGGACCTCCAGCCCTTCCCCTCCACCTAGCCCAGCGCTGTCCCGCTCCGGCCCACGTCAATGCCGCCGAGAAGGTGTCGGAACAATCGCCTGACAAAGAGCTATTTTTAGGGGCCGGGGCTCGCAGCGAGGATGCGGCCGGGCCGCTGACAATGGGGGGAAGGGGGCCGGGCTTCCCCCGCCAGCACTCGGCAGCAGAAGGACCTGGAAGATTTCCTCGATGACCCAGGCCCGTACAATACAAGGAAAGCACAAGAGGGAGATACCCCCGCCAAGACGAGCTGCTCCTTTACCTAATGGCAGGGACCCACCCGGGCTGAGGGGCTGTGGGAGTGGGGCCAGCAGCCTCCCCTGGGGGTGACTCCCTTGCTGGGGAGGGGGGAAGCAAGGTGAAGTGTGGCTGCCTTCGGTTGCCCATGAGGGTAAGGGGAGCCGTGGGGAGGGGTTAAGGCTGGCTCCTGCCTGCTTGTGCCACACACCCAGCAGTGACCTTGCCCCTGAGCTCAGCACTGGCGAGGCTGGCTTGAATCCTGCGGTGTGCCCCTGCACCGCACAGTGGGGAGGCCACACCTTGAGTACCGGGATCAGTTTTGGGCTCCTCACTCCAAGAAGGACACTGAGGAGCTGGAGCAGGTCCAGGGAAGGGCAACCAAGCTGGGGAAGGGTCTGGAGAACAGGGCTGGGGAGCAGCAGCTGAAGGACCTGGGGGTGTTCAGCCTGGAGAAAAGGAGGCTGGGGGGAGACCCTCTGGCTCTCTGCAGCTCCCTGAGAGGAGGCTGGAGCCAGGTGGGGGTTGGGCTCTTCTCCTAAGGAACAAGTGACAGGACAAGGGGAAACAGCCTCAAGTTGTGCCAAAGGAAGTTTGAGTTGGTTATTAGGAAGAATTGCTTCACTGAAGGGCTCTCAGGCATTGGAATGGCTTGACTCAGGGAGATGGTGGAGTCCCCATCCCTGGAGGTGTTTAAGAGTTACGTAGATGTGGTGCTGAGGGACATGGCTTACTCCAGGACCTGTCAGTGTTAGGCTGATGATTGGACTCCAGATCTTTTCCAATCCAGGCAGTTCTGGGATCTGTGAAGGGCACAGGGCCTGGGGCATGGGAGGGACACCTTACCACAAAGGTGAGACACCGGAACAGGTTGCCCAGGGAGGTGGTGGAAGCCTCATCCCTGGATGTATTCAAGGCCAGGCTGGATGCAACTCTGAGCAGCCTGATCTAGTAGAGGGTGTCCCTGCCCATAGCAGGGGTTAGAACTGGATGGTCCTTGGGGTCCCTCCCAACCCTGACAATTCTGTGAAACCTCTGTCTCCTCCAGGCTGGCTCATGACTCCAGGTTGGCCAAAGCCCAGCCAGAGTGACCAGCCCGGAACTGTGTGTCCCCAGCCAGACCTGCACTGAGGGTGCAATGAGCTGGGGCACTCAACACTACCCTGCCCGAGGGGTCAGTCCAGTTCCAGTGTTTCCTCTTCCCTGGGGTCTCTCCCAGCCCAGCCTGCAAGAGAGGAGTCTGCAGATGATCTGCTTTGGGGTAAAGCCAATCTCCTGGGCTGTGTGACAGGACACTGGGGCTAAACACATGAAAGGCAATGAGGGAAGGTCAGGGGGCCCTGGAACAGGTCAAGGCTTAGACCAGCTTCAATCCCGATACTGCTGCAGGTCCTGGGGGAATTGTCTCTTCGCCCACTCTACTACAGCCTCTTCACCTGCACAGCCTGGGAAAGAGAATCACAGACTATCCTGGCTGGGAGTCCTTTAAGTAGTCCAACCATTAACCCAGCACTGCCAGATCACCGCTAAACCACAGCCCTCAGCACCACATCTCCAAGGTTCTGAAACCCCTTCAGGGATGGGGACTCCACCACAGCCCTGAGCAGCCTGGGCCAGGCCTTGACAGCACTCTGGGGGCAAAAAAATCATTCCTCATGTCCCACCTAACCCTTGCCTGGGACAACCTGAGGTCATTTCCTCTTGTCCTATCATTAGTTCCTTGGGAGTTCAGCCCAACCCCCACCCGGCTCCAGCCTCCCCTCAGGGAGCTGTAGAGAGCCAGAAGGTCTCCCCCAGCCTCCTCTTCCCCAGGCTGCACACCCCCAGCTCCTTCAGCTGCTCCTCCCCAGCCCTGTTCTCCAGACCCTTCCCCAGCTTTGCTGCCCTTCTCTGGGCCTGCTGCAGCCTCTCAGTGTCCTTCTTGGAGTGAGAGACCCAAACCTGACCCCAGGCATGGAGGTGTGGCCTCACCAGCGCTGAGCCCAGCGGACGATCCCTGCCCCGCTCCCGCTCCCCGCGCTGTTGCACGCCTGGGGAAGGGCCTGGGGACCCGGCTGGGGTCCGCGGGCCACAGTCGCCACCTGGCGGCAGGCTCCACGCACAGCCCCGCCGAGGGGCGGCCGGCAGCGGGAGTCTCACGCAGAAGGCCCGGGAGTGGGGCAGCCCCCGCGTACGGCCAGGTCTCCTCCCGCAGGAGCCATGGGGAAAAGCAGACCGCCGCGGGCGGGCCGTGCTAGGCCGAGTGCCGCCACCTCCCCGCACGGGGCAGCCGAGCAGGGACAAGGCCAGAGGCCGCGCCGCCCCGTTCCCGCCATCGCCTACATCCCCCATAAGCCCCTGCGGCGCGCCCCCCACCTGCCGGCCCTGCGCGTGTGCGCTCGCGCGCGGCGGGGTTTCCGCTTCCGGCGCGCCTCGCTCTGGTCCCTGCGGCTGGCGGCCGAGCCTTGTGCCTCCGCCATATTGTCTGTGTGCGGCCGGCGGGCGGGCGGCGAGCGGGCGGCCGCGGCAGGTACCGGCGGGCCGCGGCGGCTCCGGTGCCCCTCCTGGAGCCCCACGGCGGGGTGGGATGAGGAGGAGACGGGAGGGAGGCGCTACCGCGTCTCCTGTGCCCCCCATCCCCTCCGCTCCGCTGTGGGCACGGTGTGGGTTGAGGAGCCGGGGCCGCCCCCCAGGAGAGCTGGGTCGCGACGGGGGCCCGGTTTGGTGTAGCTGAGGGGGAAAAGACGGCGGTGAGGGGGAACGGGCGAGTCTGGCGCGCCGGGGAGGGCAAGACCCACCGCCTTCTGCCCGTGGAGGGGGTCTCCGTACCCCCGGGGAGAGAGGCAGGGCAGGGCGCGGCCGGGGGGCCGCCTCGCCTGGCCTCGGGCTGGCCTGGGACCAGGCCTCGGGCCGCCCGCTGCCCCCCGGCCACGCAGGAAGGGCAGGGCCCCACGGCGGGGTAGCCTTCCCCTCCCCCCGGTTCGCCGAGTTCGCAGGTTGAGGCCGTGTAGGTGTTGCTGACTTAAAAGGCTTCGTCTTGCCTCGTACTTCGCCCTGCTCGGATAAACGGGGGCTGCGAGGTGTGCGGAGGGGCAGGGAGAGGCCTGCTGCTTCTTGCGCCCACCCCCAGCCGCGCAGGGCCTCCGTTCTGGGCCTTTCTGGGTGGAGAAGGTGGGTTTCAGAGATATTTTTGCCACCGGTCGCTCTCGTCTTCCAAAAGCAGCGATGGTCAGGCTCGCTCCTGCTGTAATTGAGTTCATCGTGCCTTGGGGCACTCTGCTGGGTGGCTGTCGGTGAAATATGCAATTGTAAAGGAGAGGGCTGATAAGGCTGTGGAACCCAGTACGTGTTGTTTGTTAGATGACTTTATTCTTTCCTCCTGAGAGCTCGGGGTACAACCAATAAAGTTTGGATGATGCACACTCGGTCACCGGTATATTTTCTGCTGACAGCAGTGGTTGAGCCGTGCAGGGACACCTGAGGACATGTGTCTTGTCTTCTGCAAGCTAAATGTCTGCATCCTGAGCCTGTGGAGTTCAGGTTTCGGGCCCTTGGTGGCCATGCTGAAGCTTGTGAGGGGGATCTGTGGTGGAACAGGGTTTGTGATCTTAACCTGTTGCTGGGTTGGGGGTCTTGGAGAGCTGCTCTTAGCACTGATCCTCGATACCAGGCTGTGAAATTGGGCTCTCTGTGTGTATCTGCGTGGAGATGACTGTGCCTTGTGCTCCAGGAGCCTGGCTTGGGCAAGCTCTGACCGGCTTGGGAAGAGCTGCTGGCGCTGTGGCTGAGGATGAGACCCACTGGAGGTGGCTGGGTGCAAAGCTGTGTTTTTAGGGAGCAGCACACGGAGACAGCAACGTGTTTGGTTTGGAGCAGCTCCTGTGATTTGCTCTTGGGACAATCTCTCTTTCCAAGAACATCAAGAGGTGCTCAAACTATTGAGGCTCAACCAGAGCTGAGTTGCCAGCTTGGGTGTTGGAGGTGGCTCTGCCACCACAGATGATTCTGGGTGGAGAGAAATCACTTGTCCTTTGCATCTTTATGGTGGTGTCATGGAAAAAGAGGTGAAGCTCCTGGTAAGAAAGGGGAGGCTGAGCTTGGGACGACTCTAGGCTGCATTTGGGGAAAGGGTGAAGCTTGACCAGCTCCTGAGTGCAGCTAGGACTAAGGTAGTGTTCCAGTTCTTGCAGCACAATGCCCTGCCTGGGTGGAATCTAGCAGCAGTGGTATGTCCTCTGTGGAGATACAGACTGTGTCTGGAAAGGCAGGAAGAGAACTGGAATGGGGTGAGGCTTCCATGAGCAGAAGTGTGCCCACCCTCATCTGCAGGGCAGTCTGCTTTCCTCCCTCAGGGGAAGAACTCCCCTTGGCTTGGGGTTGGGAGTCCAGCTCCTAAGATACCTCTGGAGAAAGTAGAGGCTTCCAAGTGGGAGGTTCACAACTGGTTCCCTGGCTTTGGCAGGGTTGATGGCTAGAGGAGAAATGGATTCTGTTGAGGAGAAGCCTCTTTGGAAGAGGGATGCCAAAGCTGGCAGGAGGTTCTGGGAAGTGGGGAGGAAACTGGATCATGGAATCATTTAGGTTGGAATATATCTTTAAGATGGTTGAGTCCAGCTGGTAATGGATCATGGAGTGAAGCAGAGTTCAGCTGGGTGCCAGGGCAGTAAATGCTGCTTGCTTGCTTGCCAACAGCTGGTTGAAAGGTGAGGATGAGGATGCAGAGCAGTGGGTGGGGATTGCTGAGGAAAAGCCTGGTGAAATGCAGAGATTTCACAGAAGGGGTTGGGTTGAAAGGGGCCTTAAAGCTCAGCCAGTTCCAGCCCCACCTCCCACCACCCCAGGCTGCTCAAGGGCCCATCCAGCCTGGCCTTGAACACCCCCAGGGGAGGGGGCAGCCACAGCCTCCCTGGGCAGCCTGTGCCAGTGTCTCCCCACCCTCACTGGGGAGGATTTCTTCCTCATCTCCAGTCTCAGTCTGCCCTCCTCAGGCTGCAGTCTGTTTCCCCTCATCCTGTCACCACAAACTCCTCGAGGTGAGGCATGGGAAGGCCTCAGGCTGTGAGATTTGGGGCATTTTCAAGCAGGTCAGGTTAGGTACACAGACATGGAATGGGTTTGAGGTTGGAACCATGGTGCCAAAAAGGGGTTGTGGAGCTGTGGAGGAGGAAACTCCGTGCTGGGCCAGAAGGGTCAGGGCTGTCACTCTTCCCACTTGCATCGAGTGGTGCCTGTCCTTCCAGCTGCCACTCAGGTTCTTGCTCTGCATTTTTCTCCTTACAGAACTGATTTTCTCTTTTTATCTTTCCCTCATGGCCTCTGAGGAATCAGGGAGAGGAAGAGAGGAGAAGCAAATGGGTGACATTGTGGTGGTGTGATTAGTTTCATGTCACACTTCTGAAGAGGCAGGGCTTTATTTCTGGGTTAGCAGACCTGCCACCTCCACTGCTCCTCCATTATGGAATTGATAACCTCCAGGTATCTGCTTTGTAAGCTCTCTGGACAAGGTTGATGCCGTCTTGGATCTCACTGCCCTGAGAGGATAAACCCCACAGATTTTAGGATCAGAAGGACTGCTATGACTCAGTCTGGCTCCAGTACCTGCTTTTGATTGCAAGGCAACTCTTGGATCCTTTTTCTCCTCCTTCCAGGAGCTTCCAAGAGCTGACTTTGCTGGAATTTACAGAACCTGATTGGAGCAAAGGAATTCTTTGGACCTAGAAACCAAACCAAACAGAAACCCACCCCTCTGAAGAGGAGGCTGCAGCTTCCTGAGCTGGCATTAGTGCTGTGCCTGAGAGCTGAGTGGTTTTACAAGCTGCTTTTTGACTCCCATTTGCCATCAAGGTGCCACAGCCATCAGGCAAAGGTTGATGAGAAATGGGGCTGTGGCTGTAGGCATAGGATCAGGGGTTCAGGGATCTCTTGTCTTCCTCTGCTCCACTGAGACTTCACCTGCAGTGCTGTGTCCAACTCTGGAGCTCTCAGCCCAGGATAGATGTGGACCTGATGGAGAGGCCTGGAAAATGCTCAGGGAGCTGGAGCAGCTCTGCCATGAGCATAGGCTGAGGGAGCTGAGGGTGTTCAGCCTGGAGAAGAGAAGGCTCCAGACAGTAGAAGGCTCTAAGAGCAGCCTGCCAGTAGCTGAGAGGGCTCCAAGAAAGCTGCAGAGGGACTGCTCCCAAAGGCCTGCAGGGACAGGACCAGGGGCAGTGGTTTGCAGTGAGAGCAGAGCAGATGGAGATTGGATGTGAGGAACAAGTTGTGCAGCAGGAGGCTGCTGGAGCACTGCAGCAGGTTGCCCAGGGAGGGAGCTGAGGCCCCATGCCTGGAGCTGTTCAAGGTGAGGCTGGACAGGGCTCTCAGCAAGCTGCTCCAGGGCAGGATGTCCTTGCTGAGTGCAGGGGGTTGCACTGGATGACCTTTGGAGGTAGGTCCCTTCCAACCCAAACCATCCAATTTGCTTGAAGGGGATGGCAAAGAGCATGTGTGTGAGCTGGAAAATCATTTGGGGACGAGGCAGAATTTGGCTGCAGATGGCCAGTTGGACAGTTGTGTCTTTCACTGTTCATGGCACAAAGTTGCTCTGCCCAGCTGTGCAGAGAAAGGAGCCTCTGCCCCTGCTCCTGCAGCAGCCACAGGGCAATTAGTTGTCTTTATTTCTCCCCCCTTTATTTTAATTAAGCTAAGTATAGGGAGAGTGCAGCATGTTGTGCAGTGTTAGCACAGGCTGACAGGCTGGGACTTGATTGTGCTGAGTGGGAGAGGTCTCACCATGTTATGAAGAAGTGTCCCTGAGGTCCTCCTGCCCGTCCAGGGAGGGGAAGTGGTGCCTCTCCCACAGCCCTCAGAGGAGGCAGCTCCTCAGCACACCTTCCTCCACACAGGGCTTGCTTGAGCCGTCAGTAGACGTTTGGGTTTAGTCTTCTGAGAAGGGATGAGCATGGACATGCACCACAGATGAGTTCCCAGCGTGTGAAAGCCAAGGGCTCCTCCAACATTCCTTCTCCTACAAGTCCTATCACAGATGTCTCTCTGTTACCAGGGTTAAATCCCAGCCTTCTGCAGACTGAGCATTCCCAAGGGACAAGGAGGCTTTTGCTCCCTGAGGACACCATGCAGCAGCCAGATGCGTTCCAACTGAGCTTACAAATGAAGAGCTACAGGTTTTGGTGGGGTAGGACATCTGGCACCCAGGCAGAGGTCCAACATCTGCATCTTGGTGCTGCACAGAGGCTCTGCTGGGTGACTGCAGAGAGTGGATGGAGAGGGTGCAAACTCATCCTTGTGTGTGGCCAGCAGTGGTGTGGATTTGTTTGGTGTGGTGAGGGTGGGTTCAGCATTCAGCAGCTGCTGAGGGAAGCAGAACATCTCTGTGCTGGGGAAAGGCTGAGAGAGAGTTGGGGCTTTTTTCCTTTGTCTGGAGAAGAGCAGCCTGAGGGGGGCATCTCCTCAGTGCTGATCAGAACTTCAGGGGTGGGTGGCAGGAGGATAGGACCAGGCTTTGTTCAGTGGTGCCCAGGGCCAGGCCAGGGGGTAACAGTCACTTGCAGTTAGCAGTTGAGTTTTGAGGGAGTTCTGTCAGAATTGTGCTTCTGGCAGGGGGTTGCACTGGGTGCCTCTTGCTGAGCCTTCTTGGTGGGGAAGATGGTTGCCAGGGTGTTGCCTGCTGGTTGGGAATGGCTGATGATGGAGTCTCCCTGAAGAAACAGCTAGGTGCTATGTCTGCTGGTTCATCCTCCAGCTCTGCTGACTGTTCCCACCTCTAGGAACTGCATGATCAGCTCAGTCACAGCTCTTCCAGATGTTCAGTTGCCTTAAGTTCTACCTAAATCTCTGTACTTGGACTGTAAGAGTCAAAGCAGCTGAAGGGTTGGCCTGCCAGTGCCTGCTAATTAATGAGGAAAACAACTGTGCCACTTAGCAGTAATTAGGAAGGTGGAACTTTCCAGAGGATGCCAACAGCTGACCTGATGTCAGCTGTGAAGATCCTGGCACGGTGCTGAAATGTTGCCCTCTGGGAGCCTTCAGGAAGTCACCTGCTGGCCCAGGATCTCCTGAAGGGCAGGTTAGGAATGGGTTCCTTGGCAGATGTCATCCCCAGCTCCAGTGCTTGGAGCTTCCCTTTGTTAATGCTCTTAGAAGAAAAAGAATCGTTGCCTGGTGGAGTCCTGCAAGTGCTCTTGCTTGGCTTTAGGTCAAAGCTAAAGAGATGTGCCTCCAAAACAAACCTCCCACCACCTTCCCCGTGCTCCCTGCTCGGCCTGGACTACTGTTGGGGTAGAGAGGAGATGGCAGCAGGATGCTGTCACCAGGTCCTGGGCTGGTGTTGAGTAAGTTTGGCAAGTCCTGGTCATGTTTGCAGCTATTTTTACTTGATGGAGTCGCTGGGTCTCCAGCACTGGCAGCGAGGACGTCCGCCGTGGTCTGTGGGGGCCTGGGAGGGGTGGCAGAGCAGTCACAGCGTGGGGGCAGCAGAGCCTGCTGCTGGCTGCCGCTGCCCTCTGGCACCTCATCCCAGGGGAGCCTTGGAGACCTTGTGTTGGACAAAGCTTTTCCTTTGCTCTGTGTGCTGAGGACTGGCTGAGCTCTGAAACTAGGAGAGAGAGCCCATGGTGATGGGGGAGAAGTGGGAAGGGCAGAGCTTTCAGAGGTGATTTGGGTGTAAAGTCCCTTAGGAGGTGGAGCGAGGAGCTGCTGCGGCCGGCTCCGAAGGTCTGCAGAGGTCAGCTGTCCCGCTGGGCTGAACTGCTGGAGACCTGGAGAGGATCTGTGGGAGCTCAGTTAAAATGTAGCTGTCTCAAGGCTGAGCAAAAGTGAAAACTACCCATGGCAGAGCTGCTGGGAGAGCATGTGGGCACCAGTGACACTGCCAGGGCAGCCTGCAGGGTGTCAGCCGTGCCAGATGCCACATTCTGCCTGCGTGAGGAGGGAGAGGGAAGCTCTCCCCAGGAGTGGAGGTTGCAGATTCCAGTTACAGGAAAACTGCCCTGTGGTCAGGCCTGTGAATTCCCTGTGGGCCTCTTGAATTCTTCCTTGGCAGGAGCTGCAAGGAGGATTTGAGGCTGATGAAGGCCCAGGCTCAGTTCTGGGGTGTTGCTAGCAGAGAATTACTGCAAGATGTTTTTTCCAGTTAAACCAAACCTGTCAGCTGCCTTTCCTGGGGGCTGCTTGTGGCTTGTTTGGAATTGCTCAAAGCTGCTCCTGTTTCTTTGGGGTTTTTTTTAGCAGGACCTAGAGGTTGCTGCGTGTCCCTGAATCCCAGCGTGGTTGGGGTTGGAAGTGGCCTCTGGGGATCATCCAGTCCAAGCCATCCACCCACAGCAGCCTGCCCAGGGGGAGTTGGAAGCTCTCCAGAGAAGGAGACTCCACAACCTCTCTGGGCAGCTGCTCCAGGGCTCTGCTCTCTCACACCAAACAAGTTTCTTCTCCTGCTCAGATGGAACCTCCTGGCTGCCACTTTGTGCCCATTGCTCCTTGTCCTGTCCCTGGGCACCACTGAGCAGAGCCTGGCCCCAGCCTCTTGCCCCCCACAGCTCCTTCAGCTCTTGCTGAGCATTGCTCAGCTCCCCTCTGGGGCTGCTCTTCTCCAGGCTCAAGAGCCCCAGGGCTCTCAGTTCCAGTGTTCCACCACCCTCCCAGTGCAGAACTTGTTCCTAACACCCTAAACCACTCTGTGATTATTTGTACTTCAGAGGTCATCACTTAGTGCTGGCAGGTTCCTTGGGACACCAGTGTGCTGGGAAGCTCTTGGCTTCCAGCTTGCTGGGAGTGCCCTGTGCCATCCTGGTGCAACTCCTTAGCTTGAAGGTTCTGAGGAACCATGTGCCCAAGAGCAGCTCTGTGCCAAAACCATCCCCATTCAAAAGGAGGGGAAGGGAGGAAAGATCCAAGTATCTGTTATCCTTGACTGAAAAATGAGGTGGATTTTACTCCAGGCTGAGTAGGTGTTTCTCAGGACTCATTTGCATGGATTTCTGAGCTGTGTGGTGTTGCTGCTTGCTTTCACCTGGCACATCTGGAAGGACAAAGGGTGTAGGAGGTCCTTGTACTCACTGGGTCTGGGTGCTGTACAGAATCCCAGCGTGGTGAGGCTGGAAGGGACCTCTGGAGCTCACCCAGTCCAAGCCCCTGCTCCAGCAGGGCACCCGCAGCAGCCTGCCCAGGGGGGGGTTGGAAGCTCTGCACACCAGGAGACTCCACAACCTCTCTGGGCAGCCTGCTCCAGGGCTCTGCTCCCTCACACCAAACAACTCTCTCCTCAGGGAACCTCCTGGCTGCCACTTTGTGCCCATTGCTCCTTGTGCTGTCCCTGGGCACCACTGAGCAGAGCCTGGCCCCAGCCTCTTGCCCCCCACAGCTCCTTCAGCTCTTGCTGAGCATTGCTCAGCTCCCCTCTGGGGCTGCTCTGCTGCAGGCTCTCAGCCCCAGGGCTCTCAGCCTCTGCTCCTCACAGAGAGGCTCCTTGCAAAACACTCCTTGTGCAGGAGTTAACTGGACCAAGGTCTCCAAGATGATTTAGCAGTTTGAATTTTTCAGCAGAGCACTGGGCTGCTCCACCTCAAGCAGCTCCACAAGATCAGCTGCAGCAGGAAAAACAAAAGCAGGCAATTAAAAAGCAAAATCAATCCCAGGAGCCTCAGACTGGTCCAGGCTCACTGGGAGGATCTGCTGTCACGTAGCTCTGGCCTAGCAGGAGCTGGAGCTGGGACAGGCTGCTCACAGAAGGCCTTTTTCAGGAAGCCATTGGCTGTAGCTTCTAAGAACAGCACACAATGCTTGCTTCCTAAGGTGGGTATTATGGGCTGCTGTTTGGACAGGAAGAGGAGAGAGTCTGCACAGATCATTTGCTTCTAGAGCAAACAAAGTTAGATCCATACCCAAACTCACCCTGCCCCAAAGCTTCTCCTCCTCTCTGCTCAAAGCTGCCACAGGATCCTCTCAGTGACTTGAAAGCTCTTTTCTAACCTGAATGATTCTGTGATGGGCACACACTGGAACCCAGGCGGTTGCATTTGAACAGGAGGAGAAAGTTGTTTGGTGTGAGGGAGCAGAGCCCTGGAGCAGGCTGCCCAGAGAGGTTGTGGAGTCTCCTTCTGTGGAGAGCTTCCAGCTCCAGCTGGGCACTGTGCTCCTGGGCAGGCTGCTGTGGGTGCCCTGCTGGAGCAGGGGCTTGGACTGGGTGAGCTCCAGAGGTCCCTTCCAGCCCCAACCACGCTGGGATTCTGGGACTGGGTAGAAAAGTTAGCCAGTGCATGTCCTGCCTGCTGCAGGTGGAATGAGGAGAGTCAAAAGCTCAGGGGTTCAAGTTTGAAGGCTGAATCTCACTGTGCTGAGAGTGTCCTGGGGAACTCGCAGCTCTGCTGGTGTTTCCAGGTGTCTGAGTCCCACATCAATGGTTTGAGGCCCTCTGTGATTGCTGCCTAACCTTCTGTGAGGGTTTTGGTAGAGGATTGATGTCTTGGCCAGGAGCAGACTGGTTTGTAGGTCCTACTTGATGCTCTCCCATTAGCTGCCACCTGAAGGGCCCTGGCTGTCCTTTGTGGGGCTGTGGCCTGTCACACCTCTGTTGTGGACTTCGCAGTGGCGCCTTGTCCCTTCTTAACCTTGGCCTGGATTATCACAACCCTGACTACCTGGAGCTGCCAGCAGCACGGCTTCTGTGTCAGTAGGTCACACACCAGCCATGCTGCCAAGGGCTGCACCTCCTGAGCAGGCTTAAACCATGCTGTGGACCTCGTGGAGGCTTCAGCATGGATTGAGCTGTGTGAGGGACATCAGCCCTGTCTCTCCCATGTCCTTCACCACCTTCATAACCAGGGTGTCCTTGGGGTCCTTGCAGCAGGCTCCAGTAAGCTGCAGGGTGCTGCTGATAGAGCAGGGATTTACTTCTGGAATTTTCTTCTGGTGTGAGGTAGCCTAAACTAACTGCTCTGAGCAGCTTTCTAGGTCTCTGTGATTGATGGGGGTGCTGCTGGAGGAGAAGCTGGATGTGAGCCAGCAGTGAGAAGGCCAAGGGCAGCCTGGGCTGCAGCAAAAGCAGCATGGCCAGAGGTGGAGGGGGGCGATCCTGCCCCTCTGCTCAGACCTCACCTGCAGGGCTGTGTCCAGCTGTGGAGCCCTCGACACAGGAAGGACATGGAGCTGATGGAGAGGGTTCAGAGGAGGCCACAAAGATGCTCAGGGGGCTGCAGAACCTCTGCTGTGAGGACAGGCTGAGGGAGCTGGGGGCGTTCAGCCTGGAGGAGAGAAGGCTCCAGGGAGACCTCAGAGCTGCATTTCAATATCTGAAAGGGAGCTGCAGGCAGGCTGGGGAGGGACTGTTCAGAAGGGCCTGGGGGGATAGGACGAGAGGCAGTGGTTTGAACCTGGAGCAGGGCAGAGTCAGGTTGGACATCAGGAGGAAGCTCTGCACAGTGAGGCTGGGGAGACACTGGAACAGGCTGCCCGGGGGGTGGTTGAGGCCCCATCCCTGGAGCCATTCGAGATCAGCCTTGATGTGTCCCTGGGCAGCCTGAGCTGGTTGGAGGTGTCCCTGCTGAGGGCAGGAGGGTCGGACAGGGTGACCCTGGAGGGTCCCTCCCACCCAGGTGCGATCTGTGGTGATGATTCTGTTGCATGGGGAGAGATGATGGTTGGGCAGCCTGCAGTGAGGGAAGAGTTTTGGCTGCTAAACTCCAGTATCACCTGGAGAGGTTGGACCAGATGGTCCTTGGGGTCCCTTCCAACCTGGCATTCCCTGAAGTCTTCCTCTGGAGGGCAGAGAGCTCCCTGCCCCTGGCTGCTGCATTGCCTCTGGAGCTGGAAGGAGGGAGGCTGGCCGGAGGTTGCCTTTCTTCCCTTTGGGAAAGCTCTGTTTGCAGCCATCAGCTGGAAACTACACTCTGAGAGCTGCAAGGCTGGGGAGGTGTGGGAGGGGGTGGGGTGTTACTTTTGCTTGCAGGGCCAAGTGGACCTGTCCTGTGTGAGGGAGAGCAGAGGAATTGCTTCCAGGCTCTGGCAGATGACCCCAGGCCGTGGCGGGGCTCCAGCCTCTCCTCCTCAGCAGCTTTGGGTCATGAAGGCCGACGTTTGTAGAGCGTCTCCAGGTATTATTGGGGTTTAACCTCTGGGTTTTGGGGCTTTTTTGTCCCTCTGCAGGTGGAAGAATCTGAGGCCTCTGTTCCTCTGTCCGGCTTGGTGGTTCCAGGTGGCCTCTGGCTCGAGCCATCTCCTCGCTGCCACCCAACCTGTCGGCCATGTCTGGACCCGTGCCGAGCAGGGCCAGGGTCTACACCGACGTGAACACACACAGGCCCCGCGAGTACTGGGACTATGAGTCACACGTGGTGGAGTGGGGGTGAGTCTCTGGCCTGCTCCCTCTGTGCCCTGCTGCCCAAGAAGGCCACCAGCACCCTGGCTTGGGGCTCAGCAGCAGCGTGGCTGCCGGCTGTGCAGCTTGCGCTTGTCTGGTTCGAGAGCTGCTTCTCGCGAGCCTCAGGTGATGGAAGGAGAGGAAATGGCCTGAAATTGGGCCAGGGGAGGGTCAGGTTGGATGGTAGGGAGAAGTTTTGTCCTGCAAGAGCAGTCAGGGATTGGAAGAGGCTGCCCAGGGTGCTGGTGGAGGCACCGTGGCTGGAGGTCTTCGAGAAACGTGTGGCCGTGGCACTGGGGCCAGGGTTCGATGGCCGTGGAGGTGCTGGCCCAATGGTTGGGCTCCAGGAGGTCTTTTCCAGCCCAAACAGTTCTGTGAGTCTAGGGAGGAGACCTAATTGTGGCCTTCCAGGATCTGAAGGGGGCTGCAAGAAAGCTGGGGAGGGACTTTTGAGGCTGTCAGGGAGTGATAGGACTGGGGGGGATGGAGCAAAACTGGAAATGGGGAGATTCAGATTGGATGTGAGGAAGAAGTTGTTCCCCAGGAGGGTGGTGAGAGCCTGGCACAGGTTGCTCAGTGAGGTGGTGGAAGCCTCCTGCCTGGAGGTGTTTGCAGCCAGGCTGGATGTGGCTGTGAGCAGCCTGCTGTGGTGTGAGGTGTCCCTGGCCATGGCAGGGGGCTGGAACTGCCTGAGCCTTGAGGTCCCTTCCAACCCTGAGACTTTTGTGATTCTATAATCTCCCTGTGCTGGGTCCTGATGAGGCCACCCCTCAGGTACTGGGTTCAGCTCTGGGTCCCTCAGTTCAGGAAGGACACTGAGGAGCTGGAGCAGGTCCAGAGGGCAGCCAAGCTGGGGGAGGGTCTGGAGAGCAGGGCTGGGGAGGAGCAGCTGAGGGAGCTGGGGGTGTGCAGCCTGGAGAAAAGGAGGCTGGGGGAAGACCTTCTGGCTCTCTGCAACTCCCTGAAAGGAGGCTGGAGCCAGGTGGGGGTTGTCTCTTCCCCCCAAGGAGCAAGTGATAGGACAAAAGGAAGCAGCCTCAAGTTGCCCCAGGGGAGGTTTAGGTTGGATATAGGGAAAAATTTCTTCCCAGAAAGGGTTCTGAAGCACTGGCCCAGGCTGCCCAGGGAGGTGCTGGAGTCCCCACCCCTGGCGGTATTTAAGAGGCAGAGATGTGGTGCTGAGGGCTGTGGTTTAGTGGCAGTCACTTAGCAGCAGTGGTGGGATTGTGAGCTCTGGGTGAGCAGCTGGACTTGATGATCTCAAAGACCTCTTCCACCCTCAACACTTCTGTGGTTCTGTGCCCCTGGACTGGGACTGATCCCTGCAGGATTTGGCATAGGAGCAATTGAGGCAGCTGTGGTGGCTCAGGCTTTTCCATGGCCTTTGGCAGGTGTCTGGCATGCATGGCCAGTGTTAAGACCACAACTTTTCCTTGGGAAAATAACCATTTCTGGCCAAACTTCTACATTTGAGAACATTTTGAGCAACTCCCTTGGGGCTGGTTTTTGCCAGGGAGTCAGGAAAGTTGTCCTCTGAGAGGGCAGGAAGGCTGGGGCTGGAAATGTAAGTGAGGAGACATCTGAAGCTGCTTCTGACTTGGGATAAGTGAAGAGACTGGGCAGAGTTAAATATGTCCATGCTATTTTGTGCCTCTGCCAGTGCCTGAAAAAGCCTCAGCTGCTGCTTTCTGAGGCAAGGAGGAGGCTGCACTGAGCTCATGACCAACGCTTCCGAGAGTCAGAGAGCAGCAGCCCCAGCTTCACCTCTGCCTCCTGCTGCTGTGGAGGAGGCCGAGTTCTGCCCTCAGCTTTGTGGCACCTCCTGGGTTCTGGAATCATAGAATCCTAGAATGGGTTGGGCTGGAAGGGACCTCCCAGAGGTCACCCAGTGCAGCCCCCTGCACCCAGCAGGGACATCCTCCCCTGGGGCAGCTTGCTCACAGCCTTCCCCAGCCTCCCCTGCAACAGCTCCAGGCATGGGGCCTCAGCTCCCTCCCTGGGCAACCTGCTGCAGGGTTCCAGCAGCCTCCTGCTGCAGAAACTGTTCCTCACCTCCAATCTCAATCTGCTCTGCTCTCATTGCAAACCATTGCCCCTGGGCCTGTCCCTGCAGGCCTTTGGGAACAGTCCCTCTGCAGCCTTCTTGGAGCCCCCTGCAGGTACTGGGAGGCTGCTCTGAGGTCTGCCTGGAGCCTTCTCTTCCCTAGGCTGAACACCCCCAGCTCCCTCAGCCTGTCCCCATAGCAGAGGTGCTCCAGCCCCCTGAGCATTTTCCTGGCCTCCTCTGCACCTTCTCCATCAGCTCCAGGTCCTCCCTGTGCTGAGGGCTCCAGAGCTGGGCACAGCCCTGCAGGTGAGGTCTGAGCAGAGCAGAGGGGCAGGATCCCCTCTGGCCACACGGCTTTGGGTGCAGCCCAGGCTGCCCTTGGCCTCCTGGGCTGCAAGTGCCTATTGCTGGCTCCTGCCCAGCTTCTCATCCACCAGCAGCCCCAAGTCCTTCTCTGCAGGGCTGCTCCAAATCATCCCCCAGCCTGGATTGAAATCTAGGATTGCCCCAACCTAGGTGCAGGGCCTTAACACTTTGCCTTCTTGAACCTCACAAGATTCTCCTCAGCCACCTCTGCAGCCTGTCCAGGTGCCTCTGGAAGGCTCCCATCCTGTTCTTCAGACTTACCAACCACACCACTCAGCTTGGGATCATCTGCAGACTTGCTGAGGGTGCCTCAATCTCGCTGTCAGTATCATTGATGGAGATACAGAACAGCTCAGACCCCTGAGGGCCACCACTTGTCACCTCTCCCCATCTGGACGTGTCCACACTCTGCTGAGCCTGCTCTGTGCCTGCCCTGGTTTCAGGCAGGCTGGCACTTCATAGTTTTGGGGTTTATGTTTGCTGGCTTTGTTGATCTTTAGCAGCATTGCACAAGTTCAAATGCAGCTTCTGGGTTTGCACAGGGCAGTGCAAGGGTTAGCTCGAGGCTGAAACTCATCCTTGTGGCTGTGCTGCCTGCTGCAGAAGAGGCCGGAACCTCACCTGGGCAGGTAGAAGCTCCAACTGTCTCTCCTAATTCTCAGCCCTCACATTCAGGAGGTGTCAGATACCAGCTAATCCCCTTAGGTGTGGAAGGGGAGGCAGAGATTTCATCTTAGGGAGCAGTTAGGGTAGAATAGAATAAACCAGGTTGGAAGAGACCTTCAAGGTCATCATGTCCAACTTATCATCCAACACCACCTAATCAACTAACCCATGGCACCAAGCACCCCAGCAAGTCTCCTCCTGAACAGCTCCAGTGATGGTGACTCCACCACCTCCCTGGGCAGCCCATTCCAATGGGCAATCACTCTCTCTGTGTAGAACTTCTTCCTAACCTCCAGCCTAAACCTCCCCTGGCGCAGCCTGAGACTGTGTCCTCTTGTTCTGGTGCTGCTTGCCTGGGAGGACAGACCAACCCCCACCTGGCTGCAACCTCCCTTCAGGTAGTTGTAGAGAGCAATAAGGTCACCCCTGAGCCTCCTCCAGGCTAAGCAACCCCAGCTCCCTCAGCCTCTCCTCCCAGGGCTGTGCTCCAGACCCCTCCCCAGCTTTGTTGCCCTTCTCTGGACACCTTCCAGCAAGACAACCTCCTTCCTACACTGAGGGGCCCAGAACTGGACACAGGACTCAAGGTGTGGCCTAACCAGTGCAGTGTCCAGGGGCAGAATGACCTCCCTGCTCCTGCTGGCCACACTGTTCCTGCTGCAGGCCAGGATGCCATTGGCCCTCTTGGCTGCCTGGGCACACTGCAGGCTCATGTTCAGCCTCCCATCAACCAGCACCCCCAGGTCCCTCTCTGCCTGGCTGCTCTCAGCCACTCTGCCCCCAGCCTGTGGCACTGCCTGGGGTTGCTGTGGCCAGTGTGCAGCACCTGGCACTTGGATGTGTTCCATCTCCTGCCCTTGGACTCTGCCCATCTGTCCAGCCTGTCGAGGTCCCTCTGCAAAGCCTCTCTGCCCTCCAGCAGATCAACTCCTGCCCCCAGCTTGGTGTCAGCTGCAAACTTACTGCTGATGGACTCAATGCCCTCATCCAGATCATCAATAAAGATGTTGAAGAGCATGGGGCCCAGCACTGATCCTTGGGGCACACCACTGGTGCCTGGCTGCCAGCTGGCTGTGGCACCATTCACCACCACTCTCTGGGCTCAGCCTCCAGCCAGTTCCTGACCCAGCTCAGAGTGCTGCTGTCCCAGCCAGGGGCTGACAGCTTGGCCAGGAGTTTGCTGTGGGGGACGGTGTCAAAGGCCTTGCTGAGGTCCAGGCAGACCACATCCACAGCCTGCCCCACAGCCACCAGGCAGTCACCTGGGCATGGAGGGAGATCAGGTTGGGAGATCAGTTTGTCAACCCTGCTGGCAATGACTGACTTCGAACTGTTTTTCTTCCTCTCTCCACAGGAACCAGGATGACTACCAGCTAGTGAGGAAATTAGGCCGAGGCAAATACAGTGAAGTGTTTGAAGCCATCAACATCACAAATAATGAAAAAGTAGTTGTTAAAATTCTCAAGGTGAGATGGGGATTGGGCAAGAGATCATCTCTGAGGTGATCAGGAGGCTCAAAACAGGGCAACATTTAGCTTAAGTCTTCTGTTGTACCACAGAGTCTTAAAGCCTGGCTTTGGAACGTTGGTCAGGGACTTTGTTCATCATTTTGAGCCTCCTCATGGAGTCCTGCACTTGGTTATTGAGTCAGAGCTCTGGCTGTGAGGGATTGGCCTCTCTCTTGGAGGAGTCCTGATGTGACTTGGTGCTAAGCCACACTCCAGCAGATAACTGGAGAGTTGTCATCTTCTCCAGCCACCAGTGCCCTGGGCTGCTGTCATGTGCATCCAGGCCTCTCAGCTCCTGGGATCATTGCCCCTTAAAGCCACTGATTAAATACAGAGACTGCTAACCTCAGGGTTTCCATTTGTGCTTGGCCCATTCCATTGCACATTGAGTGAGGGTCTCCTGGGTGCTGCATTGACTGGTGAAACACCTTTGTTCAGCCTGGGGAAGAGAAGGCTCCAGGCAGACCTCAGAGCAGCCTCCCAGTACCTGCAGGGGGCTCCAAGAAGGCTGCAGAGGGACTGCTCCCAAAGGCCTGCAGGGACAGGCCCAGGGGCAGTGGTTTGCAATGAGAGCAGAGCAGATTGAGATTGGATGTGAGGAGCAAGTTGTGCAGCAGGAGGCTGCTGGAACACTGCCACAGGCTGCCCAGGGAGGGAGCTGAGGTCCCATGCCTGCAGCTATTCAAGGTGAGGTTCTGAGCAAGCTGCTCCAGGGGAGGATGTCCCTGCTGGGTGCAGGGGGCTGCACTGGGTGACCTTTGGAGGTCCCTTCCAGCCCATTCTGCGTTTGAGCCCTTACTGGAGTGGTGCAGCTGGGTCACAAGAAGATGTAGTTGTTGAAGGCTCCAGTGTGCTTGGCTGACTCTCAGTCCCTTACCTTTGGTGCTGTGGGTGTTGAGCTGTTAGCTTGGCTGGGCTGGGCTGTTTGGCCTCACCCTTTGCTTTGCTTCCTTCCTCAGCCCGTTAAAAAGAAGAAAATCAAGCGTGAGATCAAGATCTTAGAGAACTTGCGAGGCGGCCCCAACATCATCACTCTGGCAGACATAGTCAAAGATCCTGTGGTGAGTGGGGAAGGAGCTTCAAGGCTGCCCTGGGCTGTAATGGGGGAAGTAGGCTGTGTTTAACTGCAGCTCTGATCTGGCTTTTTAGTTTCCCCTGCTCTTAAATCCTCCTTTTGAATTGCTTAATCAGATCAGCTCTTAATCTGGTTAACGCCTCCCGGCGGGGGCCCTTCGCTCCCCGGGTCCTCTGAGGGTGAGACAGCAGAGAGCCGAGACAAGTTCTTTCATACTGCACACAGTGCTGCCAGGGGCTGCAGCTTCCTCTGACTGAGGGGGAGTCACAGGCCTGGCTGAGGCAGAGGGGCACGTTGGGGTTCAGGATGCTGTAATTCACTCTCTTGATTGCAAAGAGATTCAACTGAGCTCAGCTGAACAACTTTCTCTCTCTTGCAGTCTCGGACACCTGCTTTGGTTTTTGAACATGTAAACAACACAGACTTTAAGGTACACTGTGGGGTGGGGACTGCTGAGCTTTTCCCATTTGAAAGGCACTCTGCAGTGTGTGCTTTTTCTGGACAAGGGCAGGGATGTGGGGGGCAGGCAGGTTATTGAATCGTTCCCTTCCAACCTGGAGTGACAGGAGCAGGGGCAGTGGTTTGAAATGAGAGCAGAGCAGATTGAAATTGGAGGTGAGGAGCAAGTCCTGCCCCAGGAGGCTGCTGAAACACTGCAACAGGTTGCCCAGGGAGAGAGTTGAGGCCCCATGCCTGGAGACACTCAATGTCAGGCTTGGCAAAGGCTCTGAGCAAGCTGCTCTAGTGGAGGATTTCCCTGCTGAGTGCAGGGGGGTTGGACTGGATGACCTTTGGAGGTCCCTTCCAACCCAAACCACCCTATGATGACATGGGATCTGTCTTTAAAGGTGAATACACTCAGGACAGAAGCTTAGCATTAGACCTTTAGTGCCATTTTGCCACTGAAGTTATAAGATGAGAATCCAGATTGTAACCTTCAGAGCACATCAGCCTCTTACCTTGTGGCTCATCAGTGCTTTACTTCTGGAGACGTTTTGCTTTCATGCTCAGTGTACAACTCTCAGTTGGAAGCACTCTAAATGCAGGCAGCTGTTTCCATGGCTTTCCATACTCCTGGGAAGAGGGATTTAAATACTTCTTTGTCCCTTCCCTAGTGACCTGCCTTAGGAGAAGGATGGCTGTGTGCCATCTGGAGTAGCTGCTGCACATTGTAGAGCACCCTTGGTCTTTTTGAGACCCAGCCTGCAGGTGTACTGATGGCTGAGGGCAACATGAGTGAGTTAGTGACAGGAACCAGAGTGTTCTGAGCAGGGCTGGGGGCTACAGGAGAGCTGGGGAGGAACTTTCTATAAGGGCTTGTAGTGATAGCATGAGAGGGAAAGGATTGAAGCTGGAAGAGGAAAGATTCAGACTGGAGATTAGGAAGGAATTCTTTGCAGTGAGGTTGGGGAAGCACTGGAACAGGTTGCCCAGGGAAGCTGAGGAGACTCCAAGCCTGCAGGTGTTCAAAGCCAAGTTGGACAGGGCCTTGAGCAACCTGGTCTAGTGGAAGGTGTCCCTGTCATGGGGTTGAAACTAGTTGATCATTAAAGCCCTTTGCAACCCAAACCATTCTTTGATTGCATGATGAACGGACAATGTGTGGAATTTGTAAGAGGAGGGGAACAGCCTGTGGGATCAGAGGAACTTGGGAAGCTTCCTGTTCCTTCAGAAGGGTTTGGAGAGAGGCAGAGCAGCAAGGGCAGGTCTGGGCTGCTCTGTAGACAGGGATGGGATGTTTTGCTTGGGTGCTGGTCCCTGACTCCTGTTTGTGTCCCCCAGCAATTATACCAGACACTAACAGACTATGATATTCGATTCTACATGTATGAGATTTTGAAGGTGAGTTGGTGTTCTGCTGCCTTTTTTTTTCCCTGGGGGGGTTATTTCTAGGCTTTGCCCTCAGTTAATCCCATGGAGATGTTTTCATGCCACTGAGAAGGGAAAAGGGAAAAACCTATGGAAGAGCTGGGCAGAAAAATACCCATCCAGTCAGTGTCAGCTGGTCAGCTTTGTTTCTGCAGCAAACTCATGTCCTTTGGGGTTTTTTATTGAGGCTGGCAGAGCCTTTGTGCACGCTGAGGCACTTCAGAGTTAGGATCTTAAGAAGAAGAAAAATCATCAAAGCTTCCTGGCTGATTTTTGTGCCCCAACCTAACAAATCAGAAGGGCTTTGGCCATTCTGCTGAAACAGATATTAGCTCCTCAGGAGTTTGGGGAAGGAGAGGTTTGTTTTGATCAGTAGTGCCTGGTAACTGTGCTCCTAAGGACTCTGAGACTCCATTTTTCTGAGGAAGCTCAGGAGGTGTGAAGTCAAAACACTCTGTTGCTGGAACCTCCCTCCGAGAAGAGGCTCTGGAAGGGGTTTTCTGTGGTCTGAGAGTGTAGTTGGGGATATAACACCAGGCAGAGTGAGGTTTTACCAACTAACTGAAGTGGGGGGGTGTGGAAATCCTCTTGAATATGATTGAACTTGAAAGGTTCTTGTGACTGCAGTGTCTGTTCCTTTGTCTGTCACCTCCAGGCCCTAGATTACTGCCATAGCATGGGAATCATGCACAGAGATGTCAAACCTCACAACGTCATGATTGACCACGAGCACAGAAAGGTACCAGGGGCTGGAAGTGGGAGGGCAGGAGAGGTCCTGCTGAGCTCTTGCCAAGCTAAAATCCCTTCTGGGTTCTCCTCTGTAGTGCTGCTAGCAGACAGCTTCAAGGGGATTGCAACCCCGTGTGTGGAAGTGAGATTCCCCAGGCTGCTTCCCTCCTCCCTTAGGGGCTTAATGTAAGGCACAAATGGGGTTGGTAAGGAGAGGTGGCTTATCTAGACTGGTTAGGGATGTGAGCTTGGGGAGAAGATTAAGCTGGTGCTCTAACCAACTCCAGATTAATTGAAAAGAGAAGATCTGTAGATGAATCTGCAGCAGTGGAGAGCTGGAGCACCACTTGAGCCTTTGTTGTGTTTGGTGTTTCCTCTGTTTTCTACCCTTTCTAGCTTAGACTAATAGACTGGGGGCTGGCTGAATTCTATCACCCTGGCCAAGAGTACAATGTCAGAGTGGCTTCCAGATATTTCAAAGGACCTGAACTCCTTGTAGATTATCAGGTAAGAACTGCCAGCATTTCTCCTTGCCTTTTGTAGGGAAATTCTGTGTCACTTTGAGGGAGCAAACCAGAAATTCAGGTATCCAGAGGCCTGAAATTCAGGTATGTGGAGGCCTGGAGCTAAAGACAATCTACTCCAAAGTGCATCCCAAAGAGCAGGGGCTGTAAAGCTGCTGAATTAAAACCATTTAATGAGCAGCCTCAGGAGGTGAGGAAGAGCCACAGAACTCTAAAGATGGATCTTGGAATACAAACACTGAATATTTTTATGGTGAGGCTGCATTTGATTTGCACCAAGGGAGAGGAGTGAGACCAAGGGAGAGGAGTGAGACCAAGCCCTTGTGGGGCTCCACCAAGTTCTGACTGAAGCTCTAAAGACATCCCCTATCTGCTGACAGTTAGGGAGATGCATTGGGCTGGTAGTGGTCCTGGTGCCATTCAGATGATGCTGGTTCTGACTGGAAGCACTGCCTCACCTGCCAACGAACCTCATGGGATCCACTGGCTCTTTCTGTGGCTTGTTGTGGTGCTTCCTCTTCTCAGCACAAGTTCCTCAGTGCTAGAACACTGAAGTCTGCAGTGACAAGAGCAGGGCAGGGATGGAAGGAGGCTAACTGCTGGCCTGCTGGTCACTGTATCCCGGTTTGGGTGACAGGAGCACCGAGCCGAACGGCGGCGTGGTGCCAGAGATACTTCAGTTTGGAGAGGGAGGGAACTGGGGGCTGGGGGGGGGGGGGGGGGGGGGGGAGTCTGTTGTGCTTAATTCCTTAGCAATTGAATTGTCCTTCTGGTTTTGAACAGATGTATGATTACAGCCTGGATATGTGGAGCTTGGGTTGCATGTTGGCCAGTATGATATTCCGGAAGGAGCCCTTTTTCCATGGCCATGACAACTACGATCAGGTGAGCGCTGCTCCTGAGCCATCTTCCCTTCTCCTGGCACAGTGAAGCTTTCCTGCTGCCACTTCTGCTCGAGTGATTTTTTTTTTCCAAGAAGATTGGAAGCCTTTCTCTGCTGGCTTCTCAAGATCAGTTTGATGCCACCTTCCTCTTCTCAAGTTTGCAGGATTATCTGACCCAATAAATGGAAGCAGATTGAGTGCTTTGGACTTTTTGAGCTCCTCAGTGGGTGTCTGGAAGAAGTCCTGTGAAGTTGTGGTACATAGAGCTGAGTGTAGGCCCCCTGCCACCATCCACCCTCCCTTCCCTCTGTGAAATTGGTGCAGTTTTATAGAGATTCTGAAGTCTTTTGTTCCGTGGGCCAAATTTGGATCCTTTAACATGTGCTCTGCATCTGAACTAAGGTGCAGTCCTTCCTTCAAGCACAGTGACCTTCTGCTCTCAGACCTTTGTTCTGGAGCCCTCCAGGGTGATGCTTCACCCTTCATGTGCAGTTCCCAGAGCTCCTGCTCTTCTGACCAGTTTTTCTTGCCTCCCCTTCAGTTGGTTTTGAATATTCTTGTGCTGCAAAGGGAATTAGTGTTGCAAGGTCTCGAGTTCTAGAGACTTCAGGGTCTCTTGGGTTATTAACTTCTGCCTGAGCAGAGGCATGTGCATGGTGCCTGGGATTCTATGTGGCCAGGGAAGTCAGAGCCACGGGGATGGCCTTGTGGCTGCTGGTTCAGACCACTGAGATCAAGTTCAGGCTCTCAAGGTGCTGTATCTTCCAGCTGGCTCTGGCACTGTTGTATCTCCCCACAGTAGTGACTTGGCTTTCTGTTTGTTCCCAGCTGGTGAGGATAGCCAAGGTGCTGGGAACAGAAGATCTCTATGACTACATCGACAAATACAACATTGAGCTGGATCCACGTTTCAATGACATCTTGGGCAGGTGAGCCAAGGGCCAGAGCAGCTCAGAAGCACTTAGAATTGGTTTGGTTGAAAGAAACCTTTAAGGTCATCCAAGTCCAACCCTCAAACCCAGCACTGCCAGGGCACCACCAAACCATGGCCTTCAGCACCACATCTCCAGGAATGAAACCCCTCCCCAGGGATGGGGGCTCCACCACTGCCCTGGGCAGCCTGGGCCAGACCTTGGCAACCCTCAAGGGGAAGAAATTGTTCCTCATATCCAACTTAAACCTCCCCTGGGGCAGCTTGAGGCCATTTCCTCTTGTCCTGTCACTTGTTCCTTGTCTTGGTGGACCAGAACAGCTACTGCTTTGTCCTTGAAGTAAACAAAAACTTGTTTATGTGAGAAATTAGAGCCAGGATTCTTGAGAGCTGTGCCAGTGCTTCCCATGGTCCTTTACCTGTGAATGGACTTGAGGAAGGGTCATTTAAATGTCATCTAGGCAATAAATGAGCTGCATGAAGGACAGATATTCTGGGGGCGGGGGACCCCCAACCCCTGTTTCTCAGCACTACACAGTGGAGAAGATGAAGTGCTGCTTCAGGTGGCATTTGAGTATTTTTCTCCTCGTGGAATTATTTGCTGTGGCTCTACCCAAACACCCAGGAGCTGACTGCTGGGGGCACAGGAGAGGAGCAGCAGCAGCTGCTGGGATTTCGGGCCTTGCAAATCCATCCTGAACCAAAAGCCCTCAGGCTGTGGCGTCCGTGCCGCCGCGTGGAGACATCGTGTACTGCTGCTCGGGGTCTGACACGGCTCAGCCCTGCTCTGGCACAGTTCCTGCCCTTAAAAAAGGAAAAGAAAGAGAGGGGGGGAAAAAAAAAAGTCAGAGAAAGGGGAAAAGCAAAGGCTTCTGGCCCTGCTGGGGGCCCTGGGCAGCCTGACCTGGGTGTCTTTGTCTGCAGACACTCTCGTAAGCGATGGGAGCGCTTCGTGCACAGCGAGAACCAGCACCTGGTGAGCCCAGAGGCTCTGGATTTCTTAGACAAGCTGCTGAGATACGACCACCAGTCACGACTCACAGCCAGAGAAGCCATGGAACACCCCTACTTCTGTAAGTAGCCAGGCTCTGCTCACTTCCTCCCTGCTGTAGGACAAGGAGCAGTGGATGTAAGCTGCAGCACAGGAGGTTCCACCTCAATGCAAGGGGGAGCTTCTTTACTGTAAGGGTCACAGAGCCCTGGAGCAGGCTGCCCAGAGAGGTTGTGGAGTCTCCTTCTCTGGAGACTTTCAAGGCCTCTCTGGATGTGTTCCTCTGTGACCTGAGCTAGAGTGTATGGTCCTGCTCTGACCGGGGCGGGTCTGACTCAATGATCTCTTTGTGTCCCTTCCAACCGCTCACATCCTTGTGAGCCTGTGATCTGCTCTCCAAAGAGGCCTTCCTCTGCCTCTGGGAACCTCTGGGCCTGCAGGATAGGAGCTGTGGATGGTGGCATTATAAACCTAATTGCTGGAGCTGAGGCAGATGGTGTCTAGTAGGTAAACTGGGCCACTGCTACCTGCACCACCAAGGGACCCAAGTGTTCCACGCCCCAGTGCTGTGCTGAAGCAGCTGTGGTGCTAAACCCCTGTAAATTGCAGCAGGTGTCTGAGTCCCTGGATTCCTGCCTTTGGATAAAACCAGGTCAGTTAAGAAACAGACACTTTTATACTCCCTTTTGTTGCTGAATTTGGACCTCAGAGACCTCAGCTCTTGGCTTTGCAAGCAGAAATGTGACTTCCATTAGGAAGTGGCTGAAATGTTTGCTGTTCTTCACAACTGTTGATGTTTAGGGTTCTGAGGCAGTTGTGAAAACACAGCATAGGAGCATTTGCTTCCCATTAGAGCTGGTGAAGAATTTCTTGAGCAGCCTGGTCTAGCAGGAGGTGTCCCTGCCTGTAACAGGGTTGGAACTAAATGATCTTCAAGGTCCCTTCCAAACCATTCTGTGATCTCTGGTCATTTAGGTGACGATTTGGTACCATCTCAGATGCTTTCCACTGGAGCTGGTGGAAGCTTCTGTGCTCTGCTAGATGAGGGTTGATGTTATTTGATGTACCAGCTAAGCACAGAGTCTGTGGGCTGCCCTCTGTGGTCCAGCTGCTCTCCTGCAGCACAGCACCTGAGAGTTGTGTCCTTTGTGCAGATCCCATTGTGAAAGACCAAGCTCGGATGGGCTCCTCCAACATGCCAGGTGGCAGCACTCCTGTCAGCAGTGCCAGTATGATGTCAGGTCAGTTCTCTCACCAACTCTTCTTAATGTCTGGCATTTTCAAGCATTTCTGTGTGCTGTGGAGATCCAGGAGGGTGAGTTCTGCTGATGGGACACCGGGTCACCTCCTGGGACCGGCAGCAAGGGCAAGCAGGGCTATGAAGAGGTGGGTGGGAGAAGGGGTGAGGCCTCGCTGCAGCCTGACCTCCTTTTCTCCTGCTGAAAAGCACTTTGCTGCAGGATGGGGTTTGGTTGGGTTTTTTTTTGGCAGCAGTTTGAAGGACACTGATCCTGCCAGAGTGTGACACTTGGGGAGTGTGTGCAACTCTGTGCCCTCCTCAGAGGCTGCAGGGAACAGAGATCTTTCGTCTCAGCTTATTTTGGCAGCTCTGGGAGCGTAACAAAGCAGCAGCAAACTGACCTGCAGAGATGAGCAGGACAGTCTGCTGAGCAGCTCTGGCTGGTGCCATGCTGGCTTCACTCTAATTCCTGCTTCCCTGTCTCTCTTCCAGGGATTTCTTCAGTGCCAACACCTTCCCCGCTTGGACCTCTAGCAGGCTCACCTGTCATTTCTGCCACCACCACGCTGGGGATGCCTGTTCCAGCTGCTGCAGGAGCTCAGCAGTAGTGATGGGTTCTTGTCTCCTGCTGTGCCTGAGCTGAGTCAGGTGGGGAAGAGGTTGTCCCCCTCCACCTCTCCTCAGGACACAGCTCGTGCCTGGCAGGGGCAGGGAGGGGATGAAGGCTTCAGAGGCACCGTGTCTGAACTGTTGCTTGTGGATTTATAGTAGTTCAGTCATTATATACAAACAAATTATTCTAGGCTGATTTTTTTCTTTTTGGTTATTTTTGGGTTTTTCCTTCCCCCACCCCACCCCCCTTTCCTTTTTTTACTTGAACTTTTCCTAACTCAGGGGAATCCCTGACAATACAAAGAGATGGAAGATGTCTTGGACAGGTTTTTGTTTTGGTTTGGTTTTTTCTCTTCTCCCCTCTCTCCCTATCCCCATTCTAAAGAAAAGAAGAAAAGGGAAAAAAAACCAAACCCACAACTATTTTTCATTTAAGAGCAAAGGAACCAACAGCATCCTGCTGGAAATCTCTTCATGTTCCCACCACTGCTCCTCCATGAGCCTACACCTTGGGGGATTTGTGCTGTTTCTCCAGAGAGACTCTCAAACCAAGTCTTGCTGGGGCAGGGGAGGGGAAGTCTTTAACCTACCACTCACCTTAACCCCCACCTCCTGCCCCTGCCTCAGCCAGGGGGATGCTGAGGAGACAATCCCAGCCTGGTAGAAGCTAAAAAAGAGTAAGTGCAGATAATGTCTTGAAACCCTAATTGGATTGAATCATGTCTCCTCAGGAGCCAAGCAGAAGGCCAGCTCACCCCTTTGCATGTCATTTTAGCCCTACCAGATGAAGTTATTGATCCAATTGGAGTCCTTACACCCCCCACCCCCTACCCCTCCCTGAAGAAGGGACTTCTCTTAGAGCAAGCCAAACTCTTAACCAGCCCCTTTTCTCTTGGAGGCTTTCTCCCCCTTGCCATGGCTTGGCTTGGGATCTCTGGACTTTCAAGTTTGTTCTTGGGTATCTTGGATTTGTTCTTTTTTTTTTTTGGGTGGGGGTGGGGTGTGTTTCTTTTGGTTGTTTTTGGTTTGTTGCTTTTTGTTTTATTTTGTTTGGTTGTTTTTTTTTTTTTCTCTTAAGTTGTTTCTGTAGGGTTTGAGTCAAGCTGGTGGCTACTTAAAAAAAAAAAAAAAAAAGAGGGGGAAAAAAAAAAAGGAGGAAAAAGAAGGAAAAAAAAAAAACAAACAAAACCCTTAAAAAGGAATTCTTCCTGACTAATAATGAGACTGCACCGAGGCAGATCTCACATCTTCACCGCCCACCCTCCCCTCCCTCACGTGCCATGTGGTGAGCAAAGAAGTACCAGTTTGACCTCACAGTCTTGTAAATATGCACTGAGAGGAAGGAGCTGAGCAGCTGTGAAAATGGTAGAGCAGGAAAAAAAAAAAATACTAAAAAAAGGAAAAGAAAAGAAAAAAGAGGAAAAAAAACCCAACCCAAACCTTGTGGACAACTCTTGCTCCTTGAGACCAGAAAAGCGCCCTGGTTACAGCCCTGCTAACCTCCCCTTGCTGTGTATATATCCTTTGTCCTTCATATGTGAAAGATCCAGTGTTGGAATTCTTTTGGTGTAAATAAACATTTGGTTTTATTTATCGAGGTTAGCTTTGAAGTTCCCTCTGTGGAGCAGCCCTCCCCAGGGGCTCGGGGGCGGCAAGGGCGCAGGAGGGGAGGCTGCGCCGTGCCCTGCGCCTCGCCTCACGGGGGTCGAGGCTTCTGCCAAGCAGCCTTGGCATGGCCCTCGGCACCACAGCCTGAAACCCCTCCAAGGATGGGGACTCCACCACTGCCCTGGGCAGCCTGGGCCAGCCCTTGACACCCCTCAAAGGGGAAAGAAATTATTCCTCATGTCCAACCTAAACTCCCTCCTGGGGCAACTTGAGGCTGTTTCCTCTTGTCCTGTCACTTGTTCCTTGGGGGAAGAGCCCAAGCCCCACCTAGCTCCAGCCTACTTTCAGGGAGTTGCAGAGAGCCAGAAGGTCTCCTCTCAGCCTCCTTTTCTCCAGGCTGAACACCCCCAGCTGCTCCTCCCCAGCCCTGGTCTCCAGACCCTTCCCCAGCTTGCATGCACTTCTCTGGACCTGCTCCAGTCCCTCAATGTTGTTCTTGGAATGAGAAACCCCAGGGTTGGAGATGTGGCATCACTGGTGTCCTGATCCTTTGGGCTGCACTATTGCGGATGGGAGCCAGGCTGCTGGTGGCCTTTCCACCGGGAACAGAACCTTAATCATTTCTATATGCAAGTGACGAGAAGGTTGGGCCATGTTGACAGTCCTCTTAATGTCCTGTTGCGTGGCAGCCCCAGCGGGTGGGTGTTCGCAGCAGGCTCTGAGCTGCACGGGGAGGTTCCACTCGGCTTAGCGGGGGGTGTGGGCACCCCTCCGTTTGCTGCTCCCTCCCAGCTTAAAGAGCAGCTGAGCGCCACGGGAGGGGGCCTGAGGGGCTTTCTCATGGGGGTGCCACTGGCGGATGTGCTACCCCGCCGACAGCGCCGGGAAGAAGCTGTTTCGGTGGTTAATTAAACTCGTTAATTGCCCGCCGGGGGGCGCCACGTGCTGTGCGCTGTCCGCTGCGCATGCGCGGCCCAGCCCCTCGCCGCACGTGCCCCTTCCCGCGCGCTGCGCCTGCGGGCTGCGGCGCTGTGACGTGGCGCGCGCGCCGGAGGCTGACGGGAGGGGAAGAGAAGGGAGGGGCGTGAGGGGTGGGGGGCAGCGCGCAGCGGGGGCGGGACTGAGAACCGGACGGGGAGGGGAGGTGCAGAGCCCCGGTCCGATCCGGCCCGGTTTACCGGCCCGGTTTACTGGCCCGGTATGCGCCGAAGCGTTTGGGGAATATGGCCCGACGGAGCCCGCCGCGCAACGGTGTCGGCGGTCACGGTAAGGGCTGGGCCGCTCCGGGCCCGCAGAGCGGGGGCACGCTGCTCGCTTCAACGTGGGGTGGGGGCTGGAGCGTCCTCTGTAGGCGCGGCGGCGCCCCCTAGCGGTGGGGCGAGGCTCGGCGCTGTGCTCGGGAGCTGCACCCGTGGGGACCGGCTCCGGGGGCAGCCCGGAACCCTTCGCTGTAGAAGTGTCCCTTGGGGCGGGAGAGGGCTCCCTCGCTCGGGCACCCCTGGGGGTGCTGAGAGCTGCCAGGTTGGGGGTTGTTGGGACAGGAGTTGGATCTGCTTGTGATTCATTAATTCCAGCAAAATTCTGCCATTCCTTGTGATTTCTGTCAGCAGAAGTGCTCAAACTTCTCAGCCTGGGCTACATGAAGGTGTCCCTGACCATGGCAGGGGTTTTGAAGCAGATGATCATTAAGGTCCTTTCCAACCCAAACCATTCCCTGACTCTCCCTAGGATAGCTCCATCCAGGAGCCTCTCTCTGGCTGGGAGTTGGTGGAAACATGAAGTCCGGCTCTGAGGAAACACTTGACACCTGAGCTGGCAGCTGCGTCAGAGAGCAAACAGTTGCAGCCTGGCTTTGCACGGCTGTCACAGCCCCAAACAGCCATCACCTGCTGGGGAGTGTGGGATCCACCCGCGCAGCAGGGACAGCTCCATAGCAGGAGGAGCAGCAGTTTCCTCCCGTGATGGGACTGCTGGGGTGTAGGGGGAGATGTTGTGGAGGGGCCTTGTGAGCCATGAAGTACTCACCTGGAGCACTGTGTCCAGCTATGGGAGCCCCAGCACAAGAGGGACATGGACCTGCAGGAGTGAGTCCAGAAGGGGCCACGAAGAGGATCAGAGGGCCCAGAGCACCTCCCTTGTGGAGGCAGGCTCAGGGAGTTGTGGCTGTTCAGCCTGGAGGAGAGAAGGCTCCAGGGAGACCTTAGAGCTGCATTTCAGTATCTGAAGGGGACCTGCAGGCAGGCTGGGCAGGGACTGTTCAGAAGGGCCTGGGGGGATAGGAAGGGAGGCAGTGGTTTGGAACTGGAGCAGGGGAGGTTTGGGTGGGACATCAGGAGGAAGTTCTGCACAGTGAAGGTGGTGGAACACTGGAACAGGCTGTCCAGAGATATGATTGAGGCCCCATCCCTGGAGACACTCAAGATCAGCCTTGATGTGGCTCTGGGCAGCCTGATCTGGTTGGAGGTGTCCCTGCTGCCTGCCTTTGGACAGGACAAGATGCCCTTGGAGGGTCCCGTCCAACCCAATGCAACGCGTGAAGAGCCCCCAGCCCTGTCCCTGTGGAGAAAGTCAGCTGGGGGTTGTCCTTTCCCTGTCCTTACAGGCTCTGTGCCAACCCTCCCCAGTCACCTCCCTTGTTGGTGTGACATCGCTGGGAGGGGATTCCCCTCCTTCCCCCCCCCCTGCTGCTCTGAGCTGCCGCCCTGCCTGCGGCGGTGCTGCCGCCCATCAGCTGGAGCGTCTCTGCTCTCCCCTCAGACTTCGACGCTAAGAAGAAAAGGAAAGTGGTGGAGATCTACCAGGCTCTGAACAGTGACCCCATCGACGTGGCGGCGCTGCGGCGCATGGCCATCAGCGAGGGCGGGCTGCTCACCGACGAGATCCGCTGCAAGGTGTGGCCAAAGCTGCTCAGCGTCAACACCGACGACCTCCACCCGCTCCCAGGTAAGCCGCAGCCTGCCAGCCACCGGCAGCAACTGCTCTGCTCTCAAGGGGTGCCAGAGCCCTCGACCAGGCTGCCCAGAGAAGTTTCCGGGTCGTCGTCTTCCCCTGCCCCACCCTGGAGATGCCACAAAGGCTTCCGAGGTGTCTCTTGCAGGTGTAGAGGGAAGGGACCTTCCAGGAGAGCTGGGGAGGGACTTTTGACAAGGGCTTGGTCTGATGGGAGGAGAGGAAATCGATTGGAGCTTGAGGAAAGCAAATTGAGACTGGAGATCAGGAAGAAATTCTTGACAGTGAGGGTGAGGAGGCACTGGCACAGGTTGCCCAGGGAGGCTGTGGATGTCCTCTCCCTGGAGGTGTTCAAGGCCAGGCTGGATGAGACCTTGAGCAGCCTGGGCTGGTGGGTTGGAGCTGGAAGGTCCCTTCTATGAATCTATGAAGCCTCAGAGCAGAAGCAGGGAAAATGACCTCCCTGCTGCATCCTACCTGTGTGGTTTCTGAACCTTGGCAATGCAGCATCACAGAACTGTTTGACTGCAAAAGACCTTCAAGATCACCCAGTCCAACCGGCAACCCAGCCCCACCATGGCCATCAAACCATGTCCGCAGGTGCCATGGCCACACGTTTCTTGAGGGTCCCAAGGGATGAGGACTCCACCACATCCTTGAGCAGCCTGTTCCAGTGCCTGTCCAAAGAAGCTCCAGGTCCTGTAGATTCACAGCCTCTGTCAGATGCTGTTCCTGAATCTGTGGCAACTCAGAGCTGTGACAGGGAGCTCAGTCCAGGGCTGGGTTCAGTGAGGTGATCAGAGCTGCTGGATGTGGTAGGGTGAGAAAGTTCCCACACACACACACAAAAGATACCACAGCTAACTCAGCCAGAGAAGCAGATGGAAGCTATATTTACAAGCAGAAATGGAATGCAATGAATATGTACAAAAACATACAATATTTACAATATGTACAGAAATTAGACAACAATGTATGTAATACAGGAGACCTTTCCCCCCACCCCAGCAGCCGGGGGTTCCCCCTGTACCCCCTTTCTCCCTCCCTACCTCCCCTTTTTTTCCCAAAAAGGGTTAGAGAGAGAGAGAGGCAATTAAGGAGAAAATTCTGTTAGCTCAAAGCAACCACTGTCACCTGCACCGTGTACAGAATGTTCTTAATGTCTGGACCATCTCAGACAGGTCCCAGACCCGTTGCTTGAACTACCTCTTGCTGTATCTGGTCAAAGGCTGCTTGTTGTTCAGGTCCCCAATGGAAACTGTTTCTCTTTCGAGTCACATCGTACAGAGGTTTCACAATCTGACTGTAACCAGGGATGTGCAGTCTCCAAAACCCCACTATCCCCAAGAAACGGAGAGTTTCTTGCCTGTTCATGGGATTTGCCATGGTAGAGACTCTGTTTGCCACATCCACTGGAATGTGTCGGCGTCCATCCTGCCACCGCACTCCCAGAAACTGGATCTCTCTGGTAGGTCCTTTCACCTTGTCTCGCTTGATGGCGAAACCTGCATTCAGAAGAATGTCAATGATTTTGTTACCTTTCTCGAAGACTTCCTCAGCAGTTTTACCCCAGACGATGATGTCATTGATGAACTGGATGTGTTCTGGAGCACCACCTTCCTCCAGAGCATCGTGGATCACTGCATGACAGATGCTTGAGCTGTGGATCCAGCCCATTGGCAACCTGTTGAAAGTGTACTGGATTCCTCTCCAGGTGAAAGCAAACTGAGGCCTGCATTCCTCTGCTATGGGAATAGAGAAGAAGGCATTAGCAATGTCTATGGTAGCATACCATTTGGCCTCTTTGGATTCCAGCTCATACTGCAGTTCCATCATGTCTGGTACTGCTGCACTCATAGGTGGAGTTACTTCATTCAGGGCTCGGTAGTCGACTGTCAGACGCCAATCTCCATTCGGCTTTCGCACAGGCCACACTGGACTGTTGAAAGGTGAATGAGTTTTGCTGATGACTTTCTGACTCTCCAACTGACGAATAAGATTCTGAATGGGCAACAAAGAGTCACGGTTGGTTCTGTATTGTCTGTGATGCACAGTCTGAGAAGCAACCGGCAGTTTAATGTCCTGAATCTTGTGCTGTCCCACAACTGCAGATTCATCAGAAAGCTCAGGTCTGACAGACAGCTTCAGCTTTTGTCCATCAGTTTCTACAGATGCTACTCCAAAAGCCCATTTGTAACCTCTAGGGTCTTTGAAACGCCCTTCTCTCAGAAAATCAATTCCCAAGATACAAGGTGCGTCAGGTCCGGTCACAACTGTATGCTTCCTCCACTGTTTACCAGTTAAACTTATATCAACCTCCACCTCAGTTAACTCTTGAGATCCACCAGTGACTCCCAGAATAGTTATAGCCTCTGATCCCTGATAATTTGATGGCATTATGGTGCACTGAGCCCCTGTGTCAACCAAGGCCCTGTACTTCTGAAATTGTGAAGTGCCAGGCCACTGGATGTACACATCCCAATAGATTCTGTTATCTCTGTTACCCCTCTCCTCCCCCTGGCGGGAGGCAGGGCACCCCTAGTTATGGGGGACATGCCCACATGTGCAATGAGCACAGTGTGCAGTGTTAGAACTGGAGCCACTGTTGGAGCTATTAGAGTTGTCCTGGGGAACTGTAGAAGTAACAGCTACCCTTCTGGTATTGCTACCTCGGGTTCTGCCACTTTGCAGTTCCCTCAGTCTCCTGAAAAGATTAGCAGTTGGTTGACCATCCCATCTGTTCATGTTCTCACCAAACTGATCACGCAGAGTTATCCAGATACTCGCACGTGATTGCCTTGGTGGTCTGTTTTGGTTGGATCTGTTTTGGAATGACCTGTTTTGGAATGACCTGTTTTGGAATGACATCCTTGGAGGACGTCTATTCCTCACAGAGGAAACCTGTATCCACCTGGAGGAAGAATTGGAATTACCTCTTTGTGTCAATTGGGATATGGTATTCTTAAATTCATCCTTCAGCTCTTTCATGTAATTCTTCATTTCACCAGACAGAGTTTCAATGGCTGAAACCAAAGAAACACGTGTCATGCTATCCTTCAATTGCCTCATCTGATCAGTGAATTGGCCAACCGTAGGAGGAGCTCCACCGTAATTTCTTGCCACAATTCTGCTTGCCAGAATATTTGCATAATTAGGAGGAGCAAGTTTGATGAGCTTTTTAGCAAGACCAGTTCCTACAGGAATTTCATCGGGATTCAGAGTCTCATGACCACCATGGAGTACCTCTCTGACAGCAAATTCTCTCAGACGCTTGATTCCCTCATCTATGGTAGTCCAGGGTTTAGGATTCCATGGAAGATCATCTCGGGAAGGATATCTCATGAGGATTGCCATTAAAAGGCGAATCCAGAGAGTAACCTTACCGAGAGTCCTGCCTAGATGTCTGTCTATTCCATTATCCTTGGAGAGAGTTCCTAGTTGAGCTGCTGACTTGTCTCCAACTACCAGAGCTGGAGCACCTGTATCGTAACATTTACCAAGCCAAGCCAGAACTGGCTCCTTATCTGCTCTGATGTAATCCTCACGCACATTTCTAATCTCTTCGTGTGGTGAAGAACAGTCCTGAATATCATCCTCTTCCTCCTCTGCCTCCTCTTCCTCAACTTGTTGTCCCATTAATCTTACTGTCACTCTCCTAAGAATCTCTTTAAGCTCAGGAGTACCACCTCTGGTTGTTCTCCTATCAGCAATTTGCCCTGCATCTCCATCCAGTGATGATCTTAATAGCTCAGCTATATCTTTAAGACAAACCTTTTCCTCCTTCTCAGCAGGGTCTCTTCCAGCAGAAGTTCCCTCACCAGGATCATCTCCTGGATCAGCTTTGCTCTTTCCACTTCTCGTATTTAAAACCAGTACCTGCTTAACTGGAGCTGTGCTTGAATTTACAGCTGGCTTAACAGAAGCTGACAGGTTTTGAGACGGATCAGCTGCTGTGGAGGACTCTTCCGGTCCTGCCAAAGAAGAAGGAGGAAAAGGCTTTGCCTCGTTAATGGCTGCCGAGGACGTGGGAGCCGCCATGTTAGGAGCTGCCGCTGCAGCTGGCTGATTGCCAGAACCACCAACAGCACCGTTCAGAGCAGCCTTTCCAATGGACTCTTTAGTTTTATCTTTAACTGATACAGATTCTGCATTCTCCTCATCACTGGAGATCTCTGGGGTAGAGTTAGAGCTGTTCTTTCTCCTTTTCGGTCTGCGCCTAATTGCGAAGCAGGCCTTAGACACCTTCTTCTCCCGGTACAGAGCATATAACAAGTACACAATCACCATCACCAGCAGCAGATTCAAACCCATCACATAAATCACCTTTGGATCCCAGCCATCACTTAAAACTACCCTTTCACCCACCGGGATCTTAAACTCCTTTATCTCTATGGGCAGAGTGGTGGAGGTCACATTCCCGTATCTGTTAAGCCAGAAGAATCCCAGGCACCGGTCGTAGAGAAGCTGAATCTTATACTTAAACCATAAATACAATTTATACATCAAGTATCTGCCTAAACGATCGAAAATCAATCCCAGAACATGCCTGTAGATAAGGACCCCCAAAATTGAAAAGAACAGACGCTCTAAAAGCCAAAACACTTTCATGTTTGCAACTCCGACTCGAGCAGACAATAAATCAAGCAACCCTTTTGCCCTGCTTCTGGACAGCAGTTATCCACAAGCCCCACGTTGGGCGCCAATTGAAATATGTGGTAGGGTGAGAAAGCTCCACACACACACACAAAAGAATCCACAGCTAACTCAGCCAGAGAAGCAGATGAAAGCTATATTTTACAAGCAGAAATGGAATGCAATGAATATGTACAAAAATATGCAATATTTACAATATATACAGAAATAGCAATGTATGTAATACAGGAGACCTTTCCCCCCCGGCAGCCAGGGGGTTCCCCCTGTACCCCCCTTCTCCCTCCCTACCTCCCCTTTTTTTCCCAAAAAGGGTTAGAGAGAGAGAAAGGCAATTAAGGAGAAAATTCTCTTAGCTCAAAGCGTATGCAAGAGTTAGTTTTCTTATCTGGTTAGCTCTGTTAATCCAAGGTCGCTCTGTTGCTTCAGCGAGAGAGAAGCCGACAGACCCACAGGAACAGAGAAGAACAGACTGACCACAAACAGACTGAACCCAAAACTTAAAGTTGCATTCTACCTACCTACCAATGAAATTAGTTTAGAATATCTTTGGTTTTGTTATTATCCCAAAACATTCAGCCAGTGTTCAGCAACTGTCCCTTTCTTAAAGGCACGGCCTAAACCGGTCACACTGGAAGACAACGTTTCACCCACTCTGCTCACACAGAATTCATTGTGCCAGCAAATTCTTCATGTCCATGGGGGGTGGAGGCTGGTCCTGATTGATTCCTGTCTCACCAACACACTCCTGTGTGGTCCCTGAAGGGTTAAATCTTGGAGAGCCGAGCTCCATGCTGGCCTGACACGAGGGGATAGTGTTGGTCTTGATGGCTTGTGAATCGCGGTCCAGCAGTGTGGTTGGAGGAGGGCATACATCTGATGACGAATGGTTGTTATGACTGGAGTGTGTAAGACTTGAGACATAGCAGATTGTTGTGACGGGGTCCCTGTTCCAGCAGCAGGCTGCTTTTTGGTATTGTATCAGCTTTTATAAAGAAGGATTGTGTGTAATAAACTGGACACCTGGCCTGCATCAGGCTGCGTCCTGTCTCTTAATCGCGGCAAATGGTGACCCCGACGTGATGGGGGCGATGAAACGCTGAGCTGCGTCCTGCCGCGTATTCCCTCGGAACTCTGAATGAGCTGCTGAAAGGAAGTAGGAAAAGCTGGTTGGCCAGAGAAATCCCTCCCACTGGACGAGAGGTGAGCCGTGGGGAACATGGGGAACCAGGAGAGCTCCTCAGAAAGAGACGTTTGTGAATTAATGCAAGAACTCCTTAGGAAGCATGGCAAAGTCATCTGTGGCCGTGATCTTGAGGAGATGCTGGAGTGGGTGCAGGAGAACATCCCGACAGTTACAGTATCTAGCATGTTTACGAGTAAAATCTGGGACCAAGCAGGGGTGAAGTTATGGGATGCTGCTGCCACAGGGAATGCTGAAGCGCAGCGTATGCTCCCGTGGTGGCGAATTATATTCGAGATGCTTAGAGCGCAAGAAGGGAACTTGGAACAGAGTATTGAGGGAGCTCAGACTACTCCTCCGTTACCCTCTAAGCTGCCACCAAAGCCAAAGCTGCAGACTGAGACTCTGGGTACATACACAGCAGAACAACCCTGGGGGGACGACCTTCTAGATCCAGGTCCTGTCGATCCTGAACGGGAACCAGACCTCTTACCCCGGGATCCTCACGATGTGTGGGCTTCTATTAAGCGTCAAGCTTTGCGGGATGGAGACACTGAGGTTGCCGCAAGAATTGTGGCCCCTGTGATCACCTCATGGGCGCAGGTCAGCACACCGACCCGGCGGCGCAGGCCCGCGACTGCCCACGGGAGGCCCTGGCAGCATCGCGAGAGGAGGCACGAAAGGCTTCTCTTAAAGGCCCGGACTTTCAAAAGCCGCAAAAAGCTTTTACGAGTATCGTTCAGGAACCGCGGGAACCTTCTATGCCATTCATGGATAGGCTCAAACTGGCCTTAGAACGCCAAATCGATAATGGGGAGGCAAGGGAAATATGACTGTTGAAATTAGCTGTGGAGAATGCAAATGCAGATTGTAAGAAGCTGTTGAAATCTTTGCCTAATCAAAATCCCACCTTGCTAGAAATGATTGAAGCATGTAATAAGATAGGTATGATGGAATATAAGTATGAAGCTGTGGCTGCAGCTTTTGCAGCTCTGAATGGTCCAATGAACACAGGAGTTTGTCATGGCTGTGGGAAGCCGGGTCATCTCAGAAAGAGTGGTTTGGTAGCTAACAGCGGAGCCAAACCTAAGGCACCCGGGATTTGCCCTAAGTGCCAGAAGGGGAGGCATTATGCTAACCAGTGTCAGTCTATGTATAATTCTCAAGGGCAGCCTGCGCAGGGAAACTGGATGCGGAGCGCGGGACGGCGCCGCGCAGACACAAATCACCCGGCCGGCACCGGCCAGCCAGAGGCCGGCAGCACTCGCGTCTCTGCCTCCGCCCAGCAGCAGCAGGCAGCGCAGGGCTGGACCTGGCAACCTCCGACACAGTAACTTTACTTGATACCACGGTACATTTGTTGCCAACAGGTGTGTCAGGTCCTCTCCCAGTAAAAACTCAGGCACTAATATTAGGTAGATCATCAACAACGATCTCAGGACTTTTTGTGCTTCCTGGGGACAGCACAGATAAAACTCAGATCGTGGCATGGACTCCGTTTCCTCCCTGTATGGTACCGAAGGGAAGTCGTATTGCACAGCTGTTATTGCTTCCCTTAGGATCGGAACGTCCCCCTGCAAAGGGACCCTTAAGAAATAAAGGAGGATTTGGGTCTACTGGGGATCCACAGATTCTGTGGGTACAGGCTGTCTCTCAAAAACGTCCTATCTGTCAGTGTGTCCTGATGTATGGTCAGCAGAAAATAGTGCTTAGTGGTATTATTGATACTGGAGCAGACGTCACAGTGATTTCTAAAGCTAAATGGCCCCCCCGCTGGCCTGTAGCTAGTGCATCTCAGGCGCTGGCAGGCATAGGGGGAGCTGGAGAAAGTCATCAGAGCCTGAATTTCATTCAGATTCAGGGACCAGAGGGACATACAGCTTCTGCGAAGCCCTTTGTTTTATCCGTGCCTGTGGTGCTGTGGGGTCGCGATGTGCTTTCACAACGGGGGATGACCAGGAACACCCATTTTCAGAGGCGGCCATTGCGGTGCGCCACACCCTTCAGATTAACGACGTTATGGAAGATACGGGGAGCCTTCAACCAGGGCTACCCTCACCCGCAGTGATACCACGATACTGGCGTTTAACTGTTGCTGACCTAAAAGACTGCTTTTTTAGCGTTCCTTCACATCCAAATGATGCTCCTAAATTTGCTTTTTCAGTTCCACACATTAACATGCAACGACCTTTGCAGAGATGCCATTGGGTTGTGCTTCCACAAGGAATGAAAAGTAGTCCGACAGTTTGTCAACGGAAAGGGGGAATGGGAAACACGAGGTCAACCTTCCGAGACCCCCTTTTTTCTCCTTGTTTAGTAGGACTGTCTTAGGATAAGTGGCTAGTTCCTTCATCTTTTACATTGCTTGGTACTTGGGGATTTTTTCTCTGGATCTGTGGTTTTCTCAGAACAGTTATGTATGCTTTTACTGCTTTATTCTTTTTGCTACCTTTTTTGCCTTGTTTATTGTAATGCTTATATTTTTGCTTTGTTTATTGTAATGCTTATAGAGTTTGATTAATTGCTTTGTTAAAGGGACTCTTGTTGTATAACAGGAGGGGGAATTGAAGGGTTAAATCTTGGAGAGCCGAGCTCCATGCTGGCCTGACACGAGGGGATAGTGTTGCCCTTGATGGCTTGTGAATCGCGGTCCAGCAGTGTGGTTGGAGGAGGGCATACATCTGATGACGAATGGTTGTTATGACTGGAGTGTGTAAGACTTGAGACATAGCAGATTGTTGTGACAGGGTCCCTGCTCCAGCAGCAGGCTGCTTTTTGGTATTGTATAAGCTTTTATAAAGAAGGATTGTGTGTAATAAACTGGACACCTGGCCTGCATCAGGCTGCGTCCCGTCTCTTAATCGCGGCAGGCCCCAATGCGTGCCGCACCCTGCCGCGCAAGGGGTCGTTGCTTGCCTCCAACCCAAACCTGCCTTGGTGCAACTCGAGGCTGTTTCCTCTTGTCCTCTCACAACTTTTGAGTTGTGCAGCAAAGCAGTGGAGGAGCAGGGCTGTTCCCAGGCATGTGGGCAGCGTGGTGGCAGTGAAGCATTTTAACTTCAGTTCTTTAAAGGAAGGAATCTCCTCTCCTCCCACCGAGGCGCTGGGGACAGGGCCGGGCTGTGATGTACAAACGAGGGGACAGACGAGGGGTGGCTGTGGCTGCGTGTGTCCCCCTGCCCCCCAGCAGGCTGTCTCCTGCCTCCCTTGCCCTCTTCCCTTGCAGAGCTCAGAGGTAACCCCCATTCCTCCTCTTCTCAGCAAGGAAGGAGCTGCGGGAGGACAGCAAGGACTACCAGCAGGTGCTGCTGGACGTGCGGCGATCCCTGCGCCGCTTCCCGCCAGGTGAGAGGGAAGGGTCCTGCCCTGGGGCTCCTCCTGCCTCACACCCTGCCCAGGCCTTGCAGCAGGGGATGCTCCACTGCTCCAAGAGCCTGGGTCTAGAAACTCTGTTCCTTGGGAGCTTTACAGCAGCTTCTTAGAATCACAGAATGGTTTAGGCTGCAAAGAGACCTTTGAGATCACTGAGTCCAACCCTGGCAGGGCACCACCAAGCCATAGCCCTCAGCACCACATCTCCACGGCTTTGAAACCCCTCCAGGGCTGGGGAGTCCACCATTGCCCTGAGCAGCCTGGGCCAGGCCTTGACAACCCTTTGGGGAAAGAAATTGTTCCTCATGGCCAACCTAAACCTCCCCTGGGGCAGCTCGAGGCCACCTCCTCTTGACCTGTCACTTGTTCCTTGAGAGCAGAGCCCAACCCCCACCTGGCTGCAGCCTCCTCTCAGGGAGCTGCAGAGGGCCAGAAGGTCTCCCCTCAGCCTCCTCTTCTCTAGGCTGAACACCCCCAGCTCCCTCAGCTGCTCCTTCCCAGCCCCTTCCAGACCCTTCCCCTGCTTGGTTGCCCTCCCCTGGACCTTCTCCAACCCCTCAATGTCCTTCTTGGAGTGCGGGGCCCAAAACCGAACCCAGGGTTCAAGGTGCAGCCTCCCCAGTGCCCAGAACATGAGGGACAACCCCTGCCCTGCTCCTGCAGGCACTGGTAGGTCACAGAGCCCATCCCACCATGCCCTGCTGCTGTCCCCACAGATATGCCAGATGACCAGAGGGAGGGTCTGCAGGAGGAGCTCATCGACATCATCCTCCACGTCCTGCAGCGCAACCCCCAGCTGCACTACTACCAGGGCTACCATGACATCGTGGTCACCTTCCTGCTGGTGGTGGGGGACAGGCTGGCCACTGCTCTAGTGGAAAAGCTCTCCACACATCATCTCAGGTACTTGGTGGCCTTGGCTGGAGGAGGGGAGCCACCTGCATGCCCTCATGCTGTGGGGACCCCCGGGGCAAGCCTCAAAGAGAAGCCTGGAAGGCAAAGCCTTGGGTCGAGGCCCATCGTGGCCATCCCCAAGGGGATGCTGTTGCAGCAGCGTGACCACAACACCACATGTGGCTGTGCAGGAGCCGAGCTCCAGGGAAGGGATAATTGAGGGCTCTCAGTTCATTTCTGGTACTTCCTGCAGCTGAAGAGGCCCAGCCCATGCATTACTCATGGTTCTTGTCCATCTCTGCTGTTGGGGCCTCTGCAGCTCCTGGGTGCTGCCTCAGCACTCTGCCTCCTGCTGGCTTGGCACAGCCCTGGGCAGAGTGGTTAGTGCCAGCAGTGTCCTGAGCCCCACATCGAGGGATTCTCCCTCTTGTGTGCTGGAATGAGAAGGAACCTCCAGCTGGGGAGTGCTTTGGAGGGGTACTCCTTCTTCCCCCACACTGGGGATTAGTTTTGGGAGAGGCTTCATGGTCCACGTGTGCACTGGAGGAAGCCTCAGCTGGGGCCCAAGGGGTTGGCTGGGGCCAGGTTTTCAGCCCTGCCTGTCTCAGAGAGGTGGGAAAGGGGCTGCCCCAAAATTCCTGGGGGCAAAGCTGCTCATTGCAGGGATGTTTATCTTCTGGCTTTGCTGAAGGAGCCTTTGCTGCTGTTGTTGCCTGATGGAGCTTCTCTTGATGTTCCCACAGGGATTTTATGGAGCCAACGATGGACAACACCAAGCACATCTTGAATTACCTGATGCCCATCATAGACCAGGTGAACCCTGAGGTGCACGACTTCATGCAGAGGTAGGCAGATCTTCCCTCAGAGCCTCCTGGCTCTCCCTTCTTAGCCTCCATCTTCCTGTTCATGGGGCTTTCTGCACCTGCTCAGGGAGGCTGTGGCTGCCCCCTCCCTGGAGGTGTTCAAGGCCAGGCTGGAAGAGGCCTTGAGCAACCTGAGCTGGTGGGAGGGGTCCCTGTCCATGGCAGGGGGTGGAAACTGGATGATCTTTAAGGTTCCTTCCAACCCAAACCATTCTCTGGTTCTACAAAGTGTAGCCTGGGCAGGTCGAAGCAGAAGCAGGGAGGGGAGGGGGGAGGTTCAGCCCAGAGGCCTTTTTCTGGTGTCTCTGTCAAGTTTCATGGCCAGGATGCCTCTGAGCACCAAGCTTGCTTAGAAGCCCCCAGAAATCAATAAACCTTGATGGATGGGAAGGAATCAGAATGGTTGGCTGTGCTGCAGGGCTGGGATGTCCTCAGGTCAGTGTGTCCCAGGGGCAGGACACATCACAGGGGCAGCTTCTCCTGAAAGCAGAACATAGGATCAGAGGATGTGAGGAGCTGGAAGGGACCTCTGGAGATCATCGAGTCCGACCCCCCTGACAGAGCAGGACCATAGAATCCAGCACAGGTCACTCAGGAGTGCATCCAGACAAGGCTCCAGAGAAGGAGACTCCACAACCTCTCTGGGGGTTCCAGTGCTCTGTGACCCCCACAGTGCAGAAGTTCCTCCTCGTGTTGAGGTGGAGCCTCCTGTGCTGGAGTTTCCATCCATTGCCCCTTGGCCTATCCCAGGGTGCAGCTGAGCAGAGCCTGTCCCTGTCCCCTCCCTCCTCACCCTCAGATACTTGTAAACATTTATGAAGTCCCCTCCCAGGCCCTTCCTCTGCAGACTGAGCAGCCCCAGGGCTTGGGCTTGGGCTTTGAGCCCAGCGGGTGGCAGGGGTTGTGCCATGGCTACGGGCTGAGCTCTGGATGCTCAGCCAGCTCTGCCTCCCTCCCCAGCTCCCAGGAGCATGTCAGCACTGGTGCCAGGCTGCTGGCAGCAGCTGCTCTGACAGCCCTTTGTCCCTGCAGCGCGGAGGTGGGCACCATCTTTGCCCTCAGCTGGCTCATCACCTGGTTTGGGCACGTCCTGTCCGACTTCAGGCACGTGGTGCGATTGTACGACTTCTTCCTGGCCTGCCACCCGCTGATGCCCATCTACTTTGCTGCTGTGGTAGGTGCTGGGCACGCCGTGGGGACCTTCACTGAACCCTTGGGAGCTACCCCTGCTTTGGGGCTGACAGACCCAGTGCTGCTGCTGCTGCTGCTTGTCCCTGGCGGCACTCCCGCTCTGCAGCGAGGACCCCAGGGCCAGTGACATCCTTGGTGATCGACCCAGCAGAGCTCAGGGCAGCCTGGAGATGACCTCATGGAGAGGACCTCCACTGATGGGCACTTACTGGGGTGCTGGGGAGCCTGGCTGGCTGAGGACAGCCCTGTGCTGGGTGTCCAGCAGTCCTTCCTCCTGTGGGAGATCCAAACACATCTCTGCCTAAGGGCAAGCCACAGAGTTGAGCCCTGCTGGGGTTCTGACTTGCCAGGCTGAGCTCAGAAGGTGGACCTAACACCCTGGGAAGGGGCTTTTCATGGCCTGAGTCTCAGGAAGAAGGGTTTGGTGTTTCTTCTCCCCAGTGAGTGCTTCCCTGTGGTGTGTCTCCTTGAGGGGGGCAGTGAGTTACGAGGAGGCACCCCTCCTCCCCCAGCTGTCCTCAGTGCCCTCCCTCCTCTCTGCAGATTGTGCTGTACCGGCGGCAGGAAGTCCTGGACTGTGAATGTGACATGGCCTCTGTCCACCACCTCCTGTCCCAGATCCCACAGGACCTTCCCTATGAGACTCTGATCAGCAGAGCCGGAGACCTTTTTGTCCAGTTCCCACCATCTGAGCTGGCCAGGGAGGCAGCTCAGCAGCAGGCAGAGCGGTGAGTGCAGGGTGCTCGGTGTGTTCTCAGGCATTGCAGCAGGCTGCCCAGGGAGGTGGTGGAGTCACCATCCTTGGAGGTCTTCAGGAAACTTGTGGCCCTGGCACTTGAGGCCATGGCTTAGTGGTGGTGTTGAGTTATGGTTGGACTGGATGGTCATAGAATCATGGAACTGTCAGGGTTGGAAGGGACCTCAAGGCTCATCCACTTCCAACCCCCCTGCCATGGGCAGGGACACCTCACACTACAGCAGGTTGATCACAGCCACCTCCAGCCTGGCTGTAAACACCTCCAGGCATGAGGCTTCCACCACCTCCCTGGGCAACCTGTGCCAGGCTCTCACCACCCTCATGGGGAAGAGCTTCTTCCTCACATCCAATCTGAATCTTCCCACTTCTACTTTTGCCCCATCCCCCCCAGTCCTATCACTCCCTGGCACCCTCAGAAGTCCCTCCCCAGCTTTCTTGTAGCCCGCTTCAGATACTGGAAGGCCACAATTAGGTCTCCTCAGAGCCTTCTCTTCTCCAGACTGAACAGCCCCAACTCCCTCAGTCTGTCCTCACAGGAGAGCAGCTCCAGCCCTCTGATCATCATGATCTTAGCTTTTCCACCCTGATCCTGTGATTCTCCACATCCTCTGGGTGACTGATGAAGATCTGGAGGTGTTTCAAGGCCAGGCTGGATGAGGCCTTGAGCAACCTGCTCCTAGCAGCAGGTGTCCCTCACCATGGCAGGGGGTGGTTGGGACTGGACAATCTCCCAAGATCCCTTCCAACCCAAATCTTCCTCCCTGGCTGCTGCTGTAGCCAGGGGACCCTCCCTGACGCCTTCCTTCTCCCTGCAGAACTGCAGCTTCCACGTTTAAGGACTTTGAGCTGGCGTCGGTGCAGCAGCGACCGGACACTGTGTTGAGACAGCGCTTCAGGGAGCGGCCGCGGGAGCGGCTGCGGGGGAGGCGCGGACAGAGTCCATCCTGGCCAAGCCCCGGACCAATCGCTTCGTCAAGCTGGCAGTGATGGGGCTGACGGTGGCCCTGGGGGCAGCCGCCCTGGCCGTGGTCAAGAGCGCCCTGGAGTGGGCACCCAAGTTTGAACTGCAGATCTTCCCCTGAGGCCCTCCCTGCCAGCTCCTCCTGCCTGCTGGGAAGGGCTGCTGGAAGGGCGCAGCCAGCAGCCACCTGGCTGCAGATGAGTCTTTGTCTTCTCCACTCTTGGCCTTTGCGACGGGAGACCGGCAGGAAGCATCCCGGCAGGAGCCTTCCCACACCTCCTCTGCTTCGGGTGCAGGGGTGAGCAGACACTGCCACTGTCCCCTGAGGAGCCAGAGGGGGACCGAGCTGGGCTCTGCAGCTGACTGCAGGAGCAGAGAGCCACGTGTGGGCCGTGCCAAAACCATCCCGCCTGGGCCCCTCGGGATGGGCAGCGGGAGCGAGGGCAGGGCCTCACCTGGGGAGGGCATCAGGGCAGGGCTTGGGGAGGATGAGAGCAGGGGGTATTGCACTCCTGCAGCACAGGGCAGCCCTCTGGCTCTGCACCCAGCTTCACCAGTGGCCTGACCCTTTCCCTTTCTTACTGGCAGCCTCTGGGTAGAGCCAACCCTTCCACGAAGCCCTGCCCTGGGCTTCTCTCCAGCTCCTTTTGCTTCCACATCTTCCCAGCCTGATCTGCTCACGGGAGGGAGGGCCAGGAGCAGAGCAGAAGGAGCTCAGCTCTTGGGCACTGGGGCTCCTTGGCTGGTGGTTGTCCCTTGGGTGACTGAGGTGAGACCTCGCCCTGCCCGGGGTAAGTGCTGTCGTGTGCCAGATGGTGTCACCACGAGCAGCAGCACCACCAGTTGCAGACTGGTCTGACAGCTCCGGAAGGCTCTGAGGCAAGGGAAGGCTTTCTCCACCTTGGCACAGGGCACTGTGTGTCGCTGTTGGTAGCGCCACCTGTCCTGAACCCCCTCCATGATCAGTGTCAGCCCTCAGAGTAACACAAGTGAGGGAGCTTCCCAGGGAGGCCACCCCTGACCTCTGCCCACCCCCTGTCACCCTCCTCACCCTCTTAACCTCCCTGCTCTCCACACTAAACACAACCCTTCTGGCCAGCTCAGTGTCATGCTGAGCCAGAGCCAAAGCCAACAGCCACTTGCTGCCTCTACCTCTCCCCTCAGCTGCTAAGCCTCCCGCAAGTGCCCTTACCTGCCCCTCCAGCCCCCTCCTGCTCCCTGCCATCGCTCTGTGTGCCCAGAGCCACCTGTGCCACGCCTGGGCTCCCTGCCCAGGAGCTGATGTTGAAGAGTCAGGGATGGGGAGAGAAAGAAAACTTGTGCCCTGCAAAGCTCAGCACCTTCCTGGGCCGGCCTGCTTCCCTCGTGGGTCCTGGCCGCCTCTGGGTGGGTTCTGTGAGTGGTTGCTCTCCCAGGGGCTGTGCCTCATGATGGCTGGAGGGCCTGTGGGCATTTGTCACGCCTCACCCTTGCTTCCCTAAAGCAGAGGAGCTTCCTCTGCCTCTCACTGCTTCCAGGGCTGTCTGGGCCACTGGTGAGGCCCAGGAACTAGCCCCCCCCCCAGGTCCCCTCTCCTCGCGTGGTTGAAGGCAGAGCCTGCTCTGCCCCTTGGCACCTCCCAGGGCAGAGGGGCTGCATGATTCAGCACTTTAGAAACTGGTGGTGCAGGAATGGTGACCTGGGGGTGCTGCTGAGGGTCCCAGGACTCCTCTGTATGCTGCCCTGAAAGATGGGATGGCTGGAGCCCCCCACCCACCCAGGGAAGCTCCTGCAGTCCCCCCGCTCTCTGGCCGTGATGCACTTTAGCTCCTGCGTTGCCCCCAGGGGAGGAAGGAGCCTGGGAGGGGCTGGTGGCCTTGGGTGCTTCACTTCCTCTGTACAGACCCCCCTGTAAATGCACATTTGTACAAACCCTCTAACTGTTCAATAAACACTCAACTCTCTGCCCTCCCTCCCTGCCGGGGGGGCCATGGCATGGGGCTGGCAGTGCCGCAGCTCTCAGGGCACCCTGTGACCCGGAGCTGGCACTGACCCTGCAGTCACCTCCCCGGGGGAGGAGAAGCCACAGCCAAGCCAAAGGGCTGTGGGGTGCCCCACTTCTGGGTGAGGGCCAGGCCCCAGGTGTGCCCTCTGCTCTCCAGGGCCTTCTCCAGCCTGGGGGGCAGCGCCAGGTTGGGAATAGCCTGACCCTCTCCTGCCCCCAGGGCTGCAGGACAGCCTGGGCATGGTGCCCGGCTGCCACCGTTGAGCCCTGGTGATTCAGCCGCCACTGGGCTTGGGGGTGGCAGGGGCCGGTGCCCGCTTTGAGCGGCTCGGGAGGGAGCTGTTTTCAGTTCCCTGTGGTTTGCTCTGCGGGAAGGGATGTGCTCAGCAGCCCTCGGGGAGGGACAGGCAGGCAGAGGCTGAGGGCTCGGTGGGCTTGGCAGGGGCAGAGGGAAACCTGGAGGGCTGGCAGTGCCACCCCCTGTGCTGTGCGACTGGGCTGAGTTTGTGGCTGGACTTGATCTCAAAAGTCTTGAGCTTAAAAGATCTCAATCTTGAAAGTCTGGATGATCTTAAAGGTCTTGACCAGCCCCCAGCCCCCGCACCACGCCCCGACCCAGCTCCAGCCCTGGCACAGCCCCGGCACAGCCCCGCTGCCGTGTGGCAGGATCAGGCCCCGCATCAGGCCACTCGCAGCCACCCAATCGCCGGCGATGGTGGAGGAGGAGGAGGAGGAGGAGGAGGCGGCGGCAGGGAGGGACGCGGCCACCTTTGGGGTGACCGAGGGGCCGCTCCTTGTAGGGGACACGGCCACCAGATCGCGGGGATGGGGGCCACCGCCGTGTGCCCTCCTCACACCCTGAGGAGGGATGGGGCATTGTCGTGGGTGGGGGTGGGTGCGGCGCTGCGGCGCTGAACAAAGCCCTCCCGGGGGGAAGGTGCAGGGTGTCCCACCCCGGCACACCCCCAGCCTGGGTGTCCCCCACAGCTGGCGACATCTTCATCCCTCCATCTTTGCCTACATTCAGGGGCCTGGGGGCCCCCATCCCAGTCAAGGTTTGTAGGGAGCCCACCCTGAGCACCACCCCAGTGCACCCCGGGTGCCCATGCTCTCCTCCCCTGGGCTGCCCCCAGCCTGTGTCCCCGCAGTGTGTGTCCCCAGCGCTGTGTGCTCCCCACTTACCTCTGGGAGGGCAGAGGCCTTAGCACATTCTTCCCTGTCCCCACGCTGTCACTGCCAGCTGCCCTCTACTGTCTTCATGTCCAGGAGGGATCCCACAGCACCGTCCACGAGTGGGCAGCCCCTGGCACTGTCCCACTCCCCCCAGGGACTTGGGGTGGGGATGGCAGAAGGGGAGCAGTGCTGGGGTGGAGGGGAGCGAGTCCCTGCTGCAAGGCCAGGTGCTCCCCAGTGCTGCCGAGGAGCCGGCACAGTGGGGGTGACATGTGCCTGGCTGGGCAGTGCCAGGTACTGAGCACCGATCCACAGCCAGGTCAGGAGGGCAGCAACGATGCCTGGTGACCCAGGACCTCACCAGGCCACACCCACGAGCCCCCCCCCGCTCCAGGTGCTGTCCCCAAGCAGGAGCCTGGTGCCATGGCTAGGGGCTCCCATTGGTGCCCTCCTGGGGCATCACTGTCCCCACAGCTCCAAGCTCACAGCAGGGGCACCCCCGAGCCCGGGGGTGTGCTGGGTGCTGTCCCAGAACGGGTGCAGCCCATGGCGGGGAGGGGGAGGTCACCGGAGCAAGGCCACCCCTCCAAGCTACCTCCATCCCACCCCCGGGGGAACATCCCGGTGCCCAGCCCCGCCCGGGGCAGCGGGAGGGGCCGCGGTACCCAGGGATGCTCCGGGCTCCCCTTGTTGCCGTGGCAACAGCTGCGGGCGGGGGCTTGGGGGGGGGGAGACTGTGACGCAACCGATGCGTGTCCCCTGTGGTGTGTCCCCCACCCCCCAACCTGGGCCCTCCTGTGGGGCTGGGTTAATGCCCTGGGCCCCCAGCTTGATGGTGCTGCGTGTGACCAGGGTGGGCCCCGGCACACACCCACGGGGAACACGCGTGTGCAGCACACCAGCTGCATGGATCCGGCCTGGGGGCTGGATTTCGGCCACTGGGCACTTCACATTCGCCTCCCAGGGACCCACCTCCCACCTAGGTACCGCACACCCATCCCCTGAGAGTCCCACATCCCCATGGGGACCCCAAATCCCCTGCTGGAGACCCCACATCCCTCCCTCGGGTACCTCGCCTTTTCCTGGGAATGCTGCGTTCCCACTATGGATGCCACATCCCCTTGGGGGGCGGGGGGGTGGGGGGGGTGTGTCTCTCACATTCCCCTGGAGACCCCTCATTGCCCCGGAAACCCCACATCCCCCTGGGGGCCCTACATCCCCCCTAGGGACTCCTCATCCCCCTGGGGTTCCCACATTCCTCATGGAAGCCACTCATCCCACTGTGACCCCCGCATCCCCCTGCAGACCCCCACGCCCCCGGGAGTCCTTCATCCCTCTGAAGACCCCACACCCTCCTGAGGACCCCAAGCCCCCCCCGAGGACCCCACACCCCCCCCGGGCGGCGCAGGAGAGCGCAGGAGCCGCGGGCAGCAGAACCACCAACACTTTATTCCATAGTCACGACAGTCGGGACAGACCTTCGCCGAGCCTCCGGGGAGCCGGGGCCGGCCTCATCCCCTCCCCACCCCCGGGGCTGATGAGCAGCAGGATGGGGCGGGGGGAGGGGGAGGATGCTGAGCCTTGCCTAAGATCCTAGCATTTTTCCACCACGACAGCTACAGGAACCCTTCACTAACACAACACTTACAGAGGTGACCCCCCCCCGGAGCGCTGGCGCCCATCCGGGGTCCCGCCAGCTCCGGGGGACCCTCCCCCCGACCCCGGCCCACTTGGCCGCCGCCGCTGGGGGCAGCTTCTTCCTGAGAGAGGTTTGGTTTATTTTTTATTATTATTAATTTATTTATTATTAATTATTATTCTTTGTCTCTAGTGATGGCAGGATGTCACCCACCCGCCCCCTCCCACACCCCTGCCAGCCGGCAGCGGGGAGGGCAGGGGCGCAGCGGGAGGAGGGGGGGGGGCGCCACACGCTGGGGTTGAGGGAGGGGTTTGGGGGTTATTTGAGGAGGGGGAGGGGGAGGGGGAAGGTTCTCTAATCACTACAACCACACGGCACAGAAAAAAAAATCCACCACTGTCCACAAGGGTTCTCCCCCCGACCAAGTGGGGAGGGGGACACGGGGCAGGGAGAGGGGGACAAGGGGGCAAAGCGGATGGTGTTGTGCTTGTGGCTGGGGTCGGGGGGGGGGGGCGTAAAAGACCCCAGCTCTGGCTCTGGTTCTGGTGCTGAGCCAGAACCTGCTCCTGAGGAAACGTTTTGCCTGACAAGTCTGTGGAGGAAGCACCCAGGCCCACGGGCGACACACGGCACGCGGGGGGTGGGGGCGCTGAGGCGCCTCTGTCCCCCCAGGAAAACGAGAAGCAGCCTCCAGCTGCAAGCCCAGCACAGCACACAGATGATGTGAGACCCTCACCGTGGCCTCAAGCCCTGCTGGTCCCTGGGCGGGGCTTTGGCTTCCCCCTGAATGGGAAGGGAAGGTGGGTGGGCAGCAGCCCCCACCCCTTCCCCAAGCACCCTTGGCCACAGCGTGGGGCAGCCACGTGCCCCCAGAAGGCACCGAGGTGCTGGGTGGGATCTGTGCGCATTGGAGAGCCCCAGGACACCCCCGGACACCCCCAAACCCGGCTCGCACATGGGAGGGGGGTGGGGGCGTTCCTGGCACAGGGCTGCCCGGAGGGTGGGAAGGCAGAACCCCCTGGGATGGCCGCGGCCGCCCGCAGTGCCGCTCGCCCGGCGCTTGCTTGGCTTTTCCACCTTGAGGAGGGCTGGATCGGGTGGGGAAGGGCCTTGGGGGCGGGGGTGAGGGATGGGGACACGCTCTATCTGGGGTACAGGTGTCTGAGGCGTGGCACCCACCTGGCTCCACAGGCTGGCACCGCACCGGGGCTACCGAAACACCGTGGCTAACGCGACGCCGACACACACAGAGCTACCGCTACACACCGAACACCTACGCTGCTGGGGAGGGCACCCCGAGGCCACCCGGCACAGGCCTCAGCTGGGGGGACCTCCAGCACCCCTGCAAAGAGCCCAGGGGGTCACCTCCCCCTGCACCAAGGTGCCCAAGCCACCTCTGGCAGCTGGGCCAGGCAGGTCCCCCTGCTCTGAGCCACCGTGGGGGGAAGCCCGGACCTGGGCACCAGGGCTGGGGGCGATGCCGGTCCCCTGGCCACGGCTCTGTCCAGCCCTGTGGTAATGGGGCAGCCCAAAAATGAGGAGGCAAAGCCCTGAGTGGGGGCCGTGGGGCCCCACTGCCCAGGGAGGGTCAGAGGGGCTCCTGCACACCCAGAGCCCTTGAGGAACAGGGGAGCCACGTGGGACCATCGAGCAGCGGTCCCTGCCGAGCTCCTTTGGCCGTGGCCACAGCCCCAGGACTGGCAGCTTGAGGCGGCCAAGGACCCTGCACAGCCCAGGCCCTGCCCCACGAGCGCAGCCTGTGGCAGCCACCGAGCCACCATGGCAGCCACGTGCTCGGTGGCAGCAGGCAGAGGAGGCTCCTTACAGGAAGGAGCCATTAGGAAAAGCAAAGAAAAACCTGGCTGAAGGAGGCACTGCAGCATGACCTTCCCTGGCAGGAAGCTCCTTGGCAGCACCTTGGGATGTCCCAGCTCTTGGCACAGCTGGCAGCAGGGCACGGAATGGAGGAGCACCATGCTAGGGCATCGCCCACGCCCCAGCAGCGCCTACCATGGCTCTCAGCCCGGTTTGGGTGGTGGTTTAAGGCAGGTTTCCCTCAGCTTCCCTTCCCAGCCCTCCTGCCACCCTGGTAGCACCACCACTGCCAGCAGGCACAGTGGGATCAGCTCCACCAGGCCAGGCGAGCCGGCTCGCAGCAGGTCCTGCACGGGCAGTGGGTCTAAGGCTAAATCTGGGGCTGGGGGAAGGGCTCATCCCTGCAGGGGTTTGGGGTGGCTCTGGGCACAGCCCCCTTGGCAGGACTGCCTGGCAAGAGGAGCAGCACAGCCTCCTGCTGCCACGTGGGCATCACGTGCGAGCAGCTTGGCTCTTCCCAAAGCCAGCGGTGGGCAGCGGGGAAGAGAGCTGGGTCCTGTGCCACCCCAACCCCCAGGGGTCCCCAGGAACTGGGGTGCTTGGCAGGGAGGGCTCCACGTGGCCCCACTCCCCTCCCGCAGCAAGGGAGAGGAGAAAATCGAAGATGAGCTTTAAATGGAATCAAAAAGCCAAAGGAATTGGGCATTCCCCCAGGGACTGGGGAGGGTGGGATGAGCACCAAGAGCTGGGGCTGGCATGGATGCCCCTCCTGCCCGCAGGCAACACTGGGCTGGCGTGGGTGCCCCCACTGCCCGCAGGGGCCACAGTGGGGCTAGGAGCAGCCATGGCTTGGAGCCGTGGGGGAAGGAGCGGGCACTGACAAGGCAAACCCGAGAGGATGTTCAGCATTCCACGGACAAACAACCGCGGCGGCCAGGCGAGAGCCGGACAGACGGAAGGACGGAGGAGGAGGAGGAGTGGGTGTGTGCCGAGGGGGGTGGGGTGAGCAGGGAGCTCTGCCTTCCAGCGGCTTCAAGGCAAAATACCTGATTCCTGCATGTAAACAGCTGGTTTCGGTTCTTTTTTTGTTTGTTTGTTTTATCCTGGTTTTTGGATCCGACCTGATTGTGGGAGAGAAGGAGGAGCGTTACCTGCGGAGCGAGCGTGGCACTCAGTAGGTAAAGACCAAGTCCGAGATGCTGGACATGAGCCAGTCCCCTGCTATCATCTCCGTCACCTCGGGTGTGCAATAGTCCGGGAACTCGAAGTGTGAGGAGCTTCCTCGTGGGAAGAGGTCGTGGTCCTTGTCGAAGACGGACCAGTCCAGGCCACCGCTGGTGGAACCAGTGGCCACCCGCCCCGGCACGACCCCCAGCAGCTCTTCCTCCAGCTCCTCGTCGGAAGAGCTGAAGGAGGAGGGAGGTGACCCGGCTGACATGGGAGAAGGGGAACCGCTCTCTGGAGACCTCCCCGGCTCGGGGCAGGCAGCAGCGGGGCTGGGGGCGCGGGGGGCTCCTGGGAGCCACACTCCCCGGTGGATGCCGCGCTGGGTGCCGTGGGGGAGTCCTCAGTGGGCACCTCCTGAGCGGGCTCCTTTGGGGCATCGTGGCCGGCGGGCGTCTTGGCGGTCTGCCTGCGGCCGGTGGAGACGCGGCCCAGCACGGAGGGCTTGATCTTCACCGGGAGGCGCGGGCGGGCCGCGGCCGTGCCCACCTTGCCCTTTTTCCGTGGCCGGTACTTGTAGTCGGGGTAGTCGGCCATGTGCTTGAGGCGCAGGCGCTCAGCCTCCTTCACAAAGGGGATCTTCTCCGAGTCATGGAGGAGCTGCCAGCGCCGGCCCAGGCGCTTGGAGATCTCGGCGTTGTGCATGTCCGGCCACTGGTCCATGATCTTGCGGCGTTCGTGCTGGGACCAGACCATGAAGGCGTTCATGGGGCGCTTGATGTGCCCGCTCGGCGTTTTGCACCACGCCGGTTCCGTGTCACGGGTGGGTAACGGGGCACAGGGCTCCCGCCGAGCCTCTGCGCCCCGGCCCCGCGGGCCGCGCTGCTGCACCATCCTGGGGCCCGGTTCCCCTCCTCCTCCACCGCCGCCTCCTCCACCTCCTCCTCCCCGCCCGCCGCCGCCGCCTCCCCGCCCGCCGTTAGCCGCCGCGCCGCGCCGCCCCCATTGTGCGGAGCGGGCGGCGGCGGCGGGGCGGGGCGCAGGGGCCGTGCCGGGGACCGGGGGCGCACGGCGGGGGCGGCTCCGCCGGGGCGGCGGCTGCTGAGATGCTCCGGAGGGCCCCGAGCCGGGCCGGCGGTTACCGACTTCGGGTGCTCCACAGCGGTCCAGTCCGAGGATGCTCTGCACTGGCTCGGGGGTGCTCCGGGGATGCTCCGCACCGGACCCGGGATGCTCTGTACTGGCTCGGGATGCTCCGCACCGACCCGAGGATGCTCCGGGATGTTCTGTACCGGCTCGCGGATGATCTGCACTGGTCCAAGGATGCTGCGGGATGCTCTGCACGGCTCCGGGATGAACCGCACCGCCCTGCCCTGCCCCGCCCCGGGGATGCTTCCCCGGTTAAGTCGGCGGACGCTCCGGTCGGGTGGGGTGCGGGGTTGCTGCGGCGGGGTGCGGGTCGGGGGTTGTACGCGGGGGCGGTGCGGGCAGACCAGGAGCCGCACACCCCCGGTGCCGCTCTTATATCCGCCGCCGCTCCGCCCCCGGTAAACACCGCCGCACCGGTTCTGTCAATGGGAGGCACCGCCCCCCCGGCCCATTGGCCGCCGGGCGGGGGGAATATCCGGCTCCTCCAATGGGCGCCCTCCGGAGAGGGGTTGCTGGAGAGAATGGCAGGGCGGCACGCCCCGGTACCCCCGGTTACCGCCCGGTAACGCCGCGACGGCACCCCGGGAACTCCCTGGGCTCGTACATGAACAGCACAGCAACCCCGGTACTCTCACACGAGCGTCCCAGTACCCCGGCCTGGCCATCCGCTCTACTTCCCCATGCCCTCTAATCCCTCCCCGTGCCCTCCGGTACCCACCCGGGGATGCTCCAACTGGCCACCCACTCTGGGCACCCCGGTGTCTGCGGTGTCCCCCGCGTCCCAGACAACCACACACGGGCACTCCCGGGAGCCCCCGCACTCCCCCCTTCGGGAGCTGCACCCCAGCACCGGTGCCCACGGGGCTGCCCCGGTGACACGAGTGGGGCCTCGTCCCCCGCGGCGTGCCCGGCCCCGCCCCCGGCCCCGGCCCCGCCCCGCTGCCCGCGGGCGGCACCAATGGGGCGGCGGCGGCGGCCTTGTTGCCCCGGAGACCGCGGGCTGCCCGCCAGGGACCGCGCCCATTGGCTGCCGCCGCGCCGCGCGGGCCGCCGCAGGGCGAGCCCATTGGCTGAAGCGCCGCCGCCAGTTGCTGTGGTAACATGGACCCGAGCGGCGCCCGCGGTCTGGGCGCTGCGCTCCGCCCCGGGCACTGCCCCGGGCACTGCCCCGGGCACGGCTGCCTGGCTCTGGCCGCTGCCCTGGGCGCTGCGCTCTGCCCCGGGCACTGCCCCCGCCACGGCTGCCCGGCCAGGGGCGCTGTGGTCTCTCCTGGGTCCTACCCCCGGCAATTGCATCGTGTTCGAGGGCCCACACCGAGAACTGCAGCCCAGCTGCTGGCCCTACACCGGGCATTGCAGCCTATGCCAGGCACTGTGGTCAGTCCTGGAGCCTACCCTGGGCCCTGCAGCCTGCCCCAGGGCCTGTCCCGGGTACTGCAACCCAGCCACGGGCACTGCAGCCTATTGTGGGGTCTGTCTCAGTAGCTGCAGCCTGCCCTGGGCACTCTCCCAGGCACCCCAGAGCCTATCCCTGAGCATCTGTGGTCTTCCCTGGGGCTTACACCAGGCACTGCAGCCTATCCTAGGGCCTAGTCCTGGGTGCTGCAGACTACCCTAAGGCCTGCCCTAGGTACTGTGGCCTGCCCTAGGACCTAGTCTGTGCCCCTTAGCCCTGCCCACGCTGTCCCCAGAGCCCCCCAGCCCCCGGGAACACCACACAACCCTCCACCGTGGCCTCCCCTTACTGCTGGGCCTGCCGGCAGGGCCTGCCTGAGCTGTTGCTGCCCGGAGTGGCTGGAGGCCAGGCCTGACACCCACAGTGTGACCCTGGCACCACACCCCGCGGGGGCAGCACAGGGGCAGTGTGCACGACAATGAAAACCACCCCAGAATGACTCTGCAGGGCCCCGAGGGGGCTGCACCGGGCTCGCTGTCTCTGTGCACCGCTGCTGCCTTGCTCCGGGCTCTCCAGGGCAGGTGGGAGGCTCTGCTCCCTCCCAGCCGAGCCCCCCACCCCAGGGGCCCGTCCCGCAGGCACCGTCCCGATCTGACCCAGATCCCCAACCCCACTGGGCCCTTGTCCCGGCGGCCTGTGTCCCTCTGCCCCCGGCGGGGCCGGCAGGGGGCGCCCCTCCCCGGGGCGAGAGCCCCGCCCGGTGCCCGCAGCCGCCTGCTGTTACCATGGCGACGGGGACGAGGCGGGGCGGCGGGGGTACCCCGGTGGGTACGGGAGCATCGCCGGGGAGACCATGGGGCATGGGGAGATCCCCGGGGGTTACCGGGGCCCACGGAGTATGAGGGGACAGCAGGACGGCCGAGGACACCACGGCGAACGGGGGAAGCCCGAGGGGCCGGGGCACAAAGGAGCAGACTGGGAGATCTCCCCGTGGGGGCCAGGCAGGAGGACTCCCTGTGAGGTGTGTGGTGGGGAGGGGTCTCCTCGCAGGGCAAGGAGGATGAAGAATGGGGACCCTGCAGGGCAGGAGGTTGGTAAAGTGGGTGGGGGGGTCGCTCAGGAGGTGTCACTGCCTCTTGGCTATGACTTTGGAGCCACAGGGGCTTCTCCATGGGGGCTCTCCATGGAGCCGTGGGGTTATGTTTCCTTCCAGAGCCTGCCCGGAGATGGATGCGAAGGGCCTGGTCTCAGGTATCATGGACTAGCTCAGGAGAGCAGTAGGTCTCCAGCTCCAGAGACCCGTGACTGAGTCTCAAACAAGCCTGAGATTTGCTGCTGGCAAAGGGGGGAAAGGGACACCAGGAAGGCCCAGATGAGGGGAGGCAGAGCCGTGGGTCACAGCAGAGAGGTCTCTGCTTGCACACTTCTCTCACTCCCCATCCTTTCTGTGCCACTGTCGTGCTGTGTTTAGGGTTACAGCAAGTGACAGGAGACAGGAGAGGAAATCTCCAGCCCACAGGTTGACATTGCCACCAGCAACTGATGAGGACAAGAAGATGAAAGGGAAGGAGAACGAGCCAGGTTGGGAGAGATTCCCTTACACGGAGCCTCTGCCCACTGCTGCTGCTTCTGCATTAACCCAGAGCTTTCTGCTGGGAGCTGTTCAGCAGGAGCCACCAAAAGAAAACGACTCAAGGGCAATAAAGGAGGAGAGCTTAGAAAAGGCTGAAGAGCACTTTAGAGGCTGAGCTTCTGGGCTCTAACAGCGAGCAGCTTTTGCTGGGGCTGCAGAAGGTTTGAATTCAGCCTCTCAGTTGTTCTTTGTATTTCCCTCAGCCACACATGACAGGAGGGAGCAGATGTGAGCCTTGAAACTGGGCTGGGAAAGAAGCTCAGCCCCTTTTTTATCTTTCACCAGTCACGTTTATGCTCATCAGAGGGAAAAAAAACACCAAACCAAACCCACCCTTGCCTTTGGAGACATCATCACCCCCAGGGAAACAGAGCGGCTTTGCTCAGAAGGGACAAGCACTGAAGGAGGCAGGATTAGCTGAAAGCTTGGGAGAGGTCCAAATCACCGTGGAGGGTGCTACAGATCCCAGATGTAGGCTACAAATCCACACAGGGCAAATCAAGAGGCCTGAGTGACCCTTTCAACATGTCCTGTCCTTGTTAATTGATGTCCTGGGGCTGATTGTGCTGCTCTGCCCCACGCTGGCGGGATTAAGAGAAGCCGAGAGAGGGCCCTGAGGGTGGAAGGGATGAGATTCAGGAATTGTGGCTTGCTGGTACCAGGTTTTCTCAGGGTGAGAAGGAAAAAGGCAAAGGTGGAGGCCCCAAGCACAGCTTTTTAAGTGGAAGATGGGTGGGAAGGGATTGGTGGTCCTGCAGCTGGACTTTGCTGGAGGAGGGGAAGTCAGGATGCTGTTACCATGGGATGGCAGAGAGCTTGGGGCAGGTGGGATTGGTGGAATCCACAACACTTTAATCCACAAATTCCTGTAGGATCTGACCAATCTGAAGAGCAATGCCATTGGAGAGCTGAAGCTGGGCAGTGCCCCCTGGCAGACACCAGCTGCCAACTGAGGGGAGGAAATCCAGCAAAGGGAGCACTGAGAGAGAGCCAGGAGCCTGCTGCAGCTGTGTGGGATGGTTCAGGTGGGGCTTTGGGGTTCACCAACACAGCCAAGCCAGCAGAATGCTGCATTACACACAGCATCCCAGCAGGGAGGGGTTGGAAGGGTCCTCAGGAGCTCATCCAGGCCAACCCCTGCTCCAGCAGGGCACCCACAGCAGCCTGCCCAGGGGCACAGTGCCCGGGGGGGTTGGAAGCTCTCCACATCAGGAGACTCCACAACCTCTCTGGGCAGCCTGCTCCAGGGCTCTGCTCCCTCACTCCAAACAACTTGCTCCTCAGGGAACCTCCTGGCTGCCACTCTGTGCCCATTGCTCCTTGTGCTGTCCCTGGGCACCACTGAGCAGAGCCTGGCCCCAGCCTCTTGCCCTCCCCAGCTCCTTTAGCTCTTGCTGAGCGTTGCTCAGCTCCCCTCTGGGGCTGCTCTTCTGCAGGCTCTCAGCCCCAGGGCTCTCAGCCTTTGCTGCTCCCAGAGCTGCTCCAAGTCCCTCAGCATCTCTGTAGCCTCTGCTGGACTCTCTCCAGCAGTTCCCTGTCTCTCTTGACCTGGGGAGCCCAGAGCTGAACCCAGTACTCCAACTATGGCCTCAGCAGGACAGAGTAAAGGGTGAGGAGAACCTCCTTTGCCCTGCAGGTCACACTCTTCATGCACCAAGCCTGACTGGAGCATCCCCACTTCTGGGGCAGCTCTCTGATGTCCAGAGGTCCCTAGAGATGCTCTTGTTTTGTACCCACGTTTCAAATCTCCCCTGACTGTGTCCCAAACAACACTTAGTCACCCCTTTAACAGCCCAAATCCATCTCTCTATGCTGTCCTGGGCTCCAGCAGCTCCTGAATTACCTTTTTGGAAGCTCCCATGCTCCAGCTGGGCCCAGCCACAGCTCCAGCTGGGCCCAGCCACAGCCCCAGGTTCTTCTGTGCCCCTAACACAGGCGAGAGGCAGGGCGGGGGTGGTGCTGGGGCTGCTCCTCAGACCCGTGGAGCAAGCAGTGAGTGGATTTCTCCCTGTGCAGGGGGTGAAGGTGATGGTGCAGACCTGGGATCACAACCAGCTGGATGCTGCAAGGGCAGAGCTCCAGGAAATGGAGGGGGGAAACAAACAATGGCAAAGAATGTGGGAAGCGAGCTGCTCACATGGCTGTGACATGCAGCGGCAGGGCCCTGCTGGCTTTGCTTTCCATCTCGCTGGCTTCAGGACACTCTGTTGATCTTAGAAATGTCAAACAATTCCATGGCTGAAAATGGATCCCCTGGGCTCTCTGGGGATCATCTTCCTCTGGAAGAAAGGAGAGAGTCCAGTGACACCCAGCAGCCCGGGCTGGGGGCGGGAAGGACCATTCCCAGTGGGGCAGGAATCTGGCCAAGGCGGTGTGACTAGGGCTGACCATTCCCAGGTGCCTCACTGCATGAGCTCCTCAGGTGAAGATCTACAAGGTCAAGTGCAAGGTTCTTCCCCTGGGTTGGAGCAATCTCAGGCACAGATCCAGGCTGGGGGATGAGGGGCTGGGAAGCAGCCCTGTGGAGAAGGACTTGGGGGTGCTGGTGGGCGAAAAGCTGGACATGAGCTGGCAATGTGCACTCCCAGCCCAGAGCCAGACTGTCCTGGGTTCATCCAGGGTCTCATGATCTCGTCCAAGATGAAGCCATGACTCTACTACTGGTCCTTGGTCACATCACATCTCTCCTGAGGACATCATGGAGTTGTAAAGGTTGGAAGAGACCTTCCAGATCAGCTGAGCCCAGCACTGCTTTGCTTCCCAGCTCTCCCCTCGTGGTCTGCCCCAGCCACTAAACTGGAGACAGAAGAAATCAGCTCCAAGCATGAGCTCTGCTCCAGAGCCCTGCCTGAGAAGTATGGAATGGTTTGGGTTGAAAGAGACCTTGAAGGTCATGAAGTCCAGCCCTTAGCCCAGCACCGCCAGGGCACCACCAAACCATGGCCCTCAGCACCACATCTCCAGGGCTTTGAAACCCCTCCCGGGATGGGGACCCCACCACTGCCCTGGGCAGCCTGGGCCAGGCCTGGACAACTCTCAAGGGGAAGAAATTGTTCCTCATGTCCAGCCTAAACCTTCCCCTGGAGCAACCTGAGGCCATTTCCTCTTGTCTTATCCCTTGTTTAGAATCCCTTGGGGATCAGCAGGCAACGGGAGGGGCTGGATCTCCCACCCCATGCCTGGCTTTGAGCTGGATCCCCCCAGGTAGAGCTGCGGAGGCAGGAGGAAAGAGCCTGGAATGTTTCAGGAGGCAGTGGGGGGAGGCAGGGGCTGCCTGCTGCCTGAGTGCAGCACTGGTTTTTCTTTAGCTTTTGGGTTTTTTTCTGATTAAGGAACAACAGGGGGAAAAAAAGCTTTAAAAAAAAGGCAAATTAATTAGCCTGGGCAGCTGCTGGGGCTGGGGTTACCGAGGGTGGCTGGGAGGAGAGTTATAAATAGCAGGAAGGCCCAAGTGGAAAGTTTCTGTAACATCACAAGTCAGGCATTTGGTGCTTGCCCGCCCTGACAGGCAGCAGCCTGTGCCAGGCCCCCTGCGCCATCCCCTGGCCCTTTCCCACTGCCCTCCCTGCCACTTCTCACACAGCTCCACCACTCCTCTGGGCTTCCTCGTTAACCCTTTGCTTCCAGGCACTGGATTTGCCTCTTGAAGGAGCAGAATCAGACTCAAAACTCTGCTCAGCCAGGGTGTGCAGGTCTGGAAGGTCCCGGACAGGCATTGTGCCCCTGTGCTGGGCACTGGGGAGGGCACACCTTGAACCCTGGGGGCAGTTTTGAGCCCTTCACTCCAAGAAGGGCATTGAGGGATTGGAGCAGGTCCAGAGAAGGGCAACAACGTTGGGGAAGGGTCTGGAGAACAGGGCTGGGGAGGAGCAGCTGAGGGACCTGGGGCCGTTCAGCCTGGAGAAAAGGAGGCTGGGGGGAGACCCTCTGGCTCTCTGCAGCTCCCTGAGAGGAGGCTGGAGCCAGGTGGGGGTTGGGCTCTTCTCCCAAGGAACAAGGGACAAGACAAGAGGAAACAGCCTCAAGTTGCCCCAGGGTGCATTTAGATTGGACCTGAGAAGAAAATTCTTCACTGAGAGGGTTTTCAAAGACTGGAACTGGCTCCCCAGGGAGGGGATTGAATCTCTATCCCTGGAGGGGTTTCAAAGCTGTAGAGATGTGGTGCTGAGGGCCATGGTTCAGCACCAGACTTGGCAGAGATAGAGAAGGGTTGAACTGGATGAGCTTTCCCAGACAAAATGATTCTGATTCTGACTCTGTGAGTCCTGCTGCTCCCCTTGGGCACAGACCCCAGCAGAGCTGTGCCCTCTGTGTGTCCATTCCCACCTGCACTTCAGTTCCCCTCATTAAAACCTCACCTTTGCTTCAAGGGCTTCTACCAGCAGCCTCCAGCCCTGCACAGGGCTGCTCTGGACGTACAGTTCGCCCTGGCCTGAGATGGAGATGGATGAGCAAGCCCAGCTCCCTGTGAGCAAGCAGATGTGCCTGCCTGCTCCTGCCTGCTCCTGCCTGTTTCAGCCTGCTCCAGCCTGATCTTTTCTGCTCCTTTCTGCTCCAGCCGGCCCCTGCCCGCTCCAGCCTCCTCCCACCTGCTCCAACCTGCTTCTGCCTGCTCCAGCCTGAACTTTTCTGCTCCTTTCTGCTCCAGCCTGCTCCTGCCTGCTCCAACCAGGCCTTCTTGGCTTCTGTCTTTCAGGACTCACTGATGTGGGCTATTTTCATTCCTTCTCCCTCTGGAGGGTTATCTCTGGCTTGGCCCAGGCTGCTCAGGGCAGTGGTGGAGTCCCCATCCCTGGAGGGGTTTCAATCAATGCCTTGGAGATGTGGTGCTGAGGGCCATGGTTTGGTGGTGCCCTGGCGGTGCTGGGGTCAGGGTTGGACTCAAGGATCTCCAAGGTCTCTTCCAACCAAAGCTCTGCTGTGATTCTCAGACAGGGGCCTGGAGGGCTCAGGCTTGGAGCTGATTTCTTCTGTCCCCAGTTTAGTGGCTGGGGCAGACCATGAGGGTGAGCTGGGAAGCAAAGCAGCACTGGGCTGAGCTGGAGGTGGGACTGGGCTCAACTGGGGCAACCTTCAACCGGTTTGAAAGGTTTTCCCCAGCAGCTTGCTTTGTCCTGTGTCCTACAACAAGCTGGGTCCTCCCCACTAACAGCCAGTCTCAGACCCTGGGGGCATGGAGAAGCCAGCACAGCTAACACAAGCTGGCTTCCCCCCACCTCCAGCTGCTGGTGGGAACGGGATTGGACATGTCCAAGCAGTCCCCAGCCTCCCACCCTAGCTTCTTCTCCTCCTCCTTCTCTTCACACCAACACAGCCCAAACTTCTTCCTGGTCTTTGCTTTGCCCCTCCCAAGCCTCCTCTCTGTCTCTCTCTCAGGTGCTCACAGGACATGGAGGTGGTTTTAGTGTCCCCACCAAGGAGACTTTGTTCATCTTGCCACAGAGTGTCCCTTTGGTCCCCCCACACCCCCTTGTGCCTACCACAACCCCTTGGTCTCATCACCTCCCCTCCATTCCATCACATCCCCTTTGTGCCATCATGTCTGCTCCATGCCATCGTGTTCCCTTTGTGCCCTCACATCCCCTTTGTGCCATCCCAGTCACAACTGGAGGAGCTGATGCCAAGAGGAGCTTCCCTATCCCTCTGAGGGGTGTCCTGGGACTGGCCCTGCTCCTTTGAGGCTCTTCCAGTCCTTCCCAGTGTGGGTTAGACTGGGGACGGGGCCAGACTGCTGCCAGTGTTTGGGAGGTTTGGTGCCAGCGGTGCCAACCGACAAGTTCAAATAAAAACAGCTCCTGTCCTCACCCATGCCAGGCGAGCTTCGGGCGGTGCTTTCCATCACCAGCTCTTGGTGACAGTGCCGTGGCATCTGCCAAGCTGGGCACCGAGCTCCCGGCACAGCACAGCCCTGCCGGGCAGCGGGCAGCGGGCACTGCTCGCTCCTTACTTGGCAAGGCAGCGGAGCCGTGCGGGGGGCACCAGCAGGGAGCCGCCACCCTCCCCGGCAGTTCCCCGGGCACGGAGGGGACGCACCCCAGCGGGGGAAAACTCGTCCTTCCCCGGCACCGGGAGCCCCGCGGGGACCTCGGGGACCGGACGGAGCGGCCGGGACCGGAGCCGGTGCGGGCGGGGGTGTGTCCGGCGGGGGAGGGGCCGGGAGCGGCCAGGGGCTCCGCCTCCAGGGATTTAAAACCCGGGACCGGGCGGCGGCGGGGTCTGTCCCGGGGAAAGTTGTGCCCGAACTACCGCCGGCTGAGACGAGCACCGGGGACCGGGGCCTGTGGGTGCCTCGATGACCCTGAACACGCAGCACGGGAGCAAGACCCCGCTGCGGAGGAGGGCCAGCACTCCTCTGCCGCGGCCGGGGGTGCGGGATGCTGCCCCCGGGGGCGAGCCGGAGCACCCCCAGCTCGGTCACGCCGCCTCCGAGCCCAGGGGCAGGGCCGCGGCCCCCGGGGCAGTTGGTCCTCGGAGTCCTCGGGCTCCTCTGTCTCCTTGGAGCCCCGGTACCGAGTGGTGCTGCTGGGTGACCCCGGTGTGGGCAAGACCAGCCTGGCCAACGTCTTCGCCGGTGTCCAGGAGCGGGACCTGCTGGAGCAGCACGGAGGTGAGTGCCGGGAGGGCTGGGGGCTGCTTGGGGACCCTCTGCGGCAGGGACACCCACCCTGGAGGAGGTAGAGGAGGGAAGGGGAAGGGAAGGGGCAGCAGCGTGTATCCCTTTAGGGCCCCGCAGTGGGAAACATCCATGTGTGAGATGGAGAGGAGCCTGGCACCGGGGCCCGGGCTGGGTGCCCAGGCAGTGCCAGGCCAAGCAGGCTCCCCTGGCATCTTGCAGGGGCCATGTACGAGCGCACGCTGGCCGTGGACGGCGAGGAGACCACGCTGCTGGTGATGGACGCTTGGGAGCCGGAGCAGCGGGTACGGCGCGGCTGGGGGAGCTGGGACCTGCCCCGGCAGCGGGGCCACTGCTTTGGGGCTGCTGGGCTCTGTGGAGCTCCCTGGGGCTTCCCCAGAGGTGTCCGAGGCTTGCTGCTTGCCCTCAGTGCAGAGTGGCACTGGGGGCAAGGCCCCTGCCTTGGGGGTCATGTCTCCAGGTGACTCTGCCCACCTCCCTCAGGTGTGAAGATTCTTGTGTCAAGGGCACAGGGTGCCCCTGGCGTGTGTGGGGTGGGGGGAAGGGGTGTGGTGCCAGCCTGCTTTGAGAGGCATGGAAACAGTTTGAGGATGGGGCTGAAGGAGCCAGCCGGGCACCTCCACACGAGATGGTGCTGCCCGCCAGGCCACGTGCTTCAACGGGCAGAGCAGTGGCAGAGCCTGGCATGGGGCATTCCTCCCACCCAGTGCACAGAGGTATCCTCTGGGTAGCAATGCTGCTGTCACCTCCGCCTTCAAAACACCCCTTGGCCTCCCTCCATGCCAGGGCCTGGCATTCCTGTTGGTGCCACTGGGCAGCAACCAACCCTCCAGGGCAGCGATGGAGCTAGTACCAAGGCTGTGACCATGGGCAGAGCACCCACATCGGCTGGGGCTGCTTTTTGCACATCCACAGATGCCCCTGCACAAAAATGCCCCCAAAATATCCCTTTATTTCCACTAGAGACCCACCCCAGGGGCTGGGCCTGGATCAGGCACCCAGGGTGCCAGCCTTAAGTGGCTGAGGGCAGCGCCGTGTGCCAGGCTGAGCCCACAGCCCCTGTTTGTTGCTCAGAGAGGAGGAAACTCCAGATCAGGAGGTTCACTGGGCCACACCTCTGGTGCCCACCCCGCAGGGCCAGGTGGGGTGCGCCGCGGGGTGCCCTCGGTGCCAGGGTGCTCTGCCATGCCTTGGCCGCTGTCGGGGGGACGCCGGCAGCCCCGCGCGGGGCGATGCCATCCTCTTCCCCTCTGGGCAGGGCGAGGAGAGCCGGCGCCGCAGCCGGTGCCTGCGGATGGGGGACGCCTACGTCCTGGTCTACTCCATCACCGACCGCAGCAGCTTCGAGAGCGCCTCGGAGCTGCGCATCCAGCTGCGCCGCGCCCGGCAGGCTGAGGACATCCCAATCATCCTGGTGGGCAACAAAACCGACCTGGTGCGCTGCCGAGAGGTCTCCCTCGAAGGTGAGAGCTGGCGGCAGGCCTCGGCTAGCTTCTGGGGACCGCCCCCTTGCACCTCCGCGTCTGTCCCTTTGTCCCTGAACCTGGCAGCGGCCAGGGTGCCAGCGGGGCCGTGCCCCCTTTCCCTGCCCTTCCCTTTGCAGAGGGCCGAGCCTGCGCCGTGGTGTTCGACTGCAAGTTCATCGAGACGTCGGCGGCCCTGCAGCACAACGTGGCCGAGCTCTTCGAGGGGGTGGTGCGGCAGATCCGCCTGCGCCGCGGTGCCAAAGAGGCCCCCAGGCACCCCGCGGCTGGCCAGAAGCGCAAGGAGAGCCTCACCAAGAGGGCGCGGCGCTTCCTCGACAGGCTGGTGGCCAGGAACAGCAGCAAAGTGACCCTCAAAGCCCGCTCCAAATCCTGCCACGACCTGTCCGTGCTCTGAGTGCTGCCACCTGCCCGTCCCTCCCGCACGCCGGCAGGCACGGAGCGCCCGGGCAGAGCTGGAGCCGTGCTGAGGACCTGGAGATGATTGACCTGGTGCTGAGGATGCCCGGGGCGCTCCAGATCCGGTTGCTTCCCCTCCAGGAGAGGGGATGATCCCCTGGGATGCACCCGTGGAGCAGAGGGTGGGATGGGCACCTGCACTTGGGGTGGTGGGACCCTGGGTGACTGATCACAGAATCCCAGAATGGTTTAGGTTGGAAGGGACCTTAAGGATCACCTGGGGCCAACCCCCTGCTGTGGGCAGGGACACTACACCAAGTTGCCCAAAGCCTCATCCAACCTGGCCTGGAACACCTTCAGGAATGAGGCAATCACAGCTTCTCTGGGCAACCCATTCCAGTGTCTCACCACCCTGAGCACAGACAGCCCTGTGGAGCCGCAGGTGAGGGCTGGCTGTGCCCTAGTGCAGGGCTGGGCACTGCTGGGCCTGCGGCAGGTCCTGCCCGTGGTGCCGGTCCTTTGTGGGGCAGCAGGGACCAGTGAGGGCACAGGGGCAGTGTGCACCTCTTGGACATCCTGTCTGGGGAGAGGGGCTAGGGGAGCACTGGCAGCATCTCCTGGCACCCCTGTGCCAGGGTTTTGTGCCATGTCTCCCTGGCACTGGTGTTTCTCAGGCTGAGGGTTTTCTGTCCTGGTGCAGTGGGGGAAGCCCTGGACCCGCAGAATAAACCAGAGCAGAGAAGTGTTGGCCTCTGCTGGGTCCCTGCCCTGCCTGGGGAGCTGTATCCCAGAGCCATGTGGCCAGGGCAGAGGACTTGCCTCCTGCTCCAGCACAGCCTCGGTGGGCTCCATCTCCACCAGCTGAAACATCTCAGAGCAGGGAGAGCCTCTGGCCAGGGAGTGGAAGTCCCAGTTCCTCAGCTTGTGTCTGCAGCATCATCCCCTGCCAGGAAAGAAGGTCTCAGCCCCTCTACACCTCCAGAAGAGCCTCTGGAAAGGGCTGTTTGGCACCATGGGAGCTGCTTCTTGGGCAGGGAGCTGGGCACTTCGGTGGTTCCCGCTGCCCTGGGCAGCGTGGCGCTGCCAGGAAGGGACGTGCCTGGCTGCAGCAAGCAGCAAGTGACCCTGGGCACCCAGGCAGGGGACGCTGGAGCCATGTGGGCTCCACTGGTTGTTTTTGGGCTGCGCTGCCAGCGAGCAGCCAGGATGCCGCGGGGGATCCTGCCCGGCAGGCCTGGTGCCAGGGAGGATCAGCCGGGGGTCAGGTCGGGAGTTTCCACTCGCTCTGCAGCTGGAGCCTGGGGAGATGCTCGGCCCTGGCCAGCACGGTGCAGCCAGAGAGGGGCTCAGCAGCACAGAGGAGACACAAGAAGGACGGGGACCTGCTGGAGTGAGTCCAGAGGGGGGCCGCAAAAATGCTCAGGGGGTTGGAGCACCTCAGCTACGAGGACAGGCTGAGGGAGCTGCGGGTGCTCAGCCTGGAGGAGAGAAGGCTCCAGGGGGACCTTAGAGCTGTGTTTCAATATCTGCAGGGGAGCTACAGGAAGGTTGGGGAGGGACTGTTCAGAAGGGCCTTGGGGGACAGGATGAGAGGCAGTGGTTTGAATCTGGAGCAGGGGAGGTTTAGGTTGGACATTAGGGGGAAGCTGCACAGTGAGGGTGGTGAGACGCTGGCATAGGTTGCCCAGGGGGTGGTTGAGGACCCATCCCTGGAGACATTCAAAAGCAGACTTGATGTGGCCCTGGGCAGCCTGATCGAGTTGGAGGTGTCCCTGCTGCCTTCAGGGGGCTTGGACCAGATGCCCTTGGAGGGTCTCTTCCAGCCAGGGCTTCTGTGAATCTGTGCAAACAGCCTCTCCACAAGGGCAAACCCCAGCCAGGGCTGCTGCCCAGGACCGGGGAAGTCTTTTCTCCATGCTCCTTGGTGCCTTGCACAGCGCTGGTGCCCATGGCATTGCTGCTGTGCCAGGGCCCTGCCCTAGAGCTCCCTGTACCCCCCTTCCTGGGGCTGCTGGCTGTGATGCCACAGCTCAGCCGGGGCTGGGGGCTGCTGCCGCTGCCCATCCCTCCCGCGGCTGTGGCCGGCGTTTCCCTGCAGCAGGGGGGTCACGGGATGGAAAATTGGCAGCCAGCAGCGAGGGAGTGGAAAGAATGAGCTCAAACCCAGAAAAATGCAACCAAGCTGCAGGGTGGGAGGAGAGGCCAAGGGGGGGCCAGGGCCAGGAGCTGGGAAACGAAGCGAGGGAGGAAGGAGGAGAGGCTGGGGGCAGGGGGGCTGGGGGCTGCCTGTGGCCCCCAGCAGGGCTCTAACCTGGGGCTTGCTGGCCCTAGACCCTCTCTGGATGGCCCTCTGTCCCAGTGCTATCTGTCCTGGCGCTATCCATTCTGGTGCCATCTGTGCCAGTGCCACCCATGCCACTGCTGTCCATCCCTGGGGTCCCCCAGCCCCCATGCCGGCCATCCCAGCTCCAGTCATCCCAGTGCCATCCATCCCTGAGTGGCCACTGGTCCCAGTGCCATCAATTCCTGTGCCACCCACGCCACTGCCATCTGTCCTTGGGTGGCCATTGGCCTCAGTGCCGTCTGTCCCAGTGACACCCATTCCTGAGTGCCCATCAATCCCAGTCCAATCTCCCCTAATCCCATCTCCTCCCTGGCACTATTTACCCCTTATGCCATGTGCCCCGCCGCAGTGCCAGCAGCCTCGGTGCCAGCAGCCTCGGTGCCATCAGCCCTGGCATGCTCTGTTCTGCTCACCATCTCCCTGGGACAAGGGAACAGCTACCCTGGGATGCCAACCCCAGGGCTGCAGCGGCACAACTCCTTTTTTTTGCCCAGTTTCCCCTGCCCGTGCAGGAGGACACCCCCACCATCCCTTGGGACCCCCAGCTCAGGACTGTGCTCCCACCCTGCTTAACTCCGATTTGGTGCAAGAAGAGCTGAACTGGGACACCCCAACTCCCTGGCCAGCCTTGGCAGTGCCCAGGGCCTTGCTGCTCCCACTGAGGGAGTGTTGGTGCCAGTGGGGACGCAGGTTGCTGCTTTGTGGGGGCACCGTGGAAGCAAATGGAGCTGCTGCTCCTCAGGCAGGGACCAAAACCGAAGGGGAGGCTTTGGGGGACTCCTGGAGGGGAGTGGTTTGAGGTGGGGGCTGCATCTTGGAGCCCAGAATGGGGCTGGCATGGCACAGGGGCCCGAGCAGCAGGAGCAAGCTTGGGGAGGAAGCATCAGCCTGTGCTGAGGGGTTCCCAAACCAGTGTGGGGGTGTCCCTGAAGGGTCAATAAGGGGGTGGGGGTGTCACAGCTGTTCTGTTCCAGTCCTTCTCCTTTGGGGACCAACCAGCAGCAAGAGGCCAGTGGCCCAGAGAGGGGCTCCCAGGGGGGCCATTCCATCTGCCCTCTGCCTGCAACACGGAGCTATGACTCACCCTGGGTCCTGAAATAGATTGTTTTGTAAAAAACAACAGCAGAAAAAAAAGAAATAAGAAAGAAAAAAAGATAAGAACAAGGAAGAGGGGGGAAAAAGAATACATTAAAACCCTTCCATTTAAACCTCGGGGCTTTCATCCCTGCTGCCCTCCCCCCACCCCTGCCTCAGATCGGGGCTGGGGCAGCACCCTTTCGCTTTGCTCAGTTGTTTATTCTCTTCTCTTGTGCCTCGGCAAACTCTCTCCCCACCGAGGGCGAAGGGAACGTGCAGGAGGAGGAAGAGGAGGAGGCTCGGTGGCGTGGCCGGGCTGCCGGCGGCTCAGGAGGGGATAGTTGGGAGGAAAAAACACATTTCAGCCAATTTTCCAGCGGAACCCTGGCCCCTGTCCAGCGTCAGGGAGAATTTGGTGTCACTTAGGAGGCGTTTTGTGAGGCGGCTGCTTGATGAGCGTGGCCATGGGTGGGCTAGGAGTGGCTCAGCAGCACCCCGGGGAGGGCGTTGGGAACGGGGAGGGGCAGGAAAACCCAGGGCGGGGTGGAGGAGAAGCCTGCGAGCCCCTGACCCACCTCAGGTGGCTGAAGCCACCACCCTCCTGCTCAGTCATTGCCCTCATGGCTGAGGAGCTGGGAAACTGCTGCCTGCGGGGACCCGCTGCTGGCACCATGGAGTCTGGGATAAGCGACTGCAAGCTGGGATGCCCCTGGGCTGGGGGGCTGGCGCAGCACAGCAGTTGCAGGCAGCCTGGACTGGGCACTGGGGAGGCTGCGCTTCCAACACTGTGTTCAGTCTTGGGCTCCTCACTCCAAGAAGGAAACTGAGGGTCCGGAAAAGGGCAACGAAGCTGGGGAAGGGTCAGGAGACCAGGGCTGGGGAGGAGCAGCTGAGGGAGCTGGGGGCGTTCAGCCTGGGGAAGAGGAGGCTGAGAGGAGACCTTCTGGCTCCTGGAAGGAGGCTGGGGCTAGGCGGGGGTTGGTCTCTTCTCCCTAGGTAACAAGTGGTGGAATGCCAGGAAATGGCCTGAAGCAGCCGCAGGGGAGGTTTAGGTTGGATACCACGAAAAGTTTCTCCACGGAAAGGGCCTTGGGGCACTGGCTCAGGCTGCCCATGGCAGTGGTGGAGCCCTGCAGGGCTTGCGGAGCCGCTTGAATGAGCAGCTTGGGGCCATGGTGTAACAGCTGTGTGCAGGGAGATGTTGGGTTACGGTTGGTCTCTTCCAACCAGGTCATCCTGTGACCAGCAGGACCAAGGCTCTGCCCGGTCCCACCAGCCTCGCGCTGCCCTCACGGCTCCCGGTCCCGGTCTCGAAGCAGGGGATTGAGTAGAGCAGAGCCTGCCCGCTCCCGGAGAGCGACCCCCGGGGCTCAGCTGCCGAGCAGCGGGACCCGCCGAGCCGAGCGGAGCCGAGACAAGCCAGGCCGAGCCGAGCGGAGCCGAGCCGAGCCGAGCCAGGCGGAGCCGAGCCGAGCCGCGCCGCGAGCTCCGGGACGGCTCCCGGCTGCCGCCGTCTCCTAGCAACGGCGGCGCGGCGGTGGGCGGGCCGGGCGGCCGCGTGCCGCGTGACGCAGTTCCGGTGGTAAGAAGGACGTGTCCCTGCCGCGCGCCGGCCGGAAGCGGAGCCGGGGGGGCAGCCGCCATGGAGGAGGCCGCGGCGCACAACGGCAGCGCCGCCGGGGCCGGGGCTGGAGCCGCAGCTGGGACCGGGACCCCCGCGGCTACCCGCCCTCCCGCCACCCCCGAGGGCATGGCGCTGGCCTACGGCAGCCTCGTCCTCATGGCGCTGCTGCCCATCTTCTTCGGGGCGCTGCGCTCCGTCAGCTGCGCCAAGAGCAAGGTACCGCCGCGGGCCCGGGGCAGCCCCACCGAACCCCCTCCTGGGGCGGCCAGGCCTCTCCGCAAGCCCTGTCGCTTCCTGACAGACCCTCCGGGGCCTCCAGCCCTCGGGAGGCCGCCCTCACCCTAGGGGGTCCCGTCCCACGCCAGCCCCCTGGCCCTGGCAAGACAGAGAGAGCGCCAAGTCCCGGTAGAGGCGGGACATCCCCGGGGAGATCCGTCTGCCCTCGGCGTCTTCAGCCCTGTTTTCACTGTCACGATAAATTCAAGTGCTGCAAAACTCGTCACCATCCCTTATCACAGAATCCTAGAATGGTTTGGGTTGGAAGGTGCCTTAAAGATCCTCTGCATCATCTCTCAACCCCCTTGCAACGGGCAGGGACAGCTCCCACTAGAGCAGGATGCTCAGAGCTCTCCCTGCAAGAGATGCTGCGTTGGGAAGGCTCTTGGGTGGCTTTGCCTGGCTGCCCCACAGCACTGGGGGTGGTCCCCTGGGTGCTGCCTGCCCTCCCTGTGCTGACCCTGCAGCCCATCCTGCTGCTCTCTGCAGCTCTCCCCTGGCCTCGGGTAGAAACGGGAACTTAAACCCCAACACTCTGTCTCCTGATGCTCAGGAGGTGGAATTGTCTCACACAGAGTGATTTCTTTTTACAGCCCCTTGTCACCCTTATGTCTTACTTTGGGGGTTCCAGATGATTTTGGGGGGGGGCTTCCTGCCACCTCAGGCTGCTGTGGTCTGTGAGCTGTGCCCAGCTATGGTTTTGGGGGAGGGATTTCTCTGTGCTCATGCTGTGGGCAGCCTTTATTAGGCACTTGCTTGAGCACTGTGTGGCAGCTGCCATGGCCAGGAGAAGCTGTTGTTCCTTCACAGAGTGGCTTTGCAGAAGGGCTGCCAGCAGGAGCCCTGTCTGGTGCTGCCTGCAGGTGCCTGTGTGAGATTAGGTCTCCAGGCAGCGGCCAGATGGGCAGCAGCACAGGCAGCAGCACAGGCAGCAGCACAGGCAGCAGCACAGGCAGCAGCACAGGCAGCAGCACAGGCAGCAGCACAGGCAGCCCTCTGCCTCCTCTGAAAGCTGCAAGCCTCTCTCCTGGGAGATGGCTTGAAAAGGGGCTGGTTTGGCTGCTGCAGAGATGTCTCAGAAATAAAAAGGCATCTGGGAATGGGGCTTTGGAGCACAAGGAGTGTCCCAAGGGTGAGGTGAGGAAGAAGAAGGTGGCTGGAGAGAAACATCACCCACAGGGTGCTGGACATATGGTGTGCACAGATGGGGCTGGCTGGGTGGGGACGGGGAGGGAGCCCAGCTGGGCAGGGGGGGAAGGAACAGTGCCAGGGTGTTTTATTTGTCTCTTCCCTTCTCCAAGAGGGAAAAGGCAGCAAACTGTGGCGGCCCTTGGGAGGAGGAGGTTTGCTTTCCCCATCCCAAGCTCTGCCTGTGACACGGCCCTGCCTCTGGGAATCATGAGGGGGCCGTGCCCCTCTTAAAGGCTTCCTTGAGTCTGTTCACCTGCTGCTGCAGTGTGCAGCCAGGGCAAGGGCTGATCCCCTCTGGCCTCTCCTTGCCTCCCCAGAACTCCTCAGAGATGCCAGAGACCATCACCAGCCGAGATGCTGCTCGATTTCCCATCGTTGCCAGTTGCACCCTTCTGGGGCTCTACCTCTTCTTTAAAGTAAGTGAGCAGCACTGGAGCTGCTTCCTGCCACCCTCCCTGCCTGGACAGGAGCTCCCCAGGTGGGGCTGGCTCCATTTTTCGGCCCTTAGTGTGTAAGGCTCTGCAGCTCGAGCTCTTCGGTGTGTCCCCGCAGCAGCGTGTTGGTCCTCACCTGACCTGGCAGATCCTGGGGGAAGTCAGAGTGGGTTTGTGCACAGCTTGGTCCTGGAGAGCTGCTGAGGGATGAGTTCACCCCTGAGCTTTTCCTGGCTCCATGAACTGACCTGATGGTACACAGAAGGTGCCAGGGAGTGCTGAGGTGCAAATGCTGCTCGCTCTGTGTGGTGCTCCGTGCTGGGCTTCCAAAGCCACCTCTGCTGAAGGCCTGTGGGATCCCAGCTTGGGGTGAGCCCCTCTGTGTTCAGGTGAAGTGTTCTAGAGGTGCAGAGCCAGCAGAGAGCTGGCTCAGGAAATCATTTTGGTTGGAAGAGAACTTTAAGACCATGGAGTTACCCCAGCCCTGCCAGGGCACCACCAAACCACGGCCCTCAGCACCACAGCTCCACAGCCTGGAGACCCTGTCAGGGATGGGGACTCCACCACTGCCCTGGGCAGCCTGGGCCAGGCCTGGACAGCCCTTGGGGGCAAAGAACTTGTTCCTCATAGCCAACCTAAACCTCCCCTGGGACAACCTGAGGCTGTTGCCTCTTGTCTGTCACTTTTCCTTGAGAGAAGAGCCCAACCCCACCTGGCTCCAGCCTCCTTTCAGGGAGCTGTAGGGAGCCAGAAGGTCTCCCCTCAGCCTCCTTTGCTCCAGGCTGAACACCCCCAGCTCCCTCAGCTGCTCCTCCCCAGCCTTGTGCTCTGCCAGCCCTGTGCCTCCCACACTGTGCTGTGGGGCTGCAAGTTAGCTGTGAGGCAGCAGCCTGTGGGGAAAGGAGTTCTAATTACCCCCTGTTTAATTAGGGCAGGACACACTCAGCCAGTGCTGAGCAGGCGGTGGGGGGCTGCTGCTCCCCCCCGCTGGAGCAGCCTCCCAGCCTGCTGCTGGCTGGGGGGAGCTCTGTCCTCCTTTCTGACCCCAGCAGCTGGGTAGGTGCAGCCCATCTCCCAGGCCCATTGTGCTTGTGCAGGTTATTTCCAACATCTTTCCCATCAGCAGAGCAGGAATTTGGGTTACTCCAGCTCCTCTCTCCCTGGAGCACTGACACAGCAGCTGCCAACAGGAGCGTGAAATGCTGGGGCTGGGGAGGCCTCGGCGGTGCCTGAGCCCTCTCTGCCTTTGCCTTGCAGATATTCTCTCAAGAGTACATCAATCTGCTCCTGTCCATGTATTTCTTCGTGCTGGGGATCCTTGCCCTGTCCCACACCATCAGGTAGAGCAGGGGGCAGGCTGGGGGTGGGCAGGGCCGTTGCTCGGGGAGGGGTCGCTCGGGCGCTGCTGCCTCGCGGCGGAGCCAGGTCCCAGCTCTTAGGTTCTTGGCCCCTGGTGGTGTCAAGATGTGAACCAAAGCCTGTGGGGGGGAACCAACGTCTTGGGGGTGCCCACACAGCATCACTGGGGGAGACCTGGGTGGCCACCATCGAGACCACCTCGCTCTGAGGGGCTGCTGTGGCTTGGCACCGTCCCTGCTGCGAAGGGCAGAGCTCCTCAGCTGCTGTGTTCCCCTTCCTGGGATGGCAGGAACAGGCAGCTGGAGCTGAGGGTAACATCCCCAGCCCCTCAGCCTGCTGCTTGGTGGGAGGTGTTGAAAGCTGGAGCTGTTTCAGTAACTGAAAAACTAAGAGCTGGTTTCCTGTTTCCTGAGCCCTGGGGTGCTGGGGACCAGATGCCTTCCCTAGAGCAGCTCTGGCCCAGGGCTTTGGCTCTGCTCCCACTGTTCACTGGTGGCACAGCCAAGTTCTGGGTGCCCAGGGTGCTGGTGGGAGGCACAGGGCACATGCTGGGGGCTGGGATGGGCCTTCCCTCCTTATCCTGGTCCTGCTGCCTTAGAGCATTTGTGGGGGCTGGCGCCTGTGGGCAGATCAGACCTCTGGGGGGACGAGGCCCTGGGGCTGAAGCTGGGGCTCCTGCCAGGCCTTGAGGTGGCAGAACTTGGCAGAGGTGGCGGGCAGAGTGCTCTACAAGGTTTCTGTTGAGCTGCCCTTCTCTGCTGCTCTCATTTCAGCCCCATGATGAACAGATTCTTCCCTGCAAACTTCCCCAACAAGCAGTACCAGCTGCTCTTCACCCAGGGCTCCGGGGAGAGCAAGGAGGGTATGTTGGCTCCCCCTGCTCCTGGGGAGCCTCTCTTCTCTGCCTTCACTGCTTTGTTTTCTGCTCCCTTGGGGTGTTGACTTCCAGCCTCTCAAAGCAACCTGCTCACAGCTTTGCTGCTCACTCCCCAGGCTGCTTCTGCGGGCAGTGTGAGCCCCACCTGTCCCTGCAGAGCTGGGGCTGCTGTGGCCACCTTCTTGCTGCTGTTTTCCCCCCTGTGCAGCCTCTCTGCTTGGCACCAAAACAGCTCCCAGAGTGCTGCTGGGATGGAGCTGTGGCTGCTGCTCGGAGCCCTGCCTTTATTTTGCCCCATCTCTGGACACATTCAGGTTGGCTGGGGCTGTGAGCAGCCTGCTGCAGTTGCAGGTGGCCCTGCTGGCTGCAGGGGGCTTGGGCCAGGTGAGCTTGAAAGGTTCCTTCCAACCCAAACCAGTCTGGGATTCGATTTAAGCTCCTGGGGGAGTCTGTTCTTTATTTTGTGCTGCCTTAACTGCTGTGGTTCAAATCTTTGCACTGGGAGAAGATGCTCTGATGAGCCTCTTGCCCTGTAGATCACTGGTAAGGGAGTACTTCTTCTAGGGATGCCAGCAGGAGTTAAGTGGTGCAGGAAGGGGCAGAAGCTTTGCCTGCCCTGCCTTGGCCAGTGCCTGAATCCAATTTCCTCCCCAGCAGAAGGATCACAGATGCTGATCCTGTGGCAGAGCCTGGCTGGAGGAAGAGCTTTGGGCTTGCCAGGCCTGGCTGCTCACTCTGGGGGGGTTTGCATGTGTCTCCCTGGGGCAGGGGCATTGCTGGGGTGTCAGTGCCCCTGTGTGGGACGTGGGGGCCGCGGTGAAGCCTCTCAGCTCAGCCCCCTGCAGGAGGAGCTGCTGGGGCTGCCCAGAGCCTCTGACTCTGCTCTCTCTGCTTGCAGAAATAGTGAATTACGAGTTTGACACCAAGGACCTGGTCTGCCTGGCCCTCAGCAGTGTTGTGGGGGTCTGGTACCTGCTGAGAAAGGTAAGTGAGCCACAGCCCTGGGGCAGAGGCAGGGGGGACACCAAGCACCAAGCTGGATCGAACCCCAGCCCCTTGCCGTGTGAAGCCTCCTCAGGCTGTAGGCCAGAGCTGGGCACAGCAGGGATCCAAACCTTCCCTTTCCTGTCCTCCTCAGCACTGGATTGCCAACAACCTCTTTGGGCTGGCATTCTCCCTCAATGGAGTGGAGCTGCTGCACCTCAACAACGTCAGCACAGGCTGCATCTTGCTTGGAGGCCTCTTCATCTACGACGTCTTCTGGGTAAAGGTCCCCCCGGGGCAGAGCTGGCAGCCATGTGCCAGGGCCTGGGGCAGAGCTGGGGGCCCCATGCTGGCTGGACACCACCTGGCAGGAAGGATTTAGGGATTTCCAGCTCCTCAGCCCAAAGGGCTGTGGGTGGGGATGATGGCAGCACCCAACAGCAGCAGCAGGTGGCTCAGCAAAAGCTTTTGTGTCTCTTGAGGGCTTGCTTTGAGGTCTCTCTTTGATTCTGAGCTCTAAGATCTTGCTCACCTGCTGCTAACCAGCACCTGCTTGGTGTCTGCTGCTGGTGGGTCCCAGACTAGAAGCTTGGGCATGGAAAGGAGTGAGAGACATGGAGTTGTTGGAGCAGGGCCAGAGGAGGCCACAGCAGTGCTGCAGGGCTGGAAGCCTTCTGCTGTGAGGCCAGGCTGAGAGTTGGGGCTGTTCAGCCTGGAGAAGAGAAGGCTCCAGGGAGACCTTCTGGTGGGATTTCAGTGTTCAAAGAGGCTGAGCAGGAAGCTGGGGACAGACTTCTGAGCAGGGCCTGTTGGGACAGGACAAGGGGAGATGGTTTGAACTCAAAGAGGGAGACTCAGACTGGAGAGAAGAGAGAAATGTTTGACACTGAGGGTGGGCAGAGCCTGGCCCAGGCTGCCCAGAGAGCTGGGAGCTGCCCCCTGCCTGGCACCACTGCAGCTCAGGTTGTTTGGGGCTGGGAGCAACCTGCTCTGGTTGGGGATGTCCCTGGGGACTGCAGGGGGTTGGACTGGATGACCTTGAGAGGTCTCTTCCCACCCAAAGCAGTCTCTGCTGAGCTTGGTGGCTGCCCTGTGTGTTTGCAGTCCAGCCCCAAACCCTGCCAGCATTTAAAGCCAACAGTGCAGGACAAATAAATGACCTCAGGGCCAAACCCAGCTGATGTGACAATCACTGCAGTCTCTGTTGGAAGCTCAGAGGCAGCAGCCTGCTGCTGGCTGGGACTCTCTGCTGGGACCTCCTGCCCTCAGCTAGCCCCTTGCATAGTGCCCAGGCTGTCCAGCTTTGGGTAATTAGAGCTGAAACAGCCCGTGGGGGTGGGATGTGAGTGGTCTCCTGGCTGGGCTTTGGGAGCATCCCTGATGTGCTCAACTGTCCCAGCACTGTGCTGTGCCTTCTCCCCTGGGTGCTGGGCTCACCTCTGGGACTCCTCCGCCCACAGTTTGGTGACTTCTGGGCTATTTTTCTGCCAGTGGGGGCCATATCTGAGCCTGGCCAGGGCTCTCTGCAGCCATGGTCACCCTGCCCCCTCTGCTTGTCCCTAGGTCTTTGGCACCAACGTGATGGTGACAGTGGCCAAGTCATTCGAGGCCCCAATAAAACGTGAGTGGATCTTGCCCTGTGTGCCTGAGGAGGGGGAATGAGCTCTGCCCTGCTGCAGCCACTGCCCTCTGTACCTCCCAGCACGTGGAGGTGGCTCAGAGGGTGGGGATGTCTGCAGGAGGGTTTCCCACCGGTGATCTGTGAGGCTGCTGTGTGGTGTCACCGAGCTGCAGGCAGCTGGGGCAGGTTCCTGCCTGGGGGGGTGGTTTGCAGAGCCCTGAGCTGGTTGGGTTGGTCTCTACCCCTGAGTGGGAAATTTATTCTGCTCATGAGAAAGAGGGGAAAAAGCAAAAAAGAAATCACAGGCACACCCCCCCAACCAACCAACCAACCAACCCCCCTCCAGGAGCCAGCAGGGGGGCAGAGCTAGACTGGAGAGGAGGAAGAAACTCCTTGGAGTGAGGGTGGGGAGACACTGGCACAGGCTGCCCAGGGAGGCTGTGGCTGTCCCCTGCCTGCAGGTGCTCCAGGCCAGGCTGGATGTGGCTGTGAGCAACCTGCTGTAGTGTGAGGTGTCCCTGCCCAGGGCAGGGGGCTTGGAACTGGATGATCCTGAGGGTCCCTTCCAACCCACTCTGTGAATCTCTGCGTTTCTGCTGGGGTGGAGCACAAGGTGCTGTGGGGTCCTGGAGGTTGGGGCTGAAACCTGCCTAAACCCCCTCAGATTCCCATCCCAGAGGTTCTCAGGAAGGAGAAATGGGGGAGCTGCAGGAGAGGAGGGAGCCAAGGGTCTTGCCCTGCTCTGGTCCCTTCTCCCCAGGCAGCAGCGGGGCTGGGCTCTGCTCAGCACAAGGCCTCCTCCCTCACTGCTCCTCTCTCTGCCCCTGGCAGTGGTTTTCCCTCAGGACCTGCTGGAGAAGGGGCTGGAGGCTGACAACTTTGCCATGCTGGGCCTGGGAGACATTGTCATTCCAGGTGAGGACAGAGGAGTGGGGGGACGCGCCCGGGGCCCCTCGCTGCGCAGCCTGCGGGGCGCTGAGCAGGTTGCCCTGCTCTGCCTCGGGCCGTTTGGGGATGGGGGGAGGGAGGCCGTGTGAGCCGGGGGTCTCTCCCAGCGGGTCCCGGAGCTGTGCCTGGTGCCACGAGAGGGCGCCGTCCGCCCGGGCACGGCGCAGGAGCCGCCGCGGGCCCTGCCCTGCCTCTGTCCCCTCACTGTCCCCTTCGCCCCGCAGGGATCTTCATTGCCTTGCTGCTGCGGTTTGACATCAGGTGAGCGGGGGGCAGGGAGGGGGCTTGGGGCAGGTTGGATCTTGCAGCTTTTTTGAGCTGCTTTTGTGGAGGGGGGAAAGGGGAAAAAAAAAAGGGAGGAGGGGGAACCCCAAAACACCAAAATGGAGGGAAAGGGGGAGGCAGGAGAGGCAGAGTTGTGTGCCCCCTCCTCCAGGGCTTGGTGCGGGCACCCAGGAGAGGGGCTGGGACAGGGCAGGGTGTGAGGGGAAGCTCTTGGAGGGGCTTTGGGAGTGCTGCAGGGGACTTGCTTGAGCTCAGTGCAGCTGCTGCACGATGTGGCAGGGCAGGCAGCCCCTAACAGCCAGCCTGAGCCTCTCCAGCTCCCTGGCTCTGAGGAGGAGAGGGCTGAGGCAGCGAGGGAAAGCAGTGATGGCCTGGGGAAGAGCTGGGCATGCTGGCACCTGGGAGGTGCTCACATGGATGCAAGTCAGAGCCTGGCAGTGCTGGCTGCTGCTGGGCTGGCAATGGGGAAAGCAGCTCCTTCCTACACAGGGGAGCTGCACCTCTGGCCAGGGTGGTGCTTGCAGCAGTTGCCCCACACTGAGTGGGGCTGCAGTGGCGTGGCCTTGCTCCTGCTGCTGTTGCTCAGCCCCTCTCTGGTCTCTGCCAGCTCCTCCAGGTGTTTCCACCCACATCCTGCCTGCACCTGCTGGGAATCCCAGTTCCTGCTGCCTGCCCTGCAATAAACCAGCAAGTGCTAAGAGCTGGGATGCCAGGGACTGGCTGTGTCTCCCCCAAGAAAGGAGGGGACTCTATGTCTGGCTCCCAGCACTGATTCTTCCTCCCACAGTCCTTTTGGTTGGAAGAGACCTTTTAAGATCATCCAAGTCCAAGCATCAGCCCAGCCCTGCCAGGGCACCACCAAACCACGGCCCTCAGCACCACATCTCCATGCCTTTGAAAGCCCTCCAGGGGTGGGGACTCCACCACTGTCCTGGGCAGCCTGGGCCAGGCCTTTGCAACCCTCTGGGGGGAGAAATTGTTCCTCATGTCCAACCTCAACCTCCCCTGGGGCAACTCGAGGCCATTTCCTCTTGTCCTGTCTCTTGTTCCTTCCTTTTTCCCAGCCTGTCACCTGGGTGTCACCCCTTCCTGTCCCACCCCACTCCCATGGGGCTGGGACTGCTGTGCCAGCTGCATTTTGGCCCCTGGCATCCCTGAGCCAAGGTCACTGTGCTCTGCTCCCTTTCCTTGCAGCCTGAAGAAGAACACACACACCTATTTCTACACCAGCTTCGTGGCCTACATCTTCGGGCTGGGCCTGACCATATTCATCATGCACATCTTCAAGCATGCCCAGGTGAGCTCCACCATGCACATCCCAAGCAGGCCACACCAGTCTGACCATGATATTCCTCCACCATGCCAGGAGGAAGTCCCATTCCCTCTCTTGGCCTTGTTTTCTCCCAGTACCTTTCCTGCCCGGCAGAGTCCTGGCTCCAGGCAGCTGCGTTTCCCCTCCCAGCCTCTCACCCAGGCTGCCCTGGGGGATTCTGGGGGCTCCTTGCAGCCAGACTGCCCCTGAAGCCCCACCCTGGGTGCTGTCACTGCTCTGCCTGTGGAGCCTGGCCGTGTTTGTGGCCTGCCAGCCAGGGTTCTGTGCTGCTGCAGCTGCCGCCTGGCTCCCAAAGCTGCTTTTGGGGCACGAAGCCTCCGAGCCACACCGCGACCGATGCCACGGGGTGCCAAGGGGCCAGGGCCAGCTCCCCTCAGCCTCCTCCCGAGGGGGATCTGTGGTTTAACCGTTGTTGTCCCTCCCCCACAGCCTGCTCTTCTCTACCTGGTCCCTGCATGCATCGGATTCCCACTTCTGGTGGCCTTGGCGAAGGGGGAAGTAACTGAAATGTTCAGGTGAGGCTCAGCTGGGGCCCGCGGCGGCGCTGCCCGCGGGGCTGGAGCACGGCGCGGGGGAGGGGGGGGTGTGTGCAGATGTTCCCACGCTGGGCACAGCTGGAGGGATGGCTTCACCTGGGCAGGCCCTGGGCGTGTGAGCTGGCAGGGGCGTGGGGCCGAGTCGGGACATGCCGGCGCCGGCTCCAGACACCTCCCCGCGGCTGGGCTGGGGCTCTGCTGCGGCACCAACGGGCAGGCAGCATCTGGCATTGGCTCTTCCGCCCCGGTGACAAAGCCCTGCCGTGTGCTGGCAGGCAGGGCAGGGTGGGACCACGCACCTGGGCTGCAGATACTTGGTCATTGTGTCCCAGGGCCTGGGGGTGGGGGGAGCGGAGCCGGATCCAGCTGCCAGAGCAGCCAGGGCCGGTTTGAGCACATCCCAGTTCCCAGCTCAGGTGAAGGATCCTGGTTGGCAGCAGCCTGCCTGCCCCAGGGCTGCAGAGAAAGGGATCCCTGAATCCCAGCGTGGTGGGGTTGGAAGGGACCTCAGGAGCTCGTCCAGGCCACCTCCCTGCTCCAGCAGGGCCCCCACAGCAGCCTGCCCAGGGGCACAGTGCCCAGGGGGGTTGGAAGCTCTCCACACCAGGAGACTCCACAACCTCTCTGGGCAGCCTGCTCCAGGGCTCTGCTCCCTCACACCAAACAACTTGCTCCTGCTGCTCAGATAGAACCTGCTGGGTTCCAGTTTGTGCCCACTGCCCCTTGTCCTGTCCCTGGGCACCACTGAGCAGAGCCTGGCCCCAGCCTCTTACACCCCACAGTTCCTTTAGCTCTTGCTGAGCATTGCTCAGCTCCCCTCTGGGGCTGCTCTCCTGCAGGCTCTCAGCCCCAGGGCTCTCAGCCTTTGCTGCTCCCAGAGCTGCTCCAGGCCCCTCAGCAGCTTTGCAGCCTCCCCTGGACTCTCTCCAGCAGTTCCCTGCCTCTCTTGAGCTGGGGAGTCCAGAGCTGTGCTGTCACTTCCAGCCTTTCTCTCAGCCTGCCACGCTCCAGGCCTTTGCCTGCCTGTCAGCAGCTACCACCTCCTGCCTGGACTGTCCCTCTGAGCCCCAGGGAGCCTGGCCTGGCCCTGCTGGGAACTGGTTCTCCCAGTTGTGCTGGTGGCTGAGCAGTGGCCCAGGGCAGCTGGAGCAGAGCAGGGACAGCAATAGAACCATGGAATGTTCCCAGTTTGAAAAGGGTTTTTAAGATCCTCCAGTCCAGCCAGGAGAACAACAATTTGCCCAGCCCAAATTTGGGAACATTGACCCCAGAGCAGGGCCCTGCAGCCTCCCTGCCCCGGGGCTGCCCCTGCCCGAGCTCCCGGCTCGCTCCCAGCCAAAGCAGCACTAGGACTGGGACGCAGCACGGACCCAGCTGCCTTGGCCTCCTTCCCTTCCCCTGGGAGATGCTGCTTTGCCTGCTCCCAGTGTTCCCAGCAAGCTCTCAGCTGGGCCCCCAGCTCCCCAGCCCTGCTGCACCTGCCCTCCCTTTGATGTTTGCTTCTGAGGATCGATGCTGCAGGCGCCGAGCGTCCTGGGATCGTCCTTCCTGTGCACCTGGGAGCCCACTGCCTGACTCACCAGCTGACACCAGCACCACCTCCCTCCCTCCCTCCCTCCCTCCCTTCCTCCCTCCAGTGCTGGGAAATAGGGGAGAGATGAGCTGGGAGGCTGGCAGCCAGGCACCAGGCGCTCGTTGCCCCCTCCCAGAGCGTTGGCACAAACTGCTCCAGCAGCAGAGTGCTGCCTGCTGGGCTTGGCTGAGTGTAAGTGGCTGGGGGAGGGGATGCATCCCTGGAGTGCAGCCCCCTTGCAGGCAGAGGAAGTGGGACATGCCAGGACGTGTGCCTGGGAGGGTTCCCACTGCAGGAGTCCCAGCACGTGGAGCTCGGCCTCGGTGTGCCCTGTGGCCTGATCCTCCCCACGCTGGTCACAGCCCAGAGATGGCAGCTCCCTGCTGGCTGGTGGGCTCTTAGAGAGGGTCTCACACAGGGAGCAGTAAGGGCAGTGCTGTGGGGAGAGTGGGAGCCAGCAGCTCTGTGCTGCAGGCTGGGGAGGGGGTGCTGATGGAGTGTGGGTGGGGGATACTGAGGTGAGTTGTGGGGCTCCCAACCTCACTGAGCCTCCCCAGGCAGGCAGTGACCTTCACTCTGCCCCTCAACAGTGAGGAACCCATCCTGGGGCTTATGCTGCTGCAGACACTGACCTGGAGCAGCAGGACAGAGGCTGCCACCTTGATCTGCTCCCTGCCCCACTCTGCTGCTGCCCCCCCCCAGTGCCCAGGCTTGCTGCCCCGTGGGCTCCAGCTGCCCAGCTCTACCCTGGGAGCTGCTTTTCCCTGGGATCTCAACCCTCTCTTTTCCATGCTGCAACCCTGTCCTTGGTCTGCAGGCAGGAGCTGAGGCCCACCCCACCCTGGCCAGCAGCCAGAGGGGCCAGCGCCCGGCCCAGGGTGGTGAGTTTGCAGCAGCCTCACTCCCCCAAACTCCTTTCTCTCTCCCTGCCCCTCCTGTCTGTCCTCTTCTCTCCTTTCCCTTCCTGCTTCTTCTCTCTCTCCTGCAGCTACGAATCCTCTGCTGAAATCTTGCCTCACACTCCAAGGCTCACTCACTTCCCCACCGTGTCAGGCTCTCCAGCCAGCCTTGCTGACTCCATGCAGCAGAAGCTGTCCTGCCCCCGCCGACGCCGGCAGCAAAGCCCCAGTGCCATGTAGCAGCCGCCCGCGGTGCCCTCTCTCTGTCGCTCTGCCCAGGTAGGGGCTGCTCCTGGCATCCCCCTCCCCCCCCTGGCAGAGGCAGTTGGCATCATCTCACTGCTCCACATCAGCTTTTCCCTCTTGGTTTGGTTTGGTTTTGGTTTGGTGTTGAGAGGAAAACTCTGAAGGTGGAGAGGATTTGACTTCTCTGCCCCTCGAGGCTGGAGGCAGCTCCTGGGTTTCCTGCCCCAGGGCACGGTGCTGGGGGTTGGGGGAGGGTGGCAGCCAGAGGAGCAAAACCCTGGGGGAGTGTGTGTGTGGGGGGGGTTGTTGGTCGTGCTGTGGCTCCCCACCCTTGCTGGCATGGAAATGTGTGGTTAGCCAGCATGGTGCTCTCGAGAATGAGGACAGACCCCAGGCTCAGAGCTGGCCTGAAGGCTGCCTGGGTGAAGCCTCAGCCCCAGCTGGGTCCCTTCCCATTGCTGGAGGGGTCTGGGGGTGTCCCAGCACTTGTCTCCCCACCCTGGAGCTCTGCCCCATCATGTTTCCTGCTGTGGGAAGGCGATGGCTGGAGCTCACCTTGGCTTCCTCAGCACAGTCCCGGGCTGGCCCTGCCTGGCACAGATCTCTGTCCCCAAGCAAGGTCTGGCCTCAAGGAGTCACAGATTGCATCGGGTTGGAAGGGACCCTCAAAGGTCATCTTGTGCAGCCCCCTGCAGCCAGCTGGGACCCCTCCAACCAGCTCAGGCTGCCCAGGGCCATGCCGAGTCTGATCTTGAATGCCTCCACAGACAGGACCCCAACCGCAGCCCCGGACAGCCTCTTCTAGCGTTTTACCTCCTCCTTGTCTCTCTCTCCTTCAGCTACGAGGAGAGCTCTACCCCCAAGGAGGTGCCTGGGGCCTCCAAAGAAGAGCTGACAGAAGCCCCCAAGAAGGAGAAGTGACCTCGGCCGTGGGGCTGTGCCTGGCGCCGCCGGGCCGGGGCCCTTCCAGACCCTCTGCAAAGTGACAGACGACGAAACTATTGTTGCAAGAGCATCGTGTTGTGTGTGTGGGAGCAGCCACCCGGGGGGGTCGATGTAACGCCGCGTAGCCAGCCCCTCCCAGCCGCCCCCAGCCCCCTCCCTGCCTGCCGGGCTGCTCCCGGGGGAGGAGGGTCCGAGGCGGGGAGGGGGTGGCAGACACAGGCCGGTTTTTAAATTTTGTATTGTGCATTTGCTTTCTCTCATATTAAACCATCTCAAAGGAAGGAGGAGCTGGGCTGGCAGTGCCAGGGCTGTGCCACCCGGTCCCGCCCGGCACTGCGTCACCACTTGCCCCTGGAGTCGTTTTGGTTGGAAGAGACTTTTAAGGTCGTTGAGTCCCAAGCGCTCTCTGACCACCCCCCGGGTCCCTCAGCACCGCAGCTCTGCCCCTGCCCTGGGCTTCTTCCCAACACCTCCCGGGGGACTCGGCCGCCTCCCCAGGGAGCCTCTGCCAGCCTGTGAGAACCTTCTCAGTGAAGAAATGTCTTCTCCTGTCCAACCTAAACTTCCCCCGGGGCAGCTGGAGGCCATTTCATCTCCTCCCGTCTCTTGTTCCTTGGGAGAAGAGTGGGAAGGGGGAGGCAAGGAGCTGAGTGACCTCAAAGCCAGCCCTGGAGTGGGGTGATGGCTGCACAGGCTCTGCCTCCTCACAAGCCTAGACCCTCACACTGGGACAGGGAGGGAACTGGGGTGGGCACAGGGACCAGGGCAGGCAGGGGACACGGATGCAGGCAGCAGGGCTGGGACGGGCAGGGGACACGGATGCAGGCAGCAGGGCTGGGACGGGCAGGGGACACCGATGCAGGCAGCAGGGCTGGGACGGGCAGGGGACACGGATGCAGGCAGCAGGGCTGGGACGGGCAGGGGACACGGATGCAGGCAGCAGGGCTGGGACGGGCAGGGGATACCGATGCAGGCAGCAGGGCTGGGACGGGCAGGGGACACCGATGCAGGCAGCAGGGCTGGAGCGGCAGCAGGGCTGGAGCGGCAGCAGGGCTGGAGCCGCAGCAGGGCTGGAGCGGCAGCAGGGCTGGAGCAGCTGCACGCAGGGGCATCTCCAGCAGCTGCCTCTGCTCCCACTGGTGCCAGGTGTCCTGTGCCCTCCCTCAGCACCTTGGGGACAGCCATGTGGAGGATCCTGCACCCCTCTGGCCGTGCCCACTGCCAGGGTAAACAGAAGAGTTTGCAGCCCTGGCAGCCTGGCCACAAAAGCCGCACTGACGCCTCCTTGGAGCACTAAAAGTGGCGCCTGGTGTTCTGCCATCTCCTGACCCTTCCAGCCTCCTGCAGATGTTTTCTATGACTTGCAGCTCCCTCTCCAGCAGCCCCCGCCGCCCCCCCCCCCAAGCAAAAACAAGAGAGGCCACTTTAATTCCAATTAAATGCCTCCAGCTAAGCAAACAGAGTGCAGCGGGGCTCGGGCACGGTGCGGCCGCCGCGGAGTCGCTGAGTCTAGACTCCAGATGTGGTTTCAGCAGCCTCCAGTGGCCCCTGCAAAACGGTGCTGGTTCTGCCACGGGGACAGGGCCCTGCTCACTGCCACCCTGTGACCGGTGTGGGCCTGGCACCGGATCCTGACAGGCTTTGCACCACCACCCCCCCCGACTTTGAGTGCTGAGAGCTTGATGCCACCACAACCTTGCCCCCATCTCTGTGTGGCCTCTCCAGTGTGCAGGAGCAGGCTGGGGCTTGCACATGGTGCCACTGGCACGTGCTGGCACCAGTATATAGTACCCCCAGCACATGATGGCACTGACACATAGTACCCCCAGCACTGGCACACAGTGACATTGGTACCACAGTATCCCCAGCATACGGTGGCACTGGCACATGATAGCATTGGCACCATGGTACCCTCAGTACATGGTAGCACTGGCACACAGTGGCATTGGCACCATAATACCCCCAGCACATGGTGGCACTGGCACATGGCACCCCCGTCAGTGGCACACGACGGCAGCAGCACATGGTACCCCCAGCAGCAGCGTTGCCCTCCCTGCTGCCCCAGGGAGCACAGGGCAGCTGGTGCCAGCCCTGCGTGCAGAGGGAGCAGGCAGCGAGCCAGGAGCGCTCCCGGGGCTGCGGGGAGCGGAAGGCCTTGGGAAGGGGCCGGCAGGGTCGCCCCTCACCCTGCCCTGCCGGGAGGAAGGAAGCGCTGCAGGCCCTGCGAGGAGCTGCTGGCGCCGCGGCGGCCCCGGCCCCGCTCGGCCGCTGCTGCACCTGGGCCCTGTGGCATCGCTGCTGCCAGCATTGCCATGGTCACAAGGCTCCTCTCTGTCTGGGCCACCACGGAGCCACCTTCCCTCGCCGCGGGGTCCCTCCAGCTCAGGGGGGCTGTGGAAACCTGGCAGGAAACCTCCATCCACGGAGCTGAGCTCATGCAGGGGTTTGGAGTGTCCCCCCCAGCTCCCCGCCACCCATGTCCCCTCAGGGCACTAGTGTAGGTGCCCGCTGCTTCCGTGAGTGCCTTCCACTCACGCCAAGCTCCTGCCAGGGATTGCAGCAGGGTGGGCTGAGCTGGAGGCAGGCAGTGGGCACCCCTGGGAGCAAATGCCAGGCAGTGGAGTGGTGGTTTCATGGGTGGGGAGTTCTGGTGCCTGGTGTGGGGGATGCAGCAGAGCCCTGCAGAGCCACCACCATGGCTGGGGGTGCAGCTGCTGGGATGGCACAGGGATGCCCATCTGGGGGTGAGGGTACCTGGGTTCTGTGGAGTGGTGGGTGCCAGTGGAGAGCTAAGGTCCTGTAGGGTGGTAGGTGCTGGCAGTGGGACCCAAGGTCATGCAGGACTGTGGATGCTGGTGGTGAGGGCTGGGGTCCTGCTGGGGGCTGGGTGCTGGTGGTGAGAGCTGGGGTCCTGCTGGGAGCTGGGTGCTGGTGGTGAGGGCTGGGGTCCTGCTGGGGGCTGGGTGCTGGTGGTGAGGGCTGGGGTCCTGCTGGGGGCTGGGTGCTGGTGGTGAGAGCTGGGGTCCTGCTGGGAGCTGGGCGCTGGTGGTGAGGGCTGGGGTCCTGCTGGGGGCTGGGTGCTGGTGGTGAGGGCTGGGTGCTGGTGGTGAGAGCTGGGTGCTGGTGGTGAGGGCTGGGTGCTGGTGGTGAGGGCTGGGGTCCTGTGTGTGCTTGTGGTGAGAACCAGGAGTCCTGCGGGGCAGGGGGTGCCGCTGGTGGGAACCAGGGCTGTGCAGGGTGATGGGTGCCGGCGATGGCGCCCGGCCGGCGGCTGTGGGCTGGGGGAGGAAGCAAACGGGAGCCCCAGCCCCAAGCCCCGGCCAGGAGGGGCAGGAAGCTGGAATAAATCCCAGGAAGGGCTGCCTGGCTCCAGCTGGTCTGGGCTGCAGCGGATGGAGCCGGGAAGGGGAAGGGAGAAGGCGGGAGGGGATCGCGCAGGGGCTTTCTCAGGGCTCGGCCCCGCTCCAGCTGTGCGCTCGCATCTGCAGCCCTGGCTTTGCACCATCCGGGGCCGAGGTGTGCATGTCCCCAGGGAACATCCGCGGATGGGGCCATGGCGTGAGGGGACCTGGATGGAGCCCGACCCCGGCCAGGGCAGCAGCAGCCCGGGGTTGGGGGTTCCATTCATTGGGGATCCTCCCGGCCTGACCCGGGGTGTCCAGGCTGCTCTTCCTCTCTGGATACGGCCAGCCCTGGGTTCTACTGCAGCTGGGTGCTGCTGGGGATGCTGGGTGCTGCTGGGGAGGGTGCTGCCAGGACTGGGTGTTTCTGGGCTGGATGATATTGGGTCTGCGTGCTACTAGAAGAGGGTGCTGCTGGATCTGGGTGCTACTGGGGCTAGGTGATGTTGGGCTTGGGTTCTTCCCAGGCTGGGTGCTGTGGGACTGGGTGATTCCAGGGCTGGGTGCCAACCCAAGGCTGGATTCTGCTGGGCTGGGTTAAACAAGGTCTGGGTGCTGCTGGGGCTGGGCTCTGTCGGAGCAGGGTGCTTCAGGGGGTGGTGTGGGGGTACTGTCAGGGCTCTGTTCTGTCAGAGCTGGGCACTGCCAAAGCTGGGGCACTGTCCAGCCACCATTCCCACCACAGCTCAAGCGGCCCCCGGCGGCCCCTCACCAGCTTGGCGTGGCCGTGCCCTGTGTGGTCCCAGCGGGGTGGGGGTGGGGGGTGGCCGGGGGCTTTGATGTCCTCGGCTGCCGGGCAACCCCAGCTCAGCGCAAAGCAGCCACCCCCTGGCCGGGCTGAGCCCCCGCTCTCCGCCAGCGCCATATGGCCCCGGCCGCTGTTACCGCGCCGCACGCCCCGTTCCCAGAATTGAGATGGAAATGAAGCGATCAGTCTTGCCGGACACCGCGGCCGCTGCCCAGCCTGGCGTGCTGGGACACAGCCCAGCTGCGCCCGCGGCAGCCTCCCGGGGCCACACTGCCAGCCCCTGACACGCAGAGGGGCCGGGGTGAGGGTGCCCGGGGACACAGAGCTGGAGAATTACAGAACGGTTAAGCTCATGGAGCCCAAGCCTTACCCCAGCACTGCCAGGGCACCACCAAACCATGGCCCTCAGCACCACAGCTCCGCAGCTTTGAAGCCCCTTTGAAGCCCAGGGCAGCCCCCAGCCCTGGACAACCCTTTGGGGAAAGAAATTATTCCTCATGTCCCACCTAAACCTTCCCAGGGATAACCTGAGGCCATTTCCTCTTGTCCTCTTGATTGTTCCTTGGGAGAAGAGACCAACTCCCACCCAGCTCCAGCCTCCTGTCAGGGAGCTGTAGAGAGCCTCAGACTCCCCCTCAACCTCCTCCTCTCCAGAATAAACAGCCCCCTTCCTTCAGCTGCTCTTCCCCAGCCCTGGTCTCCAGACCCTTCCCCAGCTTTGCTGCCCTTCTCTGGACCCACTCCAACACCTTGATGTCCTTCCCAGAATGAGAACCCCAAAACTGAAGCCAGGAGTTGAGGTGCAGCCTCCCCTCAGCCTCCTTTTCTCCAGGCTCAACACCCCCAGTTCCCAGAGCGGCCCGGGGTGTCTGTGCCATGTGCGTCCTGGCACCCACCGTGTGGCAGCCAAGCTCACCCTGGTGCCCACGTCACCCGGGGTGGCCCCGGTGCTATGGGGCTGCGGGCCGTGTGCCCACTGGGGGCGAGGGCCAGCCCGTGGTGGCCGTAGTGCATTGTTGGCGGCACAGCTGGCGACACCGGGCCGGCCAGCCGCGCTGAATGACATTCCTGTGCACAATGTCCCCAGCCTCCCCGCCGCGGCACGGCCACCGCTGCCAGATGGGGGCTAATTAGCAGCTTTGAGAGCCACGGTGGGAACCGGGCAGCGCCAGGCCCTCCGGCGAGCCCTGAATGGAGGGGGTGACCCCGGCGTCGTGCCCACCCTGGGAACCGCCATCGCAGTGGGATGGGGGGACACGGGGAGGTGGGACAGAGTGATGGGGGAATGGAGGGACAGAGGGGTGAACGGACAGAGGGATGGGGAGGAGAGGGACAGGGTACGGAGGGACATAGGGATGGGGGAGAGAGGGACAGGGTGTGGAGGGACAGAAGGATGGAGAGATGGAGGGACAGAGGGATGCAGCTCTCTCCAGCCAGCCTGGCAGGGTTAAAGTCCATCTGTAGTCTCCAGGTTTGCTGCCCACCCGGGGAGGAGGAGGGGAGGCCTTCAGCTCTCTGTGTTTGTGCATGTCCTCACCTGTGTACTTCCACACGTGTGTGCATGGCCCCACGCTTACCCATACCCTCACATCCATGTGCCTGACTGCAGTGGGGATGTCTGTCCCCGAGGCCCCACGGGGATGCCCGTATTCCCACGAGGGTCGCAGTGCTGCCCGTGTCCCTGTATTGCTGTGGGGGTCTCTGTGCCTCCATGTCCCCGTGGCGGGTCCCAGTGCTCTCGATGTCCCTCTGTGTAATGTCGGTCCCCCCCCCCGTGTCCCTCTGTGTAATGTCGGTGCCCCCCGTGCCCCTGTATGTAATGTCAGTCCCCCCCGTGTCCCCGCAGAACTCCTGGTGCTCCCCGTGCCCCTGTGTGCAATGTCGCCCCCCCGTGTCCCCGCAGAGCTCCCGGTGCGCCCCGTGCCCCTGTGTGCAGTGTCGGTCCCCCCGTGTCCCCGCAGAGCTCCCGGTGCCCCCGTGCTCCTGTGTACAATGTCGGTCCCCGCCGTGTCCCCGCGGAGCTCCCGGTGCGCCCTGTGCGCAGTGTCGGTCCCCCCCGTGTCCCCGCAGAGCTCCCGGTGCCCCCGTGTCCCCGCAGAGCTCCCGGTGCCCCCCGTGCCCCTGTGTGCAGTGTCGGTCCCCCCCCGTATCCCCGCAGAGCTCCCGGTGCCCCCGTGCCCCTGTGTGCAGTGTCGGCCCCCCCGTGTCCCCGCAGAGCTCCCGGTGCCCCCGTGCCCCTGTGTGCAGTGTCGGTCCCCCCGTGTCCCCGCAGAGCTCCCGGTGCCCCCGGTGCCCCCGGTGCCTGGGCTGGGTTGCAGGTGTGTGGTGTGTCCCCCTCAGCCCCGCCCCCGTCACCATGGGCACCGCCCGCGCGGCGCCGCGCTGACAGCGCGCGGGGTTTTATGAATGGGTGACGTCACAGGCCTGGCGTCTGCAGGTCTGAGCCGCCGGAGAGCAGGGAGGGGGCGGGGGGCAGCGGGAGGCCGAGGGGACTGCGCGGACGGGGGGTAACCGGGGGGCCTAAGGGGAGGAAGTTAGGGGCGAGCGGAGCTGCGCGGACCCCGCCACCGGGATCCTCCGTTAATGCCGGAGAAGTGTCGGGGCACACGGTGCCCACGACCCCGCCGCACCCCCACTATGTGTGTGTCCCCCATCACCTCTCCTGCCCTCTCCCCGCCGCTGTCCCTTTAAGGCACTGACCGCCCGGAGCGGGGGAATGGAGCGGAGGGGCCGGCCGCACCCCTGGTGCGCCGCCATTGGCCGCGGCTCTTCCCCCTGGCCCCGCCTCCCCCGCCGGCAGCGCTCTATAATTGGCGCGGCGGGGCGCGGGTTGCGCTGTTCGCTTGCCGGGTCCTGCCGCTGGTCTTCTCTCCCTCGCCGCTCTCTTCTTCGCCATGAAGGTTGCCGCCGCCGCTCCTTCGCCGTTACCCGCGGGTCCCGGCGGTTCGTTGAAGGCGGTGAGGCCCGGGGAGGCCGCTCGTTGCGGGCCGGGCCCAGGAGTGTCCTCGGGAGCGGCGGAGCAGGCGGCTGCCGCGCTGCTGTACGACATGAAAGGCTGCTACTCGCGGCTGCGGGCGCTGGTGCCCACGCTGCCACGGCACGGGAGGGTCTCCAAGGTGGAGTTGCTGCAGCACGTCATTGACTATATTTGGGACCTCCAGCTGGCTCTGCAGCGAGGCCCCCCCCGTCCCGTCGCCACCGGTGACACCCCTGAGGTGAGTGTGGAACCCCGCTACCGGCCTGGTCCTGTTCTCCTGCCTCGCTACACCGGATTCCCTTTTCGCTCTGCACCGCGCTGTCCCCTTTCCGGGGTGTCCCTCCTGCCCTCTGCTATCTCCGGGATCCTTCTGTGGTGGGTGTGGATTGTCCTGCACCGACCTTCTCCCGCTTTCACGCCGGCGTCCCTGGTCTTCTTCCTCCCCGGCTCTCGTCTGTCTCTTAAATCCCCGAGACACTGTCGAAGTGGGTGTAGACCCCTATCACTAGCCCGGTTCGGTTATCCCGCTGGGCTGCACCGTGCCCTTCCGCTCCGCACCGTACTGTCCTGTCCCCGAGGATGTCCCTCCTAACTCCTTCCATCCCCAGGACCCATCCTGACCAGCCGCTTCCCTTCTGTTTTCTGCAGGCTCCGTGCATCCCGGCTGCTGACCGGATCCTGTGCCGCTGAGACCACTCCGGACCCTTCAAGAGCCCCGGGACCCTCGGAGCACCGCGGCTTTTCTGTATCCCGGGACTCCCGGGGCACAGCTGGGGCCGGCAGCTGCTCCCTGCGCGGGAGAAGCTGTCGGGGGCCGCGGGCCGTATCCTTCTCAGATTGCTGAGAGCATTCCCCGTATTGTATATTACAATGATGTTGCCGAATATTGTTCTACAATAGCTGGAGTTTTGTTATTAAACAAGCCCTGATGACCAGCACGGCTCCAATTCCTACCTCCGGGGGGCTTCGGGATGGGCTAAGCCCTGGGGACCTGCCCCCCCCCCCCCCCCCGGAAACATGAACCTGGAGGAGGGAGGAGGTGTGAGGCACTGCGGGCTGGGAGGGTTTGCTGTGGGATACTGGGGCTGCATCCCTGTAGTGGTGCCGAGGAGGGAGTGTTCCACAGGCTGGTGCCAGTTGGCCCCTGCCCAGTGTCCTGCTGTGGTGGGGACAGGGTGTGCTGGGGTCTGCAGGTGGCTTGTCACAGCACTGTGTCCCCACAGAGTCCTGTACTCCTCCCTTGGGCTCAGACGTGGGGGTGTCAGGGACAACCACATGAGGGAAGATGGTCTGCACCCCGATTTCTGCAGCACTGGGGTGTGTCCCACCTGGGCAGTCACTTGCCTGGGACCATGACAAGGTAGTACTGGGAGCCCTGTGCCCAGATGGAGTGTGTGGGGGTCCTGGTCTCCCTGGGCAGTGGTGATTTTACTTCGTGGGTTTGTCTTTGCCCCATTCTTCAGCAGAGCCACCCCCACTGCATGGCGTTCTTGGGGCTCCTGCGGTCACCCCTGTGTCAGGGCTGAGGCTTGGGGTGCAGGCAGCTGTGGGGTGAGGGTGATGCCTTAGGGGCTGGTTGTGTTCTGCTGCCCTGAGGGAGAGCAGATGTGAGCCCCGGGGTGGTGCCCCAAGGGAAAGTTGGTGTAAGCCCTGGCATGCCCCGTGCTGCGGTTTGAGCTCACCCCCTGCCAGCGGGGCCAGGCCTGGAGAAGCTTTCTGGGTGGAGGAAATTGCTTCAGAGGTTGTGCAACTCCCGTGGTCTCGGGGTGCCCCAGGCAGTGGCTGACCTGAGCATGCCCTCTGAGGACACAATGCCTCCCACAGCAAGTGTTCATGAGCCTGGTGAGGGCAAAGTGGGGTGCCCTAGGGGGCTGCTGCTGCCCCAGCCGCTTGGGCTCTTCCTGCCCTGCAGGGGCTGCCCTGGCTGCGGGCTGTGTGCCTCGGCACCAGCGTTTGCTTATTTGTTGGCACAGTCTCGGCTCGTGTGTGTCTCTGCTCATGTGTGCCCACTCCTGGCTTCCCAGCCCAGCAGCTCCCCTGGCAGGGTGCTGAGAATGGGCAGGTGACTTGGGGAGCCAGGACATGGCCTTGTTCTGGCTGTGGCACAGCGCCAGGGGACAGCTAGGGGGCCTGTGGGCTCCAGACCTCTATGGACGGACGAAGGTGTCCTATCAGCCCTGGTGGTGCATCTGGCACTGAATCAGTCGCCTCCATCTCCCCCTGCTCTCCTCTCCCACTGGTCTCCCTCCTGTCATCCCCTGGTGCCCTTCGTTGCCGCGGCAGCTGCCGGCTCCCTCCCGGTCCCGTAGCACGGCTGTGCCGGTGCCGTGGGTCCCTCTCGCGGTGCCTGCTCGCACTGCATGGACCAGCCTGAACCGCGACCCCGAAGGATCTCCGAGCAGCGGGGGGGGGGCTGAGAGCTCTTCTGGGGCTGGGAGTGGCACGGAGGGTCCCGGGGCTCTTCCCGCCCCGTGCAGCAGCCGCAGCCGCACCGTGCTTCCAAGGGCCACCCTTGCCTGGTCGCTGCCAACAGACACAGGAACTCCAGCTGGAGCTAGGGGAAAAGGGACTCCCTGTGGGTGCCAGTGTGTCCTCGAGTCTCTGCCTGGGCTCCTGGGTGCCAATGTGTGTCCCCAAGTCTCTACCCCTGACTCCCTGCTTGGGCTCCCTGGCTGCCAATGTGTCCCCCAAGTCTCTGCCCTGACTCCCTGCTTGGGCTCCCTGTGTGTCCCCAAGTCTCTGCCCTGGCCTCCTGCCCAAGCCCTGTGTGCCCCATGCCTGAGCCATTGCGATACAGCCCTGGCTACCATCCATCAGGGCATGAGGACGTGATGTGGCCTTGCCCCAGGGCCTGGCACTGCCAGGGTGGTGGATAAGCAGGGGAAGGTGTTGTGTGGAGCAGGGCTGGCAGCACCTGGCACGTGCTGGGATGCTCTGGGGAGCCCCGAGCAGGGCCCAGCCCCGGGGGCATCTGCGCCCCATCAGCTCTCTTGTGTTCCTGGGACCTGATTCATCCCGGAAGGGATTAGGGACTGGGGAGCCAAGTGACGTCCTGGTCTGACCAGCCTGGCCACCCTGGGGTGGACAGTGGTGTCAAGAGCCAGTCCCTGCTGCTCACTGCCTCTGACAGCCCTGGGGACATGGAGGAGATGGCACCCACGGCAGGACCCGCAGCTCCCATGGCACAGGGCACTGGTGGCCACGGTGAGGTTTGCTCCAGGGGATGGAGGGGCTGTGGTGGGCATGGGGTAGGGGGTCAGGGCTGGCCTTGGGGACACTGATGGGGCTTGTGGCCATTGTGGCTATCACTGGTGGCACTTGGGGTCCCTGGCAAGGGGGCAGCTGCTTGTGAGGGGTCTGTAAGGTCCATTGCATGGGGCCGTGGTCTCTCCCCTCCTCGTGCTGGATGGAATGGGGCCCTGGCCCCACTAGAAGCATCCCCAGTGCTGTCCTCAGGCTGGGTCCAGGTGGGCAGCTGGACCCCTGGCAGCCACAGCCTGTGGCACCACCCAGCTGGAGAGGCCACCCCCACCGGGGGAGAGTCCCAGGGGCAGTGGGGTTGGGAACATGGGGCTGGTCTTCCCCTGCACCTGGGGCTTTCGGGGGGGGACTGCACAGTTCTGTTCCTGTTCTGACCGTCCTGACCTTCCTGTCACCCCATGGCCCTAGGGGCTGCCATGTGTCCTGGCCATCCTCACCCCCACCGAGGTGCAGGTGGCCCCCCACAGCGTCTCCAGAGCCCTTCCCAAGGAGGGGCAGCTGCTGCTCCCTGGGAGAAGTGGGTCAGGCCCTGTCCTTGCTGTGCAGCCCCACCCCCGCCCTGGGACTGACTCACTGTGACCCCCACTCCTCTGTCACCCCCAGGATGGGCACAGCCAAAGCCCCTTGGGGTCTGTTCCAGCTGGCTCCTTGCTTGTCCCCACATGCCAGCCACGAGTCCCTGCATGCCAGCCACAGGCACCCCCTGAGGAGCCCTGGCTGATGCCCCCAGCTCCCTGGGACCCCCCCCCAGGCAGGGTACAGCAGTGAGGTGGTGCGGGAACCTGCCTTCCTCTGCTCCCACGGTGGTCACGAGTGGGGAAGGCCAGGGAAGTGGTTTCCCCTTTGAGTCACTCGTTGGGCAAGGCTGGGCATTCGGTGGCAAGGGCCCCAGCGCGTGTGCAGGCCGCCCCTGGGCTCCCTGTGCCCAATATAAGCCCTGGTGCAGGTGGATGGGGTTGCCCAGGGTGCCCGGGCATCCCACAGCCATGCCCACTGTGCCAGCCTCCAGGTCTCAGCGCCATCCCCAGGGCACACAACGGGCGACATGGCTCTGCCTCTTGCTGCTCCTGCTGACTGCCTGCGTGCCCACCGCGGGCACCAGCCCTGGCATCAAGGCCTGGCTGACCCGCAGGACGCTGGAATTTGGTGAGTTTTGCACCCCCGGCCATCCAGTGGGGAACCGGGCGGGGCCTGGAGGGGGGCGATGCCCGGACTGCCAGGGCTGGGGGTGGAAGGGGTGTCCTGGACCTGGCTGCTCACCCCCTGGCACCCCAACTCCTGCCTGGTGCCCGCCTCTGAATCCTGGCTCTGCCCAGGTCGGCGTTTCGGGCTGGAGCTGCTGCAGTCGCTGCTACAGAAGGAGCATGAGCTGAACCTGAGCGGCTCCCACCGCATCCCGCTGCTGGGGACACTCTCCTACGACGTGCCCCGGTAAGGTCCCTGCCCCCAGCGCTGCCCCCAGCGCTGCCCCCATCCCTGCCATGTGCCAGGCGCAGCCCTGAGCCCAGGCTGCCGGTGCCCTGCAGGATCCACATCCAGGAGCTGCAGCTGAACGACTCCAGCCTGGACTTCGCTGAGGACGTGGGGGTGAAGCTGAGGGTGCAGCGCGGCCGCCTCCGCCTCAGCGCCGACTGGGGAGCCCGGCTGGGTGCCCTGTGAGTGCTCACCCGAGGCGGGCACCGAGAGGGGCACCCGGGTGGCTCAGGGTGGCTTGAAGCCGTCCCCGTGCTCACCCACTCTGTCCCCAGCCAGGACAAGGGCTCCGTTGAGCTGCTCGTGGGTGACCTGGCCGTGGTGACCGTGCTGGGGGTGGGTGATGACGGCGGTGGCCGCCCCAGGGTGTGGAGTGCCAGCTGCGATGCCCGCGGCACACACCTGGACATGCAGTTTCGCCATGGGTACAGGTGATGCCAGGACCCCTATTCCCCTCCTGTCCCTGGCACACGGGGACTCTCAGGTGCCCCTGGCCAGGGAGGCTGTGGGGCGCCCCGGGGTGACATGAGGACCCTGCTCTGCCCCGCAGCTGGCTCTACAACCTGCTGGCACCACTGGTGCAGAGCGCCCTGCGGCAGGAGCTGAACCAGAAGGTGAATGCTTGGTCCCTGTGCCATGGGCTGTGGAGGTTTTCCCTGTCCCCCCCCAGTGGCAGGCTCGGGGAGCGGCTCGGGGACCCCCAGCCCCGGGTTTGCTGATGCTCTGCTCTGCTTCCAGCTCTGCTCTGAGCTCCGCAGGGGCGTCCACAGGCTGGAGGCTGCCCTGAAGCACATGGATGGTGGGTGAGGGGACCCTGGGGGCCAGGGGTGGGGCAGGAGGGGACAGCACAGGGTGGTCCGGGGAGGTCTGCAGGACCTTGCTGTGTGTGTGGGGATCTGTCCCCTCAAATCAGGCCTGCAGGAGGGGCTGGTGGTCCAACTGCCCCCAGCCCCTCTCTGCGTCCCTGCAGTGTCCACCCAGCTGGACCCTTTTGCTGCCATCGACTACTCCCTGCTGGGACCTCCAACCATCGGGGCAGAGCACGGGGATGTCGCCCTCAAGGTAAAGTCGTCCTGGGCACCCCTGGGCTGGCTCTGGCAAGGTGGGCACAGGGGTACCTGGCTGAGCCTCGTGTCCACCTGTCTGTCCGTCTCTGCAGGGCGAGTTTTTCACGGTGGGCAAGTTCCAGCAGAGACCATCCTTGGGGCTGCCCGTGGCCCTGCCCGTGGCCCTGCCCATGACCCTGCCCGTGGCCCTGCCCACGGCCTTGCCCACAGCTGGGGCCGTGGCACAGGAGCCCATGCTGCTGCTGGCTGTCACTGAGCATGTGGCCAACTCTGCTGCCTTCACCTACTTCATGGCTGGGGCCCTGCGCAGGAGGATCTCCAGCGACATGGTAGGGACAGAGGGACAGCTCCAGCCACGGCTGTGGGGCCCAACTGCCCCCTGGGGTCCCACCGAGGGGGCTCTGTGCCCACCTGTGCCCATCCTGACCCCTCTGCTGCCTTCCAGCTCCCGCAGCAGTTTCCCATCCAGCTGAGGACCAAGAGCATGAAGCTGCTCTCCCCACAGGTGGGTGAGGGGGCGTGTGGCACCGGGAGAAGGGCACACAGGTGGCATGTGGGGTAGGACAGGACACTGGCAGGATGGGACATGGGATGGGATGCAGGAGGTCCAGAACTTGGGATGGACATGGGTAGGATAGGATGCAGGAGCAGGGGGTAGAATGCAGGAGACGTGGGACACAGGAGGGATGCCACATGGAATGGGATGTAGGAGGGACAGGATGCAGGTAGGATGGGACAGGGGATGCCACAGAGGTGGAATGGGATGTAGGAGGGACAGGATGCAGGTAGGATGGCACAGAGGATGCCATGGAAGTGGAGTGGGGTGCAAGGACAGGCCATGGGATGGGATGTGGGAGGGGCAGGATGCAGGTGGGACATGGGATGGCATGGTGGTAGACTGGGACAGGACAGGGGATGGGATCAAGCAGGAGGGGGCACAGAAGGGCTGGGGTGAAGGGGAAATGGGACATGGGCAGGGTGGGATGCAAGCTGGGATGAAGGCAAGATGGGACTCAGCAGCACGGGACCACCCTGCCTGCCCCCAGCGCAGGATGACCTCATCGGGAGGTGGCCGTGAGCCCTCATCGTGTTCCATCTCCTCCTCCTCGGACGAGGGCTCTGGAGGGTGGTGGGAAGCAGCTGGGAGGTGGGGCTGGTGCCCACGGTGCTGGCAGTGCCAGTGTGGCTCCGTGCCAGCCTGGCCTGTGTGCCCCACAGCTGCAGGAGCGCTACCCAGACCGGCCCCTGGAGCTGGAGCTGTGGGCACGCCAGCAGCCCCTGCTCTCCTGCCGCCCCCACGCCCTGCATGGCATCCTCTTTGGCTCTGCTGAGGCCTTCGTGGTGCTGCCCAATGCCAGCAGGGTCCCTGCCTTCCTGCTGAACATCGTGAGTGCCTGCTGCTGCCATGGCACAGGGACATGCTGGGCAATGCTGGGCTGATGCTGCCTGGCACTGGGTGATGCTGCCTGGCACTGCTGGGGTGGTGCTGCATGGCACTGGGTGATGCTGCCTGGCACTCGGTGATGCTGCATGGCACTGGGTGATGCTGGGGTGGTGCTGCATGGCAGTGGGTGATGCTGAGCAATGCCAAGGTGATGCTGACGCAGTGCTAGGTGGCACTGGTTGATGCTGGGTGGCACTGGGTGATGCAGGGCAATAATGGGTGGCACCAGGTAATGCTGGGTGGTGCAGAGCTGCAGGCACTGCCCTGCTCTTCCCAACATCTCTTTGTGCCGCAGGATGCCAACGTGACTGGGAAGCCAAGGATCACCAGGACCAGGCTGGGGGGCACTGTGAAGCTGACTGGGTGAGACCCCAGCCCTAGGCTGGGTCTGGCACTCTCTGGCAGGTGCCTGGGGAGCTGCTCCTGTTCCCCACCTTGGGCCATTCGCCTCCCTGGCTCATCCCCCAGCTCAGCCCCTGTCCTGCCCTGGCTCTTGCCTGTGCCTGCTGCCCTGGCACTGGGCACCCAGGCAGGCTTTCAGCTGGCTCTGATCTGCTGGGCTCCCAGCAGTGCCCTGGGAGGGGACAGTCCCTGTGCCCACACCCGGTTCTCACCCTGTTCTCACCCTCCAGGCTCAGTGTGACACAGGTGGCATCACGGGTGGGCCCCGTGGAGGTGAGTGGCTGCGCTGGGGGCGTGGGGAGGCAGCCCCGGGGAGCCCTGGGCTCTGAATTGCTCTGGGGGGTCCTGGAGGTGCTTGGGGGGGCTCAGCCGTGCCTACCCCAGCCTGGGCTCAGGGGCTGCCTGGGCTCAGGGGCTGCCTGGGCTCAGGGGCTGCCTGGGCTCAGGGGCTGCCTGGGCTCAGGGGCTGCCTGGGCTCAGGGGCTGCCTGTCCTGTCCCCAGGTGAAGAGGCTGGAGACCCTCCTGAAGTTCGGGCTGTGGCTTTTGGGGTCCCTTGGGCTAACAGTGAGTGCTGTCCCCATCCTGTCCCCATGTCCCTAACCTCAGCTGCCCCCAGGCTGCCCCCTCCCATGCTCTCTCTCCCCCCCAGAGCGGCTCCAGGCTGGCATCCCCCTGCCCATCCCGCACGGCCTCAGCCTGCTGGACCCCAGCTCTCGCTGCAGGAGGTGAGTGCCACCACTGTCCCCTCGCCCTGATGCCCCCCATGTGCCCCCTCTCACCCTGACTCCCCCCAGGGCTTTGTGCTCATCTCCACGGACCTGCAGGACAAGCCATGAGAGACTCGCTGCGTGGGACCCCCTCCCCAGCCCTGTCCCACCACCAGCCAAGGACAAGCTGATGCCACCGTGGCTTTGTGCCCCCTCCCCCCATTCGTGGGACCTCCTGACCACTCCCCCCAGCTGGGGATGGGTTCCTCGGTGGGATTAAAGCTGCCAGTGTGGCTCAGCCTGCCGTGGGTGTCTGTGGGTTCCCTAGGCAGGGTCCCCCCCATGCTGGGGACATCGTGGGGTCCCCCCAGCTGCAGGGGACTTTGGCCATGCTGGGGGCGGGGGGTCCTGTCCCCTGTGCTGGGGTGCAGAGGAGCAGCTGTCCAGGGCTGGGGCTCAGGTGGGCGCCGGTGGCTCCTGGGGCCCTGGGGGTCACCCCAGCCCTCGGCTGTCTCCTGGCCATCGTGCGGCCGCTGCGGCTCGGCCGCTTCCCGCGACGCCCACGGGATGGTGCTCGTGTCCGCGGGTCCCGCCGCGTCCCGCCAGCCCACGGCTCCGGCCGCTGCCCTCCTCCCCTAGAGGGGGCGAAAGGGACGTGTTGGGGGGCGGGAGGCTGAGCCGCAAGCAGGGAGCGCAGCAAGCTCAGCACCACCCGGGCGGGGGTCAAGCTGGGCCAAAGTCAGTCCCCTCCGAAGGGCAGGGGGTGCTGGGAGGGCGTTTCCCCCCCCGTTTCCAGCTCAGTGATGGGCAAAGGGCAGCCCCAGGAACACAGGGGGATGCGGGACCAAGCCCCCTCCCTCCTCACCCCAACACGGCCGTGGATGGCACCCACGGCAGGCTGAGCCCACAGCCCCCAACCCCAGCCCAGGGAGGAGCTCCCTCAGCCCCTTTGTGAGGACACAGGGTGGGCAAGGTGAAAAGCAGCAGGGGTGGGCAGGGGTCACGATGGGGACTGGCAGTGCCATGCCAAGCCAGCCCTGCCCTTGGCACAGCAGCAAACCCACAGCGATGGCTCCACAGCGATGGCTCCACAACGATGCCCTGGGCACAACACTCCCTCCCCCCAGGGGAGGGATCCATCACTATTCCCTTTCCCCCTTTTCCCTTTCCCCCCTTTTTTTCCTTTCCCCCTTTTCCCTTTCCCCCTTTTCCCTTTCCCCCTTTTCCCTTTCCCCCTTTTCCCTTTCCCCCTTTTCCCTTTCCCCCTTTTCCCTTTCCCCTTTTTCCCTTTCCCCCTTTTCCCTTTCCCCCTTTTCCTTTTCCCCCTTCCCCTTCCCCTTCTCCTTCCCCTTCCCTCCATCCTTCCCCCCACCCCTCCCTCTTCCCACCTATTCCACCACCCCCAACCCCTCCCTCCCCCTCTCCTTTCCCCCCAGTGCCCCCCAGCCCCCCACAGAGGCACAGCACAGCAGCAGCTCCATGGAGAAGTTTATTTGTTGGTTCACCTGCACCTGCGACCCGAAGCGCTCAAGGGGCTACTGCTAACCCCCCACCCCCACCCCCCCATCGAGCAGGACCCCTTGGGAGCAGCCAGTCCGTGCCCAGTGACCAGGTGGGACCCCCCCACACCCCCTCCCATATCTCCACCCCCCACCCCCAAGAAACTTTGGAGCCTTCTGGTTCAGCCTCCCCTCCTTTCGTCCCACCCTGGCTGCGCAGGAGCAGGGCCCCAGACATAAATAGGGACAGACAAGATAACAAAAATAGCGTTCAGAGTATTCACAGAGGGGTTAAAAACCACGGGGGAGGGGCAGCAGAGCGGGCACGGGGTGGGCACGGCCAGATGGGCACCGGGGAGGGGAGGGGGGGCATGGCTGGGTGAGCCTGCGGGCACAGCTGGCTCTGCCCTGGGCAGGCTCTGGAGGGACCAGGGGGTTCTCAAAGCTCCTTTCAGCCCGAAGCCTGCAGCTTCCCTGCCCTGGTGGCAGCAGGAGCAGCGGGGGGGATGGGGGGCAAGGGGGGTGCCAGGCTCCTGTGTCACCTCTGTCACTGTCACCGCATGCACCCGTCACAGCCACGCCGCGGGGCAGGGCCCTGCCTGTGCTACGGGGGCTGGCAGAGGGGCGGGCAGCACAGGGTGCCCAGCAGCTCCTGCTCTCCCTAGAGGGGCTCTCTGGACGGGGGGGAGGGGGCAGGGATGGCACCCAGCCAGTGCCACCCATCGCTCCCACCTCCCCTGGGCTGCTGTCCCCAGGGTGGGGCTGCTGCTGCCAGGGCTCTGCCAGCCTGGTGCTGGGCAGCAGCTCTGCCTGCTGCCCTTTGGACCCCTCCCCAGCTCTGCTCCTTGCCCTGGCTCTCTGCAGAGCCCCCCCCCGTGCCAGGGCAAAGCGTGCCCCCTCCCCTCACCTGCCTCCCTCCTCTGCCAGCAGGCACTGGGGGGTGGGGGGAGGGCACACAGTGCCCCACAGCCATCTACATTCAGAGGAAGAGGAGGGGGAAGATCCCTTCAGACCGGGCACTGCCCTGGGCCTGCCCATCCTCCTCCCCTTCTGCTCCCAGCCCCCAGCAGCTGCTCTCTGGGCATAAGGGGTAAGGGGGGCACTGGAAGGGTGCCCCCAGCCTCTGCCTCTTTGCCCCCACACCACAGGGATGAGCTCAGGCTGGAGGAAGCAGGGATGGGATGGGGATGCTGCTGGCAAGCTCCATCCCAGCCAGCAGCCTGCACCTTCCCGGGGTGGGCTGCAGGGGACCTGAGCACGCTGGGGAGGGGGTGGGGAGGGCTGGGGGAGGGACCTGGACCCTCGCTCTGGCTTTTAGGGGCGGGGAGGGACACCTTATATTAGTGCCACAGCTACACACACGCACGCACTCACACATGCAAAAATAAGTCTGTTTTATTCTCTTCAAAGTGATCTAGAGGACCCTGCAGGGCTGGGACACCTCCTGAACGCCCCCTCCCCCTCCCAGCGCCGCTGCAGGCCCTCCCCAGCGCTGGGGGCCGGGGGCTGAAGTGCTGCATTGGTCTCAGCGCCTCTCAAACACACGGGAAGGGGAGGTACAGACGGGCTACGATCAAAGGAGCTGGAGGCAACCGGGGAGAAGCTGCAGGGAGCAGCAGGGGAGGTGGTGGGAAGGGGCTGCTCCGCGCCCCCCTCTCTCCCCCCGCCCTCGACCTCCCCCCCCGCCCCCAACCCTCGGTGCCGGTGCTCGGGAGCGGAGTGTAGTGGATGTGGCGGTGAAGGCGTCCCGGGGCCGGCAGGGGGCCGCGGCCGAGGGTCACTTGCGGCTCAGCAGAGACCCCAGCAGGAGGACCCCGGCCACCGTGGCGCCGGTCAGCAGCCACTTGTTGAAGGTCTCCTGCCCCTTGCGCACCTCGGCGGCAGCGTCGTTCCCGTAGAGGTCCACGAAGCGCTCCTGGGGCGAGAGAGGAAGCAGTCAGCGGGGGCTGGGGAGGCTGCAGGGCTGCACCTCAAATCCTAGGGTCGGTTTCGGGGCCTCTGGCTTCGAGGGGCTGGAGAAGATCCAGAGGAGGCCAACGAAGCTGGGGAAGGGTCTGGAGAACTGCTGAGGAGCAGCTGAGGGCGCTGGAGAGAAGGAGGCTGAGGGGAGACCTCCTGGCACTCTCCAGCTCCCTGAAAGGAGGCTGGAGGCAGCAGGGGCTTGGTCTCTTCTCCCACATCCAAGGGACAAGTGACAGCACAAGAGGAGATGGCCTCAAGCTGCCCCAGGGGAGGTTTAGGTTGGGACATGAGGAACAATTTCTGCCCCTTGAGGGCCCGCAGCCTGGGAGGGGAGGGCAGAGAAGGCTTCCCAGAGCTGAGCTGCTTCCCAACCCACGCTCCCTGACAGCCCCGTGCCCCTGCAGCGCCCACGGGGCACGATGCCAGCCCGGCCCGGGCACCTCGGGCTGCCGTGGGGACAGCTGCTGGGGTGCCCAGGCCGCGCCGGGCAGGGGGCTGCGCAGCCCCCAGGGTGAGGGCCCAGCAGGGCTGGAGGGAGCTGGAGCTGTGAGCTCTGGGACGGCCTGCGGCTGGCCTGGGGGCACCTCCAGGCCCTCTGACCAGCAAGGCCCCCCCAGGTTCCTGGTAAGGGAAGGCAGTTCCAGTAACTGGGCTGCTCTGGGGGGGCAGAGATAAGCCTGGCCGAGGCTGCGCTTGTGTCACTCCCTGGGCACACAGGCAGCGACATCCCTGCCTGCAGGCTGCCCCCCGGCCTGCCAGCGCCTGTGCCCACTGCTGCACGGCCTGGGAGGCCTCTGCCCAGAGGGTGGCTGGCATCCACAGGCTCTTGGGGCTGCTGCCTTCCCCTTGCTCCTGCAAACGTGGTGCCAGTCCCCCTGGCTGCCCCAAAACTGCCCCTGCGTGCTCACAGCCTGCAGGGCATCTCCTCCCCTGGGCACACACACACCACCAGGCTCGCACGGAGCTTGGCACAGGAAGGTGGGCAGCAGATGGGCACAGTGGCACCCAAGGAACTGGGCTGTTCCTTGACCACAGGCTTCTTTCCTGTGTAGGATCAGAATCCCAGCATGGTTGGGGCTGGAAGGGACCTCTGGAGCTCTCCCAGTCCAACCCCTGCTCCAGCAGGGCACCCACAGGAGCACAGTGCCCAGGGGGGGTTGGAAGCTCTCCACACCAGGAGACTCCACAACCTCTCTGGGCAGCCTGCTCCAGGGCTCTGCTCCCTCACACCAAACAACTTGCTCCTCAGGGAACCTCCTGGCTGCCACTCTGTGCCCATTGCCCCTTGTGCTGTCCCTGGGCACCACTGAGCAGAGTCTGGCCCCAGCCTCTTGCCCCCCAGCCTTTAAACACTGATCAGCATTGACCCACCCCCCAGGCCAGCTGTGCACCTCAGCACCCAGCTCTGTCCCACCACAGCTCTTCTCTGCCTCCTACCAAACTGCCTCCAGCTCCTCCTGTCTCCCCCATCTTCCTTCCACACCCCCTGGACTGGGAGGTGGCATCAGCAGCCCCTGGCACTGGGGCAGCAGGGATTCTGCCACCTCACCCCGGGGCACATCACTGCTGCCACCCCACTCAGAGTCCTCCCCAGGGATGTGCCAACCGTCCCCGTGACTCCTGCCGCCGCAGCAGGGCTGAAGGCAGCTCCCTTCCCACGGGGCCTGCCAGCTGGCACAGCCGCCCTGGGGCTGCGTGGGGCAGGGGTGGGCGGCAGGGAGGCTCACAGGCAGGTGGGACAGGGCCCCACCAAGAGCCCCCCACGTCTCCACAAGGGAGGGGCCATCCCCACGGGCCCAGGAGGGCTGCGGGGCTGGAAAGGACCTCCCTGCAGGGCGGGCACCAGGGAGAGGGCTTCCAGAACGAAACCCAGGGGGAGGCAGCCGGGGAGAGCTGGCAGCTGAGGCTCAGCTGCCACCCTGCCGGTTTGTGCCACCAAGCTGGGGCCAAGGCTCTTCCAAGAAGCCTGGTTTGGAGCTGCCGCTTCTCAGAAAAGGAAGTGTTTGCTGCCCCACAGATAAACGGTGCCCGGGGCCGCCGCAGCTATCGGCGGCCACAGCCGGGGCCCAGCCAGGCCCAGACCCCCTCCCCACCCTGCCCCAGCAGCGTGCAGCTGAGGGGCTGCAGGGCAAGAGAGAGGCCCGAGACCCCCCCGCAGCTGCCACAGCTCAGCCCCTGTACGATGAGCAGCCCAGATGTGTTCCCTGGCAATGAGGAGCCCAGATGTGGCCCTCGGGACTGGCCACCCCAGATGTGTGCCCCTGGGACTGGCACTCCCAGATGTGTCCCAGATGAGAGGGAGTGGGAAGGCAGCATCCTCCTCCTCCCTGCTGGGCTGAAGGGCAGGGGACAGCAGCCTGCTTGGTTCCCACACTGCTGCCCGGGGATTGGGGCGGGGAAGGGGGGAGAGGGAGGGTGCTTGGCTGCTCTGCACCTGCAGCCCAGCACTCCCAGCACCGATTCTGACCTCCCTGGCCTGGTGTTTGGACTCTCAGGCTTGCCCAGACTCGTCCAGATATTTCTGGCCTCCCCCAGTCACCTTTATCTGAGAGGAAATATTTGGAATTCCTGAGGCAATCACAGGACCGTGGCAGCAACAGCACAGTCATGTCTCAACAGCCCTCTCCGTGGCCTTCTTCCACCCCAGAGAGGACAGAGGACAGAGGACAGGACAGGACAGGCTGTTCCCCCAGCCGGCAGCGTCACATCCCCTTCCCCGCCCGGCACGGAGAGGAGGATGCTCCGGGGCAGGCCATGAGGAAGCAGTGAGGCTGTGCTGATGACAGGCCCCTGCCCGTGCTTCTCCTCACCCCCAAGTGCTGGGGAAGGAGCTGCTGGCTTCTTGCTGCAGCACTTGCAGTCGGGGTGGGGACTTCCCTGCAGCCTGCCTCCGCTGCCTGCAGCAGCCAGAATCACAGAATCAGTCAGGGCTGGAAGGGACCACCAGGATCATCCAGGCCCAACCCCCCTGCCATGGGCAGGGACACCCCACACTGGATCAGGCTGGCCACAGCCTCATCCAGCCTGGCCTTAAACACCTCCAGGGCTGGGGCCTCAACCACCTGCCTGGACAACCCATTCCAGGGCTTCACCACTCTCATGGGGAAGAACTTCCTCCTCCCCTCCAGCCTGAATCTCCCCACCTCCAGCTTCATTCCGTTCCCCCTAGTCCTATCACTACCTGAGAGCCTGAGAAGTCCCTCCCCAGCCTTCCTGTAGCTCTCTTCAGATACTGGAAGGCCACAATTAGGAGATCCAGGTCCCAGCCCCCACCCCCAGAGCTGGGACAGGCAGGCTCTGCAGTGCCAGAGGCTCACAGTGGTCCAAAGTGCACCGTCAGGGGAGGAGGCAGCAGCCACCTCGGTGCTCAGAGATCACACAGGACCCACAGGGAGAGGGAGGAGAGGAGCAGCCCTGACCCAAAGTGCTGTGTCCCAGGTGGGAGAGCAGGGTAGCCAGGCAGGAGGTCTGGAAACAGGAAGGGGAAGCTCCAGTTTGGGGCTGCTGCTGGTTTCATTCAGCAGTGTGGCCCAGAGGGAGGGGGCCAGGCAGCAGATCCCATTCAAGGAGAGTGCAGCAGAGCAGCTTCCTCTTTCAAGATCAGCCTCAGCCCTTGGGGAAAGAGGATTCAGAGCCACCCAGCCACCAGGGCAGGTGAAGGAAGCAGATGTGGGCCATGGATCCCCAGCTGGTCTCTTGTGAGAGGAAAGGGGAGGAGGGGATGGCTGCTGGGGAGGGCAGAGCTTGGGTGCTCAAAGCTTCCCTCAGACTGGAAGGTGAAGGGTTGGAGGTCACCGGAAGCTCTGAAAACCAGCAGAGAGGAGCCAGGCTCCACCAGGATCACTCATGGTGTACCAGTGGCCCTTGGTGGGGCTTGGACACAAAGACTCCGACTCCAGGAGGAGCAGCAGAGCTTCCCCACACCCCTGAGCCCACCCAGCACAGCCCTAAGACCCCCAAACAACCAGCTCAGCACACACAAAACACTTCCCCAGCCAAAGATCTTCACGTGCTGGTTCTCCCAACCCTCCTGCAGGACGGGTCAGCACTGTCCCCAGGCAGGGGGGAGAGGGTGAGGGCCGGGGGCTGCCAGCCTGGGCGCAGGGCAAACGAGGCTCTGCTGGTGTCGCACCTTCCACACGGCTACAGCTGTGCTGCTGCTGAGAGGTCCAACACCAACCCGGGGCCAGGAGCAGAGTCATCTGGAGGGCCAGACCTTGCTTAATGAGATGCTGGGAAGGGTTTTTGTGCCGAGCACAAGACGAGGACGGAGAACAGAAAGGCGGCGCCGGCAGCTCAGGGCAGCCCACAACAAAGCCCTGAGCTGACAACCTGCTCCCCGAGCCCCTCCGGGCTGCCAGCTCCCCACGGGGGCTGGCATATGTGAACCTGGGGGAGAAGCGGTGGGGAGGGGCTGGGGGAGGCGGGGGAAGGCAGCTGAGATCTTGCAGAAGCAGAGAAGACAGAATTCCCAGAGGCTGCTGCCGGGATCCTGCACAAGCAGCCCTGGGGGTCCCTGAGTGCTGGGGGAGTGGAAGAGACCTCCTGGAAGGTCTCCCTCTGCCCTCCCAGAGTCATAGAATCGCCAGGGCTGGAAGGGACCTCAAGGCTCAGCCAGTCCCAACCCCCTGCCATGGGCAGGGACGCCTCACACCGCAGCAGGTTGCTCACAGCCACCTCCAGCCTGGCTGCAAACACCTCCAGGCAGGAGGCTGCCACCACCTCCCTGGGCAGCCTGTGCCAGGCTCTCACCCTGCCACAACCACCCTCATGGGGAACAACTTCTTCCTCACATCCAATCTGAATCTCCCCACTTCTAGTTTTGCTCCATCCCCCCTGTCCTATCCCTCCCTGACACCCTCGAAAGCTTTCCTGTAGCCCCCTTTCCTCACCACCCCCAGCCCTGTCTGCAGCCCAGGCGCTGCAGCAGGGGCACTGAGGGTGCCAGCCCCAGCCCCACAGCACAGCTCACAGGGTAGGGACTGGGGGACAAGGTGGCCCTGACTGGGAAGCCAAGGAAAGCTGCCACCCGAGGCAGAGGTCTCAGAGCGTCTCCAGATGCTCAGCTTCACCCTTCTGGTCCCCTCAGCACCCTGGGCTGGCTCAGAGGGGGGGGGGAAACGGCTGTGGGGACTCAGGGAGGAGCAAGGGGCTCTGGGGACGGCGCAGCCGCAGGTGCAAAAGCTCCAGAGAGCAGCTCGAAACTGTTATGCAAATGGTGACCTCCAGGGAAGCAGCTGCCGATCTCCATGACAATGGCAGGGAATGCCACCGGCTCCACGGCCTGCCCCGGCCGGGCAGCAGGCGCTGGGGTGCCGCTGGGCTGCTTCGGGGAGCGCTGGGGGCTGCCCTCGCCCAAGCTCCAGGGCTCTGCTGTCAAAGAAACCCAAGGGATGGAGCCATAAACTCCACAGGGCTCAGTCAGTGAGCACCTCCCTCCTCGCTCTCCTCCTGGCCACCCAAGGCACAAGCTGGGGGGTGGTGGGAACGAGCCATGGGGTGATGTGACCCAGCCATGGGGTGGTGGGAATGAACTGTGGGGTGGTGGGAGTGAGCCGTGGGGTAGAGAGAGTCATGGGGTGGTGGGACCCAGCCCTGGGGTGGTGAGTGAGCCCTGGGGTGGTGAGAGTGAGCCCTGGGGTGATGAGAATGAACTGTGGGGTGATGGGACCCAGCCATGGGGTGGTGGGACCCAGCCATGGGGTGGTGGGAACCTGGTCCTGGGACCTCAGGCCAAAAGCTAAGGAGGGCTGTGGGGCTTCCCCCAAGGCAGGCCAGAGCCAGCTCTCTCCTGGCTGAGCCGACCCTGGGCTGGCACATTCCAGCCCTAATCCTCGCCGCGGCAGCCTCCTGTGAAACTGGTTTCATCACCAGCTCCAGGGAGCCTGCACCAGCCCCACGCCATTCAGCACCATTTCAGCCTTTCCCAAACGGATGAAAGGGACTCCGCTGACAGCTGTAACCCCCCCCTGGTCCCTGCCCCTGCCCCGGGAGGCTGCAGCACGGGAGGCAGGGCTGGGAATTGCTCTCCCTCTCTCTCTCTTTCTCTCTTTCTCCCTCTCTCCACGCCAGAAATGCGCTGAAACATTCCTGTCTGTTAAAGCTGGAGCCGGTGGGAATGACTAATCCACTTGCATCCATCTTTCATCAGGAGTTTCTCCCTCCAGCATGCAGGCTGAGAGCTCCCGAAGGTGCCGGAGCCAGGGAGGGGCTGCCCGGCAGGGGAGGAGGCACAAAGCAGAACACATCGGCGGCGCAGGAGCCACCGGAGGGATTAGCACCTGCTGGGAAGGGATCGTCTGCCAAAGGGCATTAAGGGGAGGAGGGCAAGGGGAGAGGATGGTCTCTCTCTGCGGCTTCCCCCCGGCAGACAGATGGTGTCTGAGCCTTTGTGCGAGGGGCTCGCTCGGGGGGCAGGGGGAGGCTCCTGCTGTCACCTTTCCCTTAGCTGCTGCCCACCCTGGCAGCTTCAGAGACTCGCAGGAGGGGTTGGGTTGGAAGAGACCTTAAAGATCATCTGGGTCCAAGTCCCCTGCCATGGGCAGGGGCACCTCCCACTGAACCAGGCTGCTCCTCCAGCCTGCTGGAGGCCGCACGCCTGGAGGGTTTTAAGGCCAGGGTGGAAGGGGCTCTGCCCTGGTGGGAGGTGTCCCTGCCCACGGCAGGGGCCTGGAACTGGATGATCCTTCAGGTCCCTTCCAGCCCAACCAATTCTGTGGTTCTGTGATCTCTAGGGAGGAGGCAGGCACAGCCTCCCTGGGCAGCCTGTGCCAGTCTCTCCCCACCCTTCCTGGGTAGAATTTCTTCCTCATCTCCAGCCTCGGTCTGCCCTCTTCCAGCTCAAAGCCGTTGCCTCTCATGCTATCACTCCAAGCCTTGTCAGAAGTCCCTCCCCAGCTTTCTTGCAGGCCCTCTCCAGGCCCTGGGAGGCTGAACAAAGCCTCAGTTGCACCTTGTCACTGTCCCAGGCCTCACAGCTCCTGTGCAATCCTGCCCTTGTGCAACCCTGGGCAAACCTGCACCCAGGGGATGTGTCCTGCCCACATGTGCCCTGCAGCCACCTCCCCTCCCGCTGCCCTCAGCCACTCTGCAGATGGCACCAAACTGGGTGGCAGTGTTGCTCTGCTGGAGGCTAGGGAGGTTCTGCAGAGGGTCCTGGCCAGGCTGGAGCAGTGGGTTGAGGTCACTGGGCTGAGGTTCAAGCAGGCCAAGGGCTGGGTCCTGCATTGGGGCACAACAACCCCATGGGTGCTCCAGGCTTGGGGGCAGAGTGCCTGGGAACTGCCTGGTGGGAAAGGACCTTGGGGGCTTGGTTGACAGCAGCTGAGGGTGAGCCAGGGGCTGCCCAGGTGGCCAAGAAGGCCACCAGCAGCCTGGCCTGGAGCAGCAATGGTGTGGGCAGCAGGAGCAGGGCACTGGGGACTCTGTGCTGGGCACTGGGGAGGCCACAGCTGGAACCCTGGGCTCAGGTTTGGGTCCCTCACTCCAAGAAGGACATTGAGGAGCTGAAGTATGTCCAGAGAAGGGCAGTGGAGCTGGGGAAGGCTCTGGAGCACAAGTCTCATGGACATGAGGAACAGTTTCTTCCCCTTGAGGGCTGTCCAGGCCTGGAGTCTCCATCCCTGGAGGGGTTTGAAAGCTGTGGAGCTGAAGGCCACAGTTCAGTGGTGCCCTGGCAGTGCTGGGTTAAGGGCTGGACTCAACACCCTTAAAGGTCTTTTCCAGTCCTCCTGTGGTTCTCAGGTCAGCCAGGGGCTGAGCCCTGTGATGCCAGCAGCTCTCCCCGCCCCTCAGCTGCCCCAGGAGTGTTGCCTCAAACCCTCCCGCAGGCAACAGCCCTGCAGGCAACAGCCCTGCTGCCAGAGCCCAAGGCAGCGAGGCTGGCTGCAAGGACAGTCCCCAGCTGAGGGCAAAGGACATCCAGGTCTCCCACCTCCACCCATTCATCCTCCAGCACCCCAGAGGAGCTGCAGCCAAGCCCTCCCCACTTCCCAGCTCAGCTCCAGCTGAAGCTCAGGAGGCTGCAGGAGCTCTTACATGCCACTTGAATGAGGAAAAAAGGGGAAAGGGTGGAGGAGCAGGAAGAGGAGGAAGATGTCCTCATTCTGTTTTCACTTCCTGTTAGCCCACATGAAATCTCTAATGGTTCAGGGCCACCTTGCAGCAAAACCCTCATCTGACTGGAGGGGACGAAGCAGCTGATGCAGCACAGCACAGAGAGGAGACCTTGTGCTCTGCCCTGGGCTCCTCCAGCCCTGTTGGTGCATGAAATGATCACTGCCTGGTGCACTGGAAGCCTCTAAATGAGGTCAGTAGCTCTAATCAAAGCTATTAGCTCCCTGGGAAGCTTAAAGTCCTGGTGAGCCATGGCATGATGGGGTGGAAGAGCTTGCAAAGCCCTGGCCATGGAGGGTGTGCAGGCATGGAGACTCCACCACTGCCCTGGGCAGCCTGGGCCAGGCCTGGACAGCCCTCAAGGGGAAGAAACCGTTCCTCATGTCCATGAGACTTGTGCTCCAGAGCCTTCCCCAGCTCCACTGCCCTTCTCTGGACATACTTCAGCTCCTCAATGTCCTTCTTGGAGTGGGGGACCCAAACCTGAGCCCAGGGTTCCAGCTGTGGCCTCCCCAGTGCCCAGCACAGAGTCCCCAGTGCCCTGCTCCTGCTGCCCACACCATTGCTGCTCCAGGCCAGGCTGCTGGTGGCCTTCTTGGCCACCTGGGCAGCCCCTGGCTCACCCTCAGCTGCTGTCAACCAAGCCCCCAAGGCCCTTTCCCACCAGGCAGTTCCCAGGCACTCTGCCCCCAAGCCTGGAGCACCCATGGGGTTGTTGTGCCCCAAGTGCAGGACCCAGCCCTTGCCCTGCTTGAACCTCAGCCCAGATTGCTCAGCCCCTTGCTCCAGCCTGGCCAGATCCCTCTGCAGATCCTCCCTAGCCTCCAGCAGAGCAACACCTCATCTTCCCCATGCATTCCTCACCTGCCACCCAGGGCCACACCCCCAGCTCCCACAGCCCAGCCCAGGCCCTCAGCCAGCTCAGCAGGATGTGGAATGTGGAGATCAGGAAAAGAAACTCTTCACTGAAAGAGTGGCCAGGGAGGTGCTGGAGCCCCCAGCCCTGGAGGGCTTCAACAAAGCTGTGGCCATAGCACCTGGGGCCATGGCTTGGTGGCCACGGTGCTGCTGGGCTGAGGGTTGGACTGGATGACCTTAGAGGTCTCTTCCAACCCGAACCATTCCATGATTCTATGACTGGAGCAATGTCACCTACTGCCAGCCGTGCCCCCTGTGTGTCCCCAGCCCTCCCCAGCCATGGCAGAACCCAGAGAGGTGCACAAGTGGGACTGGCACTGCTTGGAGGGCTCCTGAAGTGGTGCAGGCAGACAGCTCCTGCCCCACCTGAGCTGTGTCCACACCAGCTCCATGCCAGCCCAGGACTCTGCTCTGAGCTTCCCAAGGAACCCTTCAGCCTAGAACCATGGAATGGTTTGGCTGAGACCACTGAGACCTTTGAGACCACTGAGTCCAACATGAACCCAGCACAAACCATGGCCCTCAGCACCACAGCTCTGAAACCCCTCTAGGGCTGGGGACTGCACCACTGCCCTGGGCAGCCTGGGCCAGGCCTGGACAGCCCTCGAGGGGGAGAAATTCTTCCTCATGTCCAACCTAAACCTCCCTTGGAACAACTTGAGGCCATTTCCACTTGTCCCTCCTGGGTGCACAGTGCCATCCTCAACAGAGAGGTTCCTGCCCAGCTCTGCCCATCAGCCCCTTGCCCATCTCCTGCTCAAAGCTCTTCCTGCTGCCAGGCTGTCAAGTTCTGGAGTGTTTGACTTCAGCAAGCAGCTGGCTGGCTGCAGCAGGGGCAGGAGATCTTGCCTGCTCTTTGTTCTTGGCCAGGTGGAGCACAAAGAACACAACTGCCTCAGTCTGCCCCTGAGCTCAGGACCAGGGCTGCGAGCTGGGGAGCTCTGGGTCCCTCTTAGAATCATTATGGTTGGAAAAGTCCTCCGAGGTCATCACATCCAACATCTCCATGACCACTAAACCACCTCCTGAAGTGCCACATCCACTTGTATTCTGAACCCCTCCGGGGATGGGGACTGCACCACCTCCCCGGGCAGCCTGTGCCAGGCCCTGACCACTCCTGCAGCAAAGAAATTCTTCCTAATATCCAACCTGAACCTCCCCTGGTGCAGTTCAACCAAGCTCGGGCTGAGCCCAGCCCCACAGCGCCAAGCCCAGCTCGGGCTGAGCCCGGCCCCACAGCGCCAAGCCCAGCTCGGGCTGAGCCCGGCCCCACAGCGCCAAGCCCAGCTCGGGCTGAGCCCGGCCCCACAGCGCCAAGCCCAGCTCGGGCTGAGCCCGGCCCCACAGCGCCAAGCCCAGCTCGGGCTGAGCCCGGCCCCAGCGCCAAGCCCAGCTCGGGCTGAGCCCGGCCCACAGCGCCAAGCCCAGCTCGGGCTGAGCCCAGCACCAAACCCAGCTCCTGAGCCCAGCCCTGCTCCCACTGGAGGCTTCTCATCCCCAGGGCTCATCTCCTTGAGCAGGATGCTGCTGCCAGAAGCCAGCTACTAATTGGATCTACTTAACTCAGAAGCTATGCCTCCAGCCAGAGCTGCAGCAGAAGCTGGAGCAGGAAGGAGGCTAAAATCAAGCAGCTCTCCCTAGGGCAACCACACAGCCCCTTGTCACCTCCCTCCTGGCAGGTACAGCCCAGTCCCCTCCCTCTGCACACTGAGTGAAGGCAGGGGCACGTGGTGGTGGGGTGAGGAACCAGCCCCAAGCCTCCTGAGTGTGCTGCAGGGGCAGAGAAAGGCAGCAGGATGCTGTGCTGCATCACCAGCAGCCATGAAGAAGTCACTGTCCCACTCTGCTCAGTGCTGCTCAGCCACACCTGGAGCACTGCCTGCACTTGGGGTCTCTGCTGGACCAAACCAAGTTGTGGACCACAGATCCATGATTCTGTGCTCACAGACCTGTGATTCCATGATTCTAGGACCACAGATTTGTGACTCCATGATTCTAGGACCATAGACCCATGAGTCCATGATTCTAGGACCACAGATCCATGATTCTGTGCTCACAGACCTGTGATTCCACGATTCTAGGACCACAGATTTGAGACTCCATGATTCTAGGACCACAGATCTATGATTCTGTACTCACAGCTCTATGACTCCATGGTTCCAGGATCACAGCTCTGATTCCATGGTTCCAGGATCACAGCTCTGATTCCATGGTTCCAGGATTCCATGGTTCCAGCTCTGATTCCATGGTTCCAGGATCACAGCTCTAGGATGATTCCATGGTTCCAGGATCACAGCTCTATGACTCCATGGTTCCAGGATCACAGCTCTATGATTCTCCATGGTTCCAGGATCACAGCTCTATGACTCCATGGTTCCAGGATCACAGCTCTATGACTCCATGGTTCCAGGATCACAGCTCTATGACTCCATGGTTCCAGGATCACAGCTCTATGACTCCATGGTTCCAGGATCACAGCAGGATCACAGCTCTGATTCCATGGTTCCAGGATCTATGACATGGTTCCAGGATCACAGCTCTATGACTCCATGGTTCCAGGATCACAGCTCTATGACTCCATGGTTCCAGGATCACAGCTCTATGACTCCATGGTTCCAGGATCACAGCTCTATGACTCCATGGTTCCAGGATCACAGCTCTGATTCCATGGTTCCAGGATCCACAGCTCTATGACTCCATGGTTCCAGGATCACAGCTCTATGATTCCATGGTTCCAGGATCACAGCTCTATGACTCCATGGTTCCAGGATCACAGCTCTCCATGATTCCATGGTTCCAGGATCACAGCTCTGATTCCATGGTTCCAGGATCACAGCTCTATGACTCCATGGTTCCAGGATCACAGCTCTATGGACTCCATGGTTCCAGGATCACAGCTCTATGACTCCATGGTTCCAGGATCACAGCTCTATGACTCCATGGTTCCAGGATCACAGCTCTGATTCCATGGTTCCAGGATCACAGCTCTATGACTCCATGGTTCCAGGATCACAGCTCTGATTCCATGGTTCCAGGATCACAGCTCTATGACTCCATGGTTCCAGGATCACAGCTCTATGACTCCATGGTTCCAGGATCACAGCTCTATGACTCCATGGTTCCAGGATCACAGCTCTATGACTCCATGGTTCCAGGATCACAGCTCTGATTCCATGGTTCCAGGATCACAGCTCTATGACTCCATGGTTCCAGGATCACAGCTCTGACTCCATGGTTCCAGGATCACAGCTCTATGACTCCATGGTTCCAGGATCACAGCTATATGACTCCATGGTTCCAGGATCACAGCTCTGATTCCATGGTTCCAGGATCACAGCTCTATGACTCCATGGTTCCAGGATCACAGCTCTGATTCCATGGTTCCAGGATCACAGCTCTATGACTCCATGGTTCCAGGATCACAGCTCTATGACTCCATGGTTCCAGGATCACAGCTCTGATTCCATGGTTCCAGGATCACAGCTCTATGACTCCATGGTTCCAGGATCACAGCTATATGACTCCATGGTTCCAGGATCACAGCTCTGATTCCATGGTTCCAGGATCACAGCTCTGATTCCATGGTTCCAGGATCACAGCTCTATGACTCCATGGTTCCAGGATCACAGCTCTGATTCCATGGTTCCAGGATCACAGCTCTATGACCCATGGTTCCAGGATCACAGCTCTGATTCCATGGTTCCAGGATCACAGCTCTATGACTCCATGGTTCCAGGATCACAGCTCTATGACTCCATGGTTCCAGGATCACAGCTCTATGATTCCATGGTTCCAGGATCACAGCTCTATGACCCATGGTTCCAGGATCACAGCTCTATGATTCCATGGTTCCAGGATCACAGCTCTGTGACTCCACGATTCTGTGACCACAGCTCTACAGTTCCATGACCCTGGGATCACAGCTCCATGACTCCATGCCCACAGAAGGCCAGGCTGCAAGGCACCTCCAGGATCACCTGCTCCAACCCTTCTGTGCTCACCCTGCTCCCAGTAGCAGGGGGGGCAGCAGGCAAACCACTGCCAGCACAACACTCCCACACAGTCCCCACGGCCTCCTCTCTGCTGAAGGCTTCCGAATCCTTCTTCCTTCCTTCCTTCCTCCCCTCCCTCTCTACCCTGCAGGCAGGCAGCAGTGCACTTGGGTTTCCCATTAAAGAGGATCCTGAGAGACAGCAGCACTGGGCTGCTCCACGTGAGCACGTGGCCAGGAGAAGACACAGGCAGCTGGAGCTCTGCTGCTGCAGGCAAGTCCTCCCCAGCACTGCTCAGCCCTTCTCTGATGCTAGGGTTTGGGGTTGCTTGGGCTGTTTTTTTCCTCCTGTGCTTTGTTGGGTTTTTTTCCCTAACTAAATTAAACATGAGGAGAAAATAAGCAAAAAGAAACCAAAACACCCCCAAAAAGCCCTCCAAAAAACCAACCCCCCCCCAAAAGCAAAACCCCAAAAGCAAACCTCAAAACCAAAGTCCCCAAACCAAAGCCCCAAAACCAAAACCCCCAAAACAAAGTCCAAAAGCAAAGCCCCAAAGGCAAAGCCCCCAAAATAAACCTCTAAAAACAAAGCCCCCAAAAACAAACCTCCAAAAACTAAACCCCAAAACCAAAGCCCCCAAAAACAAAGCCCCAAAAATAAGCTTCACAAACCTCCAAAGGCAAAGCCCCAAAGGCAACCCCCAAAAACAAAGCCCCAAAAACAAAGCCTCCAAAAACAAAGCCCCAAAAACAAAGCCTCCAAAAACAAAGCCTCCAAAAACAAAGCCCCCAAAAACAAAGCCCCCAAAAACAAAGCCCCCAAAAACAAAGCCTCCAAAAACAAAGCCCCAAAAACAAAGCCCCCAAAAATAAGCTTCCAAAAGCAAAACCCCAAAACCAAACCCCCCAAAGACAAATCTCCAAAGGCAACCCCCAAAAACAAAGCCCCAAAAACAAAGCCCCAAAAACAAAGCCCCAAAAACAAAGCCAAAACAAAGCCCCAAAGGCAAAGCCCCAAAGCCCCAAAAACAAAGCCCCAAAAACAAAGCCCCCAAAGGCAAAGCCCCAAAGGCAAAGCCCCAAAAACAAAGCCCCCAAAAACAAAGCCCCCAAAACAAAGCCCCCAAACAAAGCCCCAAAACAAAGCCCCAAAACAAAGCCCCAAAACAAAACAAAGCCCCCAAAACAAAGCCCCCAAAACAAAGCCCCCCCAAGGCAAAGCCCCAAACCCAAAGCCCAACCCAAAACACAACAAAACCAAACAAAAACCCCAAAGCAGCCTAAAAATAATTCTACTAAGGGGGGAAAAAAAAAACCCAAACAACCCAAAAGGAAGAAATCCATCCAGAGAGTGGTGCTGCAGCAGCACAAGTAGGTCACAGCTCCCCAGCTTGCAAGTGGTGCTGGTGGCTCAGCCCCCTCCAGCCCCACGGGCAGCCCCCTGAAACCCACAGCTGCTCCTGGTGAGGCAGCTGCAGCCATCTGCTAACGGCTGCCAGCAGCCTCTGCCCCCTGCTCGGCGTGGCCCTGCTGCTCTGCCAGGGAGGAAGCCTCCTCCACACGGCCCCAACCTGCTGGGCACCAGCAGAGCTCCACAGGGGAGGCACAGCCTGGCACAGCCTGGCTTGGGAGAGAGCTTTGGGAGCGTGGAGGCCAATCGGCCCTGAGCCCAGCGCCCCGCGGCGTGCAGAGGGCTGGGGGCAGGGAATTGGAGAGTGACAGATTGGGTTTGGGGGTCTTTAAGATCATGGAGTGCAGCCCCCAGCCCAGCACTGCCAGGGCACCCCCAAACCATGGTCCTCAGCACCACAGCTCCAAGGCTCTGCAACTCCTCCAGGGATGGGGACTGCCCTGGGCAGCCTGGGCCAGGCCTTGACAGCCCTCAAGGGCAAGAAATTGTTCCTCATGGCCAACCTGAACCTCTCCTGGGGCCATCTCCTCTTGTCCTGTCCCTTGTTCCTTGGGAGAAGCCCAACCCCACCTGGCTCCAGCCTCCTCTCAGGGAGCTGCAGAGAGCCTCAGGGTCTCCCCTCAGCCTCCTCTTCCCCAGGCTGCACACCCCCAGCTCCCTCGGCTGCTCCTCCCCAGCCCTGTTCTCCAGACCCTTCCCCACCTGGGTTGCCCTCCCCTGGACCTGCCCTCAATGCCCTGAGTTAAGCCCTTGGCATCCCAAGGACGATTCAGAGTGGGACTTCAGAGAGCATTCCCCCAGCCACCCTTCAGCACATCCTCCAGGTGGGGAGTGGGAGGAGGAGTTGAGTTTCCCCTTGTCCAAGGCCGGGGCAGGAACTAAGGAGTGCCCTGGCACGGAGGGACACCGCTTGCCTTTGATGCCTCCACAGCCTGCAGTTAATCTTTAGTCACTCCAAACAATGGCTCTAAAGGTGACATCCCTGGCAGCAGGGGGAGGAGGGGAACGTGGCTGCCTTCCTGACACCCAGGGCAGGGCCACCGAGCACAGCTGCACCCCGTCTCTGGCGCTGTCCCCTGCTGCCAGGGGCACCAGTGGGCAGAGAGCAGCTGCCCTCAGCCCTTCCCTGCTCCCACAGCAGAAGTCACTGTTACAGAATCCCCCAAGCCCAGCAGGGAGAGGCTGGAAGGGACCTCTGGAGCTCACCCAGTCCCAGCCCCTGCTCCAGCAGGGCCCCACAGCAGCCTGCCCAGGGGCACAGTGCCCAGGGGGGGGTTGGAAGCTCTCCACACCAGGAGACTCCACAACCTCTCTGGGCAGCCTGCTCCAGGGCTCTGCTCCCTCACACCAAACAACTTGCTCCTGCTGCTCAGATAGAACCTCCTGGCTGCCACTTTGTGCCCATTGCTCCTTGTGCTGTCCCTGGGCACCACTGAGCAGAGTCTGGCCCCAGCCTCTTGCCCCCCACAGCTCCTTCAGCTCTTGCTGAGCATTGCTCAGCTCCCCTCTGGGGCTGCTCTGCTGCAGGCTCTCAGCCCCAGGGCTCTCAGCCTTTGCTGCTCCCAGAGCTGCTCCAGGCCCCTCAGCAGCTTCGCAGCCTCCCTGGACTCTCTCCAGCAGCTCCCTGTCTCACTTAACCTGGGGAGCCCAGAACTGGACCCAAGACTCCAGATGTCACCTCCCTGGGGCAGAAGAGAGGCAGAGAACCTGCCTTGCCCTCTGGCTGTGCTCTTCTTCATGCCCCCCAGGACACCATTGGCCTCCCTGGCCGTGAGAGCACACTGCTGGCTCATGGGGAACTTGTTCACCAGCATTCCCAGGTCCTTCTCCTTGGAGCTGCTTCCCAGCAGGTCAACCCCCAACCCCCAACCTGCAGGGGGTATTTCTCCCTGGGGGCAGGACCCTGCACCTGCCCTGGCTGAGCTTCATGAGGCTCCATTGATCCTTCACCTCTAAGTTCAACCTTTCCACCACCTTCCTCCATCCCTTCCCTTCCCTCAGCTCCTTCTGGGAATTCTCTGGCATCACAGCTCCTGGGGAAGGAGCTGCTGAGAAATGCTCCTTGCAGTGTCACAGTGGGACTCTGCTCTCAGCTGCCAGCAGCTTGGGGAGAATCAAAGGAGAGAAGCTTAAGCAAAGGCCTGGAAGCGTGGTGTCACCACTCAGCCTGTCCCCAGGGTGGGACACAGGCACAGCACTGCTCCCAGGAGGGAATCCTGAACATCAACCACCCAGGAACCCCATGGAAAACAGGCACAGCAGCCTGGACACCAGAGAAAGCTGCAGCTTCCAGAGGGGAAAAGACAGCACAAGGCTTCCTCCTGCCCTCCTGCTGCAATGGGAGAGGCCACAGGCAGGGCTTTGGGGGACCAGCACCTACTTCAGAGAGGGGCAGGAGGAGCAGAGACAGCAGCTGTGGGCACAGAGCAGCAGGTTTGGGTGGGAAGGGACATTTAAAGCTCATCCAGTCCAAGCCCCTGCAGCCCCCAGGGTCATCCCCAGCCAGAGCAGGATGCTCACAGCCCCAAACAACCTGAGCTGCACTGGTGCCAGGCAGGGGCAGCTCCCAGCTCTCTGGGCAGCCTGGGCCAGGCTCTCCCCACCCTCAGCACCAAACATTTCTCTCTTCTCTCCAGCCTCAATCTCCCTCTTTGAGTTCAAACCATCATTCCTTGTCCTGTCCCAACAGGTCCTGCACAGGAGTCTGTCCCCAGCTTCCTTTGAGCTCTGCAAGGCCACCAGGAGGTCTCCCTGGAGCCTTCTCCTCTCCAGGCTGCCCAAGGCCAACTCTCTCAGCCTGGCTCCCAGCAGAGGGCTTCCAGCCCTGCAGCACTGCTGTGGCCTCCTGTGGCCCTGCTCCAGCAGGTCCCTGTCTGTGCTGAGGACTGAGTGGTTTGGGGTTTGTTTGGGTTTTTTTTTCCTATCAGTTTGTTAATTATTTCACAAGTCCTTTTTTTTATTTTTTTTTAAACAACCCTTTGAATTAAAGACCCTCAGAGTGCTCCAGGAACTGAGTTCAGCTCCCAGAGGCTCCCCTGGGAGGGAAGGAAACCTTATCCCCTTCTGCTGGAAGACCACAGGGTTAAGTGGGTTGCTCTGAGCCACAGGCAGCAGCTTTCCATTCCCAGTGCCTGCTCTAATCACAGAGAGCAGGAATGTCATGGGACTGCACCTCACACAGAGGCAGGGGAAGAGGGGCAGGGGAAGAGGGGCAGGGCCCCAAGGAAGGAGTCCCAGCAAATGGGGTGAGCAGGCAAGCCTGGCTGGCCTGGAATGGTGCTGGGCTAGCAGCAGGAATGCTGCTGGGGCGGGCAGGAAGCTGCAGTGGAAGTCATTCCAATGGCATTTCCTGGAGAGCACTGCAGCAAAGCCTCCCAGGTCGCAGGCAGAGTGAGGAGCTGCCAGGGAGCTGCAGGCTGAGCCTGGCTCTGCAGCCACCACCCAGGGCACAGCTACCAGGGATGGCTGTGCCAGGCAGGACAACCTGAGCCGAGACCCCGCCAGCAGCCCCCACAGCTGGGGAGGGACACCCTGGGAAGGGGCGTGAGGGGCCCCCGGTGGCAGCAGGAGATTTCTGTCATCCCAGGCAGGTGCTGACAGCAGGGACATCATCCCAGCTCCAGGGGATCCACACTGCAAGATAATTACAGAGCAGAGGGGATGGTGACAGTCCAGGGAAGCTGCCCAGGCCACTGGCTGGGATCCATCTCCAAACAGCAATGTGCAACCTTGGCCCCTGCTCCTCCATCCAGCTCACAGAATCCCCCAAGCCCAGCAGGGAGAGGTTGGAAGGGACCTCTGGAGCTCACCCAGTCCAAGCCCCTGCTCCAGCAGGGCACCCACAGCAGCTTGCCCAGGGGCACAGTGCCCAGGTGGGGTTGGAAGCTCTCCACACCAGGAGACTCCACAACCTCTCTGGGCAGCCTGCTCCAGGGCTCTGCTCCCTCACACCAAACAACTTTCTCCTCAGGGAACCTCCTGGCTGCCACTCTGTGCCCATTGCTCCTTGTGCTGTCCCTGGGCACCACTGAGCAGAGCCTGGCCCCAGCCTCTTGCCCCCCACAGCTCCTTCAGCTCTTGCTGAGCATTGCTCAGCTGCCCCTGGGGCTGCTCTTCTGCAGGCTCTCAGCCCCAGGGCTCTCAGCCTTTGCTGCTCACAGAGCTGCTCCAGGCCCCTCAGCAGCTTTGGAGTCTGCTGGACTCTCCCCAGCAGTTCCCTGTCTCGCTTGACCTGGGGAGCCCAGACTGGACCCAGTACTCCAGATGTGTCCTCACCAGGGCAGCACAGAGTGGGGCCAGCAAGTGAAACCAGTGGCTGGCATCTCCAAGGGGATCAAGAGCAGCAAAGCTGAGTGTGACAACACTCAGAGCTCTGCCAAAGCTGAGCCTCTTCCACTCTGAGCCTCAGGGCATGCCAGCAGCAGAATTCAAACCTGAACTTAGCTCATGTTGCTCAAAACACTCAGAGTGAGAGGGTGTGAGGGCTGTGGGGCACCTGGGATCAGCTGGCTGAGGTGGTGGTGGTGGCAGGGCAGGTTTGTGCAGGACACCCAGGTGATGGCAGAAGGCCAGTAAGCAGCTGAGAGTTGTCTGAGCTCTCAACCTGAAACCATTGAGAAGGTTGGAGGCTGAGCTGGGATGCAATCCCAGCTGTGCTCTGTCATATGACACAGGCTGAGTCATTTCCTATCATTCATGAAAAAAAAGGGAAAAAATAGAAAAAGGGGGGGGAAGAGAAAGAAATCATTAAAAAGCTGGAAAATGAGGTTGCTAACACTGCCATCTTCAAAGGGTTTTCCCCAAACACAACCACAAGCTTCCAGTCCACCGCAGAGCAACACAGCAGCCACAGCCCAGCGCGGAGCCCACGTGGGAAGCACTTCAGCCTCCAGCCCAGCCCAGCCTGCTGGGGTTCAGCTGGTCACAAAGGTGCTCTCTGCCTTCAGTCCTGGCCTGACACAGCTTCCTTGTGCTGGTCCCCACCCCACATCCTCCAAAGAGGCAACCCCTGGCCTCCCTGTCCAGGGAACAGCCTGGAAGCTCAGCCTGGATGCTCAGCCTGGATGCAGCTGTCAGGCACCGGAGGGTCGGAGCCAGGCAGGAGCCGCTGCTCTCTTCCCCCTCTCCAGCAGATTAAGCACGGTCACTACACCTCTGCCTGCCAGGCTCTCTCCCATCGCCCTGTGCTTCCCCCCCCCCTTCCCCCACTCTCACTCCCCAGATTTCTGCCCCCTCCACGACTCCCAGGGCTCAGGGCTTGAACTCCATGGCTAACAGAACCTGCTCCTGGCCAAATCCACTGCCCCAGAAAAGCCTCCTCTGTGGTTCTGCTGGCTCTGCCGGCTCACTGAGGCAGCAGCTTGCTCCTGCCTAGTCAATACATGCCCCCCACGGGTTGCTCCCATTTGTCTGCTCAGTGCCAGGCTGCAGAGAGCTGGGGGGGAGGGGGCAAAGCAAAGCAGGGCCAGGAAACGTGACCAAATCCACCCATGCCAGCGCTGCGGAGCCAGATCGACCATTTCCTCCTTCCTCAAGGAAGGCTTTCTCAAGAAAACTGCTGCGAGCCCAGCAGGCAGCGGCGGCCCCCGCCCCTCCAGAGGCAGCCTGCCCCCCCTGCCCCTCCAGAGGCAGCCTGCCCCCCGGCCCCTCCAGAGGCAGCCTGCCCCCCTGCCCCTCCAGAGGCAGCCTGCCCCCCGGCCCCTCCAGAGGCAGCCTGCCCCCCCGGCCCCTCCAGAGGCAGCCTGCCCCCCGCAGCCATCCCACGCTCGCCTTTGTTCCACCGGCAGGCAAGGCAGCAGCTCCCCGCCTGCCGCCCGCTCCTGCCCCCTGCCTGAGGGGCTTTCCAGGAAGAGACGGGCTGCAGCTCTCCAGGACACAACCCACCCTGCTCCCTGCCACGCAGACCTGCCAGGACACGCAGCCTCCCCGGCAGCACCTGCCTGCTGCACCTCTGGGGAGAGCCTCTGTTTGCACGGGACAGGCCGGAGCGGCTCCGACGCGCCCGAGGGAGCTCCCTGGGCAGAGGGTGGCAGGAGAGGGAAGGCTCTGGCACAGCCAGGGCAGGCTGCTGGCACTTTCTTCCTGAGGGAGAGCTGGCAGTAGGCCAGCAGTTTTAAAATCACTGAATGGCTTGGGCTGGAAGGGACCTTTAAATGTCACCCAGCCCAAGCCCCTGCAGCCCCCAGGGACATCCCCAGCCAGAGCAGGTTGCTCCCAGCCCCAAACAGCCTGAGCTGCACTGGTGCCAGGCAGGGGGCAGCTCCCAGCTCTCTGGGCAACCTGGGCCAGGCTCTCCCCACCCTCAGCACCAAACATTTCTCCTTCTCTCCAGCCTCAATCTCCATCTTTTGAGTTCAAACCATCCTCCCTTGTCCTGTCCCAACAGGTCCTGCTCAGAAGTCTGTCCCCAGCTTCCTGCTCAGCCTCTTTGAGCACTGCAAGGCCACCTGGAGCCTTTTCCAGGCTGACCAACCCCAACTCTCTCGGTCTGGCTCGCAGCAGAGGGCTTCCAGCCCTGCCAGCATTGCTGTGGCCTCCTCTGGCCCTGTTCCAACAGGTCCCTGTCTCTCCTGTGCTCAGGACTCCAGAGCTGGCCCTAGCACTGCAGGAAGCAGGGGGTGTCTCTGCAGAGCAGAGGGCCAGAGTCCCTTCTCTCCACCACACTCCTGGGGATGCAGCTAAGACATCCAACAAGCTCCAGCTTGGGCTTTACAACAGGCTGGCAGCAGCCAGACCTTTTGTTTTGGGTGGCTGGCAGGGTGGATTCCCCCCACCTCCTCTTCCCCCTCCCCCCACTATGGCCTTCACCGTGCTGCCTGCCTCCCCTCGGCTGCCAGCACAGCCTGAGCAAGGAAGTTTGAAGCCCTGTTCAAGGCTGGAAGAAGAGGAGAGCCAGGCTGTTGCTTGGGTGGGAACCCCAGCCACCGGCGGCCTTCAAAGGCAGAGCTGCTGGCTGGGTCAGAGCCAGGCAGAGTCCTGACCCTTCCTGAACAAATATTTGCTCCAAACAATTCATTTGGAGACAGTCATGGAAAAAAACAACCAAAAAAACCCCCAATAACATATATATATAAAAATAAGATAATAATAATAATTGAAGAGCCTGATCTGTGCCGGCTGAGGGGGTGGGGAGGGGAAGCTGAGGGAGCAGAGGGAGGGAGGAGGTTATTTCATTCCCCACAAGCAGGGACCAGTGATTTTCCACCAGTGATTTAATCTAAATCCCCCAGAGAGTTCATTTACAACAACACACACGCAGAGAATCAGCCTGCATTATGGCCTGGGTCTCCAGGATACAGCCCAATCCGTCACCAACAGCAACGGCCACCCCAGCTCCCAAACCTCCTCCATTGGAGCACTCCATTCCCAGCCTAAGCTGCGGCTTTAAAAGCCAAAGCCAAAGGCAGAGGGAGAGGAGGGGGGTGGTGGTGGGGAAAAGGAACTCAGCGTTTGGCCAGGGGTTATCTGCAGGACGAAGGGAGCTGAGGAGAGGCAAGCAGGAGGCTGGCTGAGATGGCCAACAGATCCCCACCGAGAGGCAGCTCCTCTGCCCCAGCAGCCCCACCCAGGCAGAGCCCCAGGCCGGCTGCATTCCTGGAATTCCAGCACCCCGTGTGAAGCAGCTCACCAGCCTGGGTGCACCTTCTGCCCTGTGCAGTTGCATTGCACCGGGTGCACCTTCTGCAGGATCCCCTCTCCCCAGGTGCACCTTCTCTGGGATCTCCTCTCCCTGGCTGCACCTTCTGCAGGATCCCCTCCTCCCCGGGTGCACCTTCTCTGGGATCTCCTCTCCCTGGCTGCACCTTCTGCAGGATCCCCTCCTCCTCGGGTGCACCTCCTCTGGGATCCCCTCTCCCCGGGTGCACCTCCTCTGGGCTTCCCTCTCTTGTGGGTGCACCATCTCCAGGCCCTCAGCATCAGGCAATGAGAAGCTGGGGAGCTCCACAGGACTCAGGAGGGTACAGAGGCACAAAGCAGGTCTCAAAGATCCCTGCCTCTCCTCAAGATGCAGGGGGGCTACTGATGGACCATGAGATGATCCTTCTTTGGGGACCTCCTCACTAGGCGGACCTTCCCTAAGGTGCCCAGCATCAGGCACGAGGAGATCCTGTGCCTCTCTTCATCAGGAGGAGCAAGGAGGTCCCTGCCCCCTCCTCAAGACGAAGGAGCTGCTGATAGAGCAGGGCATGAAAGGGGCCGAGAGGCCTGAGCTCACCGACACACCAAGAAAGCAGCTCCCCACCGTTCAGATGCTAACGAGTGACAGCACGAACTCTCCCCACGGGGCACGGGGAAAGGTTAGAGCAGCAGGGAAGCAACAGAGATGCAGAAGCAAAAGAGAGGAAGGCAAAAACCAAGCCAGCAGCTCAGCCATCTGCAGGTCAGAGCCCTGCCGCTGCCGGCAGCCCCGCCGAGCCGGACCCGGCATTTCAGGAATGCTTCCTGCAGAAATGCTTATTCATGGTAAAAGCTCACACCGGGAGCTCACTGGGGCAGCTGGGAGCACTGCTCCCTGCCAAGAAGCAGCTGCAGGTTTAGCAGCTCCCCAACGCAGAGGTTACCTCCCCCAACGCAACCTCAGCACCTGGCTCCCACCACACCAGCAGCCCACCCAAAGGGATCTGCGGTGGGATTCAAGCAAAGCCCTCTGCCTCCAGAATGCAGAAGTAGCTCTTGCCCCCACAGCCCGGCTTGGAGAGGAGGAAGCTCCACTCCCTGCTGTTAAATGACACCAGGACCATGCCCCAGAGCAAGGGGCTCGGGTGACATCAGGCTCTTGGAGAACAGCTCTTTTACATAACGCCCAGGGAGATGGGGAAGAAACAGAGGGGCAGAAGGACCCAGCTGAGCACAAACTGCGTCATCACGCTGGACTGACCCTCTTGAGCAGAGCACCAAGAGCACAGAGGGAAAGGCCACACACCCTCCACCTCCCTGCAAGGTCTAGCACAAACATCACAGGGAGCTCCGGTTCGACCGGCCCCACGGCCTGCCTGCAGCGAGGGAGGACACAGAGCAGCCCTCCCCAGCAGGGAGCAGCCTGGCCTAGTGCAGGGCATCCCTGCCAGCACCAGCAGGGCTGAACCTCGATGGATCTTCCACGGTTCCTTCCAACCCAAAGCATTCTATGACTCTATGAGGACACAGAGCAGCCCTCCCCAGCAGGGAGCAACCTGGTCTAGTGCAGGGCATCCCTGCCAGTGCCATCAGGGTGGAACCTTGATGATTTTCCAAGGTTCCTTCCAATTCAAACCATTCTACAACATCATGAGGACATTCTGTGAGGCAGCCCTCTCCACCAGGAAGCATCCTGATCTAGTGGAGGGCATCCCTGCCAGCACCGGCAGGGTTGAACCTAGGTGGATCTTCCAAGGTTCCTTCCAGCCCAAAGCATCCTACGACTCCCGGAGGGGAGAGGAGCCCTTACCCATCCGCCATTCTCCTGGATCCAGGGGTCTAGGTGGTCGGTCAAGTAGGTGGTCATCCAAGAGACAATGCGCCCCACCAATACCCGCATCTCCTTGTCAACGCTCTCCACGCACAGGGCTCCCCCGAAGGAGAAGAAAGCCACGATGCGACCCCAGTTCACTCCATCGCGGAAGAGTTCGTTCACCACCTGCTCAAAGCTCTGGTAGGCTGTGCCCAGGGTGATGTGGAGCTGAGAGGTGAGGTCGCTGAAAGCCCTCCGGTACCTCAGCTCGAACTCGTCCCCCGCCTCCCTCAGCGCCTGCCTGACGTCGGCCGCCTGGACCATCTCGCGGACCTCCAGGCCGCTGCGGTGCAGGGCGGCTCCGTTCAGCGCGTGGCTGGCCGGAGGGTGCCAGGAGGGGCTCCCGTTGAGCACGCCGTCCAGCCCGGCCCCCTCGGCTGCAATGTCAGTCCTGTTCTCATCCTCCTCCTCCAGCTGGCTCCAGCTGTACCCCTTCTGCGAGAGCTTGTAGGAAACAAAGTCAATCACTAACTCCCGGTTACTGCTGGACATTTTCACACCTGGGCCACCCTCAATGAGTCCATGGTCCAGAGCAGAAGCAGATCAGCACCTAGCAGCTCCAGGCTCCGCTCCTCTTCCTCACGACTGCTGGGAACATCTGACCTTTGCACGGACAAACGGCAGAGGAGAGAGGCCAGGAAACGGTTAACGCTGCAGCTCTCAGACGCACCCGTGCCATTAACACGGACAGCTCATCGCTAGACTGAGCTCAGCCCGCAGCTTTACGCCCAGACACGGGGGCACCGTACTGAAGCCAGACGGAGAACCGACTGTAACCCCCACCCCAACCCCCCGGGAAACCAATCCCGAACCCCAGGGGATCCCCCGCCCCGGGCTCGCATCGAGCCACCCCAACCCCGGGGTCTCACCGGGTGCAGGCACCGCCTTGCAGGCCGGCTGCGGGCCGGGCCGGGGCGGAGGCGGCTCTCGCTCTGTTAGAGCTACGGGCCGGGTAAGCCCGGCCGCAGTCCGCCAGTCCCGGAGCGCCGCGGAGGCGGAGGCAGCACCGCCCCCGCCCCGCCCGTTAAAGGGCTCGGCTTCCCCACCCCCATCCCCCTCTGCAGGCATTGCCCAACGGCAGCCTGCGGAAGGCAGCAGGTAGCGTTGCCCAAGGCTTACGGTAGCCCCACGAGAGGCCCGGTTTGACGGTAAACGCGGCGCAGCTCCCCCTCCCCCCAACCTCGCAAATCCCGGGGGTGAACTGGGCCGAGCGCGCCGCCTTGCACATCCTCACCACGGGCAGCAGCCCGGGGCCTCCCGCAGCTCTTGGATCCCCGCCGACAGAGGGGAATGGAGAAAATAAAAAGATGAAAACCGGCAAGTTCTCGCCAGCGGGGCCAGGCTCGGCCGTGCCCGGTGCTGCCACTCGCGGGCCCTGCGTTCTTACGGGAGCGATGCTGGCCAGAAGCTGTGGTTGCAGGCGGGCCGGTGACGGGCCGAGCCGCAACGGGAGGGCGGGCGGGCGGCAGGGGGCGGCCTGCCCCGGGGCCACCGAACCGCCCCTCGCGGCCACCGTAGTGGGGCGGGGCGGCGGCACGGGGCCCGCACACGAGGGCCGTCGCTGCGTCCACCCCCACTTTCCAGCCAATCACCCGCCGGGAGAACCCCGAGGAGGCGGGGCCCGAAAGAGAAGTCTCCTATTGGGTAAACCGCGCGTCACTCGCGGCCTGCCCCACTCCGCCCCTCACCTCAGCGGCCGGTGGAGGGTCCGAGTCCTTCCCACCCAGCCCCGTGGGCCCGGCTAGCAGCGACGCCGCGGGGAGTGGCCGAGAGCCCCGCCGGGCCTCGGCCCGTTCAGCAGTTCCCGGCCTCCTTCCGCATCGCTCGTCAAAGGGCAGCCGTGCTGCTGGGCCGCGCCGGGGGTGCGGTAGGGCGGGAGGGGGCGGGCAGGGGGCGGGACGCATGCGCAGTGCAAGGCGAGGCTGGGCGGGGAGCAGCAGGGGGCGGAGCGGGACGGGCAGGCGCAGAACCATCGTTGTTAGTGCGCAGGCTTGGAGGAGCCGGGTGGAGTGTGGGGCTGTAGCGCCCCCTGTCTACCACGGTGTTGGAAGCTCTCGATAGGGTCCGTTGAGCAGCAGAGGCCGCGGAGGCAACGGAAGCTCCGGTCTCCACCTCTGCCATGCATCGTGAGTACTGCAGCCTGCAGTCTCTTAGCATGCAACAGTTTGGACTTAACACGTGGTTTTGTATGGAACTGCAGGCTGTGCATGGTCAAGGATACATGTGGTGAGAGTGACACAAGTCAGGCGCAGCCATGGTACCCCGGCACGGCTCCGTTGTGCTCCTTCCCACGCTGCGGACGCTGGTCCCGAGCCGCCCGGCCCGGCTCGTATGACCCGCCTACCTGCAGCTGATAGGCCGTCCAGATCGACATTGGGTGAGCTGCGTCGCCCGATTGGCTGAGCTCTCTTCGCGCAATGCCTTGTGGGAGGTGTGGTTGCATTTCCTGTCCTCACTGGTAGCGCTACGCTACGGCTACTACGCTTCCCGGCAGCCTTTTGCGAGGAGCTCGGGGCGGGCTTTGCTCATCCGGGTCCCTTGGCCTGTTGGCGGCTCGCCCAATCGGCGCACACCGTGGGCGTTCCTTAGGCGTTGATTGGTTGGTTCGGACGGACGAGCCCTGTTTGAAATCGGTCAACGGCGGCTCATAGAGGCGCCGCGCGGGGCGGTCACGGTGCTGAACTGAGGTGAGTGAGACCGGGAAGGGTTAACGGTACCGGACGGGTCCCTCCGTCCAGGGAAGGCTCTCGGCTTTGACTCACCTACCCCCGGCCTTCCTCGGCAGGCGCCGTTCGGTAACGGCCGCCTGGGCCGCGCCCCACTCCCAGGATCCGGTCAGGTCTCTTTGGCTGTGGGGTACGTGGACCGTGGGCCTGCGCCCAGCCCACGTACCGGTAACGGGGCCCCGGCCACTCGCAGAACAGCGCTGCTGGAAAAGGGAGGCGGAAAAAGGTTCGAGACCTTTCAGCCAAGGCCGTTTTGCCGTGGCTGGCAGGCGGGGGGCACCTGGGGCCCGGTGGCTGGGGCGGGGGGCACCTGGGGCCCGGTGGCTGGCAGGCGGGGTGGCACCTGGGGCCCGGTGGCTGGCAGGCGGGGTGGCACCTGGGGCCCGGTGGCTGGCAGGCGGGGTGGCACCTGGGGCCCCGTGGCGTGGGTCTAAGCTCCCAAAAGAGGATTGTAAACCCCTCACGGCCGTGGGGCGAGCGGGAGGCTGGCGGTGGGGAAGCCGTCTTGCTCTGGGGTCCCTCCCTCAGGGTGGGCTCCCGGGGCTGCGATGTGGCTCAGGACGGGGCAGCTGCATCCCCAGTCAAAGCCCGAGGTAGTGGAAGCCCACTGAATTCGGGGTGAGATACAAGCTGGAGCGCCCTGCCGATACCAGGCTGCCGGCTTTGTCCTTAGCTGTCCGTCACACCCACCGCCACGAAGTCACTTCCCAAACCAAATCCTGTTTCCTTGGAAAGGGGGAAGAAAACCAGGAGAAGCCTGGCTTTCAGCAACAGAAACCAGCATGCTGTTAGCTATTCTGTAGCATTTTGTTTGTAATTCTTTTTTTTTAACCTAGAGGAGTCTCAGCTTAGATGAAGCTGAACTTAGACTGGCTAAAAAGAGTTTACTTTTCCTTGACTATCAGCTCTTGGTATGGCCCATCTTCACATCATCCCAAACTCCTGGGATATCAAAGTTGTTTGCTCTGGGAAGAGGCAGCTTTGGGCCTTTAGCAGAGCAAAGGCTGCTCCAGCACCACACCAGACCCCTTGGGGAAGGGGCTGTGCCAAGGGAACAGTAATCAGTCAGCCTGCCAGGCTCAACGTGAGCACAGAGGGAGAGCAAACCTGACAGCTCACTGGGCTTATGCTTACCAAACATGCAGGCAGGTGAGCACCTAGAAAGGCTGCAAACATTCTGTTGCAGCTGCATCTGATGGAGCAGAACCATCCTAGAACGGCTTAGGTTGGAAGGGACCTTAGAGATCAGCTCCTCCAACCTACCTGCCATGGGCAGGGATGCCTCATCCAACACGGCCTTGAACCCACCCCCCCACCCCCCCCCCCCCAGGGAGGAGGATGCATCAGCAACCTCCCTGGGCAGCCTGTTCCAGAGTCCCTCCACCCTTGTACTGGAGAACTTCCTAAGATCCAGTCTAACCCTGCCCTCCCTCAGCTTCAAACCATTCCCCCTTGCCCTAGCACTGCAAACCCTCATCAAAAGTCCCTCCCCAGCTCTCCTGTAGCCCCTTTAGGTACTGGAAGGCTGCTCTAAGGTCTAAGTTGCTGGGGGAGGTTGTGGATGCCCTTCTCTGGCGGTGTTCAAGGCCAGGCCTTGAGCAACCTGTGCTGGTAGGAGGTGTCCCTGCTGATGGCTGGAACTAGATGAGCTTTAAGGCCCTTTCCAACCCAAACCATTCCGTGATTCTATGACTTTCTCCTCTTGCTGTAGGGTTGGGGTGGTCTGTGGAGCTTGCTGTGTGCTCCTGTCTCTCCTGTGCAGAGTTAAAGGCTTTGCCTCCCATTGTGAGCCTTGCATGGTGGAGCAGCAGCTGTTCTGGATCTGAGCTGATGAATTCAGGGTTGATTCTGGGCTGTGAGCATTGAGTGAGGAGCACCTGAGAGAGAGGTGGCAGAAGCTGTAAGCCCAGCATTGGTTAAAAGCAAAAGCAAGGATGACTTCACTTAGTGGTTGCTGGCATTGTGCTGGAGGAGTTCAGTGGTGGAACAGCTTCACCTGAGGCTGTGGTGATAGGACCTGGTGGTTTCCAGCTCTTTATAATGCTCTGATTTCTATATTAACCCCTGAAAAGCATCTGGGAATTGCATCTGGATCCTCCTCCCTGTAGAAGGGACAAGAGACTCTGGGCTGTAGGACAATAAAGAAGCTCTGGGCTGAGTTGCTTGGTTAGTGCAGTGCTCTGTGTGCCCAGTGGGTGTTGGATGCCCAGCAGAAGGCACTGGAGTTGCTGCAGTGTGTTGCCCTGCAGCTTCCTCAGCTTTGGTGAAGCTTCTGTTCCTTATTCCTGACTGCCCAGCTTGGAGGCTGTGTGGATCTGCTGGCTTCAGAGTCACCTGCTGGTGTGACTTGGAATATCCTCTCTGTGTCTCTGGTCCTATTTAGTTTCCCCCTCCCTCCTTTCTGATGCTGTTAGGGTTTGGAGTTCAGTGGCACCTGTAGCTCCCGAGGCTGCAGCGGTGGTCTGTGATAAGCCCTGAGTCAGCTTGAGACACCACCTTATCTCATTCCATGACAAGGTGGTAAGAGCCAGCAGATCTTTGCAGCCTTCTCTCTGTCCCCTCCTGTTCCCTGAACCCCCAAGTCCTTCTGTTCTTTCTCCCTTCTGACCTCTCACTTCTCACCTCACTGCTGATTCCTCTCTCCAGCACAAAGCCCTGGGAGAGTCCTTTGTCCTGGGCAGTCAGTGCTGGTATGGCATTGCCTGGTCACCAGCAGCCCGTGCTTGGGGTTAGAAAGAGGCTTTTCTTCTGGGCTCATTTGTAATTGTGGTGCTCCCTTGCTGCCCAGTTCCACATCCAGCAGCTGGGCCTCTGCTGCTTGGATCTTGTTGGGGTTGCTCCTCTCCAGCTTTGTCCACACTAAATGGTTTTGTTCCTGGCAAGAAATGAGCTCCGTGGGGGAAAAAAGGGCTGAGCACATCCCTGAGGGAATCCTGTTGGCATTTTCAAGCTAATTGGGATTAGAATGAGGTGTGAAGTTGTTCTGAAATACCTCTTAGGCTTGTGGTTGGATCAGGCTTATTCTGGGATAGGAATGCTTGTTCCAATTTAACTTAATCCTTTTTCAAAGCTAACTAAGCTAAAGCAGGCCAAGGCACTCTCCTGGAACGTGCCAGAGTGTAGTTAATCAAAAGCAACCTGATGTGCAGAGGGACCTCTGCTGTCTGCCTCTCGGCGCGGCCATGGGAACCGCGTGGAGCACGTTTGGATCAGCGAGAGAGGCAAAGCAAGGCAGAGGGGGAAGGTTTTAGCGAGGCAGCTGCTTTGTGGGAAGGCATTTGGGCTGTTTTGGAAAGCAGATCCTCCTCCTCCTCTTTCCCCAGCAGTGGGGTGAGCGGGTCCCAGCGCAGCAGCTGAAAGCTGATCCCGCAGAAGGGGGTGAGGGTTCTCCTGGCTGGCTGGTGTCATCACAGGAGGTGATGGATGTGGGGGAGAGCAGGGCTATCCCTGCCACGGGTAGGTAGGGTTGCAGCGTGCCTGCGGGCATGCTCATGGTGCCTGCTAATTAGGTAATGTGCTGATTAACGAGGAGAAACTTCTGCACCTCATTTCAGGGGAAAGAGAAGTGGAGAGAGAGAGAGAGAGAGAGGCTTTTGCCTCCTGCCCTAATAGAGGAGGTAATGGTGGTTCTAGCATCAGAGACTGGGTCGTTTGAAATGCCCCAGGGGAGCAGGAGGAGGCTGTGCTCAGCTGTGTCTGGCTTGGTTCCAAGGAGCATAGAGTCATAGAATGGGTTGGAAGGGACCTCAAAGACCATCTACTTCCAACCCCCTCCCATGGGCAGGGACACCTCCCACCAGCCCAGCTTGCTCAAGCCCTGATCCAGCCTGGCCTTGAGCACCTCCAGGGAAGGGCATCCACGACCTCCCTGGGCAACCTGTGCCAGTGTTTCCCCACCCTCACTGTGAAGAATTTCTTCCTACTCTCCAGTCTCAATCTGCCCTCCTGAAGCACATCAGTGATAAATCACCACGAGGTTCCTGGCTGACTGGTGGGAGCTCAGCTTTGAGTGGAGCTGTGGGTGGAGGAGAAAGATGCTGCTCAGTGAACTCCTTCACAGTAAATCCTGTCCCATGCAAGGCTTGGGGGACACTTAGGGGCTTGCAAATGAGCAGCTGAGGCACTGTTGTACTGGTCAGGGAGGTGCTGAGGTAGAAGGTTGGACTTGATGGTCTTGGAGGTCTTTCCCAACCTTAATGATTCTGTGACTCTAGGAGTTCATCTCTCTGAAGCAGATCCTCAGTTTCCTGTCCTGCTCTCACTCTGGGTTTGTTCTGGAAGGAAGGAGCAGGAGGAGCTTGGTGCAGAGGGAGAGCAAAGGGCTGCAAAGATGCTGAGGGGACTGGACCAGCTCTGTTGGGGCTTTTTAATCTGGAGCAGAGCAACTTGAAGGGGCATCTCATCAATGCTGATCAATATTTCGGGGTGGGTGGCAGGAGGATGGCACCAGGCTTGGCTCAGTGGTGCCCAGGGACAGGCCAGGGGGCACAGACTGGACCATGAGAAGTTCCAGCTGAACATGAGGAGGAACTTCTGTAACTGAAGGCTGCTGGAGCCCTGGAGCAGGCTGCCCAGAGAGGTGGTGGAGTCTCCATCTCTGGAGACATTCCAAACCCACCTGGCTGTGTTCCTGGGTGCCCTTCTCTGGGTGAGCCTGCCCTGGCAGGGGGTTGGGCTGGATGATCCCCTACCATCCTGTGCTTCTGGGAGCTGGTCATGATCACTGCACCTCCAAACAAACACTTTCTAGAGACTGGGAACATGAAACTGTGACATTGCTGCCATCCCTTTCTTTCCATGACTGACTCTCAGGGAGGGGGAGAGAAGAAGGGGGAGGTGTGTGGGTGCTGAGGTGGGTGCTGACACTAGGAAAGAACATGAACCTCAGCCAGCAGAGAGCTGGGAGCTGCAGCAGTGGCCAGGAGGAGCTGTGAAACACGATGCCTGGAGCTGCAGAGGGTGAGGGAGAATGCAGATGACGCATTTGATAGTTAAAAAAGTGGCTTAGTGTTGACAGAAACTTTATCTTGATTAAGGGGGTAGGAAAGCATTTGATTCCTGCCATGTCTTCCAGCTCAGTTACAGTTGGTTTTGGCTCTGGTTCTGCTCTTTGCCTTCTTTGGGTCCTACCCTGACTTCTTCAGCCCTGTCGCTGATGTTTCTCTGCTGAGGTTCTTCCTCTGTCTCAGCTCTGTGCCAGGCATCTGAAGGCTTCTTGAGGAGGGCAGATTTAGACTGGAGATTAAGAAGAAATTCTTTATAGTGAGAGCAGGCTGCCCAGGGAGGCTGTGGATGCCCCTTCCCTGGAGGTGTTCAAGGCCAGCCTGGATGAGACCCTGAGCAGCCTGAGCTGGTGGGAGGTGTTGCTGCCCACGGCAGGGGGGTTGGAAAGGTCCCTTCCAACCCATTCTGTGACTCTCTGAGCTTCAGGAGGGAGGCCTGGTGGTTGTGAGCAGCAGTGCCACCTCTTAAGTGCTGCTGTGATTTCCTCTTACCATAGAATGGTTTGGGTTAGAAGGCACCTTAAAGATCATCCAGTTCCAAGCCCCTGCTGTGGGCAGGGACGCCTCCTCTGGCCCAAGCTGCTCACTCCTGAGTATTTTCTCTCTCAGCCTGCCTGGGCTGTTCTCTGTGTAGTCTGCCTGGACAGATGGTTCATGTCAGAGGCTTTTTGTGGCTCAAGACCACGCTGCTGTCCAGTTGGACCCCTAAAGACAAAGCCCAGGTGGTTTCCTTGGGGAAGGTTTTGTAGCTCATCTCGGGGGCAGCTGTGCAGGGCCTCCCAAACCCAGGTTTGCAGGAAGGTTCTGTTATGATTTAAGGGTTTAGAACCTCCTTGCTGGCTCCATTCCTGTTCTGTTGGGTTTAGTATCACCTCTTGACACAGGGACTCCTCCTGCTGTCAGTGCTTCTCTCATTAACTGCAGGGGCTGCCCGTGAGGTGGGCACAGCTCTTGGTTCGTCTATGGCTGGGCCAGCCCTGGGTAGTGCCACCATGGGCTGCAGCAAGAGCCTTCTGACAGTGCCTTTCTTCTTACTCTTTATTTTTCCCCAGGGATGACCCTTTGCTGAAATCTTCCAGCTCTGGCAGTCAATTCCCCCTGCAGAAGAGCACCTTTGTGTCATTGGGTCTTGTTGTAGCCCTTCGGGAGGAGGAAGGCTGCACTTTGCCGTGCTCTGGAGTCAGCCTCAGGCTCTTGCTCCATAAATCTGTGCCCTGGTGAGGTAAGAAGCCCTCTGTGCCTGAGGAGAGAGGGAAGGAGAAAAGCAGTCACTGTCTGTCTGGATAAGCTTTGTCCTTTAAGAAAACACAATCCCAGCACCTGCAGGTACAAAGCAGACCTTCAAAGCTTGATCCTTTTGATAGCTGTGAACCAGCAGTGGTAAAAATCTCCTGAGCTTTGCTCATCAGCAGAACAAAGAGCTGCACTGCTGCTGAGGTGAGGCATCCTGGGCAGAGGCTGTGAGCTACAGGACAGCAATGCAGAATCAGAATTGTTTTGGCTGGAAGAGGTCATGGAGTCCAACCAGCAACCCAGCACCAGCATGGGCACCAAACCCTGTCCCCAGGTGCCATGGCCACAGGTTTCTTGACCCCCTCCAGGGATGCTGGCTGGCTCCCACCCCCTGGGCAGCCTCTGCCAGCCCCTGACCACTCTTGCAGCAATGGAATTTTTCCTCATCTCCAACCTCAGCCTCCCTGGCACAAGTTCAGCTCATTTTCTATCACTTGATACTGGGGAGGAGACACTGACCCCCCCCAACCTGGCTCCAGCCTCTCTTCAGGGAGCTGCAGAGAGCCAGAAGCTCTCCCCTCAGCCTCCCTCTCTCCAGGCTGCACGCCCCCAGCTCCCTCAGCTGTTTCTCTCCAGCCCCTCAGTGTCCTTCTTGGAGTGAGAGGCTCAAAACTGAGCACTGTCCTTAGAAACCCTGCAGAGGAGGGGAGGTGGAGGGTGGTGTGGCTGGGGGGTTGGTGTGAGCATGCTGCTTGTCTGCAGGGGTGCAAGAGGAGGAGGAGGAGGCGTGGGGCCGGCGTGAGGGTGAAGATGTCTCGCCCTGACTCTCGCTACTCCTTTGATGTCCCAAACCCTTGCCTCAACTTTGCCACTCTGAGTGATGATGATGCACAGAACCCAGACTCCTGGTTTGGTGAGTTGCTCCCAGCTCCTCCATTTGTCTTCTCCTTGGCTGAGGGCCTTGGCCTGATCCTCCTTTTGTTCTGTGCCAGTGAATTAGTGGTGGTGTTCACTGCATCCTTCAGTGTGTGTGTGTGTGTGGGGTTGGGTTGGTTTTGCTTCAGCTTTGTGATCTGAAACTTGAAAGAGGACTCTAACATCATAATGAGATCCTGAGGTGGTGTTACCAGTCCTGGTGGGGATGGTGAAAGTCTCTCTTTCCTCCCAGACCAAAAAGCCAATCTGGAGAATGTTCCTCCTGGTGAAAACTTGGCCAAGGTCTCACTGAACGACCCTGCTCCTACCAAGCCAGATCTTCTGTCCTCTTGCCCTTCACAAGACATCAAAGGTGAGCTGGGATGGTGTGGCAGGGAGGGAACCAATTTTACCCTGCTCTCCCCTGGAGAACCAAAACAGCTTCACTCTGGCTTTGGTGGAACCATCTTCACATGGTCTTGTCTGGCAAGGTCTCATCTCCTGTGGTTCCACTTCAGTGCTCATCTCAGTGTGTGATGTGGGCTGCAAGTTGCCCAGGAGCCAGCAGTGTGCCCTCGTGGCCAAGATTGCCAATGGTCTCCTTGGGGGCATGAAGAAGAGTGTGGCAAACAGGGCAAGAGGGGTTCTCCTCCTCATCTCCTCTGCCCTGGTGAGGACATAGATGGAGTCCTGGGTCCAGTTCTGGGCTCGCCAGGACAAAAGAGACAGGGAACTGTTGGAGTGAGTCCAGAGGAGGCTACAAGGCTGCTGAGGGGCCTGGAGCAGCTCTGGGAGCAGCAAAGGCTGAGAGCCTGCAGAAGAGCAGCCCCAGAGGGGAGCTGAGCAATGCTCAGCAAGAGCTGAAGGAGCTGTGGGGGGCAAGAGGCTGGGGCCAGACTCTGCTCAGTGGTGCCCAGGGACAGCACAAGGAGCAATGGGCACAAAGTGGCAGCCAGGAGGTTCCCTGAGGAGCAAGTTGTTTGGTGTGAGGGAGCAGAGCCCTGGAGCAGGCTGCCCAGAGAGGTTGTGGAGTCTCCTGGTGTGGAGAGCTTCCAACCCCCCTGGGCACTGTGCCCCTGGGCAGGCTGCTGTGGGTGCCCTGCTGGAGCAGGGGTTGGACTGGGTGAGCTCCAGAGCTCCCAGCCCCACCATGCTGGGATTCTGGGCTGTGTGTGTTTGTATCTGAGCTGATGTTTGTCACTGTTCCCAGGTGAAAGCCATGCTGAAGATGATGGCCAAGCAAAATGTGTGCAGGCCAGCACAGGTCCTCCCAACGCTGTTGGATCCCTGGCGAGCTGGAGAGCTGCTGCTCCTGCAGAGGCCCCTCAGAGGTGAAATACTTGTGCTCAGTTTGCCTGAAGATTGCTGACAGAGTAACTAAGCAGGTCCTTGCCCTCAGGATCTGCTGTTCTTGGGTTATCCTGTGGCTCTGAAGCTCTCTGTGTGGGGACAGCTGAGCTGCTTGCTAAGCTGAAGGGCCATTCTCTAGGGGTGGAAATGTAATGCAGTCTCACATAGCTGTCAAATGAGACTCGGTAGCAGTAGGAGCTGCTGGAATGTGAGGGCATCTGAAACTGGAGTGGCTTATAAAGTTTCTTTGTTTATGTGTGCCCAAGTGGAGCAGAAGTGGCTCTTGATTTGCATGCAGAGGGCTCTGTGCCCTCCTGCACCAAAGAATGGGACGTTTGGGGGTGGTCAGAGCCAACTAACCCCTGCTGCATTGGCACTGCTGTGTTAAACACCCCTCAGTGTGGGGCTGAGGGTGGTGTGTCCTCTCAGAGCTAACCTCCCCCTCTCTCTCCTCCAGGGCGGGCAGGAAGCAGGCTGCGAGGCAGAGGAAGGCACAGCAGCGGAAGCAGCCGGGCAGAGTGGCTGTGGAGAGCGGTGCTGAGGCCCTGGCTGCTAAGGAAGAGGTCCCACCCCCCAAAAGAATGAGGCTGTATGTCATCAGAGCCCTCCTGCCTGGGGCTGGGAAGGGGGATGCAACTGGTTCTTTGGAAAGAATTTCCAGAGGGCTGAGCAGGTTCTCCCAGGAAGGTTAGGGGGTGGTGACTGAAACCTGATTCCCCCTGGTTTCATGAACAAGGAGAAATGGCTGCAAGACCCTGAAGGAAATGCTCTGGTTTGAGGTAGAAAGATGAATGGGCTGAGCTTGGGTGTCTTAAGCTGCTTCTGCCATGCACTGTGGCTGTCAGCTGGCTTTAAAATGGGTTTAATGTGTCCATCAGGAAGCCATGAGGCAGGCAGGAGCTCTGAGAGAGCAGCAGCTAAAATATCTCTCAAATTAGCTTAACCACTAAGCTATCCCATGGTGATAAGCTGGAGGTCAGGAAATTGAAGTGTGAGCTTCCAAACCCTGCCATGAGCCACACCACAGCCTCCCTCCTTCAGAGAAGCCCCAAAGCCCCTCAGTAACTCCTCTTCCCTTCTGCAGCCTCAGGGTGCCAGGGAGATCTAGACCATTCCTACCTGTGGTGAGGTAAGGACAGTCTGGTGTCTCTCAGAACCCACCAGGTGCTGGGGTGTTGTGCATGGTGGTGAGAGCCGTGGGGGAGCTGTCACTTAAGGTCACGGAGTGGTCTGGGTTGGAAGGCACCTCCAAGGGTCATGGAATCCAAGCCCCCCTCTGCAGGCAGCAGGGGACATCCTCCACTGGATCAGGTTGCCCAGAGCTCTGCTGAGCCTCACCTTGACTACCTCCAGGGTTGGAGCAGAGTGGAGTGCAGTGCTGTGTCCTAACAAAGCTGTCCTCTCCTCAGCTCCAGCAGCAGGGAGAAGCTGACAGAAGGCTCCACGAAGAGCGAGCAGAATGCTGAGTGCTCCCCAGGGAGGGGCAGGAGCAAGCTGACCCTGCCCTCCACGCCAAGGATGCTGAAGTATGTGGCTTTCTTGGGACCTGCCTCTGCTAATCACACTTGATTTAGGTGACAGCCCTGCCCTGGAGAGTGTTCAGCCTGGTATCACATTTAGTAACCACAAGGATCCTGACAACAATATCAGGATGAAATATACTTCACCAGCTGAACCTTTGCAGAGGAAAGCTTTTGCTTTTCATAGAATCCCAGCATGGAGGGGCTGGAAGGGACCTCTGGACATCACCCAGTCCAAACCCCTGCTAAAGCAGGGCACCCACAGCAGCTTGCCCAGGGTCATGATGTCCAGGCGGGTTTGGAAGCTCTCCAGAGAAGGAGACTCTACAACCTCTCTGGGCAGCTGCTCCAGGGCTCTGCTCCCTCACACCAAAGAACTTTCTCATGGATTCCAGTTTGTCCTGTCCCTGGGCACCACTGAGCAGAGTCTGGCCCCAGCCTCTTGCCCCCCACAGCTCCTTCAGCTCTTGCTGAGCATTGCTCAGCTCTCCTCCAGGCTGTCATCCCCAGGGCTCTCAACCTTTGCTGCTCCAGGCCCCTCAGCAGCTTCCCAGGCTACCCTGGATTATCTCCAGCAGTTCCCTGCCTCTCTTGAACTGGGGAGCCCAGAACTGGACACAATACTCCATCTGTGTCCTCACTAGGGCAGAGCTGATGGGGAGGAGAACCTCCCTTGCCCTGCTGGCCACACTCTTCTTCATGGCCCCCCAGGAGACCCTTGGCCTTCTTGGCCACAAAGGTACATTGCTGGCTCATGGACAACTCCAACAGCACTCCCAGGTCCCTCTCCTTGGAGCTGCTTCCCAGCAGGTCAAACCCTTTGTACTGCTGCAGGGCCCTACACTTGCCCTGGTAGAACTTCATGAGGTTCCTCTGCCCCTGCTCTCCAGCCTGGCCAGGTGTTGTGAATGGCAGCAGAGGCTGTTGTGTGCCAGCCTCTCCTCCCAGTGCTGCACCATCAGGAGGACACTCTGTCCTTCCACCTAGGGTGCTGTCACTTGAGGAAGACCTTGGTTTTGCTGTTGGATGAAGCATGCCCACAGCAGCTGGGCTGATGCAGCAGGCTGCTGTTGGCTGCAGCCTTCTTTGACAAAGCCCAAGCTGATCTCTGCTGAGGAACTGTCCCCCGTTGAGGAGTGCTCCTTCTGCAGCAGCAGCACCAGAGATCAGCCTGGTCCTTTGCACTAACCTGCTGCTAAGGAGGCAGGGAAGCACAGCTCAGTGTTGCCTGTGCTTCTGCAGGAGGACCAATCTCTCTGAGAAGCCAAAGAGCACAGAGGAGCAGGAGCTGGAGAAGATGCAGCAGCTGCAACGGGAGGTGATGGAGCTGCGCAAGAAGAATGAGGAGTCCCTGAAGGCAGCAATTGCTGGGACAGGTAGGCTCTGGCTGCAGCTTGGGGCTGGCCTGGGGGTGCTGCACAGGCCTGGACAAATGCTTTTGAAACCAAGCACTCCAGATTAAGTAGTGTTGGGGTTTAGGTGGCTTTTAAGGTAGATCAGCTCCTAAGCTGCTTGGGTTTTGTCAGGTTAAGGAGGAGCTCTCCAAAGCTGTTGAAGGGATGAGAAATCCCATGCTGTTTTGCTCTCAAATCCTTACTCAGAAGGCTTCCCAGATTGCATCAAGTTGGAAGGGACCCTCAAAGGTCATCTTGTCCAAGCCCCCTGTAGTCAGCAGGGACACCTCCAACTATAGTGATCTGCCCAGGGCCACATCAAGTCTGATCTTGAGTGGCTCCAGGGATGGGGTTTCAACCACATCTCTGGGCAGCCTGTTCCAGTATTTCGGCGCCCTCATTGTGAAGAACTTCATCCTAGTGTCCAACCTGAACCTCCTCTGCTCCAGTTTGAAACCATTATCCCTTGTCCTGTCCCCACAGGTCCTTCTGAACAGTTCCTCCCTACCCTTCCTGTAGGTCCCCTTCAGGTACCTGAAGGCTGCTCTGAGGCCTCTCTGAAGCCTTCTCCATGCTGAATAGTCCAAACTCTCCCAGCCTGCTCTTATAGAAGAGATTTCCCCAGCCCGCTGATCAACTTTGTGGCCTCCTGTGGCTCCAGCAGGTCCAGACCTCACCTGCTGCTTTTCCTTTAGGACAACCCCTGAAGAGATCCGGTGGTCAAGTAACCAAACCGATCGATTTCCACTTCTGCACGGAGGAGAGGCTGAAGCAGCATGGGGAGAGCCAGCCTGGCAACCAGTACAAGGAGGTGGATTTTGCAGCAGTGCTGAGGAAACATCCCCCTTCCCCGGTGAGAGCCAGAGTACCTGCTGCCTGCCACCACCACCTCTCTCCTCCTGCCACACAGTGCTGCTGGGAGCACACACAGGGGGCTGCATGGGAGAGAAGTGTCCTGCACCTGTGGCTGTTGGCTCACTGAGTGGCCATGAGGTTCTAAAGGGACCTTTTTGTTCATAGAGTGAACTTCCTCATCTCCAGTCTCAATTTGCTTTCCTCAAGTTTCAATCCATTCCCTCTTGTCCTATCACTACAAGCCCTTGTCAGATTGCCTCTTCCCAGCATGAGCAGTTTGCCTTCAGCCAGCTGATGTTTGCACCCAGCTGTTGCCTTCCTTGCCACAAAGGGAGGGATCTGGTGCAGGGAAGGGAATGCCATCAAGGCACCCCGTGCTGAGCAACCACCATGACTCTGCTCTTCTGTCTCCAGGCACGGCTGCCAAAGGGCCCCACTGTCCCCAAACCGTTCAACTTGTCCCAGGGAAGCAAAAGGAAGCTGGAGGAAGCCACCCCGGAGTACATGTCCCTGGCCGAGCAGGTGGAAGCCTTCCAGAAGCGCACTCCCTCGCGCTACCATCTGAGGAGCAGGAGATCTGAGGAGGGTGAGAGCTGCTGGCTGGGGCCGGCAGGGCAGGAGGAGTGCTTTGACTGCTTGAGCACACAGCCAGTGCCTGCTCCAGGCCTTGCCACGACCTGCTGCTGACTGTGACTTGGCTTTGCAGGCCCAGCTCCGCGGAAGGCGGCCAAGGCTCGGCTTACAAACCCCAAGACTCCGCTGCTGCTGACCAAGCAGCGCTTCAGACCCGCCACCTGCAAGACAGCAGCAGAGCTAGAAGCAGAGGAGCTAGAAAAAATTCAACAGTAAGCCAAGCTTGCTCCAGTCCTCTGAGGGAGAAGGGTCCCACGTGTCGAGCCCCATGGATCACAGCATGCTTTGGGTTGGAGGAGACCTTTAAGATCGAGCCCGAGCCAGCACGGCCAGGGCACCACCGACCTGTGGCCCTCAGCATCACAGCTCCTCCAGGGATGGGGACTCCCCCACTGCCCTGGGCAGCCTGGGCCAGGCCTTAACAACCCTTTTCGTGGAACTGCTCCTCACGTCCGATCTAAACTGCCCCTGGGGCAACTTGAGGTCATTTCCTCTCATTCTGTCGCTTCTTCCTTGGGAGAAGAGCCCAACCCCCACCTGGCTCCAGCCTCCTTTCAGGCCCCCTTAGCCTTCTTTTCTCCAGGCTGCACACCCCCAGCTCCCTCAGCTGCTCCTCCCCAGCCCTGTTCTCCAGACCCTTCCCCAGCCTTGGTGCCATGGGGAGCTGTTGGCTGGAGGCTCCCCCTTGGCCTGCCCATGGTGATGCCCTGTCTCTGCCTTTCCTCTGCAGGTACAAATTCAAAGCACGAGAGCTTGATCACAAAATCTTTGAGGGGGGACCAATCCTGCCCAAGAAACCTGCAGTGAAGGAGCTCACCCAGCCTGTTGGCTTTGACTTGGAGATAGAGAAGAGGATCCAGGGCCGGGAGAGTAAGAAGCAGCAGGAGGAAGAGCACTTTGAGTTCCATTCCAGGCCCTGCCCAACAAAAATCCTGGAGGATGTTGTGGTGAGAAGTGAAGGAATCCCCAGCCCTGGGAATTAGGATTGAGGTGGAAACTGGCATCAAAATATCTGTAGCTGTGCTGCATTCTGTACTTAATGATCAGGGTTAATTAAGAGCTGCAATGAGTAGCTCTGGTGCTGTGTTGGGTTGTTTCTCTGTAGCTCTTTTCCCTGGCACTCAGGCCTGAGTTAACTCTTCCTTGGCTCTTCTGAACAGGGGGTTCCAGAGAAGAAGTCTCTTCCTGTGACAGTCCCCAAGTCTCCAGTCTTCACCTTGAGAAACAGAACCCGAGCCCCTGCCAGAGAGGAAGAAAAGGTAACTGCTGTCCCACCACCCTCTGGTTTAGGCAGCTCCTTCAGTGGTCATCTCTCTGGGTCATTCCCTTCAAACAGTCTAGTTGCTGCTTCTCATCTTAGAGACTTAATTCTCAGGCAAAATGAAATGATTCAAGGCCAAGGGCACTGAGCATGCTGAGGGGGTGCTGCTGTGAATGAGGATGTCAGCCCCTAACACTGCATGCAGTCCTCGGCACAGGAAGGACTTGGAGCTGATGGACAGAGTTCAGAGGAGGGCCATAAAAATGCTCAGGGTGCTGGAACACCTCTGCTATGAGGCCAGGCTGAGGGAGCTGGGGGTGTTCAGCCTGGGGAAGAGAAGGCTCCAGGCAGACCTCAGAGCAGCCTCCCAGTACCTGCAGGGGGCTGCAAGAAGGCTGCAGAGGGACTGTTTGCAGAGGCTTGCAGGGACAGGACCAGGGGCAATGGTTTGAAATGAGAGCAGAGCAGACTGAGACTGGATGTGAGGAACAAGTTGTGCGCCAGCAGAGTGCTGGAACACTGCCACAGGTTGCCCAGGGAGGGAGCTGAGGCCCTGTCCCTGGTGACATTCAAGGTGAGGCTGGAGAAGGCTGTGAGCAAGCTGCTGGAGGGGAGGATGTCCCTGCTGAGTGCAGGGGGTTGCCCTGGGTGGCCTTTGGAGGTCCCTTCCAGCCCAACCCTTTTTCCCTTTAGGAAAAAGTGGTGCCTGTGATCAAAGCCAACCCCATGCCATATTATGGGGTGCCCTTCAAACCCAAGCTGCCAGAGGCGAGGCACGTGGAGGTCTGCCCCTTCTCCTTTGATGCCCGTGACAAAGAGAGGCAGATCCAGAAGGAGAAGAAAATAGAAGAACTGCAAAAGGAAGAGGTAAGGCCAAAAACATCTCCCTCAGATTCCACCCCTCAGTTACAACAAGCATGGCAGGACTTGCCTCTTGCTGTTGGCTCTTGAACTTCTGAAGCTTCAAGGCTGTGGGGGTGGAAAAAGGGGCAAGGAATATTTGATGTCATTTCCTTCAGGTTCCAAAGTTCAAAGCTCTGCCTCTGCCTTACTTTGACGAAGTGAAGCTGCCAGAGAAGAAGGTGAAAAACCCAACTCAGCCTGAGCCCTTCAATCTGCAGGTTGATGAGAGGGGAGCTGCCAAGCTGCAGAGCTGGAAGCAGCAGGTAGGGTTGGAAGGCTGGCAGGTTTGACCAGGCTCAGAGCAGCTCAGTGGAGCTGGGATTATTGTGTTGTGGTTTTATTTCCCCCTCACTTTATGGGGAGTGAGGGAATTGACCAGAACTGCCTGACTGCTGTGGGGTGCTTTGTGGTGAGGGGTCTGGGGAACAGGGCTGGGGAGGAACAGGGCTGAGGGAGCTTGGGGGTGTTTAGCCTGGAGAAAAGGAGGCTGAGGGGAGACCCTGAGGCTCTCTACAGCTCCCTGAAAGGAGGCTGGAGCCAGGTGGGGCTTGGGCTCTTCTCCCAAGGAACCCTAGTGATAGGACAAGAAGAAATGGCCTCAGGTTGGACATAAGGAACAATTTCTTCCCCTTGAGGGTTGTCAAGGCCTGGCCCAGGCTGCCCAGGGCAGTGGTGCAGTCCCCATCCCTGGAGGGCTTTGAGATCCATGGAGCTGTGGTGCTGAGGGCCATGGTTTGGTGGTGCCCTGGCAGTGCTGGGGTAAGGGTTGGACTTGAGGATCTTCAAGGTCTGTTCCAACCAAACCAGTTCCATGATGCTAAGCAGCAACAGGATCCACTTGCCCATCTCTGTGCCCAAGGATTTGCTGCCATAAAACAATCCTCTGCTGCTCTCAGGTGAAGTCAGCAGTGGACACCTGAAACTGCCTTCAGGCTCCTTTTGGCAGCAGTCACTGGCAGGCCACAAGTGCCCCAACGTTTTGGCTTTAGCATAGTTCTGGATGCAGACCACTTGCTCTAAATCACCCTGAGCTTTCAAGCCTGGGGTGGGAGGAGATCATCTTCTCCTTTGTTACTCTTGACCCTCTCTGGACTCTTCTCTTCCAGCTGAAAGAAGACTTGAAGAGGCAGAAGGAGGCAGCGTGTTTTAAAGCTCGGCCCAACACGGTGGTGTACCAGGAGCCTTTTGTGCCCAAAAAGGAAAACAAGCAGCTGTCAGGTGGGGTTCCAAGGCCTTCCTACCCTGCCTGAGCTGGGAGCTCCCAGCTGATGCCATGAGCTGATGTTTAGCCTGGCTGCTGCCTCTTCTTTATCAGCGCAGCCAATAGTGCCCTGTGCTTAATCAACTACTTCCTTAACAGCTTGTGTCCCGAGGGAGCCAGGGGGGTTTCCTCTCCACTGCCCCCCTCTCCAGCCCTGCCATGGTAGCTGTATTTAACAGCCATGCCACAACAGGCAGATGATTGATGTGTGCTAGCTGGGGCTGAGGGCAGGGAGCATGCCCAGAGCTCCCTGCAGAGACAGCTGGCAGCTCTGCAGCCACTCTCACTCTCTCTGCTTCCCCTTTCTAATGAGATGGAGGCACCTACACCGAGGGTAGGCAACTCCAGAGAGTGCAGAACCGCTCCAGAGCTGTTTGTACTAACCCTTGTGTGCTTGCTCCCTCCTGTGAGAGCACCCAGGAGGGGCTACCACCACCTGCATTAACCCTGCTCATGCCTCTTGTCCCGAAGCCTTTGGAGGTACCTCCTAACCACCCCTGCAAGGTGAAGCCTCCTGAGGGAGGCTTCTGTTGAACACTAGTGCTGCTCTGCTTCACCTGACTCTCTGCACCAACCTTGTCTCCTCTATTTCTGAACTTAGAGAGCCTTTCTGGTTCTGTAGTTCCTGAGAGCTTTGAGCTGGCGACAGAGAAAAGAGCTAAAGAGAGGCAGGAGTATGAGAAGCACCTGGCACACAGGGAAGCCCTAAGGGAGAGGTACCAGGAGTACCTCAGGCAGCAGCAAGAGGAGCGTGAGAAGGAAGAAGTTGCTAAGCTCAGGCAAGAGCTGGTAAGTGAAGCAGGGCTGTCAAGTAACCCAGAGGGCTGTGTGAGGATCCTGCAGGAGCTGAGCTCAGTGCTGGGCTGCAGGAAGGCTTGGCCTTTCCTGTTGCCTTCTTGCAGACTGGCTCCTGGTGCACTTCACAACTGGCTTTCAACCAAGGAGCAGCAGCTCTGCTGCAGGGGGCTCAGTTTTGGAGCTGCACCCGGGGTAGTCCTCAGGGCAGAATGGGCTTGGTGAAATCCACAGCTCCCAAAGTGCACCAAGCATGTTCCTGGAGCCCACTCCCCAGGCAGTGTGGTGGTAGTCTTGTAGGCACACAGCAGCCTTCATCCCACCCACCTGCAGGCTGCAGCTTCAGCATCACTGCAGCCATTTGTTTCACTGTAAGTGGGCTCAGGAGAGCTTCAATAAGGCAAAGTTGCAAAGTCCTGCACCTGGGTTGGGACAATCCCCATTGTCAGCCCAGGCTGGGAGATGATGAGGTTGAGAGCAGAAAAGGGTTTGGGGGTTGCTGGTGGATGAGAAGCTGGACAGGAGCCAGCAATGGGCTCTTGCAGCCCAGAGGGCCAAGGGCAGCCTGGGCTGCAGCAAACGAGTTACGGCCGGAGAGGGGATCCTGCCCCTCTGCTCTGCTGAGACCTCACCTGCAGTGCTGTGTCCAGCTATGGAGCCCTCCAAACAGGGAGGACCTGGACCTGATGGAGAGGATCCAGGGGAGGGCCATGAAGGTGTTTAGGGGCCTGGACCACCTCTGCTACAAGGACAGGCTGAGGGAGTTGGTGGTGTTCAGCCTGGAGGAGAGAAGGCTCCAGGGAGACCTTGGAGCTATACTTCCACATCGGAAGGGGAGCTGCAGGCAGGCTGGGGAGGGCCTGTTCAGAAGGGCCTGTAGGAACAGGATGAAGGGCAAAGGTTTGAAAGGGGAGCAGAGGAGGCTTGGGCCGAACATCATGAGGAAGCTCTGTGCAGTGAGGGTGGTGGAGCCCTGAACAGGCTGCCCAGGGAGGTGCTCGAGACCTGGAATCCTTCCAGATCAGCCTCGGGCAGCCTGAGCCGAGTTGGAGGCTGACTGCAGTGGGGTTGGAGATGAGAGCCTTGGAGGCTCCTTCCCATCCTGTGCTGCTGATTGTGTGTTGCCCTTTCTGCGTCTCCAACAGGTGCACAAAGCAAACCCCATCCGCAGGTACCGCAGCCTGGAGGTGAAGCCCAGCGAGCAGCCCCTCACCACCCCCAGGTCCCCCAACTTCTCCGACCGCTTCCGCTGCTGACAGAGCAGCAGCCACCTGCTGGCCGCGGGCAGGAGGGATCCCAGCCCTCTCCCTTCCCTCGGCAGGCAGCGAGGGGAGCGTTTTTATGTCACTGCTCAGCCTTGCTGCCTGTCCTTGGCTCCCCGTGTTTGTGTCTTCTGTTGTTCTGGGGAGCAGCTCTGCCTCCACCGGGGGCAGGCGGCTGGAGCAGGCACTGCCGCGTGGCCTCCCCAGCCCTGCCCCACGCCTGGGCCTCCCGCTCTCCGGAGAGCGAAGCAGCTTTCGATGTTGTAAGCAGCTGTTGTGTACCTGAACTAAATAAACATTCTTAATCTGATGCCTGTCTCCTGCTGGCGCAACGAAGCCCTGGCCTGCAGAAGGGGTCTTGCTGAACAGACAGATGTGCCTGGAAGAGCTGGAGGGGCTTGGTGCATCTTAGACTCATAGGGTTGGAAGGGACCTCAAGGCTTATCCACTCCCAGCATCACAGCCACATCCAGCCTGGCTTTAAAATCCTCCAGGCATGAGGCTTCCACCACCTCCCTGGGCAACCTGTGCCAGTCCCTCACCATCCTCCTGACATCCAATCTCCCCACTTCTAGTTTTGCTCCACCTTGGAACACACAGACCAGGGCCTGGCCTGAACCAGCAGCAGTGTGGTCAGCAGGAGCAGGGCAGGGATCACCCTGCTCTACTGGTGAGGTCACACTTTGAATCTTGGGTTTGCTTCTGGGTTTCTCAATCCAAGAAGGACACTGAGGGGCTGGTCCAGAGAAGGGCAACCAAGCTGGGGCAGGGTCTGGAGAACAGAGCTGGGGAGGAGCAGCTGAGGGAGCTGGGGGTGTTCAGCCTGGAGCAAAGGAGGCTGAGGGGAGAGCTTCTGGCTCTCTGCAGCTCCCTGAAAGGAGGCTGGAGCCAGGTGGGGGTTGGTCTCTTCTCCTGCAGAACAAGAGACAACAAGAGACAGAACAAGAGGAAATGGCCTCAAGTTGCCCCAGGGCAGGTTCAGGTTGGACATGAGGAACAATTTCTTCCCTTTGAGGCTTATCAAAGGCAGTGGTGGAATCCCCATCCCTGGGCGGGGGGGTTTCAGATGCATGTGGTGCTGAGGGCCCTGGTTCGGTGGCGCCCTGGCAGTGCTGGGTTGAGGGCTGGGCTTGGGTGATCTTGGAGGCCCTTTCCAGCCCTTACCATGGTGTGATTTTAATGCTTGATTTCAAGTCTGCTTCTTTAGGCTCTTAGCTCCTGGAGCTTGACTGGTGCGAAGTGCTGCAGCTCCTGCAAGCCAGCCCTGCTTGGTGTTGGGACGAGTGCTGGTGTGAACCTTGCCCACACTTGCAGGCAGCTCCCTGTGTCTGCGAGCCCGTTGAAGCTGCTGTTTATAGCTGAGCTCATTCTATTTGGGGAAACCACTTAACTGGGAAATGACTCCCTGGGAGCTGGCTCCTGCCAGCACCTTCCTCTTGCCCAAAGACACCAGCTCCCAGCCAGCCCAGCAGAGCGAAGTATAGACCCAGGGCTCCAAGGTGCTGGGGGCCAGAGCCCCCTGGTGCTGTGACAAAGGTGATCCAATCAACCTCAGATTAAAATTTGCCAGGAAGTGTTTGACTTGATTTCTTTTGCTGTAGCTTGGGTGTGGTTTCTCACCTTTGGAAGACTCTCCTGAGGCCTTTCCTTGGGCTTTGAACAAGAAAGAGAATTCCAAGGGGGCTGTGTGAGGGGAAGAAGGGGTGAGGGAGATAGCTGCACCCGGATGATGCCTGCTGCCATCTCTGTGGTGCTGTTAGCTGCTCTGCTCACTCAGGGGCCCCTGTGGTGCTGTCCCATTAAGGGAGCTGCAAGCAGGGGCTGGTGGGGGTCCCCAGAGCTGTGCTTGGGGACATTGCCAGAAGGAAGGAGCAAATCTCTGGTCCAGGCTTGGAGATGCATGAAGCTGTCTGAGCTGACTTGGCTGCTTCATGGCCGTGATGCCACAGGGGCTTTTTGTGCCTCCTGTGTCTGGCTCTCCTGCCTTTGTGGCTCGCTGTGAACTGGTGCTGGGGTGTTCTGAACAGAGGGAAAGATGAGAGACAGCATCAGTGTGTGCAGACAGGATGCAGGGTGTGGTGGTTGGGGGCTGTATTTGCTGCCAGTGCTGAATTTGGATGCCACTGGAGGAGTGTTCCTGGAGTGTGGTCTTGGTCTTTTCTACTCAGCTCCTCACCTGGGTGGAGCAGGGAAGGGAGTTCAGACTTGCTGGGTATGGTCAGAGGAACTTGCCAAAGTATCAAGTGATTTGGGGTCAAGCAGCAGCAACCTGAGAGACAGAAAGTCCTCAGGAGACCTGGATTCTCCTCAAGCAGGCAGTGCTGCAGGGATGTCCCTGCAGGACAAGCAGCTGCAGCCAGCAAGGAGGGGGCTGGGGGTGTGTGTGCTGAGCTCAGTGCTTCAAGAACCCCAGGCTCTGACTGCTGCCCTTGGCAGAGAGGGGAAGTCAGCCCAGGCCAAACAAGAACCACCCAAGGGAAGGTGGAGTGCAGGTGGTAACTGTGAGGGGCTGGGGGGCCAGGGAGCTGGGGAAGGGTTGGTGGTGGGAAGGGTGAGGAGAGCTCAAAGAGACTCCCTCCTGCCCACATTGCAGCTTTTCCTTCATCCTCTCTTCATCTTCACAGGGCTGGGGCCAGAAGCATGGCCCAGAGGGTGGCCGACTCATGCAGGATGGCTTCAGCTGTGCCTTGGCAGCCCTGTGTCACTGAGCTGAGGGTGACAGAGCTCTCAGCAGCAACCACCTGGCCAAAAATGCTGCTCCCAGGTGATGATGACAGCCCTGAGGTGCAGCTTACAAGGGCTGCCTGGGAGCTCAGGGTGAGTGCTTGCACTTCATGACCTCAAAGCTCTCTTCCAACCTCAGCAGTTCTGTGACTGGAGCAGGAGGAGCTTGTAAGTGTCCTCAGCCTGAGCCAGTTGGGGATTTATAGAATGGTTTGGGTTGGAAGGGACCTCCAAGATCATCCAGTTCCACCCCCTGCCACGGGCAGGGACACCTCCCACCAGCCCAGGCTGCTCCAGGCAGCCACATCCTCCCTGGGCAACCTGTTCCAGTGCCTCACTGGAGAGCTGTCCCTGCCTGCTGCAGGGGAGTTGGACCAGATGAGCTCCAGAGAGCTCCCCTCCAACCCAGGGCATTCTGTGATTCTCTTCCTCAATCACAGAAACCTTCAGGTTGGAAGAGACCCTCAGGATCACCAAGTCCAACCCAGAACCTTGCTCTGCAAGGTTCACCCCTAAACCAGAGCCCCAAGCACCACATCCAAACCACCTTCAAACACATTCAGGCTTGGTGAAAACCAAGCCCTGTGTGGTTCTGTTTCCCCCTCCGCCTGCCTTCACCCAGCCTCCGTCACAGTGGAGCTGTTCCATGTGATCCTATGAGGAGAGGCTGGGGGAGCTGGGGCTGCTTAGCCTGGAGCAGAGGAGGCTCAGGGGAGACCTTCTTGCTCTCTCCAACTCCCTGCAGGGAGGCTGGAGCCAGGTGGGGGTTGGTCTCTTCTCCCAGGCAGCCAGCCGCAGAACAAGAGGATACAGTCTCAAGCTGTGCCAGGGGAGGTTCAGGCTGGATGTTAGGAACAAATTCTTCCCAGCAAGAGAGATTGGCCCTTGGGATGTGCTGCCCAGGGAGGTGGTGGAGTCCCCATCCCTGGAGGGGTTTAGGAAGAGCCTGGATGAGGCCCTTGGTGCCATGGTTGAGTTGATGAGATGGTGCTGGGTGAGAGGTTGGACTGGGTGATCTCTGAGGTCTTTTCCAACCTGGTTAATTCTGTATGTTCTGCATTCTGTATCCCCTGGAGGGGGCCATGGCAGGACCCTGAGTGTGTGTGGCCAAGGAGCCTCCTGTCACAGCCTGGAGCAGGCAGGGTGTGGGCAGCAGGAGCAGCAAATCTCCAGGGGTGAGTCAGGGGAAAGCCTTGACTGATGATGAGCTGGGGGAGGAATGTGAAGGCCAGCAAGAGGAGGAGGCTGCTGGGCTGGGGCAGATATGGATCCCTGCAGGATGGATTTCTGTGGCAGCCCTGCATGGCCTCTGCTCAGCCCCCAGGAAGGGCTCATGTGCCTCACACCTTGTCAGTTTTTTCCCAGTGGTATCAGTACCTCTAATAAAAGCTAATTACCTCTGCCCCCAGCCATGGCCTCCCTGCTCCTCACACACTGCACACTCAGTGCAAGGCAGCCTCAGGCTGCTGTGTCCCAGGGGGTACCAGGGGCTTGGGGGAGCTCCTGGGAGTCATCCAGCAGTTCTCCCAGGTGCTTACATGTGACCTGGCCTCTTAACTAGGGGGGAAATGATGATGTGCTGAGAAGTGCTCTCCTTGCTAGGAGAAAATGTGTCACGAGAGGTGTCCTGGAGGAGCTGAGGGGGAGGGAGGGCAGGCTCCAGTTGAGGTTTCAACAAGGAGCTGGTTGCAGGTGATCTTCCCCAGGCCCAGCAGGGTAGAGGTGGGAGAAGGAGGGTGCAAGAGCGAAGCAGGAGGCTGTGGTTTAACAGAGTGCTGCCTGGACACCTGCCTTTAGAGGCAGGGTAGGCTGGCACTGCTGCAAAAGCCGTCATCCTTCCTGCTCAGGGTTTGGCAGCATGTTGGTGACTTTTGCCTTCTTGACTGGAAGGAACTTGATGAGTGTGGGGCTGGAAGGAGGGGGCTGGGCACCAAATCCTCCTCCTCCTCCATTTCTTGTTGAGCTGTTACCAAAGCAGTCTGCTGACCTCAGGCTTGGACTCAAGTGCAGCTGAAAGTTGACCAGAAGTTCCAGCTGAACATGAGGAGAAGCTTCTTGAATTGAAGGCTGCTGGAGCCCTGCAGCAGGCTGCCCACAGAGGTGGTGGAGTCTCCATCTCTGGAGAGATTCCAAACCCACCTGGAGGGGTTCCTGGGTGACCTTCTCTGGGTGACCATGCCATGGCAGGGGGTTGGACTTGATCTCCAGAGGTCCCTTCCAGCCCTTACTTTGGGCTCTTATGTTGGAGGGCAGCTGAGAGCTGCACGATCTTACAAGCTGGTGACTGGGGTTCTTCTGAAAAGGCTTGAGGATGCTCTCAGGACCAGAGCCTTGGCTCTTGCTGGCCTCTCTGTGGGACATCTTGCTGGCTACCACCACGGCAAGGGCAGCCTGGGCAGGTCCTTTGACTCCAGTCACAGCTCAGTGCCCCCTGGTGCTGCTGCTGGCAGCCACATCGCTGTCCTTGAGCTGCTGTGTGACTCTGGGAGCTCTTTGGGGGGTGCTGCTGGGGGCTGGGAGCTCTTTAGGGGGGTGCTGCTGGGGGCTGGGAGCTCTTTGGGGGTGCTGCTGGGGTGGAGTCTTTCCCCACCACCTTGATGGGAGTGCTCATGACACAACAGCAGCTCATCCAGGGAAGTCCTGGGCGCTGCTGGAAGCGGTGAAGCTGCTGACTGCATGCCTGGCTCTGTCCCCTCGGGGCTGGCCGGCTTGTGTTACCGCGGCACGGCCAGGACCCAGCTGGGGGCGGGGAGCTGCTCGGTCCTGCTCCCGGCTCGATTTAGAGGGGTGTAGAGTTCCCTGGGGAGCGGGCAGGGCTTGGCCGGTGCTCAGCAGAAAGGTTAAAGTGTGCTGCTGAGTTGTGCCACCCCGTAGCTAGGGAACAGCGTGCTTGAGCCCGTGCCAGCCGTGCCCAGGACAGGCTGTGTCCCAGCTGCAGCCAGTGGAGGCTCCAGCTTCAGTTCCTGAATGGGGAGGGAAAATAAAACCCTCCCAGCATCGAGAGTGTGGGCAGCAGGTTGAGGGAGATTCTCCGTTCCCTCTCCTCTGCCCTGGTGAGGCCACAGCTGGACTCTTATGTGCGGTTCTGAGCTCCCAGTTCAGGAAGGACCTCAGGGGCTTGCTGGAGAGGGGACAGCAGAGGGCTGCAGAGGTGCTGAGGGGACTGGAGCCTCTCTGTGAGGAGGAAAGGCTGAGAGGATTTGGGCTGTTCAGGGTGGGGAAGAGCAGCCCGAGGGGGAGCTCATCGATGCTGTTCAACACTTCATGGGTGGGTGGCAGGAGGATGGCACCAGGCTTGGCTCAGTGGTGCCCAGGGACGGGCCAGGGGGCACAGACTGGACCATGAGAAGTTCCAGCTGAACATGAGGAGGAACTTCTGTAACTGAAGGCTGCTGGAGCCCTGGAGCAGGCTGCCCAGAGAGGTGGTGGAGTCTCCACCTCTGGAGATTCCAAACCCACCTGGCTGTGGTCCTGGGTGCCCTTCTCTGGGTGAGCCTGCCCTGGCAGAGGGCTTGGACTCAATGATCTCCAGAGGTCCCTTCCAGCCTCTATCATTCTGTGCTTCTCTGAAGCCTTGGTGGGGGTTGGGTTGCCTCTGCTCTGCACCGTGCTGCTAGCTGGGCCATGGGGTTGTGGCTCAAGGCATCCTGACCTTGAGACTCCAGATCTTCCTTGCAAGGGGTTTCAGCTGCTTTCAGCTCATTGCCCTTTGCCCATGGATGGCTGTTCCCTTGTGCCAGTGCCAGGCCATGGGGCGCTCATCCTTCACTCCCATCTCCTTTGGAGAGCCTCCTCCCCAGCTCCCCAGCACTGCAGGACCTGCTCTCAGGGCTTTTCTTCCTCACCTTGTCCCGAGGCTCTGTGCCTGGACACTGACCCTGACCTTCACTTGAGGGTGTAAGATTGCAAGTGTCCTGGGAAGGCTGGCTGGGGTCCAGCCTCCTGCTCTCCATGGGGAATTTTATCCCAGCTCCCAGTGGAAGGGGCATGGCAGCAGCACATAGGCTCCTGCTCCTGGCTCCTTCCACCTGGGGCTTGCTGGGAGCGTGCAGAGCTGCTGGTGGCATGTGCCTGCAGTGACGCTGGTGGCCTCTAGACGCCTGGCAGCCCTCGGCCCTTGGAGGGTGAGGCAATTCCAAACTGTCTGCTGGCGATGACAGTTGGTGGGCAGAGGCCCCACTGCCCCCAGGCACCTCGTCTGCCTGGTCCTCCTGCCAGGCTGGGCTGGCCCGGGGGCTCCCGCTTGCCACGGGCCTGGGGGCTGGGCCGGCACTGTGTGACCTGCGTGTGGCGCTGTCCCTGGCGGCCGGGGCCGCTGGGATGCTCCAGCCCCTGCGTGCACGGCAGCAGAGCTGCTGCTGGTCGGAGCCAGGTGCCTGCCCCGGTGCCATCCCTCTGGGGTCTCGTCCCATTCCCGATCCTGCCCCTGAGCTTGGGAGGAAGGGAGGCTCTCCAGGATGGAGCTGGGCCTGCCCAAGCTGCAGGTCTCAGCTGTGTGGGACAGAGGACCTCGTGTCTGCTCAGGAGCCCTCAGCTGAGTCCTGCAGAGCCAACGTTGCTCTTGCACTGAGGTGATGATGATGCCGAGTGCCTGAGAGGCTTCTGCCTCTCTGCTGCTGCTCAAGGGTCACTGCTTTGGCTCTCAGGACTGGCTGGGCTCTGGAGGAGGCAGCTCCAGCCACCAGTTTCACTTTCTCCTCACCTTAAACCTTGCCTGTGTGGCAGGGCTGGGAGTCAAGGCTGGGGGCTGTAGCAGCAAGGAGGTGGGAAGGTTCCCTTGGGCAGCCCCGACCCCAGCCCATGGTGCACAGCAGCCGGTGGCTCCCTGGGAGCTGGGATTTGGCCACGGGGAGCAGCTCTGTCCCTCCTCCTGCCTGGACCCAGTGCCTCTTCCTGGGAGGTGCTGCAGGCCAGGTGAGCACCACCCTGTTGCTGCCTGTGCTGGTGGCCACATGTGGTCTGGTGGTTGCCTGGCAGCACTCGAGCTCCCCAGGGCCATGGGATGGAGAGTGCTGGAGGAGGGACTCAGCCCTCAGCTGGAGGAGCCCAGGGCAGGCTCAGCCTCCCTGGGGACACCCAGAGCTCAGCTCCCCCAGCAAGCACCAGCCCTTGGTCCTTCAGTGGCTCATCCTGCCAAGGAGCAGTATGGGGAGTGGGGCCTGGAGGAAGCTGGTGTGGGGCAGCTCTGGGGACAGCTGCCTGACCCCCAGCAGCTTCTCTATTTTTCTCTCACTAGAGCCATAGAATTGTCAGGATTGGAAGGGACCTCAAGGATCAGCCAGTTCCACCCCCCTGCCATGGGCAGGGGCACCTCACACTACAGCAGGTTGCTCAGAGCCTTCAGAACCTCCAGGGATGAGGCTTCCACCACCTCCCTGGGCAGCCTGTGCCAGTCTCTCACCACCCTCATGGGGAAGAACCTCTTCCTGACATCCAACCTGAATCTCCCCACTTCTATTTACCAGTGCTTTGCCTCCTGTCACTGAGCCCCAGCCTTCCCTGTCCCCCTAGAAGGAGCACCAGCACCAGACTTGGTAGCTGGAGAATGGTTGGGGTTATCTCCAGGGTCTTTTCCAAGCCAAATGATTCTCAGATTCCTCCACCCTGCCCTGGCACTGCTGCTGCCCTGCCCTGCCCTGCCCTGCCCTGCTAAATGGCTGCTCTGGGTTTTTAATAGCTGGTGTTACTTGGAGTGCTTTGGCCTGGCTGGGGAGGGCTGGGTCTGGTTACTGGGGTTCCTCCTGCAACCCCCCCCTGCCCCAGCAGAAACCTGAGCAGCAGGAGCCTGTGCCCTCGCTGAGTGAGAGGCTTTCCTCACCTTACAGCTCAGGGGGTTAAAGCAAACTGGGCTGGAGTGGGTTGGGGAAGCAGGTGGGAAGCTGTGTGGGGCCCTTGGGAGCCCCTTTGCTTCAGGAGCCCATGTGTCCACGCTCTTGCCCAGCTCCACTTGTGGTCTCTGCAGCCCCTGGCATGGCACAGCCCACGGTGCCCCCTCCCAGGGGTTCTCTGTGCCCAGGCACAGCCCTGTGCAGCACCTCAGCAGCACACACTGCACCTTCAGCAGGGGCTGGTGGCGCCCCTGTGGTGCCACCACACTTCCATCTGGGAGCTCCCCAGCTCCTTCAGCTCATTCCCTGACCCCCAAACACTTGGTTTTGCAGCAGACTGGAGTTTGCCAGCTGGTTCCCAGAGGAGCAGCAACCCCTGGCCAGTGCCTGGCTTCTGGCTGCTGCCAGCTTTCCCTGGGGACCAGCAGCACAGCTCAGAGCCCGAGGTGCCCTCAGGAGCCAGCTCCTGCTCGTGGAGCACAGAGTCCTTCAGAGCTGCTGCTACCAGCGGCCAGAACCAGCTGCAGCTCGGTGGCCCAGGGGCTGGCACCATCCCTGCCTGCTCTTGGCCACCATCCTTCTTGGGGTTGGCCACCATCCTTCTTGGGGGTGGCCACCTGGTGTCGCCTGTGGCCACTTGAAGTGTGCCTGCTCGGCCAGGGCCGCTCGGGGGGATGCTGCTGGGCTGCTGCTGGGCTGCTGCTGCCGTGGCAGCGCTGTCCCCATCCCCTGCCCCCTGCCTGCGTGTCCCCAGCCCGCGGGGGACAGGGGAGAGTGGCGTGTCCTTTGAACGGGCTCCAGCAGCGACAGGTGCTGGACAGGCAGAGTGGGGCCGGCTCCTGCTGCTGTAAAGGATCCTCTTCTGCCCGCACTAATCCGGCTCCGTTACACCCGGGCTAGAAGAGGCTGCTCCCCCCCGGGCACTGCCCCAGTGCCCATGCTGCCTGCCCACCACCTTCGCCACCGCACCCAGGTAAAGGGGACAGGGAGGGGAGGGGTCCCCGTGGCTGCTCGCTCAGTGGGGGGGGGACTTGGGGACGGCAGATCCCCGAGCCCCGGGAGGAAACCTCCATCCCCGTGGGCTCCCCAGGCTGATGTAGGGCTGCTCAGCTGGGAACCAGCTGCTTGGAGCTCCTGCCCCAGTACGAGCAGCAAGCAGCTCTGTGCTGCTGGGATGGTTGCTGGAGGGTTTGGACCAGGGCTAGGCTGTCCCAGTAAGAGCAGGAAGCAGATCTGTGCTGCTGGGATGGTTGCTGGAGGATTTGGATCAGGGCTAGGCTGTCCCAGTACGAGCAGGAAGCAGATCTGTGCTGCTGGGATGGTTGCTGGAGGGTTTGGATCAGGGCTAGGCTGTCCCAGTAAGAGCAGGAAGCAGATCTGTGCTGCTGGGATGGTTGCTGGAGGATTTGGATCAGGGCTAGGCTGTCCCAGTACGAGCAGGAAGCAGATCTGTGCTGCTGGGATGGTTGCTGGAGGGTTTGGATCAGGGCTAGGCTGTCCCAGTAAGAGCAGGAAGCAGATCTGTGCTGCTGGGATGGTTGCTGGAGGGTTTGGATCAGGGCTAGGCTGTCCCAGTACGAGCAGCAAGCAGCTCTGTGCTGCTGGGATGGTTGCTGGAGGGTTTATTCCAGGGCAGGTCTGTTCCAGCCTCTGGGCAGTTACTCAGAAGGTGTTTTGGGACAGGGTGAGGGGAGGTGGCTGGGCAGGGATGAGTGATGGGGAACAAGGCGGCAGCTCCTGCTGGCACCCCCATGCTGGTGGGGACCCCTGGGGCAGAGGCTGTGGTCCCCAGCAGGCAGGCAGCTGGGCAGCACTGGTGGCTGCCGGGGCTGGGGGGGTCAGCTGGTGAGCAGTTATGAGGGGCTGGACCTGCCTGTGTGGGTGGGGGGTGGGCAGTGCTGGGGCTGTGCCAGGGATGCTCACCCTGGCTGTTCCCCACCGTGCCCCCCGGGGGCTGCAGCCGCCGTCTGCTGCCCTGCCACGGAGGGACATGGCCTTAACTTGGCACCCTGGCCGTGCTGTGCCGCCTGTCCTGGCTCTGCGGGCACCGTGGCAGCGACAGGTGCCAGCACCAGCCGTGGGTCAGTCACCTCTGAGCAGACACCAGGGCACAATGGGGTGATGCAAGGGACCGGTGGCCGTGTGGAGCCCCCAGCTTGGTGCCAGCTCCCCTGGCACGGCCCCTGGCTGGGTGGCAGCAGCTTGTCCCTCTTCTGCAGGAGCAGAGCTGCTGCCTGTGCCCCACTGTGCCCATCTGCCTGGCATCAGGGCTGGCAGCCCTCATCTTCTGTCTTCTTTCCCATAGGAGCCTCACTGAGCCAGGAGCACCACAGGGCAGCCACCTCCTGCCCCGACAACCCCCATGGAGCAGGGTGGTGGCACTGGGGGGGTGGTGCCATGCCCCACCCTGAAGCAGAGGGCAACACAACCCAGGCAGACCCAGGAGCTCCACAGACTGCCCAGCGCCAAGGGGACAAGGCAGCACCCATGGAGGGGCCTGTGCCAGCTGCCCCTGGGGCACAGGGTGAAGGGAAGGCTGAGCCTGGGCAGGAGAAGGATCCTGTTGCTTCCACGGCTTGGGATGGGGACTGGGCAGAGCCTGGGAAGCAGAAAGCTGTGGGAGAGGCTGGAGAAGGGAAGGCAGAGCTGGCCCCGGCCGCGGCGGAGCCCTGGGACGCAGGGAAGGCAGAGGAGGAGGCTTCAGCTGCACAGCACCACGGAGGGGAAGGAGCATCCCCAGAGGAGATGCCAGCTGCTACCGAGGCCCAGGGTGGAGGGAAGAATGAGCCTGGGAAGGAGAGAACCCCAGCTGCAGGAGAGTCCAAAGGAGGGAAGGAAGCAGCTGTGGGAAGGAAGGCTCCAGCTGGTGCCAAGGCTCAGGGGGAGGGAAGGAGAAGCCCAAGGAGGAGAAGGCTTCGGCTGCAGGAGAGTGTAAAGGAGAACAGGCAGCAACTGCAGGAGGGAAGGCTCCAGATGCTGCCAGGCCTCAGGGTGGAGGAAAAGATGAGCCCAGAAAGGAGCAAACCCCAGAGAGTGGTGGGAAAGCAAAGCCCACGGAGGAGGAAACTCTGGCTGCAGGGGAGGCTGAAGGAGGGAAGGCAAAGTCCGTGGAGGAAGAGGCAGCCTTGGCTGCAGCACAGGCTGGAGATGGAGGCAACAAAGAGCCCCTGGAGGAGAAGGTTCCAGCTGCTGGAAAAGCTCAGGATGCAGGGAAGAAAACTGTAAAGGCAGAAAAAACTCCAGCTGATAAAGGACCTGCAAAGGAGAAGGGCTCAGGTGCTGCCAGGGCTCAGCATGGAGGGAAGGCAGCAGCCAAGGCAGAAAAAGCCCCAGCTGCAAAAACAGCTCAAGAGAGAAGCAAAGAGCAGCCTGCAAAGGAGAAGGCTTCAGCTCCTGCCAAGGCTCAGGGTGAAGAAAATCAAGTGGCAAAGGCAGAAAAAGCTCCAGCTGGCAAAAAGGCTGAAGGTGGAAGCAAAGAAGAACCTTCAAATGAGAAGATCCCAGCTCCTGCAAAGGACAAGGCCCTGGACTCTGCCAAGGCTCAGGATGGAGAGAAGGCAGCAGCCAAGGCAGACAAAGCTCCAGCTGCAAAGGAGCCTCAAGATGGAAGCAAAGAACCTGCAAAGGAGAAGGTTCCAGCTCCTGCCAAGGCTCAGGGTGGAGAGAAGGCAGCAGCCAAGGCAGACAAAGCTCCAGCTGCAAAGAAGCCTCAAGATGGAAGCAAAGAACCTGCAAAGGAGAAGGTTCCAGCTCCTGCCAAGGCTCAGGGTGGAGAGAAGGCAGCAGCCAAGGCAGACAAAGCTCCAGCTGCAAAGGAGCCTCAAGATGGAAGCAAAGAACCTGCAAAGGAGAAGGTTCCAGCTCCTGCCAAGGCTCAGGGTGGAGAGAAGGCAGCAGCCAAGGCAGACAAAGCTCCAGCTGCAAAGGAGCCTCAAGATGGAAGCAAAGAACCTGCAAAGGAGAAGGTTCCAGCTCCTGCCAAGGCTCAGGGTGGAGAGAAGGCAGCAGCCAAGGCAGACAAAGCTCCAGCTGCAAAGAAGCCTCAAGATGGAAGCAAAGAACCTGCAAAGGAGAAGACCCTGGCTGCTGCCAAGGCTCAGGGTGGAGAGAAGGCAGCAGCCAAGGCAGACAAAGCTCCAGCTGCAAAGGAGCCTCAAGATGGAAGCAAAGAACCTGCAAAGGAGAAGGTTCCAGCTCCTGCCAAGGCTCAGGGTGGAGAGAAGGCAGCAGCCAAGGCAGACAAAGCTCCAGCTGCAAAGAAGCCTCAAGATGGAAGCAAAGAACCTGCAAAGGAGGTCCCAGCAGCTGCCGAGGTGGCAAAACCCACTGTGGCATCAAAGGCTGAGGGTCAAGGCAAAGAAGAGCCTGCAAAGAAGGCTCCAGCAGCTGCCAAGGAGAAGGTCCTGGCTGCTGAGGGTGGAGGGAAGGAAGGGACAGAGGTGGAGCCTCCCCTGGCTGTAGCAGAGGCTGGGGCTGGAGGCCAGGAGGCCACAGAAGCAGCAAAGGTGGAGGAGCAGCAGCCAAGGGGCACCGAGCCCCCTCGTCCGGCTCTGCTGCAGAGCCTGAGCTGCCCAGCTGCCTGCCAAAGGTACCCCTAACCCCCTGGCATGGGGTCCCCTCTTGGGGGGCTGCTGGCAGGGCTCTGCTCACATCCTGCTCCTGCTTCCAGGGAGGAGCAGCCCTGGCGGGAGGCGATGGAGATGATTCCAGAGGAGACCACAGTGGCGGAGCCTGGCCCGGCCCCACCGGCCCTGGGGGACCTGCAGCCCCCCAGCACCCTCCAGGAGAGGACATTGCCCAGTGCCATGGGACAGCCTGGCCCTGAGGGACAGCCACCCTCAGCGGAGGCACAGCCACCCCCCAGCCCCTACCTCACCCCCGACTTTGGGAAGGAAGACCCCTCGGAGATACTGGGTAAGGCTGGGGGCTGCCAGCCTTGTCCTTGCACCCCAGCACCGTCTGCAGGGTGGCATCCCGGGGTCCCTCCTACCCCTCTGTGCTGCCAGCTCCTGCTCTTGGCTTGTCACCTGCCCGGTGGCCCTCGAGCTCCTGCTTCACCGTAAAAAGGGCTCCAAGGGCCGTGTCCCCTCCGTGGGCTGCTCCCGCCAGGCACAGTCCCCGCGGCTGGGGCTGCCCGGGAGGAAGAGGAGCCCCAGGAGTGACAGCCACCGGCTGGCTGGTGACAGGGGACACCGTGTCCCGGTGTCCTGTGCTGCTGTCCTTGCAGGGGTGGCGGGGCTGGGGCTGCACCCCGTTCGGGCACAGAGGGTACTCGTGGGGCTCCGGGAAGGGGAGCCCGGGAGTGGGTGCGGGGGGTCTGCCCTGCACGGGGGGCGAGCAGGACGTGGTGGCATGGTGAGCCGGTGACCTGGAGAGGGTGATAAGCACCAGCGTGGCCTGGAGAGGGCGATCGCGACACGCGGGATGGTGGGGAGGGGGTGCCAGGTGGTGGGGTGGCATGTAGTGAAGGGGGGGGTCGTGTAGCTAGGTACCCTGTGGCAGGGTGGGTGCCATGGGGGGTGTGTGTGCTGGGGTACCTCCCAATTGGGTGGATGCCATGCATCAGGGTGGGTGCCATGGGGGGGTGCTATGTGCTGGGGTGCCTTCCGATGGGGTGGGTGCCATGCAGCAGTAAGGGCACCCCCTGGGCAATGCTGTGTGTGCCACTGCAGTGGGCAACCAGGAGGCCCTGATTTGCAGCCTGGCACTCAGGACCTGGCCACATCCTGCACCCAGAGGCTAGACTGGGTGCCTGCTTCACCCTTGAGTGTGCTTCCCAGCCTGGGGTGCCCAGCAGTGGGGTCCCCAGGTGGGCAGCTGCCCATCTCAGCCCAGCTCTCCTCCCCGGGCAGATGATGTCCCTCCTCCTCCAGCACCCTTTGCTCACCGCATCGTCACCCTGCGCTCTGCCACCGTCAGCTCCCAGTTCAACCTTGACTCCAAGGACATCCTGGGAGGGTAAGGAGAGACCCTAGGTGGGCATGAGATGCCTGACTTTCCCCTGGCACTGCCCCGGGCTGCTGCCCAGCCTTGGGCAATGGTCCTGGGACTCCTCTGGCCATGGTGGGTTGGTGCCTCGGGCAGGATGGGCACAGGGGGGTGGTGGGCATACCCCAGAGCAGTGTGGGGGTGCCCAGCAACCTGGACAGCTGGTGGTGCTGGCATCTCTCCCTCTTTCCTCCCCCAGGGGCAAGTTTGGCGAGGTCCACACCTGCACAGAGAAGCAGACAGGGCTGAAGCTGGCGGCCAAAGTGATCCGGAAGCAGGGTGCCAAGGACAAGGTCTGCCCCGGGGTGGCTTCTCCTGGCCTGGGTGCCGCCAGCCCGTGGCATGGCCGAGGTGGTGGGTGGGAGTGCCGTGCCTGGTGTGTGTCCCCAGGGCTGTGACGCAGCCTGTGGGTGTGCCCCTGGGGCTCCTCCTGCAGGAGATGGTGCTGCTGGAGATCGATGTCATGAACCAGCTGAACCACCACAACCTCATCCAGCTCTACGACGCCATCGAGACCCCCGGGAGATCATCCTCTTCATGGAGTTGTGAGTGCTTGGGAGGGCACCACCTGGGGCCTGGCTAGGGACAGCCTTGTGGGGGATGCTCCAGAGGGATGGATGCTCCAGCCCCTTGCCAAGCAGAAGAGGATGAGCTCAGGGAGTGTTCCTCACCTTGCCTGCTCCCTCTTGGCCACCTCCTCGGCTCATGTTGCTGCTGCTCAGAGGCTCTGCCTGGTGGGGACAAGATCTCCTTCCATCACAGCTGCACTCAGGCTGCAGATGACCCAAGGCCTTCCTACACACCTCTTCCCCCTCCCCCCCCACTTGCTCCAAAGAGGTTGGGACTATGCTGGGACCATTCTGCTGTACGAACCCCAGGGGATGGCCTGGGGTAACCCTCATCCCTCTGCACACCTTGAGGGGTGCATGTGGAACCCCAACACACACACCCCCTGCCATGGCTGTGCCTAGCCTCTACACCAGCATCTTCATGGTGGGGCTGGGTCAGGGTTCTGAGGGATCAGAGGATGTTAGGGTTGGAAGGGACCTCTGGAGATCTTCCAGTGCAACCCCCCTGCCAGAGCAGGAGCAGAGAATCCAGCACAGGGCACACAGGAACACATCCAGATGGGGATGGAAAGGCTCCAGAGGGCTCCGCAGCCTCTCTGGGAGTTCCAGTGCTCTGTGAGCCTCACAGTGCAGAAGTTCCTCCTCATGTTGAGGTGGAACCTCCTGCGCTGCAGTTTCCATCCATTGCCCCTTGTCCTGTCACCCGGTGCAGCTGAGCAGAGCCTGTCCCCTCCCTCCTGCCCCCCAGCCCTCAGACACTTAAAAGCATTGATCAAATCCCCTCTCAGCCTTCTCCTCTCCAGACGGAACAGCCCCAGGGCTCAGCCTCTCCTCACAGGGCAGCGCTCCAGTCCCTTCAGCATCCTCGTAGGGCGGGCAGAGGACTTGGGCATGGGGCGGGGAGCCCCCGGGTGACCCCCCCGTGGTCCATCCCCACGCAGCATTGAGGGCGGGGAGCTGTTCGAGCGGATCATCGACGATGACTATCACCTGACGGAGGTGGACTGCATGGTCTTCGTGCGGCAGATCTGCGAGGGCATCCGCTTCATGCACCACATGCGCGTCCTCCACCTCGACCTCAAGGTGCCAGCAGAGTCCTACTGCTGCTTGCGGCCATGGGGGGAGCGAGGAGGGGTAAGGGGGAGGGGGGACAGCAGGTCCCCGGCGCTGGCCAGCTGCGGAAGCATCGCTCACCGAGTTTGGAGAACAAATCCTCCGAGGAGCGACTGAAGGAGCTGGGGATGGTTAGTGTGAAACGGAGGAGGCTGAGGGGAGACCTCCTGGCTCTCTACAGCTACCTGAGAGGAGGCTGTGGAGAGGCTGCTGCTGGTCTCTTCCCACAGGCAATTAGTGATAGAACAAGAGGGAAGGGCCCCAAGCTGCCACTGGTTTAGACTGGAGGTTTAGACTGGACAGTAGGAAACATTTTCCCCATCAAGAGTGGTCAGGGACTGGAATGTGCTGCCCAGGGAGGTGGTGGAGTCCCCAAGCCTGGAGGTGTTTAAAGGTGGTTTGGATGTGGTGCTTGGGGCTCTGGTCAAGGGGTGAGCCTTGTAGAGCAGGGCTCTGGGTTGGACTTGGTGATCCTGGGGGTCTGTTCCAGCCTGGATGTTGTTGTGGTTCTGTGAAGTTGGTTTGCTGTAGCATGGATCAGCCATGGGCTACCAGACCACACACCTGGGATGTCACCTCCTGGTGGTGAGCTGCGCCAGGGAGCTTTAGGCTGGGTGTTAGGAAGCAGCTCCTCACAGCAAGGGCTTAGGCTGGGTGTTAGGAAGCAGCTCCTCACAGCAAGGGCTTAGGCTGGGTGTTAGGAAGCAGCTCCTCACAGCAAGGGCTTAGGCTGGGTGTTAGGAAGCAGCTCCTCACAGCAAGGCTGCTCAGGCACTGGGATGCACTGCCCAGGGGGTGGTGGAGTTGCCATCACTGGAGGTGTTTGAGAGAAGCTTGGATGTGGCACTTGGTGGCAGGGTTCAGCTGGTGTGGTGGTGTTTGGTCAGGGGCTGGGCTTGCTGATCTCAGAGGCCTGCTCCAGCCTCAACAGTTGTGTGATGCTGTGATGGTCTCCTTGTCCCCACAGCCTGAGAACATCCTCTGCGTGGCTGCTGTCGGGCACATGGTGAAGATCATTGACTTTGGGCTGGCTCGAAGGTGGCATCTTCCCCCCACGCAGCTCCATCCTTCCTCCCCATCCCCATCCCACCCTTTGTCCCTACACCCCCTCAGGGTGCTGGGAGCCCTGGCTCCCACTCTGGGCTGTAGCTTTGGCCGTGGCTCTCCTTGGCTGGAGTGGGAGTGGGGCAGTGGTTTTGGGGAGCACCCTGTCCCCCTCCTGCTGATTGACACCTCCCACCCCCCTTGTCTGCAGGTACAACCCCCAGGAGAAGCTGAAGGTGAACTTTGGCACCCCTGAATTCCTCTCCCCAGAGGTGGTCAACTATGAGCAGGTCTCCTACTCCACGGACATGTGGAGCCTGGGCGTCATCACCTACATGCTGTATGTCAGGGCTGGGCAGGGGCTGCCAGCTCCACGCCAGGGGCACAGAGCTGTCCCCATCCCTCTGTGTGCCCTGCTGGGCTTGGTGGGGAGGGCTGGGTGGGAGGTGAACAGACTGGGCTGAGGCTGCTTGTGCCCTCATCTGCAAGCAGGACCCCAGCACCTCCCTTCTCAGGGTCACCCTGGGGCAGCTGTAGCCAAGTTGGCTCTGTTCAGGGGGGGGGTTGGGGGCACCACAACCTGAGGGCATGTGCCTCCTCACCCCCTGTGCCCCAGGCTCAGTGGCCTCTCCCCGTTCTTGGGTGACAATGACACCGAGACGCTCAACAACGTCCTGGCTGCCAACTGGTACTTCGATGAGGAGACCTTTGAGAGCGTCTCTGATGAGGCCAAGGACTTCGTCTCAAACCTCATCATCAAGGAGAAGAGGTGAGAGGGTGGCACTGACCATGGGGGTCGTGGGCTGGCATCCCTAAAGGAGCCATGTGCTGCCCTCCCCCTGGCACCAGCAGCATCCCCTGACATCCTCCGCCAAATGAGCCCCATGGGGCCCTGCCCTGGCTGCTGGCTGTGCCCAGTGGGAAGAGGGCAGGGGACGTCTCTCCAGGGTCACCTCTCCCAGCTGGGATGTGCTGGACCACCCAAGCTCCTGCCCACTCCCTGGGCACCTCCCTTGAACTGTTTCCTCCCTGCATGTTTCTGGGGGGGTCTTGGGTGGATGGAGAAGGGGGTGGTTGGGGCAGAGGGGCTTGAGCAGGGGTGAATCCATCTCCTCTCACCCCCAGCGCCCGGATGAGTGCTGCCCAGTGCCTGCAGCACCCCTGGCTCAACAACCTGGCAGAGAAGGCGAAGCGCTGCAACCGCCGCCTCAAGTCCCAGGTGCTGCTCAAGAAATACGTCATGAGGCGGCGCTGGAAGGTGAGGGGAGTGCCAGGGGCTCAGCACCGGGTGGGGGCGCTGCCAGCCTCTGCCCGTCCTGCTGGATGGCGTTTGGGAGCTGGAGGGTGGCTCTGTGTCTCGCTGTGCTGCTGACAGCCGGGGTAAAAAAGGCTTGGAGATGCCTGAGCGTGGGGGAAGGGCTCCCCAGCACCAAGATCCTTCTGTGGGTGCCCTCAAGGTGAGGACCCCCAGCAAGTATAGGTCCATTTGTGGTGGTCTCCCCTGAGCTGATCCCTAGAGGACATTTTAGGGACAAGAGTGGCGTCAGGACAGTGTGAGGTATGGTGCCAGCACCAGCCCTGTGCTCCTTGCCCACACAACCCAGCTCCGTGGGTGCCCGGGGGCTGCCCACTCCTCAGCCGAGCCCCAGGAGCTGGATCTGGTTCAGCTCTGAAGCCCTCCCAGCAGCATGAGCATCTGGTTCAGCTCTGAGGCCCTCCCAGTAGCATGAGCATCCCTCCTCTTCCTCCCACAGAAAAACTTCATCGGGGTGTGCGCTGCCAACCGCTTCAGGAAGATCACCAGCTCGGGGTCACTGACGGCATTGGGTGTCTGAGTGGGGGCTCCTGGGGGAGTCGAGGCCAGAACGGAGGCACCTGTGAGGGTCCCACGTTCCTCTTGCTTGTGGATGGCAGCAGGACCTTGCTGGGGTCCTCCCTTCCTGTCGTGGGGGTCAGGCACTGGAGCTGTGCAGCCTGCCCCTGCTGCTGCCAGGTGGCTGCTCTGGATCTGCGTGCCAGCGTGGCCCCCCGTGCCAGCGTGGGTGCTGCTCTGCTGCCTCCCCTGGGACTGCTCACCCTGCAGCTCCAGGACTGCTCACCCTGCAGCTCCAGGACTGCTCAGGGGGCTTTTGAGATTTATTTGGGCTCGTTGCCCAAAGCTGCTCTGCTGAGCTTGTGTCTACCCTGGGACCTGGGGACACCTGCAGCATCCTCCCAAGGCTCCAACCCTTCCCATTCCTACTGAGCCAATGATCCAGTCTGGATTTCCTGACTGTGAGGTTGCTCCTGAGCTCTGCTTTCCCCTCTCATCCCTGGCTGTGTGATGCCTGACCTGCAGCATCCCTGCTCTGCTCCTTCTTCCTTCCCGTGGCTTCCACATGTGACTCCACTCCTGGGCCCCCTGTGCCCTTGTGCCACCACCTTGGCCCCAGGACTTGCACACTCTGCTCTGTTTAGAAGGGTCTGCAGCAACAGGACGAGAGGCAAAGGTTTGAAAGTGGAGCAGAGGAGATTCAGGATGGACAGCAGGAAGAAGTTCTGCACAGGGAGGGTGGTGGAGCCCTGGAACAGGAACAGGTTGCCCAGAGCTGCAGCTGTGGCCCCATCCCTGGAGCCATTCAAGGTCAGACTTGATGTGGCTCTGGGCAGCCTGATCTAGTGGGAGATGTCCCTGCTGACTGCAGAACGTTTGGGCAAGATGACATTTGAGGGTCCCTTCCAACCTCCTGCCACCAGTCATTCTGTGTAAATGCTGCAGCCTCGTCCTGCCTTTGCTGCCCTCCCATCCCAGCTGAGGCTCGGTGGGAGGATGCTGGAGGGCACCTGTGGACCCTCAGCCCGGCCCCTTGGCACCAGCGTGGGGGCCAAATCGCCTCCTCCCAGGCTGGCCGAGCGGGAGCTGAGCTGGCCCCGAGCTGCTGCTCGCACAGGAAGGGAGGAAGCAGCGAGAACTCTTCCAGCAGCATCCCCAGCTGGGAGGCAGCGAGGGAAAGAAGGAGGCTTTGTCTTCCTTCTGCCCTCCCTGCCCTTCGGCTCTGCCAGCGGGGGAAAAACACAACCTCTGCCTGCCCCGGCCCTGCCGGAGCGGGGAGCCGGCGGCCTAATGCGGAGCAGCTGCACGGCGCTCCCCCCGAGCACCGGCACCGACCACCAACGCACCGGAACTGCCGGGCTGCGGCCGCCAGCTCCCCCGCACCGCCCGCGGGGGCTTCCCGGCACCGGCCGGGCTTGGGGAGTCTCCTCATCCTCCTCATCCCGACCCCCGTCCCCTCTGCCTGCGCCCCTAGGAGCTACTGGAGGATGGGCAGCGCCTGGGCTTCTGCTTCCAGCTTTGCCTGCAGTGGGAGGGGATGGGAGAGCGGTGAGAGGTCCTAAGCCCCCCTTGGTTCTCCCTGGTTTGTCTTTTACCACGGACGACCCCCGCCCCCAGCCAGGTCTGTGTGTTTGCTGCCTGGGCCTGGTGGAAAATCTCTGGGGAGAGATGGGGGGAGGTGCTGACCCCCAAACCCCAGGTGAAGGGGCTTTGGGCTTGTCCCTACTGGGCAGGGGCACAGCTCCTGGGGCCCTTCCCAGCTCTCACCCTCTTGTAAATAAATGTACAGGTATGTCTGCAGCTGCCCTGTGTCCCTGGGGAGATGCTCCTGGCCCTCTCCCCAGGTTACTGTCTTGTCCCCAGGCTAGAAGAGACAGAGAAGAGCCCCTGCTGAGCATCCTGGTGCATCCCTGGTGCTGTGCAGTGCTGAGGGGTCCTGGGCTCTGCACCCTGTGACTGCAGCAGCAACCAGCTCTGAGTGCTCCAAAGAGGGGAGGGAGAGAGGGATGGATGGATGGATGGATGGATGGATGGATGGATGGATGGATGGATGCTTAGAGGTATTGCTCACTTCAAGAAAGATATTGAGGGCTCCAGAAAAGGGCAAAGGAGCTGGTGAAGGACCTGGAGAACTCCTTGAAAGGAGGCTGGAGCCAGGTGGGGGTTGGTCTCTTCTCCCAGGGACGAGAGGAAACAGCCTCAAGTTGCCCCATGGGAGGTTTAGGTTGGACATGAGGAATAATTTCTTCCCCTTGAGGGCTGTCAAGGGCAGTGATGCCCAGGGCAGTGGTGGAGTTTCCATCCCTGGAGGGCTTTCAAAGCCGTGGAGCTGTGGTGCTGAGGGCCATGGTTTGGGGGTGTCCTGGGAGTGCTGGGCTAAGGGTTGAACTCGATGATCTTGGAGTTCTCTTCCAACCCCCGCCGTGGCCGCAGCCGGCCCCGAAGCAGTTAACGCTGCCCGAGCTCTGGCCGCAGCTCCCGCCACGGGCGTCCCTCCCAGCCGCTTCCTGCCGGCAGCCTTTGACCGGTTCCTGTCGGTGACCACCCTGCGGGCCTGGCCGCCAGCGCAGCCCCATCTGGTTTGAGTTACGCTCATGCCGCTGACGTCTCCTTCCTGGCTGGCCCCAGGAGCTGCGCGTTGCCCCAGTCCCCGCAGGACAGGGGGGCTGCAGGGCCCTGCCACGGAGTGGCCCATGGGGGTCCCAGCCGGGCTGGGTCCCAGCCCTGGACACTCCCGGCACCCCAAGCTGCTCCGGGGTTCCTGGGCACAGCCCTGGGTGTGCACAGCTAAGGCACAGAGATACACCAATACACCCCAGTATCCCAAGCTCAGAGTGGGAAACATCCACCCCACAGCCCAGTTTGGATTCTCCAACCCCATCCTTTCTTATCTCAGGGCCCAGAGGGGCACCCATCACCCATTTATCCGGGACACAGGGCTGGCACCCATGGGAGCAGCCATTGCCCCATCCTGTGCTCCTGGCTGAGGGGCAGGACATGGCTTGGGAGCTCAACAAGTCCTGTGATGGGGAAACTGATCCCGCCAGGGCTGATGGGCACAATGGCAGAGACGGTCCTGGTCCCATCCCTTGTTTAGGGATCCTCATTACCCCCACAGGCAGGTGGCACAGTCTGCAGTGTCTATGGCATCCATCCCGAGCCTTGAGCACCTGTAGAGAGCAGCACCCTGCTCCCATCCCTGCCTGCACCCTGCCCCTCTGGCACCCACCCTATCAGCATCCCATCCTTGGGACACCCACCCTACCTTCACCTCATCCCTCTGGCACCCACCCTACCTGCAGCCCATCCCCTTGGCACCCACCCTGCCAGCATGAGCAAGGGGCAGCTCAGGGAGGGAAGGGGAGGCCCCTCCTGTGCTGGCACCTGGCAGCAGGTTCACCCCGTGACTAGGTGCAGCCCAGTCCCCAGCCACCCATGCGGGCGAGCAGGCTGGGAGCCAGGCCACCCACCAGGAGCTGGGGAGGAGGCAGGGCAGGGAGAGCAGCAGGGCCGTGGCCAGGAACTGGGGTGGAGAAGGGGAGCACCGGGAGCCCTCCTTCACGTGTCCAGGGCGATGCTGGCAACTGAGGGTCCCCGTCCCTGGGGGCTGGAGCTTGGTCGGGACGGGGGGCAACGGGATGATGCTCCAGGAGATGCCACGCTGCTCCCAGAGCTGGGACTCCATCCCAGGGCACCGTGTGGAGCTGGAACCACGTGTTCCCGGCTGGAGTGGGCGATGGGGCTGGCTGAGCTCCGTGGGAACCAGACGGCCCCTGGGCACGGCTGCGGCCATCGCTTCCTCCCGCGCCCCCGGGGACCGCCTGAAGGAGGGGGCTGAGGTCAGCCACGCTCGGGCCGGAGCCGCCAGCATGATGTAGCTGCTCAAATATTGTTTTCCACTGGGAAGGAAAAACAAAATGTAGAGGGAAAAAAAAAAGAGAGGCCCGGGGCTGAGCGGTTGTCCCTGTCCCCTACGACCAAGGGCGGCCCCCGCCCCTTGCCCTGCCCTGCCCGGCGCTGGGCCGTGGCCATGGCCCGGCAGCGGCTGCCTGGGGGCTGATAACGGAGCTGACGCTGCCGCCCTGCTCCCAGTCCCTGTGTGACGCCAGTGCTGTCCCCACAGAGACACCCCCCAGGACTGGCCAAGCTGGGGTCCTGCTGGTTTTGGGGGAGGGCTTTGCCGTGAACCTGTTCCACAGCAGTGTGTAGACCCTCTGCCAGCCCGGTGTTCTCCCCCCGTGCCTACCCTGGGCTGTGCCATGGGCTCTGGGCATTTCTGCTCCTGCGGTTCCCCCTCTCCCGGACTGGGGTGGGCAGGATGGGGGCACTGGCATAGGCTCAGGCCTCCAGTTTGCCAGCATTGTTCTGGTCCCACTCTAGTGCTGTGGAGATGCTGGTCTGGGTGTCCCAGTGAAGCAGGGGCAAGGGACTGGTGACCAGGACCATGGCTGTGTGGGGTGCTCTCCCTGGTTCCCCCTAGCCTGGCACGAGTGAGCCCCGGTGCCCAGCCCGGTGCTGGCAGCAATGACTCAGCCGGTGCCTCCTCACCGGCAGCCACCGCCGTGATTCAGGATTAAGGAATCCACTTTCCCCGGTTCCCACCGCAGCTGCAGCCCTGGAACAGCCCGGCCCTGGGGGTGCCCTGGCCTCAGGGTGTCTGCAGGGACCCTGTGGGATTCCAGCCAGGCACCAGAACAGCCCTGAGGAGGGACTGAGAGGGGAGGGAGCCCCATCCTCAGCAGAGCAGAGCCCCCACACTGTGCCAGTCCTCCCTGGCATCTCTCTGGGGCCATGCACTGAGGCTGGTGCCAGTTATGCCACGTGTGGCACTTGGGAGAAGCCAGGCACTGCGAGCTGTTCCAGGCACAGGGAGGTGGCAGTATGGCTTCAGAGGGTCTCGCTCCTTGCGCAGCATTTGCCCCTGCCCCTCATGGATGAGGTCCCCTCCTGCTACCATGGGCTGGGGCTTTGGTCTCCTCCTGGCCCTGTGCTGTGCAGCACCTGGTCCCCAGCACCTCCCAACGACACAGGAGCAGGGCATGGGTGCCCTGACATAGGACCAGGGCATGGGTGCCCCAACACAGGCCATGCCCCTTCCCCCTTAGCCCCACAGTCCAGCTGGTGACCATCAGTGGGGGGCCCAGCAGGGTGAGGGTGGCACTGTGTGGCCTTGGGGACACAGCTGCCCCTGCCAGCACCCAGACTGGAGCAGAGGGTCCCCAATGTGCCCTTGCCCACTGCCCACCGCAAGCGGGGCGCAGAGACCACAGAAGCAGCGTTGGGCAATGTGCTTTATTTGGTGCCAGGGCTGGGGGGCTCCCGAGCTGTGAGAGTCCCTCACTCGAAGAAGAACATTCCAGGTGTGTGGTAGAGGCAGGGGGCAGCCCCAGGGGGTACCCATTGCTCCCCTGCAATGGGATCGTGCCCCCCGGTCCCCACGGCTCCTTCTGCTCGCCCACCCGTGGCCCCACAGCCCCGAAGGGTGGCTGTCGGGGGGCAGCAGGGGCCGGAGGGGCCGTGGCCAGGAGGTGCTCCAGGGTGGTGCCACACGGCCGCTCCTTCACACAGAACCTCAGCGCCTGCACCCGGCACTGGTAGCTGCCGCCCAGCGCCTCGGGCCCTGAGCGGCCGAAAGAGCCAAAAACAGGCAGCGGGGGCTGCGTGTAGCCTTCTCCCTCCAGGAAGCACGATGGAGGCGGCTTGCCTGTGCCCAGAAGGGTGCCAGGGAAGGTGGGTGGCACCTGCCCAAAGGGCTGGCCTGGCCCCAGCCCAGGGATGGGTGGCTCCTCGCCCTCCAGCTGCCCTGGGGGAGTCCCTGGCGGGGCTGAGGAGTCTTGCGGTGGGTCCCTGGGCTGGGCGGGCAGCAGGGTGGGCAGCAGGGCAGGGTGCGGTGCTGGGCGCTCGCCGGGCAGCGGGTACTGACCTGGCCGGGGCAGCTGCAGCGCTGCCGGGAGCCCCCCGCAGACAGTCTCCTTGGGGGGCGGCTCTCCGGGGGGCAAAGAACGGCCCCTTGGGCTGTGACGTGTCTGGCAGGTACAGGCAGGGCTGCCTGGCCTTGGGCGGCTGCCGCCGAGCACAGAGCTTGGCACAGCCTGGCACCCCATCGCACTCGGGCAGCGCGGCGGGGCTCTGCTCTGCGGCCACCGGTGATGCGTAGCCCCCTCCGCTTTCCCTTCCTCGGGCAGCGGGGCAGTGGGTGGTCCCCGTGCCCGGTGCCTGGGGGGCTTCCCGCTTCCCTCATCCCCCTCGGTGGCGCCCGGCGCGTCCCGGGGTTCCTCTTCTTGGTGAAGCGGCGGCGGCGCCGCAGGAAGCTGCCGTTCTCGAACATGTTGTAGCAGTCGGGGTCGAGGGTCCAGTAGTTGCCCTTGCCAGGCTTCTTGTGGTCCCGGGGCACCTTGACGAAGCACTCGTTGAGGGAGAGGTTGTGGCGGATGCTGTTCTGCCAGCCCTGCTTGTTGTCCCGGTAGAAGGTGAAGCGTGCCGTGATGTACCGGTAGATGCCACTCAGCGTCAGGCGCTTCTCGGGGGCGCTCTGGATGGCCATGGTGATGAGGGCGATGTAGCTGTAGGGTGGCTTGGTGGCCTCGCTGCTGGGGAAAGGGCCACCACCGGCGGTTGCTTCGGGGGCCGGAGCGCTGCGCAGAGCCGAGTCCCCGACAGGAAGGTCCTGCTGCATCGTCCTGGCCGGTGGCCGCCGCCTGCTCTGCCGCACGGCCCCGCCACGGCCCGTTAAAACCCGCCAGTGACCGGTGAGGGGGCGGTGGGGGAGAGCCCCTCCTCTGCGGGGCCGCCCAGGGCGGAGCGGGGCTCCGCGGTCCAGCTCTGGTCCCTGCGGACAGACGGAAGGATGGACGGACGCGCCGCCAAGGCTTGCGGCCAGCAGCCAGCGGCCTCGGGGCTGGCACGGCCGTGGCTTCCCCAGGGCAGAGGTGGGCAGTGCTGGCCTTGGCTGAACTCCGGGCACAGTCCCCAGCCCCTCTTCCCACGGGAGGTTCCCACAGCCTAGGCTTCATCCTGCCCTGCCCGCGGGTCCCGTCCGGGGGCGGTGGGAGGCTGAGGCAGGGCTTGGGGCTGCTGCGCTCACCCAAGTTGTGCCCCCGGCCTGGGGTTGTGCGGGATCCTGTGCACGGTGCCAGCTCTCTGCTCTGTGCCAAGTCCCCACGCTGTGCCCATTATCACCTCCAGGCTGCAGCACAGCTCCCACCTCACTCTGCTCATCAGGGGAAACTGAGGCATGGGCAGCAAGCACGTCTGGGACAGGGTCACGAGTTGCCAGGTTGGCAGAGCAGCTAATGGGCATCTCACCACTCCCTGCACCCCCTGCCGGGGGGTGGGGACCAGGGCGGAATGGGACTTGAGCCAGTGCAGGAGCAGGGAGGTCAGACAGTGATGGTGGCTTAGCAGCAGTGGTGAGATCATGAGCTCTGGGTGAGTGCTTGGACTACTTGGGGATGTCTGAGGTCTCTTCCAACCTCAACAGTCCTGTGGTTGCATGGATGCTCCTCATGGATGGATGGTCTCTGATGATCCCCCTGGTGCGTGAGGCTCTTCCCAGCCTCAGTTTCCCCAGCTGCCTGTGCCCCCTTGGACCATCCCCACCCCCACACCAGAGCCAGACACAACCTTTATTTCTTTATTTCCAGTGAGCCCCCACGGTGCAAGGACAGAGCTGCTGGGCCCCAGCTCACCAGACCAGCACTGAGCAAACCCCACCTGGGCAATAAATACAGCACGGGGCTGGCAGCTGCCAGCCCAGCCGCCCACGTACAGGCCCCGTGCCCACCATGGCAGCGGGGCTGGCAGGGCATCTCTCCTCCCAGGCTGTGTCCCCACTGGGCCCTCTTCACCTGCCTGCTCAGGCTCAGGGCTGGCAGAGCCGCCTGAGGACACAAGTGATGTGGCTGGAGGTGCCAGGGGTGCAGGGCTGGGGCGTGCCGCGGCGCAGCGTTGGGCCCATGTGCTGGGCATGATGGAAGAGCTCCCGGGCAAACACTGGCTCCACCTGCAGAGGCACTGAGCTGATGGGACTGTGGCTGCAGACAGGACCCTGTGCCCCCCTGCCAGCCACCATGACCCTGGCACGTGACTTGGGGGTGCCACCAGCGCCAGGCCTGGCACATACTCACATGGGCCATGATGAGCTTCTGGAAGTGGTGCCCGGTGCTGGTGGGGTACTCCTCCCCAAAGCAGAGGTGGATCTGGTACTGAGGTGTGGGCTGCCCGTGGCTCAGGTACGCCTGCAGCTCTGCAAGACACCAGCTCTGTCAGGGGGCACGGTGCTCCCAGGTGCGGTAGCTTTAGTCTACCCACCACACCAGGGTCCCACAGCCCACAGTGCCATCCACTCCCATGCCCAAGCAGACTGGGGTCTCCCCAGTCCCACCTGGGCAATAAACACAGCATGGGGCTGGCAGCTGCCAGCCCAGCCACCTGCATCCAGGCCCCATGCCCACCATGGCAGCGGGGCAGTGGGGCTGGCAGAGTCTGCACCCAGGCTATGCCACCACTGGGCTCTCTTCTGCCTGCTCAGGCTCAGGGCTGGCAGAGCTGCACGGGGCAGGGGATCCCACGGTCAGGCAGACCCCGTGCCCCCGGGCACTTACGCTGCAGGAACTGCTGGGTGTCCAGCAGCTTGTAGGTCTTCTCCCTCTCCAGCTTGTTAGGCCAGTCCCTGTGTGGGGCCAGCGGCCCGTGCCAGTACACCCTGCCCTGGCACTGGCGCTTCATGAAGACTCCCTCGGGTGCCACCCACAGCAGCACGCCGCGCTCCAGGTGGGGCAGGAGCCTCTCCAGCACGTCGGTCATGCCAGCCACCCTGCCGCTGCCCCCCAGCGCCCGCGGCGGGGGGAACTCGATCTGCTCCATGCAGGAGGGGCCGTAGGGCTGGGGGGCGCCGGGGGCGGGGCGGGAGGTGATGCGGCAGCCCTCGGCCGTGCGAGTCGTCACCTCCTTCACCAGCACGTCGCAGTAGTAGAGGCGGACGTGGAGCCAGCAGTCTGGGGGGGCAGGGGAGGGTCAGCTCATGGGCAGCTCAGTCTGGGGGAGGGAAGGTCACCCAGGGCACTGCCCACAGCCAGCATGGCTCCTACCTGAGTGGTTGACGTCCTCCACGGGGAGGTGAGATGGGGATCCGGGGAGGAGGTGGCCGTGGGTTGGGTCCCAGCCATAGAAGGCTCCCCTCACATGGTACCCTGGGCCAGAGCAGAGATGAGGTGGTAAAGGAGCATGGGCAGCTGCCTTCAAGGGCTCCCAGGTGCTGTCCTGGCCCCAGCCCCTGGGTCAGGTGGGCAGCATGGTCTTTCCCACCACTGCTGCTCGTTACTGGGCCTCATTAAAGCCCCTTGGTGCATGATTCAGTGGCTTTGCCAGGGCAGGGAGGGACCACAGTCCTGGTCTCCATTCTGCACAAGGGACTGGGCATGGGGCTGAAGAGAGCAGGGCTCCTCATGCCCCATCCTGCTGCCAGGAACCCTCCTCACCTCGCTCAGCTGGGTGGGCAGGGAGCAGGGGTGTCAAAGATGCATGGCACAGTTCCACCATGCCCTTCTGGTTCTCCTCCTCTGGATTCCTCACAGAGCTGCCCTGTGGAGGAGAATGGCTGTGGTGAGGGCTTCGAGCTGGCTCCTGCCTTCACCACGGACCCCCATCTGCCAGCAGATCCCTGGTCTGAGTCTGGTAAGCCATGTGCCAAAGGGGCCCCTCAGTGATGCCTCAAGGAGCTGCCTGCCCAGTGGGATGGACTCTGGCAGGCAGGAGAAGAAGAAGGTGGGATTCAGGGCTCCCACTCTCTTCAGCCCATGCAACAGATGGCAGGGAGGGTGGGTTCTGGCTCACCTGCTGGTCCTCACCAGCTGGGGACTGTGTGCCACTGTCCCTCTCTGTGGAGAGCAAGGAAAAACCCAGTGAGCCCCTGGCCAACGGCAGGGACAACCTCCAGAAGGCTGCCTGGGCACAGCCGGGAAGGCTGAGGAGATGGCAGGGAGGGAGGGAGGAAGGGAGGGAGGGAGGGTGATGTCTGTAGGGCATGGAGCTTGCACAGGCATCAGGCCTGAGTCTGGTGCAGCAGGTGGGATGGCAGGGACGTACCTGTGTCCTGGGTGCCCTCTGACACGATCTGGTAGACCTTGTAGGGCTCGGAGATGTCCAGCTGGCTCCGCTCGGGAACCTCCTGGAAGTCAGTGCTCTTGTTGAGGGCACAGCGCAGCCTCGTCTTCCAGGTAGAGGGGTCGGCCTTGTCTGTCCCCTCGTGGTACTTCCCCTTGTAGATGGCCCAAGCCTGTGGGCAGAGGGTGCCCTGTGCTGAGAGGGGGCTGCCCGAGGGGCCCCACTGTGGTACGAGTCCACTGGCGCTACGTGGGTGACAGTGGGGAGCCAGGGCTGGGGGTACTGGGGGGCTGCAGAGAGCTGAGTGGTGGTGGGGTCCCAGAGGAGCACAGGGAATTGGCATCAGAGAGCCCTGGGGGTGCACATGGAGCCAAGCTGGGGGGTCCTAGTCCTAGGAGTGTGCATGGGGAGGTTTCGAAGGCCAGGCTGGATGTGGCTGTGAGCAACCTGCTGTAGTGTGAGGGGTCCCTGCTCATGGCAGGGGGTGGAACTGGCTGAGCCTTGAGGTCCCCCCCAACCCTGACAATTCCATGGTTCTATTATGGGCATGGAGCCAAGCAGGGGGTCCTGGGTGTGTCCATGGAGCTGGGTGGGAGTCCTGAGGGTTCATATGGAGCCAAGTGGGAGGTCTTAGGCGTGTGCATGGACCCAGGTGGGGGTACTGGGGGAGTGCCCGGAGCAGGATAATGAGGAGCCCCAGGGGTGCGCCTGGAGCCTGGAAGAGGTTCTCAGGGGTGCACACAGAGCCGGGTGGGGGCATTCTGGGGGTGTGGAGCGAGCCGGACAGTGGGGAGCCCCGGGAGTGTGCGTGGAGCCGGTGGCAGTTCCTGGGGATGCTCCCGGAGCCGGGGGTGTCTCGGGGGTGCTGCTGGAGCCGGGGAGGTGGGGAGGGTCCCGGGGTACCTTGAAGAGCGCGGCGTCCTGCTGCTGCCGGTAATCCTGCTTGGCCGCGTGTTTCCAGGGGATGCGGAACAGGGTCCGGTGCCGGTTCTCCCAGCGCAGCCCCGGGTACCGGCCGCTGTCGATCTGGGCGATCAGCCATTCCTTCAGCCGCATCGGCCCCCCGGCTCCGCCATCGCGGCCCCGGGACCCCCAGCCCGCTCCGGCCCCGCCGACCCCCTGGGAAGGAACGTGACGGGGCGGTGAAAGCGAAAGAGCGGCCCCGGGTTTCACTTTCCCTTTCCCATCACCGGACTGGATCCGCTGCCAGCTCGGGGAGGGGACAGGCGCGGGGCAGCACGCGGGACAAGGTCGTCCGTAGGAGAGAGGACATCCACTTTGCAACCATGGGAGAAGGCAAAAGGCCTCCCATGGCAATGAGGACAAGGAAAAGCACAGAAGAGAGAGGACGGGGAAGCCCACAGGAGAGAGCACACGGCCACCCGTGGAAGAGGGGACACCCACGGGAGGACAGGTGCCTCTCTCCCATGGGAGGAGGAAACAGAGTGACCCAGAGGACAGGGGACTGCTCTGCACCCCTCCCTGGTGCCCTCCCTCTGACATTCATGATCCTCACACTCTCCCACGGGGGACAAGGGACTCTGCTCCCTGTCCACCTGCTTTGGGGACCAGCACACCTCTGTGCCCTGGGGGCCGTGTCCTCCCAGGGACCACCCTCCCAGCCCGGGGGTGTGGGGAGCAGCGGAAAGAGGCTCAGGGTTTCCAGGCTGCTCTGAGCAGAGGCATTGTCCCACCCCTCAAACTCGTAGCCTGCAGGGCTCCGGGTGCTGAGTCGAATGGGAACCTGGTGAGAAGAGCTGAGATGAGCTGTGCCAGGAGTGGTGAAGGGGCCTGACTCATCCCACACCCACACGGGCTCCCTGCTGGCCCCAGTTCCCGGTAGAAGCCACCCCTGCAGAGGAGACACAGGACTTGTGGGCACAGTGCTTCTGGGCATCAGCCTTCCTGCCCCTCTGCTGTGCTGCAGGCAGGTGGGTGCACGTGCTGGTGGGCACAGGGGTGAGAAGGGCATCAGCAGAGGGGCCCAGACAGCCCTTTGGCTCCCAGCTGGCTCCTGGGCATCCTTCCTCAATGCCATGGCTATCAGGAGGGTCTGATTTCACCCTGTGTTGGGCAGGGAGAGCGCTGGCACCAAGCACTACCCAGCTGCCCCTGCCAAGGGCTCTGCTCCTGATGTGGCCCCCTCACCCACCCCAGCAGCAGGGCATGGGCTGGGTGGTCTTTCGGCTCATTGGGCTGCCCCAGGGTGACACTGGGGTGGGCTCCATCACCACTGCAGAGCCAGGTGTCGCCGGATGGGGTAGCCCAGCTCATGCACCCAGCCCCAAAATGCATAATCAGCACCACAGCTCCCAGCCCTGGACTTGCCTGAAGGGTGCGGGGATAGGAGCACAGCAGCGTGGCACAGCTGGCAGGGGATTGCCCTCCTTCCTGACCCCATCTGTGGCCCCTTTGCCTGCCCTGCTTGTGCCTGCTCAGCATGAAAGGCTGTGGCAAACCCTGTGGCAAGGCTCTCCCTGACAGGGAGGAGGAAGACAAGGAAGAGGTCACGATGTCACCAGTGTGGCTCTGAGCACTGGAGAGTCCTGGTTTGGGGAAGGGGAGAAGGCAGCAGGTTAAGACCCCCCAGACTCCCCCATTGATATGCCATGCTTGCCCTTGCCCTGGGAGCCCATTGCCACCCCCTTGATGCTGCTGTGGCCAGGCTGGCACCTTGCTGGCACAGGAAGCCTCTCTGCACTGTGCCAGTGAGGAGGGGATTTCCAGCCAGCTGTGCCTCTGCTGGGGCAACCTCCTGCCACCCCTTGCACACCCTAACCCGGGCAAACCAGGGGCATGTTTCAGGAAGAGGGCCCTGAAGGGACCAATGGAAGATCCACATCTCCCCTTTCTGCCCGGGGGTGGGAGGTGGTGGCAGGGGCACTTTGCACAGCCCCTCTCAGTGGCTTGCACAGATTATACCCAAGGCCAGGAGATAGTGGTCGCCACCAGTTCGTTAGCCAGCCCCAGCCAGCCAGGAGAAGCCTTTGTCAGCTGGGGATTTCCTCCCGAGGGACGCTCAGGACCCGCGGGATCTCATTACCCCAGCACCAGCCGAGATGCTCAGGGGCCGGTCCCCTGCCGTGGTGAAGGTGAAGCTGCTCAAGCCGTAGGCTCTGCCCGCCGAAATGAGCCTCAAAAGGAGTCAAACATTAACTCAAAGCCAACCTTGCCCTCACTTGGGTTTTTCCAGTTGTGCAAACCCAGACCTGCCAAGATAAACACCGTTTGCTGTGCCGTGGGGCTGGGCTGGAAGTGCCACCGCTCCCTGTTGGGCTCCCCAGGGGGTTACCGGTGGGAACGGGGCTGTAAATTCCTCGGCACAGCCTGTACTGGCTCGGGGCTGAGGAGAGGCTGCAGCCGTGCAGGAGGTTTGCATCCATCCTGACTGCTGTCCTGGGGTGCAGGGCTGCCATCCTGCTGGGTGCCCAAGGGTGCTGGAGAGCCCTGGGTGAGGGAGCAGGAACAGCTGGAGATGGGAGGAGAGGGCAAGGGCTGCTCACATTCAGCCAGAGCTGCCATGCAGGGGCAAACAAGCAATTATTAATCACTGATGGGCTTGTTAATTAGTGAAGAGCATGTCCTGTCCCATGCTGAGCTCTCTTGGAAGCAGCCAGGGCAGAGGCAGTTCCTGCTTCCTGGGAAGTTCTTTTGCTCTGGGACCCCATTCCTGGGCACCTCCTCACATGCTGAGCTGGAAACCTCCCTGCAAGTGCCTGTCCCTGTCTGGCTCCTGGGGGACACTATCTCAGAGTGGCAGAGGAGTGGCAGGGCCAAAGGGGAACCCAGAAACCTGCTGTGGCAGCAGGGATGATGCTGATGACCCAGGTGGGCATTCCCAGCACTTTCCCCACCTGAGATTCTGCCCCAGGGAGAGGTATAAATAGGACAGGTCTGGGGAGGAGCTGGGGATGATGCTGCTCAGCTGGTGCTGAGCTCCTAGAGCCGGCAGGCTCCTGAACCTGGTGAGTGAACCAGGCTCCCTGTGGGTGCCCAACCAGTCCTGGCCAGAGCCTGTTCTCACAGGGACCCCTGCCATGGCACCCAGGGTCTGGCAGTGGGGTGGTCCCCCTGACTGGGTGTCCCAGTGTCCCCAGTCCTGACTGGGCTTCAGGCAGCTGCCAGCAGCCTCCAGTCCTGCCACAGATCAGCATCTTCTTCCTCAGCACTCCCCTGTGGATCCTTCAGGAGTCAGACCACAGAGAAAAGGTTTTATTACTGGGGGGAGGAGGGGGCATAGAAAGTCTTTGAGCAAAATGGCTTTAAGGCTCTGCTGAGGTGGGTGGGCAAAGGCTGAGCTCCCACCCTTTAGAGATTGTGCCCTGGGATGGGTGGGAATGGGTTGCAATGGGCTCCTGAAGCTGCAGTGCTCGCTCAGGGCTTGTGCTTGGCTGGGCTGGAGCTGGGCCCTCGCCTGGGAGCTGCCGTGGTGGCATCACCTGCTAATGTGCCCACACATCCCTGCTCTGTGCCCACCACGGCTCTGGGAGCTTGTGCTGCTGGTAGGAAAACTGCTCCAAGGGGACTGCTGGTTCTCCTGCACCCTGTGTGTCCCGAGGCCCCTGCAGCAGGTACCCGAGGGGTAGAGCTGCTGCTGGCATCACCCAGGCGCTGGTGAGCCCCCATCTGTCATCCTGCCCCGAGCAGGAGCCTGCAGTGACCTCCCTAGCAGCTGAGAGCCAGGACAGGGGGTGGCACGGAGAAGAGAAGAAGGAGCTGGGTTGACGTGGCTCCCCTGCAGCGTGCTGCCCTGGCCTGCTCTGCTGTGGCTCCTTCCTCTCTCCCAGGCTGCTGGGTGACTCTGGCCACTCTCCCTTGCCTGGGGGTCACTTCAGACAAGCTGGGATGCAGGAGAATGTCCTCTTCACCCGCAGCAGGAAGGGAGTTGTGCTCCTGATGTCTCTGCCTCTTTGTACCAGTCCTTGCCGGGCTCCCTCTGCCCTGGCTGATCCTCCCCTCCCTGCTGGCAGCAAGGCTTTGATCTCCTCTTCGTCGTTGAAAGGGGATGGCCCAAACCTCTGCTTCAGGTGCCTGCGGACCTGGGGGAGGAAGGAACAAAGGAGAAGCAAACTAAGGTGCAGCCCAAGGGCAAGTCCAAGCTCGCCAGCTAGGGAAGCAGCCCGCGGAGCCATTCTCACTCGGTGAGCCTGGGGGCAGGGCCAGGGGAGGGGGCAGAGGCTTGGTCCCACCTTGCGAGCTGAGCCTCCGCCGAACTCAGCCAGCTGCTGCCTGAAGCCAGGGTTGGGGTTGGCCACAGGCCGGATGGTCCTGATGGCATCCAGCACCTCCTGGCAGCTCAGCTCCGTCACGGCCATGACGTAGGCGACCACCACGGTGGTGCTGCGGGAGATGCCAGCCAGGCTGCCAAGGCAAAGGGCAGAAGGCTGCTGTGGGTGGCACAGCCCGGCCTCACGCTCGACCCTTCTCCACCCCTGTCCTTCGGCTATTCCAGTTCCTCTTCTCTGAGAACTTCTCTCTGCAGGCCTGAGCGCACCCAAGGGCCTCCCCACCAGTGCCTACAAATACCCAGCTCCTCCCTGGGCAGCAAGAACGGTGGGCACTGCCCCGCGGCAGGCACCGCCCCGCCGCCAGCCCCACGGCCCGCAGCGGGCACCACCCCGCTGCCAGCCCCACAGCATCCCCAGGGCTGGATCCCACTGGATCTGGGTCACACTCCTCAGCCCAGGGCAGATCCGTGGGCACAGAGGCTTCTGGCACAGACAGGGCTGCAGCCAAAGCAGGGGGCTGGAGGCTGGGTCTTTGCTGCTGTGCTAGGGGGATGTGGCATCAGGTACAGGGAAAGGAACAGGGAAAGAGGAAACAGCCCCAAGCTGCCCCAGGGGAGGTTCAGGTTGGCCATGAGGAATGATTTCTGCTCCTTGAGGGCTGTCAAGGTCTGGCCCAGGGCAATCCCCATTCCTGGAGGGGTTTCAAAGCCTTGGAGATGGAGGGCCACGGTTTGGTGGTGCCCTGGCAGTGCTGGGGTAAGGGTTGGACTCCATGGGCTCAAAGATCTCTTCCAACCATCACCATGCAGTGGTTGTGTGCCTGCAGCAGAGCAGTGAAGGAGTTACCAGTGGACGAGGCAGTTCCCTCCGTGCAGGCGACACTGGTGGATAAAGCTGATGCACTCCTTGAAGTGCCTCTTGCTGGAGGGAAAACCAAACCAGTCAGAAGAGAGGCTCCAGGCATGGGACAGGCCTTAAGGGTGCGGCAGGGCAGCCCTGCACACAAGCTGCCCAGGGGCTTCCCAGGCAGCTGCTGAGAGCCGAACAGCTCAGCGCTGCTGTTTCCCGAGGGAAGGTGGCTGGGCCAGCTTGTGCTGTGCTGGGAGTGGGAGCAGGTCCCACCGTGCTGGGCACATGTGGGACTGTGCTGGGGACGTGTGGGGCTGCCCTGGGACTCGTGGGACCTGTGCTGGGGCAGCAGGAGCTTGGCTGTTCCACGCCAGCACCCTTGGCTGCTCCACATCCTTCATCTGCTCTCACTGCTCCGAGCACCTCTCCTGGGCATGCTCCTGGAGCAGATGGAGGCTTCCCAGGGGATGCTCACTGCTCCTCTCTGTTGCTGCTTCCAGAAGGGCTGCCCCTCACCTGGGACCTGCTCCCCAGTGCTTACTGAGCTGGGATGTTGCTGGGATGCAGAGGTGGTCCCCAGCACCGGGGCACCGTGCCTCCAGCCTGTGGGTGGCTGCAATGGGGAGCTGGAAGCAGCACCTTGAGGGCTCAGGGTGCCAGAAGACCTCCCCCAGCCCTCCTGTGTGCCCCAAGACAGCTCCTTTGGATACTCACATGTTGGCCTCAGGGGTGTCTGGCAGAGGGATCCGGAGGTAGGTGATGTCCTGGAAGACACAAACGGAGGAGGAGGAACTTGGGTGCTGTGGTTGAGGTGCCAGGGAGGCTTGCAGCTCCTCTGCTCCTCACCCCAGTGCTGCCTGTGGGGCTTACTCCCCCAGCACAGCATCCTCTGACTGGGCTGGTGGGGAGGGCAGTGAAGGACAGACAGCTGGTGGGAAACAAGAGGAGTTCAGAGAGCTGGGAATTGTTTCCCCTTCGCGTTCAAGGCCAGGTTATGGTCACCAGATGACCACTTTCCCATGCTGGGAGGGCTGCCCAGCTCCTCTGGAACCACTGACTGGGCAGAGGGGAGAGGTGCTCATGCCGTGGGATGCTCACAGTGGGAAGGGAGATGCTGCAGCATGCAAGGAGCTGCGGGGATCTACGTGGTGGTGGCGGGCACAGAACCCTACCTGCAGCAAGGGCTGGGGAGATTCATGGATGGAAACGATGTGGGTGATCTTGTTCCTGCTCAGCTGCTCCAGGTCTTTGGCATCTAAAGGATGAAGCCAGATCTCAGCACATGTTCCTTGCCCACACTTCTCTGCCCACAACACTCACCGTGCTCCTACAGACAGGCAGCAGGCAAAGCAGGGCTGCATCACCCCCAGGCATGCAGTGAGCTGCACAGACACAGGCAAGTCATGGAATTATCAAATGGTTTGGGTGGGAAGGGACCTTAGAAATCATCCAGACCAACCCCCTGCAGCCAGCAGGGACATCCCCAACCAGAGCAGGCTGCTCCCAGCCCCAAACAACCTGAGCTGCAGTGGTGCCAGGCAGGGGGCAGCTCCCAGCTCTCTGGGCAGCCTGGGCCAGGCTCTCCCCACCCTCAGCACCAAACATTTCTCCCTTCTCTCCAGTCTGAGTCTCCCTCTTTGAGTTCAAACCATCCTCCCTTGTCCTGTCCCAACAGGCTCTGCTCAGAAGTCTGTCTCCAGCTTCCTGCTCAGCCTCTTTGAGCACTGCAAGGCCACCAGGAGGTCTCCCTGGAGCCTTCTCTTCTCCAGGCTGCCCAAGCCCAACTCTCTCAGCCTGGCTCACAGCAGAGGGCTTCCAGCCCTGCAGCACTGCTGTGGCCTCTAGCAATGAGACTTGCTGCAGTGTGAGGAATCTGCTGCAGCCTGAGGGACCTGCTGCAGCTCCACTCAGCCCACCCCAAGGTGCTCCATGGGGTGCAGGGAACACAGGGCTGCAGCTGAACATCAAGGACATTTTCTTAGCACCTCACAGCAGTGATTTTAAACCTTCTCAGAACTTGCAGCAGGAAGCAAGCTGCCAAAGGAGCCCTTGGGGAGCAGGAGCTCTAATAAATGCTGTTTGTCATGGCAGAGGACAATTTTGGGTCACGAGTTGTCCCCTGACAATGAACCCCCCTCTAAAACAGTGAACTGGTCTGAGAAGGGGGGACGGGACTCTGTCTCTGGAATTTTCTCCTCCTGCATTTCCTACAGCTGCAAAACTGTGGTGCATCAACCCAAGGGCCATGATCCTGCTCCCTCATGCTGGTGCTGCACCACCAGATCCTCTGCTTCCAGCATGGGATCCATGCCAGCCTGAGCACATGGCACAGACAGTGCAGCAGGTGAACTCCCATGGGCATGGGGATGGGGGTTGGAAGCAAAGCCCAGCGTGCCCTGTGCCATCCCCACCTCTGCTCCTGTCCCCTCCCAGCCTGCCCAGATTGGTGGGTGCTGGCAGGGCAGGGGGTGCTGGTAGGCAGTGGGCACTGGGAGGGTGGTGGGTGCTGGTAGGCAGTGGGCACTGGGAGGGTGGTGGGTGCTGGTAGGCAGTGGGCACTGGGAGAGTGGTGGGTGCTGGTAGGCAGTGGGCAATGACAGGGGAGTGGGCACTGGGAGGGCGGTGGGTGCTGGTAGGTAGTGGGCACTGGGAGGGCGGTGGGTGCTGGCGGGGCGGTGGGCGCTGGCAGGGCGGTGGGCAGCATTGGCAGGGCAGTGGGCAGCATTAGCAGGCAGGGAGGCACAGCTGAAGCCAGCCCAGCTCCCGGTCTGCAGGACATCCCTGGTGGCCATGCTCTGCTTACCAATGAAGTTCCCAAGGTAGAGGCCGGGGAGGATCTGTGAGACACAAGGAGAAGCGGCAGCGTGAGCAGTGACCTTGTGCCACGGTACCCACCCTGCCAGGGCCTCCCAGGAAACAGCAACCTCATCCAGAAAGGCCAAAGTTCTGCCATTCAGGTGCCCACCACCAGCCCCAGGGCAGGAGTGGTGCTGGTGCAGCTGAACCTGTGCAGCTGAAGCCGTGCCGCTGCCCTGGCATCCAGCAAGCAGGGCTGGGTGCAGCCCTGGCACCCCAACCTCCCCAGCCCGCTGGGAGCTGGCCGCAGCTTTTTAGCTGCTCCTCCTGCTCGTTATCAATCAGCTCTTTGTTGGGGGTCATCACTGAGCTGAGCAAGCTGCCACCGCCTCCGGACAGCCTCGGGCTGCACCCGTGACCGGCACAAGTCCTGCCGCTGAGAGACAGGGGAGCAACAGGCGCAGTCTGGCGGGGGAGATGGGGTCCCCAGCCCCAAGCTCTGCTCCTCATGCTCTGTGCTGCAGGGACCCCTCTTCTATCAGCCCAGGAACAAATCGCTCTGGACACTCTCTTCAGCCTCTTTTTCCCTGTGCAATTCCACCTCTCGTGAGGGGAAGATAATTAACTTGAGGGCTCTGCTAATAGCACTGCTGATCACAAGCAGGACACCTTGCAGACCTCCTTACCCTGAGCTCCTTTAGCTTCCCCTTTTTTCCCAGCCCGGGCAGTAGGCTTCCTGGACTGTCCACCCCCTAGCCAGCCGGTGCCCCTCCAGCTTCTGCCTGCTGCAGTTTGGTGCCCAGGACCTGGCCAAGGGGAGGTGATTTCCACACTCACCTCACTGCCCACGTTTGGAAATGGTTCTCCTGTTTGAGCAGCTTAAAGAGGTTGGGTTGGGGTTTTCTTGGTTCCACTTCCCCCTCCCCCCCCAGTGATTGCCAAGATTTCAGATCAATTTTCTCTTGATAAGGTGCCTTTAACCTGCAGCTGCAGCACGGAGAGGGGCGGGCAGGAGAGTGCCCGTTGGCAAGGGCAGCTCCCAAGGGCAGGACACTGAGCTAGGACTAATGGCACATTCCTGTCCCCAGCACTCTCCCGACCCACTCCTGGCTGGGAGAAATGGGGCAGCGCAGCCCCCTCTGCAGCCCTGGGCACTGCCCCAGGGAATGGGCTGGGGGGGGGGAGCGATGTTTAAAGCTTGGGAGCTGGAGAGTCCGTCAGGAGGATTTTTCTGCTCAGCTGTGATAGGGAGAAGCTCAGACGACCATTAAACAGTGCCCGTCCTCTCTGCCCAGCAGTGCTGAGCCCCATGGGCTCGGGGGCACACCGAACTCCCAATAGGTGCCCAGAATTTGGGTTTAAAAGTGCTGGGAAGGGCTCCAGCGTCCCTCAAAGAAGGGGATCGCTGTCACCCCTGCCCTCTGCAGCCCCCGGGCTCGGTCCGTACCTGCTTCTCCTCCGATTTCGCCCCGCCGGAGGTAAACAAGCTGCCTGCCAGCCGAGCCCCGCACCGGGCACGACGAGCCACCAGGCAAGTGTCTGCCACCTCCAGCGCTGGCACAAGCCACCCTGGCATGACCACCCGCCCTTAGCAGGCTCTCCCCCCGTCCTCCAGTGCTCCCCAGTACCTGGCTCATGCCGTTTCCCATGGCCGGCGGCCGACGCCGCGGTGGGTGCCGACCGTGGCTGTCCTTGTCCCCAATGCTGTCGCCGTCCTCCGCGTCCCCGGGCACGGCCGCGGCTGTCCCCGCTCCGCACGCTCCCCGCTGGGGTTTCCGTCATGAAGAGCTCAGCTCCTCCGGGTTCCCTGCCCGGGGCAGCGAGGCTGAGCCGGTGCCGGCTGTGCCAGGACAGGGGGGAACTCGGTCCCGCCGTCCTCCGCCGCTCCCGCCGGGACACTGCCAGGGCACTGCCGCGCTCGGCTGCCGGCGGAGACAAAGGAGCAGGAGCTCCCCCTCCGCGCGTGGCGTGGGAGCCGCTGCTGCCTGGCGCCGCTGCCCGCGCAAGGCCCCAGTGTGGGCAGAAGAACAAAACCTTTGTCCTGCGGCACCAGGGAAGGGCGGTGTGGCCACGCAGCTCGCTGCCCAGTGGCGTGGCCACCCCTGCCTGTGCCATGTTCACCTCTGCCTGGGCCATACCTGCTCCCAGCCGGGCTATACCCACTCCTGCCTGCTCCTGCTTGCTCCTGCCTGCGCCATGCCCACCTTAGCCTGCGCTACATCCACCCTGGACTGCACCATGCCCACCTTTGCTTGTGCCATGCCCACCTTAGCCTGTGCTACATCCACTCTGGACTGCACCATGCCCACCTCTGCCTGTGTCATGCCCACCCATGCCTGCACCACATTCACCCCTGCCTGCCTCATGCCCACCCCCTGCTTGCACCATGCCCACCTTAACCTGCACCACATCCACCCCTGACTGCAGCATGCCCACCCCTGCCTGTACCCACTGCAGAGTGTGTGTGCACACTTCTGGGCTGCCTGAGGGCATCTCCCAGGGGCTTTCCAGGACAGTGCCAGGGGTGCCATCAGCCGAGCAAAGGGGTTTGGTGGGTAACGGCTCACCCTCTAGCTGGCATCTACCACCCAGCCTCCCCACTGCCCTCCCAAGCGACAGCCTGGTCCAGATTTTAAGGGTTTTGTAATGTGTGCCCTTTTGCCACCGGCCCCAGCAGCTGTCCTGGGCTGTTGCTGGGCTTGCCGGAACTGGGTGAGCGCTGGTCCCAGTCCCTGCTTCTCATCAGGACAGAGCTAGAACCAGAGGGCGGGGAGACTGCCGCACCCTGCACCTTGCGGGGTGACACAGCACAGCCCCTCGGAGGGCAGGGAAGCTCTGGGGGTGCAGGGTTAGGAATCACAGGGTACAGGGAGGGGAGGCCACAGGGTGTGGAATCTGGGGGTGCAGGGTAGGGGGAGACGCGGGGTCACAGTGAGGGGAGCACAGTGCGGGGCACCTGAGGACCCACAGCAGGGTGAGAGGGAATAGGGGGAGGAATGAACTGGGGGGGGGCAGAGGGAAGCCCCTGGGCGCTGTCAGGGCGCGGAGCGGGGTGGGGGGTCTGGGGGGAGCAGGCTGAGGATCAGGCTGGCGGGGGGAGGGGGTCGGTCCCAGGTGGCCACCCGGGGAGGGGCAGGGGCGGTGCGGGGGCGGTGCCGGTGACGCACTTCCGGTCGGGAGCGCGCCCCCGGCGTCGCGCGGCGCCGTTGCCATGGCGACGGGCGCGGCCTGCAGGGCGCGGGGCCGGGCTCGGGCCTCAAATTGCGGCTCAGGCCCACGGCCGGGTGCGAGGGGAGGGCTCGCGGCGGTGTTTTCGCCTGTGTCTGGGGCAGCGTGTTCGGTTTCGACCCTCCCTGGGGCCCGGCACGGCGCCTCCTCTCCCATCTGCTCCGCGACTGGAGCTTCTGCCCTGAGGCCGCCCGGGGCGGGAGCGTCGTGGTAAGGCCTCCTAAGGGCTGCGTGTCAGGGAGTCTTGTTGGTGTCCGTGGGCTGGTTGGGGTGTGACAGGTAGAGCTCCCTGCCCTGCGCTCTCCGGGGCGTTGCTTCCCCTGCAGCTGTGGCTGAGCAGGATGTGGCTCTGCTCTTGCCCCTTGCCAGCCCTTGTGGGGCTGGAGCGGGGGGAGCTGCAGCAGGGCTGTGACCTGTGGTGGCTCAGGAGTGATGGGGCTGGGCTGCAGGGCTAAGCCCGCTTGGGTAGGCTGTGCTGCCTGTCCTGGAGAGGAGGGTGCTGGCTGCTGCCTGGGGTAGACATGGTAGAATGTGGATTATAAGACCTGTTGTGGTTCCCTGTGTTCATCCAGAGATACAGAAGACTGAAAGCAAACCTCCATGAAGGGGAAGCAGCTCTCAATGGCTTCTTTTTTCCCTTTCTCCTCAGAAGATGTGGTGCAGCTGATTTCCCCCCCCCCCTCCAGAAACTTCTCAAGGGCAATTACAGTGAGTCAGACTGTGGGAGCTGAACCTTGTATTTGTCTTTCTCTCCAGCTGAGTCAGAAGAGCAGCTGAGGAAAGGATCCAAAGAGGTTTCGGAAACAGAAAGAGACAGAGGAAAGTCTGAGGCAACAAAATGTGCTTTCATCCTGAGCAGCTCCAAAATGCCTTCAGAGTTGTGTTTGTTTGTGGAAGGATTTTGCAAGGCTCCTGGCACTGCTTGGGTTATGAAACTGGTAAGCAGGGCTTCTCCCAGGGAAAGTGAGACAGGGATGAATGGATGCAGGGGGAGAGGGAAACATGCAGGAAAGCCACGGGAAGAACTGGGCAGAGCAAGGTGGCCAGGAGTGGCCATGCCCCTGGCCAGTCCCCTGGTCAACACCTACTACCAAAACACTCCTTCTCATGGAACCATTCATTTCAGCTGTTTATTTCAGCTTGGTTTATTTGTAGAGCCCAAGATAGCTCAGTGGTGAAGGTAGCAAGTGCAGAGTTCTTGTGTGGAGGCACAGGCTGTGCTCCCAGGAGCTTGCTGTGGGGTTATGGCCACGTTTGTGCCATGCAGTGTTCCACTTCAGCTGCAGGTGTGGGGGGCTGTGGGTGCAGGGCAGCTGCTTAGTTTGGTTTCTGCTTCATCAGTGTTCCAGGGCAGTCCTTAAAGGTGGAGCTGTGAAAACATCTGGTTGGGTTTGGGAAATCCCTGTGTGAGTCCAGCCAAGGCAGTGAGCAGCTTCCATCCTGAGAACATGAAGTGATCAGAGGAGAATCTGGGAGCAGCTGCTTCCCAGGAGAAGGCTGGGACAGGAGGATTCCCCCTGCCCTGTGTGCCCTGCAAGGCCACCCCTGTGAGAAGGGAGTGGGAGGTAAGGACACAAATTAAGATGTGAACTGGAGCCAGGAGGGCAGCAGCTGGAGGTGCTGCAAATGGCAGCATGGTAGCTGGCAACAAAAGCCCTTTATATGAAGCTGATTTGTGTGCCCAGAACCTCAGTGACCAAGGTGAACTCACCAAAGCCCAGGGAGGGAGTCTGTGTGCAGAGCCTGTGAGTGCTGAGAGTACACCAACAACTGAAAGGCTTTGTGGCTCGCCTCAAAGCTCCCAGCCAGGTACAAACAGCTCAGTGCTGCTCCTCCCCTGGGTCTGTGCTGGCCAGCAGCCCTGTGTTTTGCTGCCTCAGGTTGTCCCCTCCCATGCCTGGGTGCTGCAGTGGGCCAGGATGTGCTCAGTGCTACATCCTGAGGCTGCAGGAGTCTGGATCTCCTTGGGAAGTTGCCGTGGGGGTGCTGAGCTGGACTACTCAGGACCCACTTTTCATGCATGGTGCAGCCTTGGCTGCCTTCAGGGTAGCCCTGCTCTTCCTCCCCTTAGTTCTCTGACCATCCTTCCTGACTGTCTTGTTTCATTGAGCTCTGCAATGTACAGAGGCTGAAAATGGGGCTGACCAAAATTTCCCACAACATATGTTGTGTTGCTGAGGGTTTGTGTAAGCATGTGGCAGCTTTTGTTCTAGTCAGCACAGTGGAACTTCCCCACAGTACTGCCTGCCTGCTCTGCCCTTTCCTCCTGGAATCCTCCTAGCACCTGCAAGTGGGAGCTGTTTGTGCAGGAGAGCTGTTGCTGGGGGCCTCTTCCCCATCAGAAGCTTCAACAAAGGTGGGAGAGGGGTGATGAGTGGGGTGATGAGTGGGGTCATGCAGCACTGAACTGGTGGCAAACTGCAGGAAGTGGCAATGCTGAAGCTCTGCTCTCCCATCTGCGGGCTGGCAGGTCACAGGGGGAAGGAATTTTCCTGTTCTGAAAGCAGAAGGATGTTGTTGGTTGAAGAAGGTGACTGGATTTAGGCAGATTGAGACTGGAGTTAGGAAGAAATTCTTTCCAGTGAGGGTGGGGAGGCACTGGCACAGGCTGCCCAGGGAGGCTGTGGCTGCCCCCTCCCTGGAGGTGTTGAAGGCCAGGCTGGATGAGGCCTTGAGCAGCCTGTGCTGGTGGGAGGTGTCCCTGCCCATGCCAGGGGTGGAACTTTAAGGTCCCTTCCAGCTCAAACTATTCTGTGAATCTGGGACTCTGTCTTCTTCTCAGGTGGGCCAATGCCAGCCTGAGTTCAAGGAAGCCAAGTGCAAGGTCCTGCCCCTGGGTATGGCTGGCAGGAGGCAGCAGCTGGATTGTGTTACACATTTCTCTCCATGGCCTGGAAGCTGGACTCAAGAGCTTATGCTCCAGTGGCATCTGTAAGTACAAAGCCCAATTATCAGAGAATCCCAGACTGCTTTGAGTGGGAAAGGACCTTCCAAGCTCATCCAGTCCAAGCCCCTGCAGCCCCCAGGGACATCCCCAACCAGAGCAGGTTGCTCCCAGCCCCAAACAACCTGAGCTGCAGTGGTGCCAGGCAGGGGGCAGCTCCCAGCTCTCTGGGCAGCCTGGGCCAGGCTCTCCCCACCCTCAGTGGCAAACATTTCTCCTTCTCTCCAGCCTCAATCTCTCTCTTTGAGTTCAAACCATCCTCCCTTGTCCTGTCCCAACAGGCCCTGCTTAGAAGTCTGTCCCCAGCTTCCTGCTCAGCCTCTTTGAGCCCTGCAAGGCCACCAGGAGGTCTCCCTGGAGCCTTCTCCTCCCCAGGCTGCCCAAGCCCAACTCTCTCAGCCTGGCTCACAGAGGTGCTCAGTCCTCAAGTTTTGTCTGAGATGAATTTTGCTAGAAATGGATTTCCTGGTGCTAGCTGCCAGTGCCTTCCTCCTTCTCCCAGTACCCCCACTGGTGATGCAGAGGTGGGGGTGCTGCTCTTTACTCTGGCAGCAGAGATGGTTGCTGTGTCCTCCCTGTGTGTGCCATGGAGAAGGGAAAGGGGAAGGAAAGGCTCTGCTGACTTGCACCCTGTGATAGGCCAAGGGGCAATGGATGTCAAGTACAGCACAGGAGGTTCCACCTCAACATGAGGAGGAAGTTCTGCCCTGAGAGTGTCACAGAGCACTGGAACTCCCAGAGAGGTTGTGGAGTCTCCTTCTCTGGAGGCTTTCCAGCCCCACCTGGATGTGTTCCTGTGTGACCTGTGCTGGATTCTGTGCTCCTGCTCTGGCAGGGGGATGGAGCAAAACTAGAAATGGGGAGATTCAGATTGGATGTGAGGAAGAAGTTGTTTCCCAGGAGGGTGGTGAGAGCCTGGCACAGGCTGCCCAGGGAGGTGGTGGCAGCCTCCTGCCTGGAGGTGTTTGCAGCCAGGCTGGAGGTGGCTGTGAGCAACCTGCTGCGGTGTGAGGTGTCCCTGCCCATGGCAGGGGGTTGGGACTGGCTGAGCCTTGAGGTCCCTTCCAGCCCTGACAATTCTATGGTTCAATGATCTCTAGAGGTCCCTTCCCACCCCTACCATCCTGGGCAAGGTCTGCACACTTCTGCTGCTCAGTGTTTGATGTGCCAGATGAACCTTGTCACTGCCAGCTCCTGCAGACAGCCCCCAGGAGCCTGCTCTCCTGCCACTGCCTCCCTCCCCCTGCCTCCCTCCAGCCTTCTTTTTGCTTCCCCCTCTGGGAGCTGGTGTCAGCAGTTCACTGGGAGTGTGCCTTTGAGAGATGAGCCAGGCCCAAAGCTGAGCTCTCAGCCCTGCTTTGATTGGCAGGGGATGGAGTTTGGCAGCCTTGTTTTTCTGCCTCAGAAGAATGTCAGGTGAAAGGGAGGGGGGAAGGGGAGAGGGAGAGCTCTTTGATTTCCTCCATGTCAAGCTTGCTGCTGGATTGAGTTGGAGAGCTTTCATTTGATGAGCACATCCTCCCCAAAGCTATCCCATCACAAGCTGCTGGCTCAGGAGACAAGGGGGAAAAAAATCCATCCCTTCTCTCTGGGCAAGTTCAGCAGAGTTCATGCTTGCTCTGAGTGATCAAAAAAGCCTTTCCAGAGTGGAACAGAGAGCTGCTGGGGGTGAAGGTTGCGTGGAGGCTTGGAGACAAGGGGACATGAAGAGCTTTGTGCCAGCCATGGGCACAGCACGGGCTCAGGGCTCTTAGCCTTTGATTTTTCTGCATCTCCTGCTTGATTCCTTCTGCTTTTGACTTGTTCCTGCCAGCTTTAGCAAGGCACCGTCGGGCAGGGGCAGGGTTAAGCTCAAGTAGCTGAAGCCTGTGATGGCAGAATCCTCAAATCCCAGCATGGAGGGGTAGGAAGGGACCTCTGGAGCTCACCCAGTCCAAGCCCTCCTACAGCAGCCTGCCCAGGAGCACAATGCCCAGGGGGGTTGGAAGCTCTCCAGAGGAGGAGACTCCACAACCTCTCTGGGCAGCCTGCTCCAGGGCTCTGCTCCCTCACACCAAACAACTTTCTGCTCCTGTTCAGATGGAAGGTGGGAGCCATGCCAGGCAGGGAGGGTAATTAGTTGGCACAGAGGCACAGGAGGGCTGTTTAGAGACACAATTCCCTATCTGCTGCTTCAGTGCCTGCCTCTCTTTGATCCTTGTCCCCACTTCCCTCCAGATGTTCATCTGCCAGATGTGGCAGTGCAAGAGACTCTTCCTGATGGTGATTCCCAGGAAGCTGAGGGATCACAGCCATCTGCAGCCTGGTCCCCCTGCTGCCAGCCATGGGGGCTGTGCTGCCAGATGGGAGCTGACCTCCCCCTGCCAGCTGCCAGGCTGTGGACATCTGCCACAGCCACTGAAGGGGCTGCAGTGTCTCCTGACACCCTGCAGTGTGATGTCACTGAGAGGCTGGGGGAGGCTCCTGCTGCAGCCTTGCTCTGCAGCCTCCTGCAGATCCAGGGGGTTGCTCCTTTTGGCTCTGAACCAAGTCACCCCTGGTTAGCAGCCTGCTGAGCTGCAGGCACCTCAGAGCTGTGCTGCCCGGGTGGCAGAGTGAGGCTGGCATTGCTGTGCACAACTCTCACTGTTAAGCTTCCTCTCCCAGGGGAAGAAAACCTCAGATGGGATGTCAGGCGGCTTGAGAATCTGAGCTGAGGGTCGGTGAGTGGGAGTGAGGGAGGCTGGGGCTCCGTGTCTCATGGTGTGGGCAGCTCCCTTGTCTGTGGGCAAAGGAGGGCCCTGAGTTACTGGGGAGACCTCCTGGTGGCCTTGCAGTGCTTCAAGAGGCCTCTAAGAAAGCTGGGGACAGACTTCTGAGCAGGGCCTGTTGGGACAGGCCAAGGGGGGATGGTCTGAACTCAAAGAGGGAGATTGAGGCTGGAGAGAAATGTTTGGTGCTGAGGGTGGGGAGAGCCTGGCCCAGGCTGCCCCGAGAGCTGGGAGCTGCCCCATGGCTGGCACCACTGCAGCTCAGGTTGGTTGGGGCTGGGAGCATCCTGCTCTGTGTCCCTGGACTGTATGACCTTTAAAGGTCCCTTTGCCATCCCAGCTGGTCTGTGGTGGTAGCATCAGGCCAGCTGCTCTCCCTGGGCCAGGGCTGCCTCGTGATGCTTCTGCATCATGTCAGTGGGTGCCTGCAGGCTGCTGAGAGTGAGCCAGGCTGGGGCTGGGAGCGAGGAGAGGTTGGAGCTGCTCTACATGCAGGGAGCTGCCATCTGGAAGGATTCATCTGCTTTAGCTCAGAGCATGGGTGGTTTATTAGCTGGGTGCAGCACCCTGTGCTGTTGTCTGGAGGATCCCTAGTCCTCTGTGGTGAAACCCTGCCAGGATGGCTCCTCCTGGAGTGTGCTTCCCTGCCAGGGTCACAGCACTTGCCAGGGGTGGAGGGTTGCTGGCAGCCTTCCAGTGCCTGCAGGGGGCTACAGGGAAGCTGGGGAGGGAATTTTGACAAGGGCTTGGAGTGACAGCATGAGAGGCAATGGCTCTGAGCTGGAAGAGGGCAGATTGAGACTGGAGAGTAGGAGGAAATTCTTGACAGTGAGGGTGGGGAGACACTGGCACAGGTTGCCCAGGGAGGTGGTGGATGCTCCTTCCCTGGAGGTGTCCAAGACCAGGCTGGATGAGGCCTTGAGCAAGCTGGGCTGGTGGGAGGTGTCCTTGCCCATGGCAGGGGGGCTGGAACTGGATCTTTAAGGCCCCCTCCAACTGAAACCATGTTCTGATTCTTCTGCTTGTGGGTCTTGCAGCAGAGCCTTAGCAGCACCAACAAACCTCCAGCCAGTGCTGTTTGGCTGCCAGCACTGACCACAACCCACTGGCCAAGACTCAGAGCCCAGCTGGAAGATCCCTCCTGGAGAAGAGGACTCCTCAGGAGCTGAGGGTAATGAACAGAAGCCAAGGCGGGGGGGGGAGGTGGGGGGAAACCCACCCCCCCAAACATTAAACCATCATTTGCCTCTGGGTTTTGTTTCCACACAGAGGTTTTCTTGCTGGCTAAGGGGAAAAAAAAAATGTCAGTAGAGTTCAGCTGAACTTCTGGGAACTTGATCTGCTGCTCCCCTTGCAGCCCGAGGGCTGCAGCGACAGGAGCCCGGGAGCGCAGCTGGCCTCGCCCCGCGGGGGCTGGGCGACACGGGCAGCACAGAGCGCTCCAGAAATGACAGGCCCGGGGCATTGCCGTGCTCTCAGCCTTGCTCATGTGAAGTGAGGGCACAGCCACAGCTGAGGAGGTTTCCCTCGGGTGCGATTGATGCTGATGGTGCTCTCCGTGAGCTGTCACTCTGCGCTCCCCAGCCCAGAGCCGGCTGTGCCCCGGGCTGGTTCCCGGCAGCAGGGGCAGGGAGGGGATTCTGCCCCTCTGCTCTGCAGCTCTGGTGCCCTCAGCACCGACAGGGACCCGTTGGAGCAGGGCCAAAGGAGGCCGCAGCAATGCTGGGAAGCCCTCTGCTTGAGGCCAGGCTGAGAGGGTTGGGGCTGTTCAGCCTGGAGAAGGCTCCAGGGAGACCTTAGAGCAGCCTCCCAGGATTTGAAGGAGGCTCCAGGAGAGCTGGAGAGGAACATTGTACAAAGGCATGGAGTGACAGGGTGAGGGCTGATGGCTTCAAAGTGGAAGGAGCTGGATTGAGATCAGACACTGGGGAGAAATTCTTCCCCAGGAGGGTGGTGAGGCTCTGGAACAAGTTGTGAGAAGCTGTGGAGGCTCCAAGCCTGGCAAGTGTTGGATGAGGCCTTGAGCAAGCTGCTCTAGCAGGAGGTGTCCCTGCCCATGGCAGGGGGTTGGAACTGACTGATCTCTGAGGTCCCTTCTGACCCAAGCCCTTCTGTGATTCCTACAAAGCATCTTCTCTGATTCCTGCCTTTACCTGCTCCCTGGGGCCTGGCTGTGTCCCTGGGGCAGCCCTGTGTCCTGGCAGCTCCAACCCAACAGTCCACAAGGTGCCCCTGGGGCCTGGTTGGGTGCAGCTCTGCACCTCCTGTCTGTAGCCCCCAACTGAATCACTGTGTAGCCAACCTGCCTGCCCCTAGAGCTGGAGTAACTTGAGGGCAGAAAAGAAATGGGAGGCCAGGTCTCTGCTGGGCTCTCCTGGGATTGTTGTTGGGACACCCTGGGGAGCTGCTCCCAGGAGCCCCCACATCCTGCTGCCCCACAAGGGTTAATGCTTGTTCCTGTGAATCCTCCTCAGCCTTCCCTGCTGCAGCCAGACTTTGGTTCTCACTTGGGTGTCTTGCTGGAAGCTGCAGGGCTTCAGTGGGTTTTTTCTCCTCTCCCCCTCTAGTACCATGGAGAACAGGAATAGAAACTTTGCAACAGGCTCAGAATGTTCTTTGGCTCAGGGCATGGGAAAGAGATTTAGGGTTGGATTTCCCTCTTGCTTCACACTTAGCCCTGCTTGTAATGGGTTTTGGGGACAGACATTTCTCTGAGAGCAGTCCTTGGCAGAGCAGCCTCATTCTGCCTGGTTTGCTGTTGGTGCTCCTCCTGGGCTGGCTGGTGTGGAGGGGGCAGGCCCAACCTTCCCTCCCTGCCAGCAGCAAGAAGCCTCTGAACTCAGTGTCCTCTGCTCAGAGACACACTTCACACTGTGGGCAGGGAGGGCAGGCAGAGATGGTTATTACCTTCTAAGGGGAACATGTTTGGGATGGAAGGAGCTGGTTCCATGTCCTGCTTGGCAGCTGAGCACAGACTTGAACCTTTAGACCCAGTGGAGTGAGCAGGCTGCCACTGGGGAGTGGGAGCACAGAGGGGGCTGGAGGCTGTGGCTGAGCTGGGGCTTGCACAAGAGCTCTCTGTCAGAGGCCCTCCTGCATCATGCCTCCCACACTGGCCGCTTCTGGAGCTCCCTGCAGCTCCTTGTGCAGCAGGGCTGGGATTGACTTTACCAGCTGTGCCAGCCTCAGGAATGGGAGGAAGATGTCCACTGCTCCCAGCTTGCTCCCTGGGAGTTTCTGCCTCTGTGCAGGTAACTGCCATGGCTCAGGTGCTGCAGGAGGGCTTTGGATGGTGTGAGCTGATGGGGAAGGAGAAGCTCTGCCCTGATGTGGCCTGCCAGGTCTGTCAGCAGGGGGAATGAGGCCATCCTGGCCAACAGCCAGCTGGGTATGGACTCCTCCAGCTCTGGCAGGGTGCCCTGAGCACCTTTCCCTCCAGGCCAGGAGCAGGCCTGGGAGCTCCAAGGAGCAAGCACCTTCCAGAGGTGGAGGGAAGCAGCCAGGCTGCAGCAGCACTGTGGGAAACAAACACCTCCATGTTGTGGGAGCAGCTTTGGTCCTGGTCCCTCTTTTCAAGTGGGAGGCCACAGCAAGAGCTGTTCTCTGCTTCTCTGCACTCAGTGAGGTGACTTCTTCCCAGGCACTTCCCTGAAGCTTCTGTGTATTTTGCTGTTGGGAAGTGCTGCTGTGATTCCAAAGCCACGCTCGCAAGAGGCTGAGGTGCAGTGCACACCCGAGTGTGCCACAGCCATCCTTGCCTGTGCTTTCTAACTACCACAGGGTGAGCTCAGCTCCTCCTGAAGGCTGCCCAGAGGCTGTGCAGTCCCCTCTGGAGAGCTTCCAACCCCCCTGGCCACTGTGCTCCTGGGCAAGCTGCTGTGGGGGCCCTGCTGGAGCAGGGGGTTGGCCTGGGTGATCTCCTGAGGTCCCTTCCAACCTTCCTCCTGTGATTCCATAATGCTGACTCAGGGCTGCTTGCTTCTCCCTGTCCATCTGCACTGTGCCAGGAAATAAAGGAAGGGGCTGAATACACCCTGCAGGGCAAAGCCAAGCTTCTGGGGAAGGCAACTCCTGATCCTCCTCCTCCTCCTCCTCCTGCTTCTACTATGGAAACCTGTCAGAGCAGACCTGTTGCCATGCTACTGCAGACACAACTCCACCATGGAGATGGTGAGTGGCTGTGCTGCAGGTTATGTAAGGGAGGCTGTGACACAGGGGCTGGCTCCCTGTGCTGCTGCTGGCTTCCAGGGCAGGCAGCTGCCTGGAAAAGCTACAGGTGAGGCAGTTCAGGTCACAAACTGAGGGTGGGTTTGGTTTGTTTATCCAAAGCTTCCCCCTGGAGGACCTTGCTCCTGGCAGTTGGACACTTGAAGAGGGGATGTGGTGGCAGCTGCAGGGTTCACAACCTGGGAATCAAGCAACAGTGGTTGGCTTTTTGGAGCTAAGGAAAGCACCTCTCAGGTGGAAGCAGGCCAAGCCGGGGGGTGGGGAGCTCTGCATCGTTGGAAGTATTTGTGGGGCTGCTGCAGGTGACCCTGGTGAGGCTGGAAGGAGGAAGGGACATGGTGGGGGTGAAGTTCTGCAGAGGATGAGAGGTTGAGCTCGGCTCTGGGCCATGCCGAGAGGTTTCATGGAACTGTAGAATCCCCAACTGGTTTGGGTGGGATCTTAGAAATCATCCAGTCTGACCCCCTGCAGGCCCCAGGGACAGCCCCAGCCAGAGCAGGTTGCTCCCAGCCACAACCTGACCTGCACTGGGGCAGCCCCCAGCTCTCTGGGCAGCCTGGGCCAGGCTCTCCCCACCCCCAGAGGCAAACATTTCTTCCTTCTCTCCAGCCTCAATCTGCCTCTTTGAGTTCAAACCACCCCCCCTTGGCCTGTCCCCACAGGCCCTGCTCAGAAGTCTCTCCTCAGCTTTCTGATTGGCCCTTGGAGCACTGCAAGGCCACCAGAAGGTCTCCCTGCAGCCTTCTCTTCTGCAGGCAGGAGACAGGACAGGCTTGCTACCTTGACTGGCAGGACCCAGACACCTTCCTGTACACAGGGGAAAACCTCCATGAATCAGGGAAGGGTTTGGTTGGAAGGGACCTGAAAGACCATCCAGTTCCAACCCCCTGCTGTGGGCAGGGACACCTCCCCCTAGAGCAGGTTGCTCAAGGCCTCATCCAGCCTGGCCTGGAACACCTCCGACCAGGGGCCAAATCTCCATCACCAATTAAGTTTTAATCATCTTAGGGCCTTAACCAGAGGTGCTGGGGGGGGGGGGGGGGGGGGGCCAAGCTCAGCCTAAAGGGGGGAGTGTAGGAGCTGAAAGTCCAAACCTTTGCAGAAGCCATCTGTGGTTGGTTCATGGTCTTCCTAGGAGCCAGGCCCAGGGACTTCTGCTCAGGCCTCCTCAGGCTGCTCTTTGCACTAGCAGCACTACCTCACCTGGCTTTGGGAGCCTCCTCCTGTGCTCTCCTGCCTCACACTTAGCAGCAGCAGAGCCTGGAGGGCTCCTGCCCATCCCTACAGAGCTTCAGGGATGCCTGGCATGTTTCAGATGTCTGCCCTGCCGTTGTTTGAATACCACAGGGTGCACAACTCCTCTGCTGTGCTCCAGCCACGCTCTGCATTCCCAGTTCCTCCCACTCCTGTTCCCAACAGCACAATGAACCAGCTCTGAGGCCAAGCTCCCTGAGCACTCCCCTCAAAGCCCAGCGAGGAGCAAGCACACAGAGCTGGGAATGCCCCACTGCTCTGCCTTTAATGATCACACTTGCACCCTGGGCCTGGGCACCGTGCCCCAGCCCCTGCCTTTGCCACCCAGGCTGCAGCAAGGAGCAGGGAAGGGTCTGGGGGTACAGGAGGCTGCAGCGTGGTGGCCGAGGAGCACCCCAGCACTTGCCAAGGACCTCCCCCAGGGTGGGCTCTGGGCACACCAATGTCCTGCAGCCCCTGCAGCTGTGGCTGTTGCAGTGTGAGCTCCGCAGGTGACAGCTGCCACTGGCTGGGACAAGGGCACAGCCACCTCAGCCCTCCAGGAGGCGATTGATGAGCTTCATCTCCTCGGCACTCATGGGGTTCAGGTTGAATCCCTTCAGCTCAGGTTTGCCTGGAAGAGAAGGTGGCAAAAGGGAATTTTGCTCCAGAAGGTGCTGAGCTGCAGAGGGGCTGGGGGACACCCCCAAGGTGATGGGGGTGACCTGTGGGCTGGGGAGTGGCAGCTCCACGCCAGGAACCTCCAATCCTGCTGGAGCGAGCAGGGAAGGAACTGCAGAGCTGGTGGGGAAGCAGCTGCAGGAACACACCAGGGAGCTTCTGGGCCCGCCCTCCCAAGACAGGATGTCTGCTCCCAGAGACTGAAGAGCTTCCAGAGGGGAAGGCTTTACCTTGAGCTTCAAAGAGGCGGTTGACCTTCACCCGCAGCTCCTTCCGGAGGTTGTTTATCTCCTCATCCAGGCTTTCCTGGTCTGAGACAAGTGGGACACAAGTGAAGAGGACTTTGGGCTCTGGGGTGCAAGCAGAACCTCCTGGGGGATGCTCCATGCAGAAACCCAGGTCTGAGGAGCTCTCCCCCGCACCGCCCCAGGGTCCCACCCTGTCCTCTGCTGCTCATGGGGCTGAGCTTGAGGTTGCTTCATGACCCCACGTGCACTGCTCAGGGCAGCTGAGAACCTGCCTGGGGCTGCTCTTGAGCGGTCTGGGGCACTCTGTGGAATCATTTTGGTTGGAAAACATCCCCAAGATCATCAATCCCACCCCTTAACCCAGGTCACCACTAACCCGTGGCCCTCAGCACCACATCTCCAGGGCTCTGAAACCTCACCAGGGATGGGGACTCCACCACTGCCCTGGGCAGCCTGGGCCAGGCCTGGACAACCCTTTGAGGGAAGAAACTGTTCCTCATGTCCAACCTGAACCGTCCCCCGGAGCCACTTGAGGCCATTTCCTCTTGTCCTGTTCCTTGGGAGAAGACTCCAAGCCCCACCTGCCTCCAGCCTCCCTCACTGCCTCACATCCCGGAGCAGAGCTCCCCCAGCCGCCCTCACCCTTCCGCAGCATCTCCTTGGTCTGCGCTTTGGGCAGCTCGATGAACATGTTGCCGAAGCAGACCATGGCCTTGCCTGGGGGAAGAGAAGGGGAAGCGAAAGGCTTCGTCAGCGGAGCTCTTTCCGCCCGGCCCCGCCGCCGCTCTGCGCGGCCTCACCCTCGGGCTCCGCGTCCTTGTGCAGGGCCCTCAGGGCCTCACGGTTCCGGTTCCGCTTCACGTCCAGGTCCACGATCTGCAGCGGGAGAGAAGCAGCTGCGGCCGGGGCTGGGGGCGGCAGCGGGGGAGGGTGGGAAGGCTCCCGGCGGCTACGGGGGGGCGGGGGCCAGGCCGTACCTGCTGCCGCGCCGCCAGCACGTCCTCGGCCAGCTCCTCCACTTCAGCCAGGTAGCGCAGCACAAAGGCTGGGTCCCGCGCCATGGCGCTGCCGGGGCCGGGCCGAGCCGAGCCGGGACTGCGGCCGCCGCGGGTCCGAGCCCCCAGGGTCCGTCCCGGCTCCGTCCGGGCCGCGGCCGCGGCCGCGCGGGAAGGTTCCGCGGCGGGAGGGCTCCAGGGGCAGGGCGCCCTCTAGCGGCCGCCCTCGGCGCTGCCCGCGGGGTGAGCCGGAACGCCGGGAACGGCCCCGGGACGAGGACGGCTCCGTGCTCCCGGCATCAGCTCTGTCTCCCCTGGACTGGCTCCGTGCCCTCGGTATAAGTTCCGTACCCCCGGGACTGGGCCCCGTGGCCCCCGGCAGAAGGAGCCCCCCTGCTCTCCCCGTGCCGGGGGAGCTCACGTTCCGGAGCTAGCCCCCACCCAGTCCCCGCAGCCTGGGGGAGACCGAGCAGTGCCGGCGAGGACTGGCAGATCCCCTCCCTGTGAGGAGAGAGGTCACAGGAGCCCACCCAGGACTGGCAGGTAACAGAGGACGTGGGGGTTTGTGTCCCTGCCCCGGCCAGAGCCGGGCAGTGTGGCACGGTGAGGGCGACACCATCGCTCCCCTGGTGGTGGTGGAGGAACCTCCAGGCTGTGCTGTGCATCTCTGGGAGGTGACATCCCCGAGACACCAAGGAGAGAGGCAAGCTGCTGGCTTGTCCCCTTTGCAGGACAAACCTGCTGGCTTGTGCTCTTCTGGGTGAGAAGAGTCCCGAAGGTGTCTGCTGATCCCAGGTGCTGCTGCTGGAGATGGTGGTGGCCAGACAGGGACCCTGGGGATGGAGGGAGTGAGGCAATGGCTGGCCAGTGGCCCTCACACTTCTGCAGACAACGAATCCTTTCAGGGAGATGCCAGCTCAGAGGATTTCTGGCCCTAACCCCATCAGGTCATTTGTGGCACTTAACCAGGGAGAGCTCCAGCAGCGTGGGCTAAATTCAGGCACTTCCAGGAGAGCGCTGGGGAGCAGCATCCTGGCCGGGCTGTGAGTGATTCACACGGCTTGGAATCCTTCCTGACATCCACCAAAAGAGGCAGCAGGATTGGGGCTGGATGCCAGCGCTGGGAAATGCTCCTTTTTCAGTGGGGGTGGCTGGCTGGAGAGCTCCAGAACAGAGCAGGGGCCAGCTGCTCCCAGCCACCGTCTTAGGGCTGGGTCCTGAGCGTCCTGGTGGGACAGGGGCACGGGGGTTGGCTGGCAAGTGGGATGCAGGATATGGGATCTGCTTTGGGGTGGGTCTGCTCTGCTCCTGCAGCCTCCCACTGCAGCATTCACCATGGAATGATTGGCTTCAGCTGTCTGCCAGGCGTGAAGGCATCATCTGAGCCTTGTTGCTTTGATGGGATCAGAAGGGAAGAGCACCTGGTCCTCGTGGTGTGTGCCGGGAGCTGGAGCTCCAGTTGCCTCCCAGTGACAGCCCTGCCCATCTGTCCTGCTGCAGGCACATGGACACAGCCTTCTGGGAGCAGGGTTTGGCTGCAGAGCTGGAAGCTGGGGGTGGTGCTTGGGAAGCATGGCCTGGCTGGGGGGTGACTGTGCCCTGCAGCGGGGCAGAAATCTTCCCTTGCCACCTCCACCAGCAGGACCTGCACTGCCCAGTGAGGAGAGGAGGAGGGAGAGCTTTCGATGTCTCTGAGGGATGGATGGGGATGGGAATGGGGTGGGGATGGGGAGGGGAACAGAGTGGTGATGGAGATGGGAACAGGGTGGGGATGGGAACGGGCGTGGGGACAGGGCTGGGCTGGCTGTGTCCTGGCAGCAGCAGGACAACATTCGCAGGGCAGCACACAGTGGCTGGAGCTGTGCTCTGCAGGCCTCCCCAGCCAAGCCCTGAGCCAGCCACAAACCATCACAGATTTCTCCTCCCGGAAGCAGGGGCAGCCTTTTCTCTTGGAGGCTGGGGACCAGCCCAGGGACCAGAGGCCCCTTTGGGCCACTTGCACGCTTTTGTGCCCTGCTGGGCAGTCAGAGGGACTGGCCCCCACCCCTGCTGCCCAGGGCTGCTTTGCTTTGCTGTGTGTTTTGTGCTGGAAGGAGCAGGGTTTGGTTCCAGCCTCTTCCTTTTCTTCCCTTGCAACACTTTTCTGTATGCAGCCAGAGCCCTCCCTGCCAGCTGCACAGGGAGGCTTCAGGGATGGGGGCTGGGGGGGGGGGGGGTTCTCTTTCATTTTCCCCTCTGGCTTCTGGGGGCTGCTGTTAAGATAAATCAGACTTCACTCACCCCCTGTTCTCAGGCTGTGGATGTTTAACTCTGCTTTTGGAGAGGGTGTTTCAGGGTCTGGGAGGGAAGGTGGGTCTGCTTCTCCTTGGTCTCCAGGTCCCTTCTCCCTAGTGCTGTGCCCACCATTGTGGCAGCACTGGCTCTGTTCCTCTGCCCAGCCAGGACAGAGTGTCCCTAGGGATAAGCCCAGAGAGGACTGGGGCTGGCCAGGCACTGGTGGAGGTTGTGGCCGGTGAAGCTCATTCCCTGGCCCTGAGAGCAGTGGATAAAAGGCTTCTTTCTGCAGGCTTTGGGCTGCTGGGAGCATCCCCTCCCCCAGGCAGGCATTGGTCGAGGGGATCTGTCAGGAGCATCTCAAGGTGAGGTGTCTCAGTTGCATTTCCCATGCTAATCCATGCAGCACTGGGAGAGCCTTGCCAGGGGCCTGACTCTGCTCCCTTTTGCTGACTAACGACCCCCCTCCACCCCGGTTTTGTGCTCCAGGAACCCAAACTCGGCCCCAGCTTGGGCAGCTGCCCCTTGTTGCTCTGTGAGGTGGGGTCAGCTGGGAAGCTGGCAGTGCTTCCCGGGATGAACTCCCCTCCCTCTGCTGCCTGCTCACTGCTCCAGGCTCCAGCCCCGGGGCTGAGCAGGGTGGGTAAAATCCAGAGGCCATCCAGAGGTCCTGAGCTGCCTTCATCAGGCAGCTGCCTGCTTGTGAACATCACCTGCCCCCTGCCAGGGAGCAAAGAGCCTTCTCCTCCAGGCAGTGCCAGGGATGCCAGCACAGGGCAGCTGCCGAGTGTGTGTCCCATGGGGTGCCAGCTGCTGGCACTGCCAGGGCAGCCTGGGCTCTGCCATGGGGCATGTTCCCTCTGAGCATGGGACGTGCTCCCATGCACAAAGTGATTGTAGCTCTGTAGTGGGCACTGGTGAGGACACACCTCCAACCCTGGGTTCAGTTTCTGGCTCCTCACTCCAAGTAGGACACTGAGGGGCTGGAGCAGGTCCAGAGGAGGGCAACCAAGCTGGGGAAGGGTCTGGAGAACAGGGCAGGAGCAGCAGCTGAGGGAGCTGGGGGTGTGCAGCCTGGAGAAAAGGAGGCTGGGGGGAGACCTTCTGGCTCTCTACATCTCCCTGAGAGGAGGCTGGAGCCAGGTGGGGCTTGGGATCTTCTCTCTAGTATCAGATGATAGGACAAGAGGAAATGGTTTGAAATTGTGCCAGGGGAGGGTTAGGCTGGAGGCTAAGAATAATTTCTTTCCTGAAAGTGGTCAGGGGCTGGCCCAGGCTGCCCAGGGAGGAGGTGGAGTCCCCATCCCTGGAGGGGTTCAAGAAGCCTGTGGCCGTGGTTTGGTGGCCATGGTGGTGCTGGGCTGCTGCTTGGACTGGATGCTCTCAGAAGGCTTTTCCAACCCGAAGAATTCTGTGGTTCTTTTCTTTGAAGCCTGGGACATGCTCCATTCAAACCTGGGCAACAAAGAGAGGAGGGATTGTGGGGCAGAGCTGAGGAGCAGGGCAGGATCTGGGCACCCACACACCAGTGCCTCAGGTCCACCTGCAGATTTGTCTTGGCACTTCATCCGAGGTTGTGCAGCTCTTCAGGTCCATATGGACACCTTGGCAGTGGCTGTGTGGCTCCTCAGGGACTCCCCCAAGGCTGGGGCTCTCCCTCCGAAGCTGGGCTCAGGTCCAGCCCGGCAGGTCCTTGCTAGGACTTCCTCGGGCAGGAGCCTGGTGGCGCTTGGGAAGCTGGGCTCGGGGGCGTCGCACCGCCCGGGCCCCGGGAGCAAGGTCTCGCCGGGGTTGAGACTCGGGGCTGGGGGAGCTCCAGTCCCTGGCGAGCTGCCCCGGGGGTGTCTGCCGGCACCCGGGTGGGCTGGAGGGAGGCATCGGCTGGCAGCGGGCGGGGACCAGGCGGGCAAGGCGTCGGTTGATCCTCCCGGTGGAGTGAGGCGCCCAGCGGCACCGTGCGCTTCCCTGGGACCCCCGCGGCGGCGGCTGGGGGGATCGGGGTGGGGGGAGCTGCCCTTACTGGAAGGGAAGCAGCGTCGGGCGGGGCGGGGGCTAACGGGACCGGCCGAGGTGGGGTTCGGCCGGCGGGCGCCGGGCCGGGGAGCGGCGGGGGCGTGTTGGAGGCTCCCGGTACCGGTCGGAGGGGCGGGTCTCGGCGGGTGCCGGGCCGGGAGCTCCCGGTGCCGGCCGGGAGTGTGTGTACGTGTGTCGAGGACGGGGGGTGGGTTCGGCGCGGACGGGCTAAGGGCTCTAGGGGCCGACTCGGGGACAGGGAGGGTGGGGGGAGCTAGGTGGGTGCCGAGCCGGGGAGCGACAGGGGCGGGCCGGGAGCTCCCGTAGCCGGCTCAGAGGGTGGGGGTCTCGTCCGGTGGCGACCGGCGGGCGGCGGGGCGAGGCCGACAGGGGCGGGCGCTGCCGGGGCGGTCTCGTCGGCTCCGTCCTCCCTCCGGAAGTCTCTCCCGCTCCCTCCTTTCTCCTCCTCTCCCCCGACAACATGGCCGCGAAGTCGGACGGCGGCGGCGGAGGCGGCGGCGGCCCGGCCGTACTGCTGGAGAGCCCGGAGGGGGGCGGCGGTGGCGGCGGCGGAGGGAGGCAGGCGGGCGGCGCTTCCCCCCAGCTCGGCGTTACCGGTTGCGGGACGGTTGTTGGGTGCTCTGCGCCCTCCTGGTTTGTTTCGCGGACGGTGCCTCGGACCTGTGGCTGGCAGCCCATTACTACGTGCGGGGGCAGCGCTGGTGGTTCGGGCTGACGCTGCTCTTCGTGCTGCTGCCCTCGCTCGTGGTGCAGCTGCTCAGCTTCAGGTGGTTCGTCTACGACTTCGCCGCCGCCGGCACCAAGGACAGCGCCGGCAGCACCAAGGACAGCGCCCGAGGGCCCCGCGGCTGCTGCCGCCTCTGCGTCTGGCTGCTGCAGGGCCTGATCCACCTCCTGCAGCTGGGGCAGGTCTGGAGGTACGGGGGTGCGGGGTACGGGGTGGGTGGGGGTGTGTGTCAGGATGGGGCTGCAGGGCCTGATCCGCTTCCTGCAGCTGGAGAAGGTCTGGAGGTGCAGAGAGGCTGGGATGTGGGGCCACCAAGGGTCAGAAAGGGGCTGCAGGGCCTGATCCACCTCCTGCATCTGGGGCAGGTCTGGAGGTACGGGGATGTGGGGTACGGGGGATAGCGGGGGGTCAGAATGGGGCTGCAGGGCCTGATTCACCTCCTGCAGCTGGAGAAGGTCTGGAGGTGCAGAGAGCCTGGGATGTGGGGACACCAAGGGTCAGAAAGGGGCTGCAGGGCCTGATCTGCCTCCTGCAGCTGGAGAAGGTCTGAAGGTATGAGGGAATGGGGGCACAGGGGGCAGGATGGGGCTGCAGGGCCTGATCCACCTCCTGCAGCTGGGGCAGGTCTGGAGGTGCAGAGGCACTGGGGTGTGGGGTGACCAAGGGTCAGAAAGGGGCTGCAGGGCCTGATCCACCTCCTGCAGCTGGAGTAGGTCTGGAGGTGCAAGGGGATGGGGAGACCAAGGGTCAGGATGGGCTTGCAGGGCTTCAACTGCCTCCTCTGGCTGGGGCAGGTCTGGGGACACAGGGGCCATGGGGCCAGGTTGGGGCTGGTGGGAGGGTTCAGCAGGAACATGGGGGGTGGGGGGTAGCTGGGTGCAGCACAGAGGGCACAAGTAGAGCTGGCAAGGGGGGCCTGGGTGGGGTGGACATGGGCATCCTCTGGCACCACAGCAGGATGGAATCTGGGGGTGAGAGTCCCCAGCAGGGCCCAGCTGTGGGAGTGGGTGGGTGTGGGCTGGAGATGTGGGTGAAGGCAGAAGCTGGCATGAGGATCCCGCAGCCCAACTGGGGGGCACAGGCCTGCTGGGTGGCACAGGCCTGCTGGGTGGCACAGTCAGGCAGTGCTGGGGGTGCTGCCTGGCCACAGCAGCCAGGTCCTGGGTGTGTGAAATGCTTTTCCCAGGCCCCAAACATCTTGGTCTCAGATCCTCCTCCCTTGCACCTCCCTGTGGTCCTGCTTGGAGCTCGCTGTAGACTGCAGGGTGGCAGATAAAGAGGTGCCAGAGAGGCCTGGCCAGGGTCTGCTGCCTGTCCCTGTCTGGGCTGGGTACAGGCAGGCTGTGTGGGCAAGGGGTGGGTGGCAGCTTGGCAGACTCAAGCTCAAGGCCCTGTTCACAGGGTCTCTGCAGACCCTCCAGGAGCCCCAGCTGATGGTTTACCGGCACCTTCCCACCCTGTGCTGTGGAACCAGCCCCACTCCCTCCCTGCTCCACCGAGGTCCATCCTTGGGATGAAGAGGGAAGTCCCCGGCGCCGACCCCGAGCTGGTGCCGGGAAGGGAGTGGAGACAATGGCAAATTCCGGGAACAATGCAGGGAGCAGGCAGCGTCTCGGGTTTCGGAGCTGTTTCCCTTCCCGAGCTGCTGGGTCCGGAGGCTCCTCCGCTCCCTGCCGTTGTCTGCACGCCTCGGCCCCGCTGCTGCATTTCCCGGGCTGCTCCCGGGATGTCCAACTTTGTTTGCTGGTGCTGGAGGGGCTCTGCCTCTTCCCTGCCTGGCGCAGCCATCCCCTGGCCCTCCCCACGGCAGCTTTCGGGGTACGCTGGCTGCAGGGGGTGGGTGCAAACCCTGCCTTGGTGTGCTGGGGGAGCTGGTGAGGGAGAGGAGGACAGCTCTGGCCCGCTGGCTGCCGAGCCTTGGCCTCGGTGCCCAGGGGGCAATTACCTGATCCTGGGCTGAGCTGGGGCCGGGCTGCGACCGGGAGCTTTGCTCCGGGTGGTGTCAGCCACGTTCTGAGCTGCCGCACCACGGCTGCTCTTAAGCCAATTAAAGCTGTAACTGCCAGCATTGACCCTCCAGGACATGCTGGGCTCAGGCTGCAGCTGAGGCTCTTTCTAATCTCGGGATTTGGGATTAACTGGGGCGGCCACTTTAATGCAGTTTGCTAAACCCATTAGCGCCGCTGGATCCGGTGCAGGTGGATGTGGCAGTTAAAGAAGGGTGGAAGAGATGAAGGGAAGGCTTTTCCTTGGCCAGGGCAAACATCTGCCCCTTCCCCTGTTCCCTGGCCTGGCAATCCACCTCTGCAGGTCTCAGCCCCACCAAACCCAGCCCCCAGCTCTGGCAGTGACGCCGGAGCGCAGGAGCGCAGCCAGTGCCCAGCTGTGGGGCAGCTCCCAGCTCTGGGATCATCCCAAATTCCAGCTGCTGGAGCTGGTTCCCATCAGCACACTGAGGGGTGTGCAGACCTGCTGGAAATGGTGCCTGGGTGCATGGCCATGTGCTTGTGAGCAGCAGTGACACAGACCTGTCCCTGTCCCCCAGCCAGGCCCATGCCACCGCTGTGCTCAGGGGCTGCTGCCCAGGTGGGTTTGCAGCTCAGGGGTTGTTACCCACTCTGCTAGCAGGGAGTCACCGCCGTGGGCTGGCAGCTGCTGGCATGTCTCTGCAGGTCCCATTTTGCTGGGGACAGCCCTGCCCTGTGACCATTGTGTCAGCTTTAGCCTGGGGCCTCACCCGGTTGGGCTGCCTGGGGGTCACTGGGGGCCAGACCTGAGGTTCTCTGTCCACCCCCAAAAGTCCCCCACCAGACCATGTCCCCCCATCTCTGTTGGCTTGGGACCCAGTGCCACCCCTCAGCCCCAATGCTAGTCTCTGGGTGGGTTCAGAATGTTGGGGAGGAGTTGGGACCCACAAATTTTGCCTCCCCTGTGCCCCTCTGTGGCTTTTCTCTCTCTGCCCTGGGAGCACCCAGACTGGGGGGTGAGCTCCTCCCACCCAAGCGCAGGGATCCCTGCCTGGTCCTGGGGTGCAGGGCAAGGAGCCGAGGCCAGAGCAAGCCTTCACCTGAGCATGAGTGGCCTTGGCTGCTCCTGGCCACCCTGGGGCCTGCCACGGTGTGGGGACAGGGAGGTGCAGCTCTCCCTGGGGGCCTGCTGGGGCAGGATGTGTAAGGCATTAAAAAGGCTGCACCAGGGAAGTGATTTTCCCTTTGCTTAACGAAGGGATTAGGGAATGAGAGCCCCAATTACCTTCCAGGAAAATCACAGCCCTGGCACTTGCTCCTGGACCAGGAGGGTCTCATCCCTCTCCAGCTGAGCGCAGCAATGAGCAGCTTTGGTTACAACCAAACTATGCTGCTGCTGTCCCATCACTGAAAAACCTGGGGTCAGGGGTTGGGATCTGAGGGCAAATGGTGACCCTGGTGGTGGGTCTGACTGTGGCAGGACTGGCAAACGTGACCATGGTGAGTCTCTTGCAAACCCAGCTATGGCAGAGCCTTGGCAAACCCATCCATGGTGGGGATCTGGCAAAGCTGGCTGTGGTGTGGCTCTGGTAGATCCATCCATGGTGGAACTCTGGCAAAATTGGTTGTGGCAGGGCCCTGGTAGATCCATCCCTGGTGGGGATCTGGCAGAACTGGCTGTGGTGTGGCTCTGGTAGATCCATCCATGGTGGAACTCTGACAAACCTGGCTGTGGCAGGGCTCTGGTAAACCCTTCCATGGTGGGGGTCTGGCAGAATTGGCTGTGGCAGGGCTCTGGTAAACCCATCCATGGCAGGGCTTTAGCAAACCCATCCACACTTGGGCTCTGGCATCACCTTCCTGCTGCAGGGCCTTCGTTAGATGGCTCTGTGTAACGCAGCAGCAGCAGCAATTAGCCTGGAGAGCTCTTGCTGGCAGCTTCTGCCTCATCATCAGGGTTTGGTTTGTTGTTTTTTTTTGGTGAAAATTAAATGATGTTTTGTTTCTTCCCCCTCCCCCCGCCAGCGATTGCTTTGGTGCTTCCCCTGCAGCCTCGGCGGCGCTGGGTCGGTAGGCGCCGGCCGCAGGCTGTCAGCGCCGGGATGGTTCCCAGGGCTGGAACCGCCACAGGATGATCAAATGCAGAACAAATAAGAACCAACCTCTCGTTCTGGAGATGAGATCTTGGGTTTAATGAGATCTGTGGAGCTGATGGGGAGACAGGAGGGGAGCTGTGTCCTGCTGACAGCAGCAGGGGCAGGGTGCAAGCCGCTCGTCGGGCAGCCGAGGAGCTGGGAAGTGGTTTGCGGTCACTGCTGGCTGTGCCGTGGGGATGGGGAGCTCAGGGGTCTGGGGGTAGGGAGGGGGCTGCTGTGTGCCGATCCAGTACCTGAAGGGGGCACAGGAAAGCTGGGGAGGGACTTTTGACAAGGGCTTGGAATAACAGCACAAGGGGCAATGGCTTTGAGCTGGAAGAGGGCAGAGTGAGACTGAGGCTGGAGAGACACTGGCACAGGCTGCCCAGGGAGGCTGTGGCTGCCCCCTCCCTGGTGGTGTTCAAGACCAGGCTGGATGAGGCCTTGAGCAAGCTGGGCTGGTGGGGGACAGTGGCTAAGACAGTGCCATGATGGCAGCAGTGGCTTGGCTGGTGCCACGATGGCGGCGGTGGTAGCCTGGCTAGTGCCACCATGGCAGCAGCAGCAGCCTGGCTGGTGCCACGATGGCAGCAGCGGAAGCCTGGCTGGTGCCACGATGGCAGCGGTGGTAGCCTGGCTGGTGCCACGATGGCAGCAGTGGTAGCCTGGCTGGTGCCACGATGGCAGCAGTGGAAGCCTGGCTGGTGCCACGATGGCAGCAGTGGAAGCCTGGCTGGTGCCACGATGGCAGCAGTGGTAGCCTGGCTGGTGCCACGATGGCAGCAGTGGAAGCCTGGCTGGTGCCATGATGGCAGCAGTGGAAGCCTGGCTGGTGCCATGATGGCAGCAGTGGTAGCCTGGCTGGTGCCATGATGGCAGCAGTGGTAGCCTGGCTGGTGCCACGATGGCAGCAGTGGAAGGCTGGTGCCATGATGGCAGGTGCCACGATGGCAGCAGTGGAAGCCTGGCTGGTGCCATGATGGCAGCAGTGGAAGCCTGGCTGGTGCCACGATGGCAGCAGTGGTAGCCTGGCTGGTCACAAGCAGATGACACCAGGGTGTGAATCTCTGGCAGGAGCTGGGTGGCAACAGCCTGTTCTCCCCAGCAGCAAGGGATGTGCCTTAGCAAAGGTTACAATTAGCTGCCCCCTGCCCCACGGGGGACATTCAATCAGCATTTTGACAGCAGCACAAAGGAGCTGTCGAGGGCTGGGAGCTGGGCTGGCCGTGGGGCCCTGCACTGGTCCCCACAGCCACCAGCACCTACTGAAACTGGGGCAGGACTTCTCCACTGGTGGTGTTTGCTGACGGCAGTGTCTTACCCAGCCACCAGCTCTCGGGCTCAGGGCGGGGCTCCTGGGGGCTCCCGGTAGGGTGGTGGGAGGGGATGGGCAGGTGGCAGTGGGGCTGCTTGAAGTGGGAGCAGATGGCAGCAGGGTGGCACAGGGGCCAGGGTTGCTCCAGCTGATGGCCCCCACCGTGGTCTTGGGGCTGTGCAGCCCAGAGGTGGGAGCAGCCAGCTGTCCCCACAGTGTCAGCAGGGCTGGCTCCTGCCTCCTCCTGCTGATGGATGAGCTGAAAGTGCTGGGATCAGGCTTTCTGCGGCGCTCCCGGCTGCAGGGGCCGGCTGGCAGCGCCGGCTGGAGCTGACAGAGAGGCCACAGCTCAGCCTGGCAGCGCTGGGAGGAAGCTTCGTGGCCCAACATCCTCTTTTTTCCTCTCCGTGTTCTCCTCCTGGGGATCTCCTGCCCTTCTGGCCCCGGTGTCTCCTCCCATCGTGCCCGGATCTGGCCCCGTGCCGCAGGGAAGGGTCTCTGGTGGTGGTGACTCAGCTGCCGCCTGCGTTGGTGCTACGCACACCTCCGCTGACCCCCGGCCGACCGCCAGATGGCCAGGGCCGGCCTGTGCCTGTGCCCACAGCTCTGCCAAGAGCCGAGGTAGCACCGGCACCAGCACCCCAGAGCTTCCCGCGGGCACCGCGGCAAGACCAGCTGGTGCCTCCCTTCTGGCCGGGCAGGGGCAGGCAGGGTGGGCTCTGTGCCAGCTGCGACCAAAATATCCCTCTGAGAAGCAGCCGGATGAGGGGCTGGGGTCTGGGGACCCCAAATCCCTGAGTGGCCAGAGAGTGAAGCTGTGGGATGAGATCCCAGGCTTGGGGGGGGAGCGAGGCAGGGGCCACACTGGGTGGTGGAGGGATGGGATTGGTGCCTGGGTGGGCACCGTGGTTGCCAGGTGGACACTGTGATGGCCAAGTGAGCATCATCATGGCTGGGTGGGCACCCTCATGGCTGGGTGGGCATTGTGATGGCCCAGGTGAGCACCATGATGGCCAGGTGGGCTCCAGGGCAGCAGGGGGCCGAAGTGCCTTTGCACAAAGCTGCCCCTTCCCGGTGTCCTCTGGCCCTGTGGTGGGACGGGGATGTGCTCAGCATCGCCACTGCCCTCCACCCCCAGCCTGAGGGGCTTCCTGCGGCCCCAGATCGGTGGGGAGCTGCTGGCCTGGTGTGGGGGTGGCCATGGGACATGCCAGAGGGAGGTGAGCTCAGCTGCTGGGCTTGGTGGGGGCTGCTCTCACTCTGCCATCCCACCCCCGCAGGTACCTCCGCACGCTGTACCTGGGGCTGCAGAGCCGCTGGCAGGCGGAGCATCGCCGGCGCCACTTCTACTGGAGGATGATGTTTGAGAGCGCAGACATCAGCATGCTGAGGCTGCTGGAGACCTTCCTCAAGAGTGCCCCCAGCTGGTGCTGCAGCTCAGCATCATGGTGCAGCAGAACAGCATCGAGCCCCTGCAGGGTAAGGCAGGGAATCCCCCAGGCCCAGCGTGGTGAGGTTGGAAGGGACCTCTGGAGCTCTCCCCATCCAAGCCCCTGCTCCAGCAGGGCACCCACAGCAGCCAGCCCAGGAGCACAGTGCCCAGGGGGGTTGGAAGCTCTCCACACCAGGAGACTCCACAACCTCTCTGGGCAGCCTGCTCCAGGGCTCTGCTCCCTCACACCAAACAACTTTCTCCTCAGGGAACCTCCTGGCTGTCACTTTGTGCCCATTGCTCCTTGTGCTGTCCCTGGGCACCACTGAGCAGAGTCTGGCCCCAGCCTCTTGCCCCCCACAGCTCCTTCAGCTCTTGCTGAGCATTGCTCAGCTGCCCCTGGGGCTGCTCTTCTGCAGGCTCTCAGCCCCAGGGCTCTCAGCCTCTGCTGTTCACAGAGCTGCTCCAGGCCCCTCAGCAGCTCTGTAGCTTCTGCTGGACTCCCTCCAGACCCCAGCCCGTCGCAGGCTCTCACTGCCCCTTCCCTGCTTCCCCCTGCAGGGCTCTCAGCCTCGGCCTCGCTGGTGTCCCTGGCCTGGATGATCGCCTCCTACCAGAAGGTGCTGCGGGACTCCCGGGAGGACAAGCTGCCCATGTCCTACAAGGGCGCCGTGGTGCAGATCCTCTGGCACCTCTTCACCATCGCCGCCCGCGCCATCGCCTTCGCCCTCTTCGCCTCCGTGTTCCAGCTCTACTTCGGCATCTTCATCGTCACCCACTGGTGCGTCATGACCTTCTGGATCATCCAGGGCGAGACGGACTTCTGCATGTCCAAGTGGGAGGAGATCATCTACAACATGGTGGTGGGCATCATCTACATCTTCTGCTGGTTCAACGTCAAGGAGGGCCGCAGCCGCTACCGCATGTGCATCTACTACGTCATCACGCTGGGGGAGAACGCCGCGCTCACCGCCCTCTGGTTCCTCTACTACGACCGCCAGACCACCTCCGACTTCCAGGCCTTAATCCTCGTCTGCCTGCTCAGCTCCAGCTTCGCCCTCGGCATCTTCTTCATGTTCATCTACTACTGCCTCCTGCACCCCAACGGCCCCATCTTCAGCCCTCGCACCGGGGGCTGCATTTTCCGCCAGCCGCCTCCCCCCCCACCCCGTGCCGGGGTCTCCCGCGGACGCCGTCACCAGCCCCCCCCGCTCGCTGCCGCGGACTACAGGGGGAGCGGGAGGGGGCGCCGGGGGAGCGGGACAGCTGCGTGCCGGTCTTCCAGGTGAGACCCTGCGCCCCGCCGGCCCCAGCCGCCCGCGCCCCCGGACAGAGGGCCCCGTCATCCGCATTGACCTGCCCAGGAAGAAGTACCCGGCCTGGGATGCTCACTTCATCGACCGGCGCCTGCGGAAAACCATCCTGGCGCTGGAGTACGCCTCGCCCACCACCCCGCGCCTGCAGTACCGCACCCCGGGGCCCCCAAGAGGTGCTGGAGTACGAGACCACCGTGTAGGGTAGTGGTGGTGGTGGTGGGCACACCGCCACGGTGGGGACCCTCCCGCCCGGTGCCATCCCGGCGTCTTCGCAGCTGTTTGCCTTTCTGTTGGGTTTGCCGGCGCCGCCGCCGCGCCGCCCCGCGGGCGGGGGACGGGGAGGTCTCTTGGTGCTATCCCCCCTCCACCCTGCGCCACCCTCCCGCAGCCGAGACCCCCCCGTCCCACCCCAGGGTGGTCACCGCGGCTCCCCGCCCCGGGGCTTGTCCTTGCCAAAATACCTCACGGTGCCTGAGCCTGCAGTGGGGGTTGCCGTGGCCCGACCATGCCGGTGGGGCAAGGGTGGGGACCAGGGACACCCCAGGCTGGGGGCTGGCAGATGTGAGGGGCACGGTGGGCAGCGCACGGGGGCATGGGTGCCTGTGCCACGGCAGGGCGGTGGGGCTGGAGTGTGGCTGCACCGGGTGTGTGTGGGGCTTGTCACTCCTGGGTAGGGGACAGCAGGGGTCCAGCCAGCCTCCCCCCCCCCATATCTCCTGCTTCCCCCATACTCTGCAGTGCTGATCCCAGGGGAGCCCCTTCATCTCCACCCTCAGTGACCCTGCCTCAGGGTCAAGCCATGTCCCCACCCTCATGGGGTCCCTCCTCACCTGCAGGGTGTGGACCCTGGCCGGGGTTGGGGGTGCCATTTGTGGGTGGGCACAGACTCTGTTCCCCCAGCTAGAGCTGAGCCCCGGCTCTGGCTGTGCCCCATCCCCCCACCCCCCGGGAGCTGTTCCATCCCATTGGGCTTGTTTTCACCTGTGACATTTTGTGTGACATTTTCTACCTCCGCTGTGGCCGGGGGCAGGGCAGGGCCTTGGCTGGCACTGTTGCAGGGGGTCATGTGGGGTCACCACTGTTCCCAGGGCTTTTCAAAGCGGGATTCACCCCCCCATGCACACACACACACACACACACACACACACACACACACACACACACCCTTCTTCCCTTCTTGGTTGGGCGTCTCTTCCCATCCAGGAGCGTTTCCATTCACCCCACCATGGGCATCATCCCCTTCCAGCTCCCCAGTGTAAACCTGACTGGGATCCTGCCCTGCCTCCCTGCTGCCAGTCCCTGCCAGTCCCTGCCTGCTCCTGCCTGCCCACTCCTGCCTGCCCCTGGGCTTCGGGTCTGAATGTGTCCCTGGTCCTGCCTGGACCCAAAGGGCTGTGCTGAATGTACCCTGTGTCCCCTGGTGCCAGGCGTGTCCCGTGGGGGGGCCCTCTGTGTGTGTACGTGTAGGGGGCTGGCAGGGCTCTGTGGGGCAAGGGAGCTGTGGGGCCCCCCAGCCATGCGCCCATGGCCCCCGTGCCTTCCCTGCACCCCCTGTGCCCCCCAAAGTTGCCCCACAGGGTGCCATGGTGCCAAGCCTTGCCCAGGGCTGAGGAGCCTGGGCAGAACCACCAGCCCCGGGTGCCGTGAGGCATCACATGAGGCATGGCACAAGGCACCGTGCCAGCCGCGAGAAGGGCTCACGCTGGGGGCTGCCCCTGGGAATGGCTCTTGCTGCTGCCCGCTGTGCCAGGGCGGGTGCCCAGCGCCGGGGCATGGCTGGGGTGAGCAGTGGGTGTGGCGTTGTGGCATCGCGTTGGGTTTTTTCTTTCCCATTTCTCTGTAGCTAGAGCGCTGCGGCGGCAGCAGGCGGGGGGGGGGGGGCGTTGCTGGGGTCACTGGTGCTAACTGGTGCTAACTGGAAGCCTCAGAAAGCCTTCTGGAGGAGGGTCCAGAGCGTGACTGGGGCTGGGCAGTGCCCCACGCCCCCTCTCCTTCCCTGCCAGTGACGGGCGGACACCGGCGGTGGGTGCCAACCGCGCTGGGGGCAGTGCCAGGTGTGGGGTGGCTCTGGGGAGGTCTCGGCTCTGCGAGGGGGAATCTTTTCCTCAGGGAAGGTCGTGGGGTAGCTGCTGGGGAAGCTGGCCTGGGCCCTCACTGAGTCCCACTCGTGGAGCTCTGAAGCCACTAGGGATGGGCACAGGTCGTGTGGGGACCAGATTCCAGCAGGAGGTGGCTGCTCTGGGCTCCCCCTGTGTCCCCTCCCCGAGGGCAGGGAGGAGCCATCAGTTGGGGTGATCTGCACTCCCCTGCTGCCCTTCACCCCCGGGGCTGGCGTGGGGACCCCGGGGACATGCCAGTGGGACAGAGGGACACTTTTCTATGCACTCAAGCCACGGTACCCTCAGCCCTGGGCTGCTCCGGGCAGGGGTCTCCACACCATCCCCTGTCCCGTGGTGCTGCCCTGCTCGGTGTGGGGACCCCGGCCACGCGTGGGTCTGGGTGACAGCCATGGGCCCCCCGAGCACAGGCTTAGCCACCCTGCTGCCACCCCCCCAGCCTGCGCCACAGGGGAAGCCAAACCCAGTGGCCCGATGCCAGCGGCAGCACCGGGATGGTGACACCTGACCACGAGGACCACGGTGAGGGGGCACCACCGGGGGCCAAGCCGGGCACTGCGGCATGGGGAGCTCTGGAGGTGCTCCAGCTCCCAGCGGGGAGGAGGGTCCTGGCCCCTGGGGATGCTGTGCCTGGGGTGGCAGCAGAGCTGCCCTGGCTTCAGGGAGTGAGGAGCGGTTTGGGCTGGGGCTGTTCCTTCCCGGGGAGGGGCTGCCCGGGGGTGTGTGTCAGCCACGTCCCTGGCCCCCCTTTAGCGCCGGGAGCTAGCAGCCGCTGTCACGTACTGTAAATACTCTGTGTGCCACCTTCTTCTCTGGGACCCTCGGCGCGGGCGGGGGAGGGGCGAGCGGGGGCCGGGGTCCGGACCGAGACTTTTTTGTATACCACAAACTTTTTGTATATTTTTAATTTTGCTGCAACATGAGATAATTAATTATTAAATTCATTTCAATAAGCTCTGCCCGCGGGGGTCCCTCCTTGCCCGGCTCACGTCCCGGCCCCTGTCCCCTCGTCCCCCTCGTCCCCCTCGTCCCCCTCGTCCCCCTCGTCCCCCTCGTCCCCCTCGTCCCTCTCTTCCTCTGTCCTGGTGGGACTGGAGATGCCGGGAGATGGAGCAGGATGGCTGCAGCAGGGTGGTGTTGGTGGCCCTGGCTGCTGCTGGCCCTGGTGCTGGTGGCCCTGGCAAGGAAAGGGTGTGTGGGCAGGATCTGTGCCAAGGAGGAAGCCGCCGGACACGGCCGGACATGGCCACTGCCGGGCCAGCCCCCACCCTGCCAGAAGCCTTGATTCATGCCCAGACCCTTGGAGGGCTTGGGCTCCTTGGGTGGCCGTGGGGATGGGGTGCTTGGGTGCTGCTGCATGAGGTCCTGCCAGTGTCACTGCCTGTGCCTGGGCCTCAAGTGGGCAGGATAGGAGCAGTGAGGGTTGGAGACCCCGGTGCTGCTCAGGGAGGATGGGGCTGGTGTGGGGTCACGGAGTCACAGTGGGGAGCATGGGGGCAGTGAGGGGCAGGGGCTGGTGTAGGGTCATGGAGCCAGTGGGGGGCACTGGAGCAGTGAGGGGCAGGGGCTGCTCTGCAGCTGGGCCCTGTGGGCATCCCCAGTCCCATCCCGGTCTACTTCAGCTCCAGCTTCTGCCCAGCCTCAGCCCAAGCTCCAGCCCCGCACCAATCCAGTCCCAGCTCAAGCTCCAGCTCAGCACCGATCTAGTCCCAGCCGAGCCCGGTCCCAGCACCCCCAGGAGGGGCAGGAACTCACATCCCAGCCCATCCTGGTGGAGTTTCCGACACAGGAAAAGGTCGCGGCGCCGAGCGGGTTGGTGGGGGTGGCCGTACTGGGAAGCAGCTGCACTGGGAGGCAGCTGTACTGGGGGGCCCCGCCATGGACGACGAGGCCAAGAAGGGGAAGAAGGTGCGTGGGGCTGGGGCCGGTGTCCCGGGGGGTGGTGCTGGAGGGAAGGTGGGAGCAGGCAACATGAGTGAGGACACCAGGACCCCACATCCCCTCCAGCTGCCCCCCGCAGCTGGTGCAAAGTGGGAGTCAGGGAGCAGAGAGCTGCCTGCGGAGCCTGTGTGTGCCCGGCGCTGAGCTGCTCCCGTGCCCGGCGCTGAGCTGCTCCCGTGCCCGTTCTGGCTGCCAGGGCTTCGTGTCGCCCATCAAGCGCCTGGTGTTCCCCAAGGCTGCGCGGCGGCCCGCCCCCGCGGCAGCGTCTACCGGCGCCCGCTGCACTCCGTGCCCCTCTACCCCCCCGACTACCTGATCGACCCCCAGATCCTGCTGCACGACTACGTGGAGAAGGAGGTGAAGGTAAAGGGGGATGGGGGCTCCTCCCTGATGCCCAAGGTCCCTGCTTGGCTTGGAGAGTGGGACCTGGAGCCACCACTCCATGCTGAGAGCCACCAGCCATGGAGGTCAGGAGGGTCCTGGTCCCCTCCCTTCCAAAGCAGTCACCCAGGGAGGGGGTGGGTGGGCTGGGGTTTCAGGGACAGTAAGCTGGGGCTGCAAGGACAGTATCCACTGCAGGGACAGTGGGCTGGGGATGCAAGGACAACCCCCATTGCAGGTTCTCCCTGCACACCCCAGGGAGGTGCATCCTGCCCTTGGGGATGTGGGTGCTGGAGGGAGGGCTCTGGGCCATAGGGCCAGCCCCTCCCAGCCACCCTGGGCTTTGTCCCCTCTCAGTTTTTAGGCCACCTGACATGGGTGACATCCTCCCTGAACCCCTCCAGCCGCGATGAGGTGCTGCAGCTGCTGGATACAGCCAGGGTAAGAGGGGTCCTCACTCCTTGAGGTTCCCGCGGGTGCTGTCCAGAGGGTGGTCACCGGGTGTGCCCCCCCCCACTGCTGGGTGCCCCACGTGCCTGGCACACGCTCTGTGTCCCTGCAGCAGCTGAAGGAGCTGCCCCTGCAGACGACACCCGAGCAGGACAGCATCCTCAGCCTCTCTGCCCGCTGCCTGCTGCTCACCTGGCGCGACAACGAGGAACTGATCCTGCGCATCCCCACCCATGAGATCGCCGCCGCCTCCTACCTGCGCGACGATGCCCTGCACCTCCTCATCCTCAAAACCGGTGTGGGCAGCCAGACAGGGTCACCAGCGAGGTTCACAGCCAGCCCCGAGCACCTCGTGGCCCCCGGGCATGAGGGACTGGAGCCTGAAGTGCGCTGGGGGGATGCTGTGCGTCCAGCTGGGGAGGCAGCAAGAGCTGGGCACAAAAGTTGGTGTTGCCCCCAGGGCTGGAGGGGAGCCCGAGGCAGGTCCCAGCTGTGCTCCCAGCCCAAATTGCCTTTAATGGCAGGAGGAGAGGAGCCTGGAGGTGACCCCCATGCCTGTCCCGTCCCCCCCCCCCGCATGGATTCCCGGGGGGTTGCTGGGCGCTGGTGCTTTGATCAGCAAACCGAGGCTCAGCTGCCCGCTGCAGGCGGGGTCCCTGGGGAGGGGACTGCACCAGGCTGGGCTCCATCTGCACATGGAGCAGGTTCCTAATCCCCTGCCTCACTGTCCCTCATCCCCCTGCCCCATCCCCACTGCGTCCAACCCACCGGGGCTGCCCCTTCCCCACCCCATCACCCCCACCCGCGGGCAGCCAGGGCAGGGACTGGGCACCAGACTGATGCCTGGTCTCTTGTCGCTGCCCCAGGCCTGGGAGTGGACCCCGTGCCCGCCGGAGCGCACCCCGAGATGGCTCCACTTGGCCTGCCAGAAGCCTTCCCCGACAAGAAGCGGCCGGGGGTCGTGGCCGGAGGGCGGGCGGCTGGGGGCGCCATGGAGCGGCGCCACACCATCTGCAGCCTGGACTGGAGGGTGGCTCGGGGTGGGCAGGAGGCCCGGCAGGGAGGCAGCCTGGAGCGGCGGCGGGGTGGCAGCTGGGAGAGGAGGCAGCGTGGGAGGCCCTCGGGCAGCTGGGAGCGGCGGCAGCCCTGCGGCGGCAGCTGGGAGAGGAGGAGAGCTGGCACCGCGGGTGGCAGCTGGGAGCGTGGCACCGGCTTCGGCAGCTGGGAGCGGCGGCACGCTGGCAGCAACCCTCTGGACCCCCAGGAGCCTTGTCCTGATGCCTACTCCAACCTCATCATCCTTGCTGTGCCCAACAGGGTGAGTGGGCGTGGCATGTGCCCATACAGGCATGTGGGTGCTTGAGAGGGTCTGGGGAAGGGTCATGAGGAGCAGCTGAGGGACCTGGGGGTGTTTAGCCTGGAGAAGAGGAGGCCGAGGGGAGACCTTCTGGCTTTGTGCAGCTCCCTGAGAGGAGGCTGGAGCCAGGTGGGGCTTGGGCACTTCCCCCTAGACAAGATGAGGAGAAATGGCCTCAGGTTGCCCCAGGGGAGGTTTAGGTTGGGCTTTAGAAGGAACTTCTACCTTGAAAGGGCTGTCAAAGCCTGGCACAGGCTGCCCAGGGAGGTGGCTGAATCCTCATCCCTGGAGGCATTTCAAAGGCATGCAGATGTGGTGCTGAGGGGCACAGCACCAGCCTGGGCAGTTAGAGAAGGGTTGGACTGGGTGGTCTCAAAAGCCTCCTCCAAACAAAACAGTTCTCTGATTCTTTGTGCCCACCTGCTGGCTCATGGCCACCAAGCAGCAGCCACCCATTTCCCCACGCTCCCTCCTTGCCCCTGCAGGACGCTGGTGAGGAGTCCTGTGCCCTCATCTGCCAGGTCTTCCAGATCATCTACGGGGACCAGAGCATTGAGTGCGTGGACCGGGCCGGGTACCACTACACCTCCACACCCACCCGGCCCTGGCTCTCCAGCAGGAGTGAGTAGCCAGGGACAGGCCTGGGGACACCGAGTGGGGTGGCATGGGGTGTGCGGGCACAGTGTGGGCATCAGGTGCCGTGGCAGAGCCTTGGCCCCGCTGGCAGACCTCATCCCTCCCTCCCCAGGTGACAGCTGCCGCACAGATGGGACCTATGGCTACGATGCGGACTTCAGCTGCTGCAGCTCCTTGTGAGTCTGGGCCCCTCAGGGTGCCCTTCACCCCAGCGGGTGCCCCTGCACTGGGATGGGTGCCCCTGTCCCGAGGTGGATCACAGGGTAAATGCCCCGGCACGGGGGTGGGTGCCCCTGCACCCACGTGGGTGCCCATCCCTGCTGCAGAGATGCCCTAGACCTGCCTAACGGTGGGTGTTGTGTGGTGGCAGGGGCCAGCAGGGCACACAAGGGGGTGCCAGGGCATGCTGACCCCCATCCTCCTGCAGCAATGGCTCCCATGAGACCTTCGAGGCTTATTACAGTGGCACCTCCTCGCCCTCCTTCCACCGCTCCCACCACAGCCTGGCCACTGCCTGCAGCGGCAGCGACCAGAGTGGCACAGGGCTGGAGCAGCTGCAGGAATACATGGTGACGGTGCGGGCACGGGGATGGTGTGGGCACAGGGATGACGTGTGCACGGTGATGGTGTGGGCATGGGGACGGTGTGGGCATGGGGGTGGTGTGAGTATAGTGATGGTGTGGGCATGGGAGTGCAGGCATGGTGATGGTGTAGGCATAGGGATGGTGTGGGCATAGTGACAGTGTAGGCATGGGAGAGTAGGCATGGTGATGGTGTAGGCGTGGAGGTGGTTTGGGCAAGGTGACGGTGCAGGCATGGGGACGGTGTGGGCACACCGGCAGTGTGGGCATGGTGAGAGTGCAGCCATGGCGAAGGGCGGGGGCCCTTCCCTGTGCCAATAGATGTGAATGGGCCCCGGTGGGCAGGTCTGAGCTCCCCACCAGCTGGTAGGGCACAGAGAGGGGGATGGGGCTGCGTGCCACCGACGTCCCCAAGCCTGAGCCGTCGCCGTGCCACCCCAGCTGCGCAACAAGCTGTCGCCGCAGGAGATCCAGCAGTTCGCCCTCCTGCTGCGCGAGTACCGCCTGGGCACGCCGGTGCAGGAGTACTGCGCGGAGCTGCTCCGCCTCTACGGGGACCGCAGGAAGTTCCTCCTGCTGGGTGAGTGTCTGGGCTCCCACGCTGCCCACCCTCTGCCCCCCGCGTCACCCTGGGCATGGGGTACCGCTGCCGGGGACGCTGGGGGGCTCCACAGCTCGTTGGGGGCAGGATGAGATGAACCCCCACGGAAGCGGCAGGTGGGGCTGGCAGTGCTGCCCACCCCGGCCGGGCTGACCCCACGGCTTGCGGCGCCCGTGGCAGGGATGAGGCCCTTCATCCCCGACCAAGACATTGGGTACTTCGAGACCTTCCTGGAGAGCATCGGGATCCGGGAGGGTGGGATCCTGACCGACAGCTTCGGCCGCATCAAGCGCAGCATGAGCAACACCTCGGCCTCGGCCGTGCGCAGCTACGACAGCGCCTCCCTGCGCTCCGAGGCAGAGTCCTTCAACCGCATCATCACTGACATCACCCACGACATCGAGGCGCTGGCGAGGGATGAAGAGGAGGAGGAGGAAGAAGACAACTACCTGTGAGAGAGCTCAGAAGCCCAGCAGTCCCCTCGCTGCTCACCAGCGTCGAATCAGAGAATTGCTTGGGCTGGGAAAGCCTTCTGAGAGCATCCAGTCCCCAGGTGCCATGGCCACGCATTTCTTGAACCCCTCCAGGGCTGGGGACTCCACCACCTCCCTGAGCAGCCTGTGCCAGCCCCTGACCACTCTTGCAGGAAAGAAATTTCCCCTCATCTCCAGCCTAAACCTCCCCTGGTGCAACTTGAGGCCATTTCCTCTCGTTGTATCACCTGATACTAAGGAGAAGAGACCAAACCCCACCTGGCTCTAACCTCCTTTCAGGGAGTGGTAGAGAGCAGTGAGGTCTCCCCTCAGCCTCCTCTTCTCTGGACTAAACGACCCCAGGTGCTTCCTCACCAGACCTCTCCTCCAGACCTTTCCTAGCTTTGGACATGCTCCAGCAGCTCAATGCCATGGTGGGCACCCTCTGAGCTCAGACTCATCAGGTGCTCAGCTCTGCCCTGGTGCCTGGAAATGGGGAGGTTTCCCCTCCTTTGGCACCACAGGAGGGGACAGGGGCTCTGCACTGTCCTGGCAGCTCTGGGCAGGGCTGATAGCATCACAGGGCAGCCATGGCTGGGGGGACCTCTGTGGCTGGCAGTGCCGTGTGATGAATTTCTGTGGATTGCAATTAAATGCCAGTTCAGGGAGTGGAGCAGATCCTGAGGAAAGGAGGAGCCAGGGTGGGAGGGCTGCTGGGGCGGGGGCAAGCTGGGCCGGGGAGGCTGCTTGCAGCCCTGCCAGACGTTCTGTGCACCCTGCCCACCCCAGTGCCACGTGCAGGTCTCTCCTTGATTCAGGCTGGCCTCGGGAGGATGCTCTGGGCAGTGTGGGACCCCAGAGAGCTCAGAGTAATGCAGGGAGCCACTGAGGGGTACTGATGTGGGGAGTGGGGTCTGGGGGACACTGAGACACCAGCCATGCTGCTGTCACAAGCCCCCAGTTCCCAGGCGTGATGTCCCTGGCCCCCCCACTGCTCCCCAGCCAACGTCCTGTGGCCAGGGTCCCCAGGCTGATGGCCTGCAGCAGTTGTCCTCTGGCCAGGGTCCCTTGACTGCTGTCCTGTGGTGATGGCCACTGGCCACTAGCCCCCAACCACTGTCCTCTTGCCAGTGTTCCCCAGCCACTGTCCCCTGGCCTGATGGTTCCAGGCTGACGTCCCCCAGCCCCTGTCCCTTGGCAGGGGCCTGTGCATGGTTCTGCAGATGTTGGGGGCTGCCTGCAACAATTAATGTTGCTTCATAAAAATTTGCATATGCAAATGCCCACAGAGGTGCTCACCACTTCCTGAGCCACTCCTGAGCCACCCATGGTGGCCAGTGTCACGGAGGAGCCACAGGTCCTTTTGCTGGCCCCAGCCCCACCTCAGGGGTGCTCTGAGTGAAGCAGAGCAAAGGCTGAGTGGAGCAGGGAGGGGCTGGGAAAACGCCTGGGGGGGACACGTTTGGCATAGGAACACCAGGGCCAGGAGAGACACAGTGAAGCCCATGGACCCCCAAGGCCCCTTCAAGCAGGGAGGACACCCCCCGTGCCCTGCACCACCCACAGGGTTTCTTTTCCCTTCCCTGGGACACAGAGCCAGGCTCATGCCATGGCCAGCCCAGGCTCACCCCATGCCCCCGCCTGCCCCCCAAAGGAACCAGCCCGGGGGCCATGATGTCCCTGAGGGGGCAGGGGAGCCCTCGGAAGCTAATTCTGTCCTTGGGGTTCCCGGTGAGACCGGAGGGGTCTTGCTTGGTGAGTGATGGGGATCCCTGCTCCCATCCCCTTTTGGATCCTCCGGGATCGGTACCAGGAGGTCTCGGCCGTACCCGCCCAGTCATGCAGCACCGGCGGGGTCGGAGTGGGGCCGGTACCGGGGGCGGGGCCTTACCGGGAGGGCGTTACCGGGGCGGGGTGGCGGGAGTGAAGCCGGGTAGAACGCAGCGACGGGAGCAGCTTCGGCTGCGGGACCGGGACGTGCCCCGGGACGGCGGCGAAGGTAAGAGCCGAGCCGGGCGCGGAGCCCCGAGGGTGGCGGGGTCGGACGGGAGGAGCCCTGGTGCCTGTCCCGGGCAGCCCGGTCGGTCCGTTTCTGCCTCGGGACAGCCGCCGCTGCCTCGGACGGTGCCCGTGCTGGCCCGGTCTGGCCTCAGCCCGCCCCTGCCCGGCCCCTCTCGGTGCGGCGGCTCCTGGGTGTCCCGGGGAGGTGATGCCGGGGGCTCCCGGGAGTGCACGGTGCAGTCCCGGGAGGTCGTCCCTGGCAGTGGCCTTGCAGGGTCTGTCGGGGACCTGCCACCACCTGCACGGGCCGCGGGGGGACAGGGCAGAGAGAGGACAGGGCAGCGAAGCGGAGGGACAACGAGGGGACAGGGCGACAAAGGGACAAGACAGCGAAGGGATGGGGACCCAGGCAGCCACACTCTTGAACCCATGAGCTTGCCCTATCCCTCCTGGTCCCCAGGGCTGGGGACAGCCACGGGGCTGTGGGACGTGGCTCTACAAAGTGGGATGCTCCAGGACCGGCTGCTCCCATCGGTGTGCCCTGTGCCAGCTTGGATCAGCCTGGGACCGAGCCTGGAGCCCATAGAGGGGGACAAGTTGTCCAGGGCTGCTCCTGCCCTGCCCTGGGGACAGGCATTGGCCCAGGGTTTGCCATGAGTGACCGTGGGATGGCTGGGAGGCAGCACTGGTGTCCCTCAAAGGCCATGGCAGTGGGGTAGCTGGTGCTGCTGGTGCCTGGCTGCTTGCCTAATGAGGCCAGTGGTGCTGTGCACCTCGTGGGGCCTCACTCAGCTCTGAGCTTCCTCCTTCACTGTCGCCACCTCCACTTTCTCCCTTCTCTGCACTGAGGTCTCCCTCGGACATGGGAAGTGCCCTGAGGGTGGGTGGGGTGGGTTTCCCCTGTGCCCCCTGCTGCTTGCAGCTCATTTTCCTGCTGATGTTTCTTGAGGAGCTGGAAAAAGCTGAGCATTTGCCCTGTGCCCATGGCTGCTCCTGGGCAGCTCCACCCTGGCACAGAGCAGCTGGGGAGCCTGGTGACCCATGGTGGAGAGCAGTGACCCATGGCAGCATGGGGCCTCTGGCCATGCCAAAGGATGGGTGCTGGGTGGAGGAGCCCTGAGCTGCCAGGGAGCCCTCAGGGATGGCAGTTCCCCTGAGCCAAGCTGCTCTCTCCCACCACGATGCTCAGTGCCCCTCAGCCCCACCTGGGAAAGGCCTTTTCAGGGCAACTGCTCCATGGCAGCTGTTGCTGCCTACCCAGAATTTGCCTTCTGTGACTTCTCCTTTCTCTGCACCAGGAGATGTCCTTCTCTCCATCAGGCACTTTGCTGGGCACCCTAGTGCCCTGCAGCTGCCACCCGCTTTGTGCCAGTGCTGGGGTGGGCAGGAGCTGCTAGGAGTGGGGCTGGAGTGGGGTTAGGGTGGGACTGGAGTGGGGCTTTCACCTCTGTTGCAACAGCCTCAACTTCCCCTCCTGTGGCTTCAGGATGGGTTGCATGAAGTCGAAGGAAGCTGGTGTCCAAGAGAAGGTGACAAAAACTGACCCTGACCCCAACCTCCCCCAGGGCCACTACGTGAGGGACCCCACAGCCCCCAACAGCAAGGTGAGTGGGAGCTGCCAGGTGAGTTGGGGACCTGGGCCACGGTGAGACTGAGACCCCACGGGGCAGGAGTCTCTGCCACCCGTGGCATCACTCTCTGGTTTCTGCCCTTTCCAGAGCAATCATGTCCCCAGCGTGGCTGTGCCCCCACCTGAGGATGGTAGGTACAACAGGAGGGGAGGGGGGGGCTGCAAGTGAGTGCCCAGGGTGGGACTGTGCAGGGGGAGCGTGCCTGGGTCCTCTCCAACCTCATTCCCATGGGAAGTGACCTCTGGGCTTCCTCAGAGGCCAGACATGGCCGTGGTGTGATGAAGATGGAGACACCAGGTGCTGGAGGTGCCCTGGCTGGTGTTGCCGACGTGTGGCAGGGGTGTCCAGGCACCCCAGCATGGAGAGGGGTGCCCAGGGAGCTCTCTCGCTGCAGGCTCAGGGGGCACCACGGTGCTGGCACTCTATGACTACGAGGGGATGCACGCTGGGGACCTGAGCTTCCAGAAGGGGGAGAGAGGCTGAAGGTGCTGGAGGAGTAAGTGCTGCCAGCCCTGGGGGCTCCCGCAGCCTCGCGTGGGCCTGCTGGGGGGGGGTGTGTCTGGAATTTGCCCCAGGGGGAGCCAGCAGTGCCCGGTGCCAGAGGCTGAGCCGCCTCCATCTCTGGCACAGGTCAGGGGAGTGGTGGCAAGCGCGGTCGCTGGTGACAGGGCGGGAAGGCTTCATCCCCAGCAACTACGTCGCCCGAGCCGACTCCCTGGAGACGGAGGAGTGAGTCCATCCCGGCCCCAGCTCCTGCCCCTCGCCGGCCCCAGCTCCTGCCCCTCCCGGCCCCAGCTCCTGCCCCTCGCCGCCCCAGCTCCTGCCCCTCCCGGCCCCAGCCGGCCCCAGCTCCTGCTCCTGCCCCTCGCCGGCCCCAGCAGCCCTCGCCGGCCCCAGCCCTGCCCTCGCCGGCCCCAGCTCCTGCCCCTCGCCGGCCCCAGCTCCTGCCCCTCGCCGGCCCCAGCTCCTGCCCCTCGCCGGCCCCAGCAGTGTTTGTTGGTGGCTCCTGCCGCAGGTGGTTTTTCAAGAGCATCAGCAGGAAGGACGCGGAGCGGCAGCTCCTGGGCCCCGGCAACCGCGTTGGCTCCTTCATGATTCGGGACAGTGAGACCACCAAAGGTCTGCAGGGCGCCTGTGGCGTGGGGTGGGGAGCAGCTGCCCCTCTCGCCCGGCAGAGGAGCTCGGGAGATGCTTCCCCAGCCTCTGCTTTGCTGTGGGGTAGCGGCTGGAGGTCCTGCGAGGGGACAGGGATGTGCCCCTCCGAGGCTGCTTGTAGTGCTTGGGGTGGTGGCAGCGCGGTGGGGGCTGCAGGTGTGGCTCTGCTGGGTGGTGGCACTGCAGCTGGCTGGGCGCAGTGGGGACATGCCCTCGGTGTGGGGGCTGGCAGCTGACCCCTCCCTGGCCAGGCTGCTACTCGCTGTCGGTGCGGGACGGGGACACCGTGCAGGGGGCTCCGTGAAGCACTACAGGATCCGGACCCTGGACAGCGGTGGCTTCTACATCTCCTCACGCTGCAGCTTCCAAACGCTGCAGGAGCTGGTGCAGCACTACCAGGGTAAGCCCCGGGGTGCCCGCTCCTCCTACCCTGAGCAGGGCAGCTGGGGGCATGTAGAGGCCAAGGGGCTCCTGCCTGTCACTGCTGTGAGGTGCAGTGGCTCCAGGACCTTGTCACAGCATGCTGGAGGGGTCAGTGTCCCCACATGCCCCCAGTGCCCAGGACTCCCCCTCCCGGGGCAGGCTGGTGCCCTGACATGCCCCACGGCCATGGAGGCTGCCGTGGGCTCTGCTCTGAAGCACGGCAGGTGGGGCAGGCTGGCTGAGGGCTGTGGTGTTGCCCACAGGACAGGGTGATGGCCTGTGCCAGAGGCTCACCCATCCCTGCCGCGTGCCCAGACCACAGCAGCCCTGGGAGAAAGATGCCTGGGAGATCCCTCGGGAATCGCTGAGGCTGGAGAGGAAGCTGGGAGCTGGGCAGTTTGGAGAAGTGTGGATGGGTGAGAGCCAGGGGAAGGCAGCTGGGAGGAGGAGGAAGGTGATGGTGAAGAAGGAAGGGTGAGGGCTGGTGGGGAAGAAGTGGAGGGAGTGACCTGTGGGAGAGGAGCACAGGGAAGTATTCAAAAGCTGTGGAGCTGTGGTGCTGAGGGCCGTGGTTTGGTGGTGCCCTGGCGGTGCTGGGGTAAGGGTTGGACTCCATGATCTTCAAGGTCTCTTCCAACCCAAACCATTTCATGACTCCATGAGGTGGAGGTGACCCTGGCCTTAATGCCAGGACTGCTGAGGGCCCGGGCTGTGCCTGATCTCCAGCCCTCACCAACAGCTCCACCTGCAGAACTGGGTGCTTTAGCTCCCAACCCCAGTGCCCCCAGGTGCCTGGGTGCTGGGCAGGCTGGGCATGGTCTGTGGTGCCCCTCCCCAGCTACCTACAACAAGCACACCAAGGTGGCAGTGAAGATGATGAAGCCAGGCAGCATGTCCGTGGCTGCCTTCCTGGAGGAGGCAAACCTGATGAAGCTGCTGCAGCACGACAAGCTGGTGAAGCTGCACGCCGTGGTCACCAAGGAGGAGCCCATCTACATCATCACCGAGTTCATGGAGAAAGGTGCTGGCGGTCACCGGGGGTCAGGAAGGGCAGGATCCAGCCCCTCCTGCATCCCGGGGCTCAGCTGTGGGCTCTGTGCCAGCTGCTGGGAGCTGGGTTGGCTCCTGCCACCCAGGGGACAGGCAGCAAGGATCCCACAGCAGCCTCTCCGCCTGACCCACATGAGCGAGGAGGTGCGGGGGGGTCGGGGGTGTTTCTTTGGTGCTGAGTGAATGCTCAGCTCCCCAGGGCCCTGTGCCAGCCCGAGGGTGGGCACAGGCTCAGCCCTGGTGCCATTCCCTGCCCACAGGGAGTTTGCTGGATTTCCTCAAGAGTGATGAAGGCAACAAGCAGCCACTCCCGAGGCTGATCGACTTCTCAGCCCAGGTGAGGAGGGGGACCACCTCTCCCAGCTCCCCCTTACCCTCAGGAAGTGTGAAAGGGGGAACTGAGGAGCCCAGGAACTAACCTGGGACCTGGGCAGTGCCAGTCAGGAGCCTGGTTTGACCTGGCTGACACTGGGAGTGATGCTGGGAAGGAGCCAGGTTCCCTGGGGCATTGGTTTTGTGCCTGCTCACCAGCCACATCCCACACAGCCCCATGTGGGAGCAGCTCCATGTGGAAGGAGAAGTGGTGGCTTCCTCCTCATTAGCACCTTACCAGGGGCATGCAGCCAGCTGGGCTGTGCCCGGGCAGTGCCCTGCTGGAGCTGCAGAGAGCCCGGTGGCAGGGAGAGGGTTGCCAGGCTGAGCTTTCTGAGGAGCTGCGAACCCTGCGTCCTGCGAGGGTCGCCACGGTTCTGTCCCACGGCTGCTGCCCCTGGTGCCGCTGTGCTCTGTGGGGTCCAGGGGCGAGGGTCAGAGCTTGGGTTTGCTGCTTATGTTTGTGGATGTGCCTGTGGTGGTCCTGGCCTCCAAAGCTGCTGAGGGGCCTGGAGCAGCTCTGTGAGCAGCAAAGGCTGAGAGCCCTGGGGCTGAGAGCCTGCAGAAGAGCAGCCCCAGAGGGCAGCTGAGCAATGCTCAGCAAGAGCTGAAGGAGCTGTGGGGAGCAAGAGCCTGGGGCCAGGCTCTGCTCAGTGGTGCCCAGGGACAGGGCAAGGAGCAATGGGCACAGAGTGGCAGTCAGGAGGTTCCCTGAGGAGCAAGTTGTTTGGTGTGAGGGTGCAGAGCCCTGGAGCAGGCTGCCCAGGGAGGTGCTGGAGTCCCCAGCCCTGGAGGGGTTCAGGAAACCTGTGGCCATGGCACTGGGGGCCAGGGTTTGGTGGCCGTGGTGGTGCTGGGCTGCTGGTTGGACTGGATGCTCTCAGAGGGCTTTCCCAAGCCAAACAACTCAAGGATTTTCAGGAGTGGATGTGAGCAGAGTGTGCTGATGTACAGCTGGCTTCATGTGTGCCTTGTCCCTGCTGCTTCTGCACTGGCCCCAGGTGCTGGCCAAACCCAGGGACCCTTGGAGCCAAGTTTGGTATGAAACAATTTCTAGAGCTACCTGAGCAACAGGAAAGCCGGGATGGAGCCCAGCCCCTGGGGACTTAGCCCGGGCCACTTGCTGCTCATCCCAGCTGTGCCAGGCTGTGCCGATGGGCTGCTCCCTCACACACACCATCTGCTCCCTGCCTGCTGGCTCCTGCCGCCCTGCTCCCCGCAGCCCCCCTGTCTCGGCTGCGAGGGGCTGCGCCCTGCTTTCTGAGGAGCGGGGGCCAAGGGGCTGCCCTCAGCAAGCAGCAGGCAGGGAATGAGCTGTCCGCTGGGGCTCCTGCTGGGGCCGAGTCGCTTGGAGCCAAGCTGCGGCTGTGGCTATGGAGAGAATCCTGCTGCGTCCTGACCCCTTCAGCAAGGGATTCCCTGCATGGAGAGAGGATCCCACGCAGGAGTCAGTTCTGTCTCCTGCTGTGACTCAGGCTCCTTTCACCCCTGTCCAAGCACTGCCCAGAATCATAGGATCACAGAATGGTGGAGGTTGGAAGGGACCTCTAGGGATCATCCAGTCCAACCCTGCTGCCAGAGCAGGAGCACCAAGGGCAGGTCACACAGGAACACATCCAGGCAGGGCTTGAAAGGCTCCAGAGAAGGAGACTCCACAACCTCTCTGGGCAGCCTGCTCCAGGGCTCTGCTCCCCCACACCAAACAACTTTCTCCTCATGTTGGGGTGGAACTTCCTGGCTTTCATTCTGTGCCCATTGCTCCTTGTGCTGTCCCTGGGCACCACTGAGCAGAGCCTGGCCCCAGCCTCTTGCCCCCCACAGCTCCTTCAGCTCTTGCTGAGCATTGCTCAGCTCCCCTCTGGGGCTGCTCTTCTGCAGGCTCTTAGCCCCAGGGCTCTCAGCCTTTGCTGCTCACAGAGCTGCTCCAGGCCCCTCAGCAGCTTTGCTCTGGACTCTCTCCAGCAGTTCTCTGTCCCTCTTGAACTGGGGAGCCCAGAACAGGACACAATACTCCAGACGTGACCTCAGCAGGGCAGAGCAGAGTAGGAGGAGAATCTCCCTTGTCTGAAAGGCTCTTTGCATGCCTCTCTTCCCCCTTTTTGCAGATTGCAGAAGGAATGGCTTTTCTTGAGAAGAGGAACTACATCCACAGAGACCTGAGAGCTGCCAACATCCTGGTGGCAGCAACCCTGGTCTGCAAGGTTGCAGACTTCGGGCTGGCTCGAGTCATTGAGGACGATGAGTACACAGCCCGGGAAGGTGGGGCACTGCTGGGGGCATCTGGATGCTTTCTGGAATGGTGAAGGGTTGTGGGGTCCCCTCAGAGCCACTTATCCATGTGTGACTGTGGTGGCAGCAATGTGGGAACAGGCAGATGAGGGAAGTTGCCCTCATTTGCATCACTTCAGGCCTTCCTCTTCTGCCTGCTTGTCTCATCTTCCCCGCACTGCACCACCCACTTCTCAGCTTTTGGGCTGGAACTCACGTTTCCCACCGGCTCTCTTTGTCCAGGGGCCAAGTTTCCCATTAAATGGACAGCACCAGAAGCCATCAACTATGGATCATTCACTATCAAATCAGATGTCTGGTCCTTCGGGATCCTCCTGACCGAGATCATTACCTACGGGCGCATCCCGTACCCAGGTACAGAGCTGCACTGCCTCCTCTGGCCCACCTCACAGGACATGCTCCACCTTCCAGACCAGGGAATCTTCTTCTACATGACCTTTGGACATCCATCCCCACCCACACCATTCCATGAGCCTTTATTTCCCTGAGCAGGAGTTCCCTCTTTGCAACTCCCCTGGCCGCCCTTCTCTGCCCAGTGACCCTGCCCAGAGGGTGGCTCGTTTGGGGGCTGGGTTTGTTTAGCCTTTAAATCATAGACCTGTCAGGGTTGGAAAGGACCTCAAGGATCAGCCAGTTCCAGCCCTGCTGCCATGGTCAGGGGCACCTCACACTACAGCAGGTTGCTCACAGCTGCCTCCAGCCTGGCTGCAAACACCTCCAGGGATGAGGCTTCCACCACCTCCCTTGGGCAACCTGTGCCAGGCTCTCACCGCCCTCATGGGGAAGAACTTCCTAGCATCCAATCTGAATCCCCCCATTTCTAGTTTTGCTCCATCCCTCCCAGTCCTATCCCTCCCTGACACCCTCAGAAGTCCCTCCCCAGCTTTCTTGGACCCCCCCTTCAGATCCTAGAAGGCCACAATTAGGTCTCCTGGGAGCCTTCTCCTCTCCATCCTGAACAGCCTCAACTCCCTCAGTCTGTCCTCAGAGCAGCTCCAGGCCTCTGCTCCTCCTCGTGGCCCTTCTCTGGACACCTTCCAGCACCTCCAGATCCTTCCTGTAATAGGGGCTCCAGAACTGGGCTACAGCCTCTCAATAGACCAGGGCTAAACTATGGCACATTCCCTGCCCTGCTCCTCCAGGGATGTCGAGTGCAGAGGTGATCAAGGCGCTGGAGCGTGGGTACCGGATGCCCCGCACGGAGAACTGCCCCGAGGAGCTCTACGACATCATGCTGAGATGCTGGAAAACCAAACCAGAGGATCGTCCAACCTTTGAGTCCACACAGAGCATTCTGGAGGACTTCTTCACGGCTACAGAGAGCCAGTACCAGCAGCAGCTGTGAGGCAGGGAGCTTGGTGAAGCCAGCGGGCACCTCGCTGGCAGCCCCGCTCCTCCCCGTCCTGCTCCCCTGCCTGCGCACGCCTTCCTCTGCCAGCCTGGCCCAGAACTGAAGCACTCCTGGTGCTGCTGGGCTGGAAGCAGGAGCAGGAGGAAGCCACACTCAGGCCACCCCCCCACCTCTGGAGCTGGTGGCTGGAGAGAGAACCACCCTGGGGCCAAACCTTGTGCCTTCCAGCGTGCCCATGAGGCAGCCGTGCTGGCTGGAGGCTGCTTGCCCGCACCAGCAGCACCACCTGAGGGAGGGCAGAGCTGGGCCTGTTTCAGCTACACTGGAAAGAACCCGGACTCTTTTTTTTTCAGTGCTCTGAGATCTTATCAGGGTCATTTGCAGAAGTGGGTGCTTTAGCTGTGATGGTAGTGGTGAAATACTTTTGTGTGCCTGTGTTTCCCCCAGTCCCCGTTGGGGAAATCCCAGTGGATTCCCAGCTGGGCTGGTGTTGGCTCACCCTTGCCACAGGAACCTGGCTTTTGAAGGTCAGGTATGGCAAAAACATCTCCTTCTCTTGGGTTTCCTTCCTCAGTACTCTTCCTGGTGAGGGGGCAGCATATGTTGCAGCATCTGGCTGGGTATGGGCATGGTGCTTTACAAGGCAGCTCCTAGAACCACAGCCTCATCGACTCATGAAGGTTGGAAGGAACCTCTAAGATCATGGTGTCCAACACCACCCTCTCCCAAAGTGCTTTTTGAGTCTCCAGACGTGGGCATTCTACCCCTGCCCTGGTCAGCCTCTTCCACTACCTCACCACTCTTGCAGTAAACTGTTTCTCACTCTCACCTCCCACCTCAACCTCCCCCTCTACAGCTTGAGACTGTTCCCTTCTCTCCTCCCATTTGTTCCTTGGGAGAAGAGCCCAACCCCACCTGGCTCCAGCCACCTTTCAGGGAGGCGTAGAGAGACAGCTCTCTGCTCAGCCTCCTTTTCTCTAGGCTGAACCCCAGCTCCCTCACCTGCTCCTCCCTGGACCTCTTCTCCAGCGTCATTGCCCTTCGCTGGATGCACTCCAGCCCCTCACTACCCTTCTTGGAGTGAACTCAGAATGGGAGGTGTGACCTCACCAGTGCCCAGTACTGGGGGACAATCCCTGCCCTGGTCCTGGGTGCTTCCTTCCCCTCAGCTTGCCTTAGGAGGAACTTCTCCAGCCCAGGGTCACCGCCTGCGGCAGCCCCAGCCCAGGAAGCCCTCTCCCGCTGTGGCACAGCTCCGCTGCTGTGTGCAGAGGCAGGAGTGGGAGCCCGCGGGGGGGCTGTGCTGCAGGGTGGGCAAGGCGCTCCGTGCCCTCGCTCGTCGCCGCCGCCGCTCGCGTTTAACGCTGGGGCGGAGGAGGAGGAGGTCAGCTTGTGGTAAAGTTTGCCTTCTGCCTCTTCTAGCTGCTGGGCCTGCCGTTCTATTTCCCTCGCCCAAAGAGACAAACCCAGTCGCTCTCGTGCTCTGGTATCAGCTTTGGAGGCTTCTTTTTGTAATCAATAAAGAATTGATAAACCTCTCGGGTTTGGGGCATTCCTCTCCATCCCCTGCCCCGGTTAGAGGGGACGCGGATGGGGTGAGGCTGAGAGCCCGCGGCATCCCTCGGGCCAAGCAAGGCCCGCAGACCCGTGAAACGGAAAGGCTGGACCGAAAGGACCGGGCCGAGCCGTCCCGGGCTTCCCTGCCCCACCGTCTCACTGCCCGCACCAAACATGGCGGCCGCAGCATTCCCGCCCATACCCCGCGCGAAGGCAGCTGCCCTCAACAAACATGGCGGCGCTGACTCCCCACCTCCCCTCCCCTGGCAGCCCTGCGGGGCCGGTGACTCTCTGAGGAGCGAAGCAGCGGCGAGCTGCGGCGCGTCCTGCAGCGGAGCAGGGCCGGGCCGGGCTGAGCTTTGTCCCGGCACCGCCTGCCCCGGCAGCACGGAGCTGCGGGCCCGGCCCGTTCCCGGCGCGGTCGCTATGGCGATCACCCCGCAGCCAACCGGCGCCGCTTCCGGTGACGCGCGCCCCGACACGTGGATCCAAGATGGCGGCGGCGCTGGTGAGTTCTGCGGCCCCGGGCGCCTGCCGCGGCCCGCCCGCCTCCCGCGCAGCCCCGGCCGCGCCCGGGCAGCCGGCGTGGCCCCGCTAGCGGCCCCGGTAGCTGGGAGCTGTGAGGGGGCTCCGCGTCGGGCCTGCCCCGCGCTGGAAAGGGACGCGGCGCCCTGTCCGCAACCCCCGGCGGCCTCCCCTCGCTCCGGTCTCTGGCTGGAGAAAGCTCCCCCGGTTCTGCCTGGGGCCTTGGAGCCGTTCAGTGTCTCCCCGTGGGCGCCTCCGCGGCCCGGGCGGTGTCAGCGGAGGAGGGCAGGGCCCTGTGCCTGTGGGGTCCCTGCCCCGCCAGCCCGGCCCTGCCCTGCCCCGACAGCGAAGCCGGCTCCGTGTCCGTGGTACACGGCGGTGTGTGGGCGGGGGGGACGCGGGCACTCTGCTGCGGAGTGAGGGGCACCGGGCAGCTCGTTCTGTCGGAGGGGGACGTCAGCCTGAACGTGCTGCCTGTGCCCGGTCAGAGGCTGCTGCGTCCTGTGCGGTTTGCACAGGTGGTGGGCAGCGAGTGGGCACCTCCCCTGTGGCTGGGCTGTTACTGCCGGAGCGAAACTGGAAGGGAGATTGTAAGGAGTGGGGGTTTTAATTGCTTTAAGCATCTTCACACTCTGCTGACTTTCTCCCAGTCTGGGAGGAGAGAGTTCTGAGCTGGCTTTGAGAGCTGGAGCTGCTCCTGCTGGGAGTTTTCTTGCAGCCTGCCCTTTTCTGAAAGGCAGAGAAGACTGAGGGCAGCTCTGGGTGTCAAAGGAGTCTCTGCAGTCAGTGTGAATGCAGCACTTGTCTCCTTCCTGAGGGCTGACTCCTCGGGCTGAGGGGGAGCTGGGCTGGAGGCCATAAAGATGAGCTTGTCCAGGCAGTCATGAGGAACACCCAAAGAGGCAACCCTCAAAGAGGGGGACAGGCCTCAGGCTGGCAGCTTGGGGGTGAAGAGCAGCTCCTGTTAGCCCTCTTCATGTGCCTGAGGGTAGAAGTGGTGCTCCACATGGGAGTTTGTTTGCTCTCCTGCACTTGGATTTCCTTTTGCCTTTCCTCCCTTTCTGTCACCATCTTTAGGCTGGATGTTAGGAAGAAATTCTTCTCAGCAAGAGAGATTGGCCATTGGAATGTGCTGCCCAGGGAGGTGGTGGAGTCACCATCACTGGAGGTGTTTAAGAGGAGCCTGGATGAGGCACTTGGTGCCGTGGTTGAGTTGATCAGATGGTGTTGGGTGATAGGTTGGACTGGATGATCTCTAAGGTCTCTTCCAGCCTGGTTAATTCTACTCTACTCCACTCCACTCCACTCCACTCTATTCCACAAAGGTCTTTTTAAAGTGGAACAGCTTTGTGAATCCTGCTGGATAAAGGACTCTGCACAGGTTGGCTTTTCCCCTGTTGTTCAAAACAGCCTTTTGGGAGTTAAAAGCTCTTGGTTGTGGCTGTTTGATGTCACTCAGAAGGTAGGAGATGCTGCCAACCATCTCATTCATGTGAGCTCCTTGTCCCTTCCTCCTTCCCTTTCCTCTCCTCCCTGTAACCAAACATGATCATCCTCAGTGGATGATGAAACTGTAGGGCTTAACCCAGCCCTGATTCAAGACCAGCCCTAGGAGAGCACTCACAGAATGCCTGAAGCTGCTGCTGCTCTGAGGTTTCTTCAGGCTGGCAGAGCTGGGTGTGAGTGGATGTCTGCCTGCAGCTGGGGTGGTTTTATGGCCCTGTGTGTTTGCTGTGCTCCTGGTTGCCTCCTTGCAGGATTTCCTGGCACCTCAGCTGCAAGACTCTCATCCAAGAGAGAGATTTTCTTCCTTTACTTTGGTTTTGGTGCACGTGTCTTGAAATATCACTGATCCCAGAGGTGACATCTCCTGTCTGCTGGAATCCTGGGGGGCTGCCGTGGTGGGACTGAAGCAGAGCTCTGTCCTGCAAGACCATGCAGAAGGGATAATGTGGCTTGCAGGCAGCTCCCTCATGAGTTGGTTGCGGGGCCCGTGAGTCCTGCAGACGTTTTGGTGTGGCTGTGGTGGTGGTGCTGAGCTGCTGCCTTCTCCTGGGGAGGATGAAGCACCTCAGGCAATATCAAAGCAAAGAGCCTGCTGAGAAGGGCCCCTCGTGCTCTGTAGGCCTTTGGCTGCTGGGTTCAGGGCCTGTGTTGGAGCAGTCTCCTCCAAATGTCATTCCCAAAAGTTCCCTACCTGTTGCATGGCAGCTTGCCCAGCTCTTGCTCCCACGTTTTCTGTCCCTCTCTTTGCTGCTGCCTGAGTCATCATCCTCTGGATGCAAAGAGCCAAAGGTCTCATCAGAAATGTCATCTTCTGTGTCTTGCCTGTCTCCTGAGTGTCCTTCACTTGGCCTCTTGGAGCTCCCCAGGGCAGGGTGGCACCAGGGTGGCTTTGGGGTTGTGTTGTGCTCTGTGTGTCTGGCACTGCAGAGCCCAAGTGAGGCAACTGCTGCAGGCCCAGAGTGGAGTTTCCTTCCTTCCTTTCCTTCACCTGCCCAGGAGACCTTTTCCCACTCACTCAGAGTGTCCCAGGGCACTCCTGCAAGATGAGTGAAGGTGAAGCACAGCAAGCAAGCTTCAGATTGTTTTGAGGGAGATCAGAGTTGAAGTCCAAGCAACGTGAGGAGGGCTGCCCAGTTGCTTTCCTGCTGCAGCTGCAGGAAGCTGTGCTCAGAACAGGCCTGAAGATCTCCCTTGGGAGCTAAAAGATGGGGCTGGGAATTTGGTATCAATAAACTTCCTGCAGGTGCCTCACATCTGAGGCATCTTCAACCCATCTGAGGTTGAAAATCCCCAATGTTTATGACTGGCTTTTGAATCCTGCTCAGTTCCAATCACTCTGGATGCTCCCTTCACCCTCACTGGTGCCTGGGCCAAATGTGGCCTCAGGCTGAGGCAAGGAGGTGGTGGTGAAGAGGAAGGGAGGTGGGGGCAATGAGCACAGACTGTGTTATCTTTGGGGTATTTTTTCTCCCTGACCTGATGAAGGATCCTTGTGACAGAGCTGCTCTTGGTCCATCCCTGGTTGTGAACATCCCTGAACACTGTGTGTGTGCTGACCACGCTCTGCTGCCACGATGAGAAAGGCACAGAGGCTGTAGCAGCCTCTGCCCCTTCCAGGCAGGAGGAAGCTGTTTGTTGGCAGTGCCAGGAGCTCGTTTCAGTCCAAGCCCACCTCACTTAGTCACTGCATTTCTTCTCCCTTTTCCCTTCTGCATTTGTCTCTCACTCCTTGCTGCAGAGCTCTCCTGTGTGTAGGAGGACAGCCAGGAGGTCCCAGGGACCAGCTCTGCCAGCCCTGCTGAGGGCATGCAGGGGCAGGCAGCAGCTGGGTTCACCATCTCTGCAGCTCAAGAGCTGTCCCAGCCCAGACTCTGAGCTTTGTAGGCTTTCCAGCAGCAGGGGGCTGAGGAGGATGGGCTGGAGCTCAGCAGCACACTGAGGTTACACCAGGGCTGCCAGCCTCATCCAGCCAAGCAGCAGCTGCTCTCTAAGACTCTTTAGAGCTCTGCTGCCATTTCACAGCCTTCCTGGCTTAGCTGAGGTGATGGCAGGGATGGGGAAGCAGCAGAGTCCAGCAGGTCCTGGTTTGTGTGGGAGCCTCCCGGAGCTGGGCGAAGCCTCCAGCCTCAGCCAGCTCCCTGCACAAGGAGTGAAAACCTTTGGCTGTGCTGTGGCATAGAGCAGGGAGGGAGGAGAAGAGGAGCAGGATGTGACCATCCCTCTGGAGGCAGCAGGTGGTTGGTTTGGTGTCAGACCTTACTCTGCACTAACCACAGGTAGCAGGAGAGGCTGCAGGGTAGCTCCTGGTGCAGAGGTGACAGAAAGGCAGTGCCGGGGCCACAGCCCTGTTTAGTAATCCCTGGGGTGCTCCAAGGCAGGGGTGGGGGTGGGTGGGAGTAGCAGAGGCAGCTGTCAGCAGCTAGCTGAAGCTTCTGGAGAGGAGAAGTGCATTTTCCTGGTGGATGTTTCTCTAGTGGCAGCTGAGGAGCCAGAGTGGAAGTGACTCGATGAGAGTCACAAACCAAGAGCAGCTTCAGTGAGCTCCATCACCTGGCTCTGCAGCCTTCCTGATGCCTGGGATGGACATTGCCTGCTCCTGGTGGCCTTTCCCCACGTTGTTTCCCTGTTTCTGTGCTGGTTTAATGCTGCTTCTCCTTGCAGGGAAGGCTGAGGGGCACGTTGGTGTTGCTGCTGGTGCTGCACGGCGCAGGCTCCTTCTATGTGCCTGGGGTGGCTCCTATCAACTTCCACCGCAATGACCCTGTGGAGATCAAGGTAGGATGGGCTTGGCTGAAGCCCTTGGCCTGCTTGGTTTGGGTTTTCTTGTCTTTGGGGGTTTTCCTGCTCTGTATCCTAAGAGCTGAGTGAGCCTTAAGGCAGATTTGGGGATCCTGCTGTTCTCTTTCAGGGGTGAGCAGCCCTCAGCTGGTCAGCACCATGGCCTCGCCCTGCACTTCCATCAGGAGGCTCTCTCTGACTTCTCTTCAGCCAGATCCCTTCAGTGGCTGCACCAAAGCCCTCAAGATGTTGCTCTGTTTGGGAGAAGAAGAGTTAGGGAGGGAGGGAGAAGGGTCTTCTCTCTCTGGAGTTTTGAAGTGAATTCAAGAGAGCTAAAGCACCTCTCCTGTGCAGACAGGCTGAGAGGGCTGGGGGTTGTTCAGCCTGGAGAAGAGAAGGCTCCAGGGAGACCTTAGAGCAGCTTCTCGTGTTTGAAGGGGGCTCCAGGAGAGCTGGAGAGGGACTTGTTACAAAGGCATGGAGTGACAGGGTGAGGGGTGATGGCTTCAGGCTGGAAGGAGCTGGATTGAGATCAGACATTGGGGAGAGGAGGAGTGGTGAGGCTCTGGAACAGCTTGCCCAGAGAAGCTTGTGGAGGCTCCCAGCCTGGCAGTGTTCAGAGCTGGGGTGGCTGAGGCCTTGAGCAGCCTGGCCCAGTAGGAGGTGTCCCTGTCCGTGGCAGAGGGTTGGGACTGGGATATCTTTGAGCTCCCTTCCAGCCCACACCAGTCTGGGATTCTGTCAGTCTGAGTCTTTTCTCCAGCACTGCACTGACTCTCCCAAGTGCTTACAGAGGTTGGGCCTTGAGGTAGAATAAAGAAAGGTTTGGCACAGACCATTTCCACTCTCTCTCCCCCCATTTTGCACATGTTGCATCCTCAGGGGGAGTGAAAGCCAGGAGAAGCCAAGGGTAGGCTTTTGTCCTTGGGCACTGCTGATGGTCCAGCCCAGGCTCACTGGAGCTGTTCAGTGTGGCTGGTGGTGAATGCTGGAGCTGCTTCCAGGAGGAAGCCAGGCTTTGTTTCCAGGCATCAGCAATTTATAGCCCATTTCATTTCTTTTTCTAAAGCTGTGGCCTCTGCCTCAGCACAATCCAGCTCCCCTGGGGGTGCTGAGGTTGGCTGCTCCCACGTGAAGCGCTGCACAGTTTTCTCTTTGGCCACAGGCTGCCAGACTGTGGCTATTTTTAAGCTAATGAGACTTTGCCTGTGGCTGCAGGCAGCTTCCCAGAAGAAGAGGAGAGGGTATTGGAATGGCTGCCCTCAAAGGGATTTCAGGAGCCAAATGCTTCCTCAAACCATCAGGCAAGTCAGCCTGTTGGCCAGAGCCCTTCCAGGCGAGCAGCTTGGCTCTGTGACAAAACCCTTCTGGGTCTTTTCGGGGGTTTTGGAGCACTCTTGGCTGTCCTGGTTGTGTTCCCTGCACTTCCCTTCTGCCTTGTGATCTGTGGGAGCTCTCCAGAAGCATTTGGGGTTTGTCACCATCCTTTGTCTTCCCAATCTGACAGCCCTGGGCTTGCCCTGCAGAGATGAAATTGCTGAAGCCTGAGGTTCAGTGAGACAGGAGGGTTGTGATGAAGAAACCACCACAGTCTTGTCTGAAATGTGACCCTTGGATCTCTTCTGAGCTCTTTGTTGTTTCTTAGAGCTCCACTGAGGCACAGATTTATGAAACCAATCCACCACACTTCTGTCTTCCAAGGGTTGCTCTGCTGGTGAATGAATAGCTACTAAAGCACAGAGAAGGTACAAGCAGGAGCTGTGCAGCAGGGGGGAGCTGGAGCTCTGCCAGCATCATCTGCCTCTCTACACCTTCCAAAAGTCAGCTTTATGGGAGGTGTCTGGAAGGAAGCTTCAGGTCCTGGTGGATGCAGGGAGGGTAGGAAACTATCTGAGTTCTGCCTGGGGCTAATCCCTCTGCCCTGGTGTGCATTAGAAGGGCTGTGGTGAGTAAGTCAGAGAGGTTCTCCTCCCCCTCTGCTCTGCCCTAGTGAGGCCACATCTGGAATGTTGTGTCCTGTTCTGGGTCCTTCAGTTCAAGAAGTGCTTCAGGGAACTGCTGGAAAGAGTCCAGCACAGAGCCACAGAGCTGCTGAGGGCAGTGGAACATCTCCCTGTGAGGCCAGGCTCAGGGAGCTGGGGCTTGGAGCAGAGGAGCCTGAGGGCTGCCCCCAGTGCTGGGGATAAAGATGTGCAGGGCTGGAGCCAGGCTCTGCTCAGGGCTGGCCAAGGACAGCACAAGGGGCACTGGGGCCAAGCTGGAGCAGAGGAGCTGCCAGGGGAACAGGAGGGAAAACTTTGTCCCTGTGAGGGAGCAGAGCCCTGGAGCAGGCTGCCCGGAGAGGCTGTGGAGTCTCCTGCTCTGGAGAGCTTCCCACCCCCCCGGGTGTGTTCTGTGTGCCCTGCCCTGGGTGACCCTGCTCTGGCAGGGGGGTTGGGCTGGGTGAGCTCCAGAGGTCCCTTCCCACCCCTGACTTTGTGTGGTTGCTCCCCCAGGCTGTGAAGCTCACCAGCTCCCGCACCCAGCTGCCCTATGAGTACTACTCCCTGCCCTTCTGCCAGCCCACCAAGATAACCTACAAGGCTGAGAACCTGGGTAGGTGCCTGCTGAACACCACCTTCAGTGCCTCAGCAGGAGCTGGCCTGGCTGAGGGGATGTGTACAGGAGTGAAGGCTGCTGCCAGCATCTCCTGCTCCTGGAGAACCTGCTTCCTCCAGCTCATTATGTGCTGGCCACATGCAGACTGGGATGTCCATGCTCTGGAGAGAGGAAAGGCCCTTCCTGAAGGGAGGGCATGTCACCTGCTTCAGGAGTGGAGCTTGATGCTTCCAACAAAAGAGTTAAACTCTCCTTGGATCTTGTCTTTGAATCTGTGGTCACAAAGAGGATTTGCCATTGTCGCTCCAGCTGCCAGCCCTGGGGCAGGAGCAGTGTTGAGAGGGCTGGGAGACTTCAACTTGCCCTTGCTATTTGGAGTGCTGAGTCCAGTTCTGGTGCCCTCAACACAGGAGGGACATGGAACTGATTGAGCAGGTCCAGAGGAGGCCACAAAGATGATCAGAGGGCTGGAGAGCCTCCCCTGTGGGGACAGGTTGAGAGGGATGGGGTTGTTAAGCCTGGAGAAGGCTTCAGGGAGACCTTAGAGCAGCCTTCCAGTACCTGAAGGGGCTCCAGGAGAGCTGGGGATGGACTTTGGACAAGGGCTGGGAGTGACAGACAACGGCCCTGAGCTGGGAGAGGGCAGATTGAGCCTGGAGATAAGGAAGAAATCCTTTCCAGTGAGGGTGGGGAGGCGCTGGCACAGGCTGCCCAGGGAGGCTGCGGATTCTCCTTCCCTGGAGGTGTTCAGGGCCAGGCTGGATGAGGCCTGGAGCAGCCTGTGCTGGTGGGAGGTGTCCCTGCCCGTGGCAGGGGCTTGGAGCTGGCTGCCCTCGCAGGTTCCCTGGCAGTGGAAAGCATTCCCTGACTCCCTGGTGTTGCTTCCTGGCAGGGGAGGTGCTGCGTGGGGACCGCATCGTGAACACTCCTTTCCAGGTCTCCATGAACGTGGAGAAGAAATGTGAGGTGCTCTGCAACCTGCCCAGCAAGCCCCTGACCCTCACCGTGGAGCAGAGCAAGCTGATGGCAGAGCGCATCAGGGAGGACTACTACGTCCACCTGTGAGTCGGGGCCGGGGCTGAGCTGGGCTCTGTGCTGGGGGCTGCTGCCAGCTGGGCTTGGGGCCTGTGCTGGGGCCAGGGCTGAGCTGGGCTCTGTGCTGGGGGCTGCTGCCAGCTGGGCTTGGGGCCTGTGCTGGGACCAGGGCTGAGCTGGGCTGGGCTCTGTGCTGGGGGGGCTGCTGCCAGCTGGGCTTGGGGCCTGTGCTGGGGCCAGGGCTGAGCTGGGCTTGGGGCCTGTGCTGGGGCCAGGGCTGAGCTGGGCTCTGTGCTGGGGGCTGGGCTTGGGGCCTGTGCTGGGGCCAGGGCTGAGCTGGGCTCTGTGCTGGGGGCTGCTGCCAGCTGGGCTTGGGGCCTGTGCTGGGGCCAGGGCTGAGCTGGGCTGGGCTCTGTGCTGGGGGCTGCTGCCAGCTGGGCTTGGGGCCTGTGCTGGGGCCTGGGGGGCTGAGCTGAGCTGGGCTCTGTGCTGGGGGCTGCTGCCAGCTGGGCTTGGGGCCTGTGCTGGGGCCAGGGCTGCTGAGCTGGGCTCTGTGCTGGGGGCTGCTGCCAGCTGGGCTTGGGGCCTGTGCTGGGGCCAGGGCTGAGCTGGGCTCTGTGCTGGGGGCTGCTGCCAGCTGGGCTTGGGGCCTGTGCTGGGGCCGGGGGGCTGAGCTGGGCTCTGTGCTGGGGGCTGCTGCCAGCTGGGCTTGGGGCCTGTGCTGGGGCCGGGGCTGAGCTGGGCTCTGTGCTGGGGGCTGCTGCCAGCTGGGCTTGGGGCCTGTGCTGGGGCCGGGGCTGAGCTGGGCTCTGTGCTGGGGGCTGCTGCCAGCTGGGCTTGGGGCCTGTGCTGGGGCCAGGGCTGAGCTGGGCTCTGTGCTGGGGGCTGCTGCCAGCTGGGCTTGGGGCCTGTGCTGGGGCCGGGGCTGAGCTGGGCTCTGTGCTGGGGGCTGCTGCCAGCTGGGCTTGGGGCCTGTGCCAGCTGGGCTTGGGGCCTGTGCTGGGGCCGGGGCTGAGCTGGGCTCTGTGCTGGGGGCTGCTGCCAGCTGGGCTTGGGGCCTGTGCTGGGGCCGGGGCTGAGCTGGGCTCTGTGCTGGGGGCTGCTGCCAGCTGGGCTTGGGGCCTGTGCTGGGGCCGGGGCTGAGCTGGGCTCTGTGCTGGGGGGCCTGGGGCCAGCTGTGCTGCTGGGGCCTGGGCTCTGTGCTGAGCTGGGCTTGGGGCCTGTGCTGGCTGGGCTCTGTGCTGGGGGCTGCTGCCAGCTGGGCTTGGGGCCTGTGCTGGGGCCAGGGCTGAGCTGGGCTCTGTGCTGGGGGCTGCTGCCAGCTGGGCTTGGGGCCTGTGCTGGGGCCAGGGCTGAGCTGGGCTTGGGGCTGCTGCCAGCTGCTGGGGCCTGTGCTGGGGCCAGGGCTGAGCTGGGCTCTGTGCTGGGGGCTGCTGCCAGCTGGGCTTGGGGCCTGTGCTGGGGCCGGGGGCTTGGGGCCTGTGCTGGGGCCGGGGCTGAGCTGAGCTGAGCTGGGCTCTGTGCTGGGGGCTGCTGCCAGCTGGGCTTGGGGCCTGTGCTGGGGCCTTGGGCTGGGCTGGGCTCTGTGCTGGGGCTGCTGCCAGCTGGGCTGCCTGGGGGGGCCAGGGCTGAGCTGGGCTCTGTGCTGGGGGCTGCTGCCAGCTGGGCTTGGGGCCTGTGCTGGGGCCAGGGCTGAGCTGGGCTCTGTGTCTGCAGCATTGCTGATAATCTCCCCGTGGCCACCCGGCTGGAGTTCTATTCCAATCGTGAGGAAGAGGAGAAGAAGAAGGAGAAGGATGTGCAGTTTGAGCATGGATACAGGCTCGGCTTTATGGATGGTAACAAGGTAGAGAGTCCCTGGGGGCATGTGAGGTTCAAGTGGGAGCACCAAGTCCAACCCAGAGCCCTGCTCTACAAGGTTCACCTCTAAACCAGAGCCCCAAGCACCACATCCAAACCACCTTTAAACACCTCCAGGCTTGGGGACTCCACCACCTCCCTGGGCAGCACATTCCAGTCCCTGACCACTCTTGGTGGGGCAAAAAATGTTTCCTACTCTCCAGTCTGAACCTCCCCAGTGGCAGCTTGAGGCCATTCCCCCTCTTCTGTCACTAATTGCCTGTGAGAAGAGACCAGCAGCAGCCTCTCCACAATCTCCTTTCAGGTAGCTGTAGAGAGCCAGGAGGTCTCCCCTCAGCCTCCTCTGTTTCACACTAACCATCCCCAGCTCCTTCAGTGGCTCCTCATCAGATTTATTCTCCAGGCCCTTCCCAGCTCCCTTGCCCTCCTCTGCTCTGGCTCCAGCACCTCCACATCTCTCTGGCACTGAGCTGCCCAAAACTGGACACAGCACTCAAGGTGTAGCCTCCCCAGAGCTGAGTCCCAGGGGACAATCCCCTCCCTGCTCCTCTGGACACAGCATTGCTGATCCCAGCCAGGAGGCCTTTGGCTTTCTCTGCCACCTGGGCACACTGCTGGCTCCTCTTCAGCTGCTTGTCCATTAGAGCCCCCAGGTCCCTTTCTGCCAGCAGCTTCCCAGCCTGGAGTGTTGCTTGTGAGTGCTGTGACCCAAGTGCGGGAGCTGGCATTTGGCCTTGTTGAGACCAAACCCTGCTGCCTGCTGTGGCTGAGGGGTTGCCCTTTCCACATCTCTGCTCTCCCTCCTCTCTTGTGCCCCTGGGCAGCGTTGGCAGCACCTGGGGAGGGTTGGGAGGGAGCCTTTGGCTTTCTGCCCCGAAGCTGCTTGCTGCAGTTGTTGCTTCTACACTTCGGGCTGTGCCTCCCCTTGGGGTTGCTAACGTCTTGTTTGATGTCCATCTGTTGTAGTTCTACCTGCACAACCACCTCTCCTTCATCCTTTACTACCACAGAGAGGATGTGGAAGAGAGCCAGGAGCCCACCTACAGGGTCGTGCGCTTCGAAGTCATTCCCCAAAGCATCAAACTAGAAGGTGAGAGACCCCTGGGGAGGGGAACAGGGCTCAAGAATCGCCTCCTGTGGGGCCCCGGGGGTGCCCAGCAGTGCCGTGGGGCCCCGGGGGTGCCCAGCAGTGCCGTGGGGCCCCGGGGGTGCCCAGCAGTGCCGTGGGGCCCCGGGGGTGCCCAGCAGTGCCGTGGGGCCCCAGGGGTGCCCAGCAGTGCCGTGGGGCCCCGGGGGTGCCCAGCAGTGCCGTGGGGCCCCGGGGGTGCCCTGCAGTGCCGTGGGGCCCCGGGGGTGCCCAGCAGTGCCGTGGGGCCCCGGGGTGCCCAGCAGTGCCGTGGGGCCCCGGGGGTGCCCAGCAGTGCCGTGGGGCCCCGGGGGTGCCCAGCAGTGCCGTGGGGCCGAGAGTTGAACGCCTCTGATGGGTCAGGGTGCCAGCTGTTGCTTCCACTGTGGTCCCAGGGCACAGAAACGAGGGAGTCTGAATTGTGAGGACAAGAAACCTCTTTGTTACTAAGGGAGCACCAAAAATAGAGATCTCCTGGAAATGCAGCCCATGGGAAGGGGGTGAATGGAAAAAGGTTGGAATTTGGGGGTTGAGGTTGGGGGTTTTGCACTGTGTTGTCTAGAATAAAGGCTGGAGCCTAGGTCTTGGTTGTGGCCCAGCTCTTGGGACACTGTGTGCCAGGCCAGGGAGCCACAGAGTGTTTGGAATGGTGCAAGGGGCCACTGAATGTTAAAAATAATGGTTCAGGGCAAAACTATCTCAGGGAGCCAAAGGTGGAATGGGTGTCGTGAAGGGAAGGTGCCCATGGTTTGAAATGAGGGCAGAGCAGATTGAGATTGGAGGTGAGGAGCAAGTTGTGCAGCAGGAGGCTGCTGGAACCCTGCAGCAGGTTGCCCAGGGAGGAGCTGAGGCCCCATGCCTGGAGCTGTTGCAGGGGAGGCTGGGGAAGGCTGTGAGCAAGCTGCTCCAGGGGAGGATGTCCCTGCTGAGGGCAGGGGGCTGCACCGGGTGGCCTTTGGGAGGTCCCTTCCAGCCCAACCCATTCCAGGATCCTCTAGTGTGTGTCCTCCCTGCTGGCTGCAGGCTCTGCTGGAGGAGGCTTATTTCTCAGCATGGTCTCTTGAAGCAGAGGATTCATCCATGGTCTAGATCCTTGGCTTCAGAGCCTCTGGCTTTTATCCCTCCAGTTAAGGGAAGCCTTTAAAGTGTGTCAATGGTTCCCCACCTCTGATGGGAAGAAGCTTTGCAAACTGCACCAAGCAGAGGAGAAAGGACCAAGGAACTGCTCCTGCAGTGCCAGGGTGCCTGTGCCAAGGTGGTCACTGGGAGAGGTGGTGCCTGAGGAAGGGCTGACCTCACCTGTGCCCTCTCTTGCCTTCCAGACTTGAAGGCTGATGAGAAGAGCATGTGCACCCTGCCTGAGGCCACGGGCTCTGCCCCCCAGGAGATTGACCCTTCCAGGGAGAACCAGCTGCTCTTCACCTACTCTGTGCACTGGGAGGTGAGGGAGTGCTGGGAAGCTGGCAGGCAGCTCACACACACATCCCCCACCCCCCTGCTGCCTGGCTGGGAGTTGCTGCTCCCAAGTGCCCCAGAGGGGCTGTGGAAGGCGCTGGGGCTGTGCTGGTGTGAGAAGAGCTACCCTGCTCTTTCAGGAGAGTGACATTAAGTGGGCTTCCCGTTGGGACACCTACCTGACCATGAGTGATGTGCAGATCCACTGGTTCTCCATCATCAACTCCGTGGTGGTGGTCTTCTTCCTCTCAGGTGAGTGAGCTGTGGGGTGAAGAAGAAGAAGGTTTCATCCTTCTGCAGGCAGCTTGCTCTCAGCCTCAGCTGAAAGGGGTGGCTTGAGGAGGAGGCTGTGGCCACATCTGAGCCTGGGGACAGGAGGGGGCAGGAGACCAACATGAGAGCAGAAGCCTCCAGGTTCAGCCACTGCCTTGTGTGGGGGGTCAGGGAATTACCACTTCTGCTCTCTGACTGACTGGGGGAGCTGAGGGGGTGGATTGTGGTGGGCAACCCCCTCCCCCTAGGTACCCCCAGGAAACCCAGAGTGCCTCACTCCTGCTGGGATTGTGCCCTCCCTGCTCCCAGGGGTCGTGTTTCTGTCTGTGCTGGGGGCTGGGGAAGGTGGTGAATGACTCAGGGCCTCCTCTCCGAGCCACAGCTGGGGGGGGGGGGAGCTGTGCAGATGCAGAGGGTGGGAGCAGCAGAGGCAGGGAGCAGGCAGGGGGCTGAGCCCGGCTGTGGCTGCTTGCAGGGATCCTCAGCATGATCATCATCCGCACCCTGCGCAAGGACATCGCCAACTACAACAAGGAGGACGACATCGTGAGTGCCGCCGGGGGCCGGGCCGGGCTGCGGGGGCCGGGCCGGGCTGCGGGGCAAGCAGGCGTGAGGAGGAGGCTGCCATGTGGTGGCCCTCCCACCTTGTTGCCCTCCCCACCCCGAGGATGGGAGGGGCAGTTCTGTCTCTCTGGGTACGGTGGCAGATCACAGAGTCATAGAATTGTCAGGGCTGGAAGGGACCTCAAGGCTCAGCCAGGTCCAGCCCCCCCTGCCATGGGCAGGGACACCTCACACCACAGCAGGCTGCTCACAGCCACATCCAGCCTGGCCTTAAATACCTCCAGGAATGAGGCTTCCACCACCTCCCTGGGCAACCTGTGCCAGGCTCTCACCACCCTCCTGGGGAGCAACTTCTTCCTGACATCCAATCTCAATCTCCCCATTTCTAGCTTTGCTCCATCCCCCCAGTCCTATCACTACCTCCCCAGCTTTCTTGTAGGCCACCTTCAGATCAGATGTCCTCAGACCAAAGTAATGACTGCAGGTGGTGCCCTCACACTGGCACCTCAGGTCTGAGCTGTTTGGAGCCCAAGGAGGAGAGAAGTTTCCGAAGTGGAGTGATAGAATTCTGTAGAACTGGGTCCAGGGAGAGGAAGCTCTTGGGCTGGCTGTGCCAGGACCTCCACTGTACCTAGGTAACCTTTCCTTGGATTTGCAGGAAGATACCATGGAGGAGTCTGGTTGGAAACTTGTGCATGGAGATGTCTTCAGGCCTCCTCAGTATCCTATGATCCTCAGCTCCCTCCTGGGTTCTGGAATTCAGCTCTTCTGTATGATCCTGATTGTCATCTGTAAGTGGCACACGTGGGAGGGTGTCCTGCTTTCAGCTGGGACAGACAGAGCTCATTTGAGCTCCTCTCTACCCCAAGAGGAGGAACAATGCTGGAGGGGCTTTGGAGCCTGCGCTCACCTTGGCTTGAGTGAGGTCACACAAGGCTGAGGAAGGGGCCAGGCCTGGCTTTCTAGAGAGCATCTCCCAGCTGAAGGCAGCTTTCTGTGCTCCTGTTCCCTGGTAGCAAGATGCAGGCCCTGGGTGGGGGGAGGGGCTGAGAGCCCCTGCAGATGTGAAGAAGCTTCTGAGCTGCACCTGACTGAGTCTCAGGGGAGCTGAGGCTGGACATGATCTGTGGCTTGAGGTCGAGGCTGAGCCTTCCTCTCCCGGCCGGTGCGGAAGGGGTGGAAGCGTCTGGGCCGCCCCGAGGCGTGTGCAGGAGGCGGCTGAGGGCAGGCCCTGGCTGCCCGCCCTCCCCCACAGCTGCTCTTTGTCCTTCCCCTGCAGTCGTGGCCATGCTGGGGATGCTGTCGCCTTCCAGCCGGGGGGCCTTGATGACCACGGCCTGCTTCCTCTTCATGTTCATGGGGTAGGTGTCTGCGCTGCTGCTCGGCCCCGCTCGCCCTCTGCCCCGTGATGACAGCTCCCTTCCTCGGCTGCTTTCTCCCCAGGGTTTTCGGTGGCTTCTTCGCTGGCCGCCTGTACCGGACGCTGAAGGGACACCGGTGGAAGAAGGGAGCCTTCTGTGTGAGTGCTGCTGCCCTGGGCTGGGCTCCTCCCTCCAAGGAGGACACTGAGGGGCTGCAGTAGGTCCAGAGAAGGGCAATGAAGCTGGGGAAGGGTCTGGAGAATAGGTCTGGTGGGGAGCAGGACCTGGGGTTGTTCGGTCCAGGGGAAGGGGAGGCTGAGGGGGAGACCTTCTGGCCCTCTACAACTCCCTGGAAGGAGGCTGGAGCCAGGTGGGGCTTGGGCTCTTCTCCCAAGGAACAAGGGACAGACAAGAGGAAATGGCCTCAAGTTGTCCCGGGAAGGTTTAGGTTGGCCATGAGGAACAATTTCTTCCCTCTGGGGGTTGTCAAGGCCTGGCCCAGGCTGCCCAGGGCAGTCCCCATCCCTGGAGGGGTTTCACAGCCCTGGGGATGTGGTGCTGAGGGCCATGCTTTGGTGGTGCCCTGGCAGGGCTGGGGTAAGGCTTGGGCTCCATGATCTTAAAGGCTTCTTCCAGCCTGAAGATTCTATCATCCATCCAGGTCTGCTCATGGCAGGAGATGTGGAGAAGCTCAGCACAGCTGAACACAGCCTGGCAGGGACTGGGTGTGGGTTGAGTCCTTGTGATGAGGGCAAACACCAGAGCACCTCCCGTGGGTTGCCTGAGATCCTCCCCAGGGCGCCACCGCGTGGTGCATCAGTGCTCCACAGGTGCCATGGCCAGCAGTGGCCTCATCAGAGGAGGCTCTGCTGGGTGCTGAGGGTTCTCTTCCCCTGTGGTTGCTCCTGCAGACAGCTACCCTGTACCCGGGGGTGGTCTTCGGGATCTGCTTCGTGCTGAACTGTTTCATCTGGGGGAAGCACTCCTCTGGAGCTGTGAGTACCACCTGCACCTGGGCCTGCTGCTGGGGGGAGGGTGGTGGGGCTGGCAGGGCCTCCCTTGGGGGTCACAGTGTGTCCCCCTTCATGGGGGGCAGCGCTGTGGTTGCCTGGAGGGAGAGTTGGGTGCAGCCGGCGGCAGCAGGGCCGGCGAGCAGGCAGAGCTGACTGTGTGACCCTGGCTGTGCTTGCAGGTGCCTTTCCCTACCATGGTGGCCTTGCTCTGCATGTGGTTTGGGATCTCCCTGCCCTTGGTCTACCTAGGCTACTACTTTGGCTTTCGGAAGCAGCCCTATGACAACCCTGTGAGGACCAACCAGATCCCCAGGCAGATCCCGGAGCAGAGGTGGTACATGAACAAGTTTGTGGGGTGAGTGAATCTCTCCCCCCCAACCCTTGCTTGCCCTCCTCCCCTTGGCCTCCTGGGGTTGCTGAACATCCCCTGCTGCTGCTCTCTGCACCTTGGGTGAGGTGGTAGCAGAGGCAGCCTGGGCAGTGCTGGTGCCCAGCACTGGGGGCAGCTGAGCCTTGCAGAGCTGCTGGGGTGGTGCCAGGGGACTGCTGGTGGCCAGGCAGCTGAGCTGTGCTGCCCTTCACTCCACAGGATTCTGATGGCTGGGATCCTGCCTTTTGGAGCTATGTTCATTGAGCTCTTCTTCATTTTCAGTGTAAGCACCTGACCCTCCTTCCTCCTGAGGAGACTTCTTATGCCAAAGCCTTTGGGAGGGGAGGGAGCTTCCCCCAGAGCAATCTCCTCCTCCTGTACCTACTGAAGGGGCTGGAGGGTTCCTTCCAGGCTGCTCAGTGTTGATTCCAGGGGCAGCTGGGCTGTGGGTCTCTGCAGTCTGTCCTTGTGCTGAAGGCTCCTGGAGGTGTCTGTGGGGCACTCTGTGGGGCACTCTGTGGTGCTAAAGAGGGAAGCTTACAGCAGTGTTGTGTCAGGGGGTCCTGGTCTTGAGATGTTCACTGAGCCATTCCAGCTGCCTCCCATCTGTCACCTTCTGTGCCATGGGGAGGAATCTGCTGTCCCATTGCTGGGGGGTGGGGGGTGGGATGACCAAACTACCTCAGAGCTGGCTCTGGACCCCTTTTGCAAGCAGACTGCTCTGCAGGAGGGCTGTGAAAGGCAGCAGGCTTGTGGTTTCGTCCCCACAAGGGGCTCCTCGTTTTCCTTTTGGGCTTGCCTTGTGCTTGCCCGGTGATGAGGGAAGCCTGGAGCCAGACCTGTGCTGTGTCTCTGTTGCAGGCAATCTGGGAGAATCAGTTCTATTACCTCTTTGGCTTTCTCTTCCTGGTCTTCATCATCCTGGTGGTGTCCTGCTCCCAGATCAGCATCGTCATGGTCTACTTCCAGCTCTGTGCTGAGGTGAGGTGTCCCCAGGTCAGGAGCTCAGGGAAGCTTGCTCCTGGCAAAGCAGTGCTCCTCTTGCTGCTGCTGCTGCTGTGGCCCAGCCTCAGGAGTGTGGTTGCTCCCAGCACCTTTTGACTTGAAGGAACATCTGAAGCTGTTTGCTGCCTGCTGGGCTGGGAGCTGTGGTTTCATAGCAGGAATTCTGATGGGAGCAGGAGGTTTTGAGCTGACATTTTGATTTAGATTGGAGACACTGGCACAGGCTGCCCAGGGAGGCTGTGGATGACCCTTCCCTGGAGGTGTTCAAGGCCAGGCTGGATGAGGCCTTGAGCAACCTGGGCTGGTGGGAGGTGTCCCTGCCCGTGGCAGTGGGGTTGGAACTGGATGATCCTTGAGGTCTTTTCCAACCCAAAGCATTCCATGAACCTCTGAATCTCCTCACAAAGACACAGTTTCACTCCACCCATGCCCAAAACCAGAAGCAGGACCAGGGGTGGGCTCTGCCCTTCAGCAGCTGCTGTGCTGCTGGACCTGGCTTGGCTTCGCCCTCAGCTCTTTGCCTTCTTTCTTTGGAAACCTTTCCCCAGCCCCAGACTCGTGCTTTGCCTCTGAAGGGAAGTGGGTGGTGGTCTCCCTGCCCCAGAAGGGGCAGAGCTGCCCCGAGGCAGTGGCAGAGGAGCAGGGAGGCTGTGGGATAATGAAGCTTTGCACCCTGGCAGGATTACCGCTGGTGGTGGAGAACCTTCCTGGTGTCTGGAGGATCTGCCTTCTATGTCCTCATCTATGCTGTCTTCTACTTTGTCAACAAGGTATTGTTGCTGCTCCCCCTGTCTGGAAGTGCTGCCCTTCTGGAGGGGGTGGCTGGATCTGGGAAAGGAAAGGATGGGACTAGCTAGTCCTGGTCTGTGCCCCTGCTCCACCCAGGCAGCTCACCACCAGCCCAGGGCGGGTTGGAAGCTCTCCACACCAGGAGACTCCACAACCTCTCTGGGCAGCCTGCTCCAGGGCTCTGCTCCCTCACACCAAACAACTTTCTCCTCAGGGAACCTCCTGGCTGCCACTCTGTGCCCATTGCCCCTTGTGCTGTCCCTGGGCACCACTGAGCAGAGCCTGGCCCCAGCCTCTTGCCCCCCCAGCTCCTTCAGCTCTTGCTGAGCATTGCTCAGCTCCCCTCTGGGGCTGCTCTCCTGCAGGCTCTCAGCCCCAGGGCTCTCAGCCTTTGCTGCTCACAGAGCTGCTCCAGGCCCCTCAGCAGCTTCCCAGCCTCCCCTGGACTCTCTCCAGCGGTTCCCTGTCCCTCTTGAACTAGACCCAGGATTGCAAATGTCACAACCCTAGGGCAGAGTAGAGGAGGAGGAGAACCTCCCTTGCCCTGCTGGCCACACTCTTCTTCATGCTTCCCAGGAGACCATTGGCAATCTTGGTCAGAGGGCACAGTGCTGGCTGATGGGCACCTTGCTGTCCCCCAGCACCCCTAGATCCCTCCCAGCAGCTGGAGGGGAATCTCCTTTCAGCTGGGGAAAAGAACTGGGAGGAGAGTTTGCTGCCTCCCGAGGGCACCGCCTGCTTCGAGGGGCTGCCTCTCCTTAGCCCTCTGCCTGATTCCTTGCTTTGCTTTTCCCCTCCTCTTCCAGCTGGATATTGTGGAGTTCATCCCTTCCTTGCTCTACTTTGGCTACACTGCCCTCATGGTCCTGTCCTTCTGGCTCCTCACTGGCACCATTGGCTTCTATGCAGCCTACATGTTCGTGAGGAAGATCTACGCCGCCGTGAAGATCGACTGAGGGGGCAGGGAGCCCAGCGGGACTCGGATGCCTCCCCGGGGGAGTCCTCCCAGGCAGCCAAGGGGAAAGCTTCTCCCACCTCCCTTTTGTGGGTTTTTTTCCCCCCCCTCACCCCTCTTTTTATTTTGTTGTTGGTTTTGGTTTTTTTTTTTTCCCCCAAGTAAACAACAATCCAATGGGAGAGCAACAAGAGCAACAAGCAACAGAACAGCAAACTCCTCCTGCACAGTGGACTTGGACTCTGGGCTCCTCCTGGGGGAAAAGGGGACTGTAGCTACCCCACACCTGAACTTTCTTCTCCTGTTCCACGCTCGAGGGAGGTTGTTTTGGTTGGTTTTTTTCTCCTCAGCAGAGAACAATCCCTCTGTATCACTTAAAAAAAACCCTTTTGCTACTTCATCCTTTTTTTGGCTTTGGGTTTGGGGTTTGGTGGTTTTTTTTTAAGGCTGCTGCCCAGCGGATTTGAGGCAGCAGCAGAAACTCTCCTGGGGAAATGTTTTCTGCCAGCCCCTGGGGTGCTCCTGGGATTCAGGGAGAGACTCTTCAGACACACCCTGGACTGGGTTTCCTTCCTGCCTTTGGTGTCTGCACAGAAGAGGGAGCTTGGCTGAAGGGCAGCCTGAAGGCTTCACCCAGCTGCATCCTGGAGCGCTCTGCCCGCAGAGTTCCTGCCTCGGGCTCATTTCCAGTGGGATGGAGCTGCCCTTTGGAGCCTGGGAAGTGCAATTTCACCCCAAGAGCCTGAGGACTCCAACCTCCAGCATCAACTCTGCTCCCCCCGGCCTTGGGGGCTGCTGCAGACGCCTGCTGTGGAAGGGGCTGAGGGAGGGTGGGATTCCCTGCCTTTGGGAACGCTGCAGCAGGACGTGGCTGTGTGTGAGGTAACTGCGAGGGTGGTTCGTGTCCGTGGCTCTGCTCCAGCTGCCTGAGGAACCAGGGCAGGATTCCTCCTGGGAGCAGGGCAGGGATCGTGCGGAGCCCTGCGGGGGGAGGCAGCGGCGCTGCCGCCGCTCCAGCGCCAGGTGACCAGAGGCAGCCTCGGGCCTGGGCTGCCCTGGGCTGTGTGTGTGGGGCCTGCAGGAGGGGCTGGGGACAGAGGGAGCAGCCCCCAGGAGCTCCCCCACGGCCAGGAGCTCCGCTGCTCGTGCTGCTCTTCTCCTCCTCTGAGACTCTACCTCCAGGGAGCAGAGATGGTTCACACCCCCAGGGCTGTTTGGTTCTTCTCCACAAAACGATGCCAGGCCCACCCGGGGGGCTGCTGGGGGGCTGCTGGGGGCTCTGCTGCAGCAGGTTCCACTTCTTCTGTGGCTCAATGCCTCGAGCAGCCCGCAGGAAGCTCTTGGTAAGAGGTCAAAGGTGGTTTTATCTTGGTCACTTAACCAGGAGACAGGTTGCCTGCTGCAGGTAGGGCTCCCTGTGCCCCAGCACCAGCTGGATTCAGTCAGGGCTCCAGGGAAGAGATTTGGGGTTGTGGTTCTCTTTCTTTTTCCTAGTGACATCTGTGAAATTTGTTTGGGGCTTTTTCTTTTTGCCTCTTGCTGTGGTAAGCAGCAAGGCCTCCAAAGGACCAGCTGCCAGCATTCCAACCCAGCACTGTCCAAAGCCCTCCCCGGTACCAGCGCTGATCTGCCGCCTTTGAGGGGCTTGGGGGAGGTGGTGGGTGGGTGGCTTCTTATTAACTCCCAGTTGCCATAAGTTTCCAGCAGGTCCTGTGTCTCTTCCCAGTGGCCTTGCACCTTCCTGGGGCAGGGGCTGCCTGGGAGGCTCAGCCCTGGAGTCCTCCCAGCCTTGCCCCAGTAGCTTTGTCACTTCCCACCCCTCCATCAAGCCAAAGTCTTAATCAGCCAGGAATCAAGGATGGAAAACAAGAAGGGAGCAGAGGCTGTGTGAGCCAAGCTGTGCAGGGGAGTCTTGGCAGTGCTGGTTCTTTGAGGTCACTTTCTGAGGTTTTGGTTGATATTTTGTTGTTGTTGTTTGTTTGTTTCTTTGCTTTGGTTTGGTTGGTTTGGTTTCTTTCTCCTCTGTTCTCTTTCTTGCCCCTGCCCCAGCGGAGAGGCTCAGCCAGCAGGGATTTCTCTCCCTCCCCCTCCCCCCAAGTGTTTTCTCTGTATTCTTTGTAATTTTTAATTAATGTATGTATTCTTTGTGTCCTCCTGTAAATAAATCTGCCAATGTCCTGTTGTCCTGCTTCTCCTGCCTCCTCCTACACCACCTCTTGGCTTTTTCTTCCCCTGCCCCTTGTGAGTGTCCTCAGCACCTCCCCAGGTGCTCTCTGCTGTGCGGCTTCGTCAGCAGCAGAGCTCGGGACGCTCCGAGGGTTCCCTTGGGATGGTTTTCTCCTGCTGAACTGAGCTGGGCAGAGGTTTCCCCTCAGTGTGGTTGTAGAGAGGTGGTTCTGCCACTTGGTTCTGGCCAGGTCCCTCTGTGGCTCCTCCCAAGCCTCCAGCAGAGCAACACTGCCACCCAGTTTGGGGCCATCTGCAAGCTGCTGAGTGTCCCACGGGCACCAGCCTGCCCTGCTGCCCCCTGTTCCCTACCCTAACAGTGAGCTTAGGACAGAAGGCAGCAGTGTGGGCTTAGCCCTCAACCTTGATTTAAACCCAAGTCCTTCTCTGGGACAAACCTTGGAGGGGTTTCCATCACCTAACTGGGGCTCAGCTGCTGTTCCTTCATGCCCAAAGCTCCTGCACACACCCAGAGAACCACTTCCCAGGTTCACCCTCACCGTGTGGCAGGTTTAACACCAACATCAGCAGGAGCTTGGCCAAGCTGAGCTCTGAGGGCATAGGTCCTAAGGAATGTGGATTCCCAAGGGGGGAAACTCAGATGCTCCAAGGGTTTTGCTTATAAAGAGGTGAAAATTGTTCACTGATTGGCTCCAGGGATTCGTTTGTGAGTTGGTACTGTGAGAAGAGCTCTGGTGAGGAGCAGCTGAGGGAGCTGGGGGTGTTCAGCCTGGAGGAGGCTGAGGGGAGACCTGCTGGCTCTCTGCAGCTCCCTGAGGGGAGGCTGGAGCCAGGTGGGGCTTGGGCTCTGCTCCCTAGTCTCAGGTGAGAGAACGAGAGGAAATAGCCTGGAATTGTGCCAGGGGAGGCTGAGGTTGGAGATGAGGAAAGATTTCTTTGCTGCAAGAACGGTCAGGGCCTGGCACAGGCTGCCCAGGGAGGGGCTGGAGTCCCCAGCCCTGGAGGGGTTCAAGAAACCTGTGGCCATGGCACCTGGGACCAGGGTTTGGTGGCCATGGTGGTGCTGGGCTGCTGGCTGGGCTGGATGCTCTCAGAGGGCTTTCCCAACCCAAACAAATCCGAGTTGTGTCCTTTCGACCCTCAGCAGGTTGCTAGTTGCAGACAGAACACTTGCAGACTCCAAGCTCTGCTGGAGAAGGGGAAACTGAATTCATTCCCCAGTGAGCAGCTGGCACTGGTTCCAGTTTGCTGCCCCTGAGCAGGGCTAAGAGTCTCTGCAGCTCTGCTGGTGAGGATGGCTGTGGGGAAGCAAATCACACGTGAGAGTCATAGCAAAATGAATCCATTTATTCTTTTGACTACTGGCAGGAAACAGAGGCCTGGCTCTAAGTCCAGCTACTGCTGCTAAAGGGCTCCAGTGATGGCATCTGCTGGGGGGGGACAAGGCAGGCGGGAGAGGGGGGAACAGTGTGGAGCAGGAGGAGGCTGTGGGCTGGCATTGCATAAATCTGCTAATCCTACTTGCAAGGGACCACTTCTGACCCTTTTATTGCTCAGAAAGAGAGAGAGGGAGGGGAAAAAGAAAGAGAAACAGAAATCCTCTTAAGGGAAGGCAGGGATAAGGCTGCAGAGAGCTGACAGCAGTGTGAAACTCTTTTTCGTTTGCACAGGGCACAGACCCAGAAGACAAGGCTGAGGTATTCCATGGTGGTAAAAGAGGAGAGGGGAGAGGCTGAGCCACCCCCAGCCCCTCTTTCACCTTTGCTGTGTTAAAGAAGGCACTCGTTGGAAGGTCAGAAGGCCACCACCACGTTTCACAGTGGAGAGAAAGGAAGTACTGCATCCAAGTGGGGAGAGGAGGTCACTGCCACGGGGCAGGGCTGAGGTAAATAAATCTTTATATTACACTTTGATACAAAAGTCTCTTCTGCGGCGCTGGCTGCCTAGCCCTGACCCCACTGATCTAGCTGCTGGAGAATCAACAGAGCTCTACAGACTCGTTCTGGGAGGAATCACTACGCCTAAATTAACAACAAAATCCTGCAGGCAAAGGGCAGCAGGGGCTGGGGAGGGGAGGGGGGAGGAAAGCTGGGAGGGGGAGAAGCCAGTGAGCAGCCGAGGCACAGCTCCTGGCGCCTGCTGAGGCGACGTGCGCTGGGCTGAGCCGGGAGAGCAGGGAGGGAGCTGGCTGGAGCTGGGAGACAGATCAGAGGTAGATTTGCATTTTCTGGCTTGGTGGGGGGTGACCTGGGGGGGGGGGGGGGGGTCCCGGGTTCTGCTGGCCCAGGAGGGTTGCTCCAGGCTGAGGTAACGAAGCGCTGTGGGGCTGTGTCCGGAGACGGGGCGAGAAGGACCTCTGGCTGTGCCAGCTGAGGTGCCAGCACCCAGGAAAGGAGAGGAGGAGCCGAGACCGCTGCTAAACGGTGCCACTTCCCAGGGCCACCCCCCTGCCCTCGGCAGGCAGACAGTCCATGAGGGAGCTGGAGCGGGGCAGGCAGCAGGGGGAGCAGGACTTTAAGTGCAGGAGGCAAGGCTTGAGGAGGAGAGAACAAAAAGGGCAGCGGGACCAATCCTAAGGGGCTGGGTGGCTGCAGGCCCCAGGCCTCTGGGCTCGTTGGAGCTGTTAGTGTTGGGGAAGAAGCTCCAGATGCACTGCTGGAGAGCACAGCAAGCTGGGACCACTTTTTCCTCCCAAGTCCTGGACTTAGACCCTCTTGGGACTGAGGTAAAAGCAATACCTTTTGAGACTGCTCCATGGATAAGGCAAAAAGGTACTGAGCTCCCCAGGCTCTTGTGGTAGAACACCCCCCAGGAACTCATCCTCTGTGTCTCCTCTCAAGGGCAGGCACAGAGTGGGGCCTGCAGCCTGTTCTCAGCCCTCCCTAGCACAACAGGACCTGGTGCCACCTGCCCCGAGCTCCTAACCTTGCTTCCTCACATGCTTTGGTTTCCAGCGCGGATGGAGAACCTGGGGGAAGATGGTTACCAGGGCTCCACCTGCACAGCACAAACCCAAGCAAAGCTGCAAGAGCTGCTCCTTCCCCTTGACATGTGGGGGAAAACCAGAGGGGAAAAGGGAGGAAGCTGCTGAAGTGGTCCAAGAGCAGAGCCATTTCCCCATGGGGGAAGATCATGGTGAGTGAGGAGAAATCAGTGCAACCTGACTTGGTTGTGTAAACAGTGTTCCAGCTGCACCAGCCAGCAACCCGGTGTCTGCTGGTGCCTCCTTGTTATTGTCATGGCAGAAAGAGGTTTGGGTTGTGTAAACAATGAGGAAAACTGTGAGGAGGTTCACCCCCTGGTTCCCCCCGGGGAGAGGGAGGTGACCTCGCTGAGCTCCTGGTGTAAACGGTCTCCTTGTGTAACACTGACGAGTGGAGTAAGGGAGTACTCTGTGGAGTAAGTGGTGTGAGGTGCTGGGTGAGAGGTAGAGGGGAAGGACTCGGCCTCTTCCCCGTTGGGCTTCCAGCGCAGCGGGGTCCAGGCTCCTCCTGGTGGAGGTGTTGGCTGCTGGGCCACAACTGCAGCCTGCTGAGGTGAAATGGAAGCTGGACTCTTCAGGAAAGTTTTAAGTAGCCCGAGGTGAAAGAGTCTGAGCTCCTTCTCGGGGACAGTCCCTTCCCGGGGAGGAACACAGCTCCAGGCTCGCGGGGGAGGGCGGTGCTAAGCGCGGATTCACAGACTGAAGAACTGGATTCAGCTCTCTCCGGGCTCGGCTGCGGCCTGCTGGCCGGGACCAGGGGCTTGGCGTGGGGACAGCTGCTGCTCCAGCCTCCCAGCGCTCTCCCTCCGGGGATCGGGGACCTCCTGTTTGCGACAGCTTGGCAAAAGCTTTTCCCACCCCCAGGGCAGCTGAGAGTTGTGCGTTTTAAGGCTCTCCAGGGCGGGTGGCTGCGTGAGGGCTGCCCAGCCGCGGCTCACTGGAAGGCCTGGTGGAAACGCGGCAGCGTGGTGGTGCCCAGGCTGGAGGTGAAGACGGGGGGCAGCGAGTGGAGGGGCCCAAAGTTCAGCGAGGCCCCGGCTCCAGGAGACTCCTGAGGTTGGTGTTGCAAAGTGGTGAGCAGGGGCTGCGTCTCCCCCTGCGAGTAGCCCATGACCAGGCCCCCTGACGGCGCCGGGGGTTGCAGGGAGGGAGGTTGAGGGGAGGAAGCCCAGGAGGTGAGAGAAGTCCATGTTAGCAGCACAGAGAGCCTCCGAGAGGTTAGCAGGGCTCTTGGAAAGCAAAGCCTCGTCCAGGGGGGTGGCTGAGGCGAGGAGGACTGAGGCTCACCGGATGAGAGAGACAGGCTGCCAGGGAAGTCTGACAAGAAGCTGTCCACCTCTACTTTGGGTAGTTTCTCAGGCAGGTATGAGGTAGATCCAAGCTGATACTTTGGAGGAGGTTGCGGCGGGGAGGAGATGGGAGAAGACGACTCCAGGGGGTAGCTCATTCCCATGGGAAGGGAATTAGGAACCAAAGAATGGGGCATCCCTGAGCTGGGCACGCTCTGGAGGTGCGTGCCGTACATGCCCACGGGCAACACGCCGGGGAAGCTCTTCCCTCCTATCATGTCTCTGGATGCCACGCACAGGACGGGGCTCAGCTCTTCCTTCACCGCCACCGAGGAGCTGCAGCTCAGCAGCCCCAGCATGTCCACCGGCTCCGTCTTGATCTTCAGCAGCTCCTGGGAGTGGCTTTTCTTCATGTGCCTGGTCAGGTGATCCTTCCTCCCAAACCTCTGGGCGCAGTACTGGCACAGGAAGTCCTTCCTCCCGGTGTGCACCACCAGGTGCCTGCGCACGTCCTTGCGGGTGTAGAAGCGCCGGTCGCAGTGGTCGCAGGGATGCTTCTTCTCCTTGGCCCCCCCAGAAGCCCTCCTGGAGTGAGCTTTCAGGTGCTCCAGCAGCACCTGGGTGCTCTCGAAGGTCTGCAGGCACACCTTGCAGCTGAGGTCCCCGCTGGCAGCGGCGTGCATGGCCAGGTGCCGGCGGAAGCCCAGCTTGGTGTTGTAGTTCTTGCCGCACTCGGGGCAGTGCAGAGCCTCCTTGTTGGGGTCGTGGGTCTGCAGGTGGTTGCGCAGGTGGTCCTTGCGGTGGAACATCTTCTCGCAGTACATGCACTGGTGGGGCTTCTGAGCAGAGTGTGTGGCCATGTGCCTTTGTGGGGGGGAAGGAAAGCTGCAAGTTGAGACCAGCAAGCAACCCCCACCCCGACCCCCCACCTCCCCGGCCAGGAGAACGCTCGCCGCTGCTTCAGCCTTCTCCCCGTGCTCTACAGCCCTGGAGCTCCACCAGCACAGACCAGAAGCAGGAAAGGTGAAGTGTTTGGAGCCACAGAGCCTCTGCAGCTGGCTCTCTGCACAGCAGGGCCTGCACTCCCTACAGGGCACCACCTCCACAGCACTACCTTGGTTGTCCCCTCACCTCCTGATCTCTCTGGTGAGGTTATTGAGGGGGAAATGAGAAAGAACACCTTGGGTGATGAGTTCAGCAGGAGGCACCAGCCTGTGGCAGTGCCTGTGGGCAGCCACTGTGGACTGATCTCTCCTTGAAGATCTCCTTGGGTCTTACAGTCTCTGATGCTGTGGTTCATCCTGGCCTGGATCAGCAATGGCATGGCCAGCAGGACCAAGGCAGAGGTTGTCCTGCTGTACTGGGCACTGATGAGGCCACACCTCCAACCCTGGGGTCAGTTTTGGGTCCCTCACTCCAAGAATGGCATTGAGGGGTTGGACAGGTCCAGAGAAGGGCAACAAAGCTGGGGAAGGGTCTGGAGAATAGGACTGGGGAGGAGCAGCTGAGGGAGCTGGGGGTGTGCAGCCTGGGGAAGAAGAGGCTGAGGGGAGACCTTCTGGCTCTCTGCAGCTCTCTGCAGCTCCCTGAAAGGAGGCTGGAATCAGGTGGGGGTTGGGCTCTTCTCCCAAGGATCAAGTGACAGAATGAGAGGAAATGATCTTAAGTTGCCCCAGGAGAGGTTTAAGTTGGACATAAGGAACAATTTCTTCCCCTTAAGGGTTGTCAAGGCCTGGCCCAGGCTGCCCAGGACAATGGTGGAGTTCCCAACCCTGGAGGGGTTTCAAAGCCGTGGAGCTGTGGCGCTGAGGGCCACGGTCTGGTGGTGCCCTGGCAGCGCTGGGGTAAGGGTTGGGCTCCATGATCTTAAAGGTCTTTTCCAACCCAAATCATTCTGTGATTCCATGATTCTAAATTCCTGGTGACCACATCATTGAGTTACTCTTTGCTCCATTTTAGTACAGAAGCAAAACTTCTGTGTCCTGCAAGGACAAAGCTGCCACTGGAAACCCTCCTGCGGTTCGAGGCAGGGCTCACGACACGGGAGCTCTGCTCTTGCTTCTCATTCTGTTTTTCAATCTCTGACCTTCACTTGCTGCTTCCATTTCCTCCTTAGTAAAACAGAGAGCAGCCTGAGCTCAGGATAAAGCATTATCTGAGGCTCTCTAGAAGGTGCTCAGAGAGATGCCAAGTACGGTAAGGTCTGGGACCGAACCTGTTGTGAGGCGCTAGGGGCATTCCCCCTCCTCCTCCTTCTCAGAAGTTCAAGTCAAAAACAGGAGGGAGGGGTTTTCCCCTCTGCCCTGGCAGGGAGCACTGTGGGCAGGGGCACTCAGCAGGTACCTACCTGTAGAGCTTGTACTTGGAGGCAAAGGCTTTGCCACAGTGCAGCTGGGGGCAGTTGTAAGGTCTCTGCTCGCCGTGGGCAAGCGCGTGAGCCCTCAGCTTGTCCACGCCGGCAAAGGAGGTCTCGGAGAGGTCACATTGGCATTTTCCCTGACTTTCAGTCTCTTCTCCTCTTTGTCTGGGGACTAATTTCCAGCCTGTCTCTTCCTCCTCCTGCTTTGCATCTTGAATCCAGTTGGGAACACTGGGGAAGAATGCCGTCATGGCAGGGCTAGTAGAGCAGGGCCATGTCAAGCGGAACTGGAGCCTGCCGGCGCCGCCGCGGGGCCGTCCCGCTGCGGCTTTCTGCTGGAGACCTCCGTGGCCAAACTGCTTCAAGAGCACAACATCTTCACCTGCAATCACAGGAGGCTTGGTGTTAAGATCCCCACCCTGCACCTTGCACCCATGCACCCACGAGAGGGGAGCATCCAGGCAGAGCGGCAGGCACGCGCCGCCGCGTTCACAGACACGGAAACTCCCCTCTGCGGAGCAGGGCTTGTTCTCCTCCAAGCTCTTCCCTGAGCTGACTGCTGTCCAACTTTCTCTGAATTACAGGAGGTGCTTTTGCAACTCTCCAGAGCCAGCATCCCCCTCACCTGCATCTGCTCCTCAAACACTGGCACTGAGTGTCCCCCTGGGGCTCCAAACACCTCACCTGTCCCGCCGCGTTCCGTGGCTCGCTTCTCAGCCCCTTTGCCACCTTCTTCCCAGTCTCTTCCTCTTGATCCCTGCTCCCATGGAATTCCCTTCTAGTGCTTCCCCGAGAAGCTAAGGCTCTCTTGGAAGCTTTTTTTCACCCACTCTGTTGCCAACCTGGTGCCACCAGCAAAGCCACCTCGTTGTAAACCAGTCTGAGTTGTCACAGACAGGTCAAGAGGGCCAGGAAAGAGAAGTTGCTGCAGTCAGCAACAGGAACCCTTGTTCTGGAAGGTGAGAGATGCTGCTTCTCAGCAGGCTGTGGTTAGTCACTTGTCTACTCCAGGGTTAGACTCAGCCTCTCTGGATTAGCAAATTTTCTACAGTAATGAGCAATTTTTAGTTATTTTCTTCCTTTCGTGCTCTCATCCAGTGATAATGGAAGCTCAAACCATTTCCTGTTCAACCAAAGGCCCCTCCTGGGTGCTTGGCTGGTTCTCAGGGCAGTGAAAACCTGCCCTGGTCTCTCTTGGCAGGTTCTTGAGCTGTGTCTGTCGTGTCGGCAAGGCACCCTGATTGGTCTCTGACTCCAAGGAGGACACTGAGGGCTGGAGTGGAGCCAGAGAACTGGTGAAGGGTTTGGAGAACAGGGCTGGGGAGGAGCAGCTGAGGGAGCTGGGGGCGGTCAGCCTGGAGAAAAGGAGGCTGAGGGGAGACCTGAGGCCCTATGCAGCTCCCTGAAAGGAGGTTGGAGCCAGGTGGGGCTTGGTCTCTTCTCCCAAAGCAGAAGTGACAGGACAGGAGGAAACAGCCTCAAGTTGCCCCAGGGCAGGGTTAGGTTGGACAGTGCAAGAAAACTCTTGCTTTAAGGTCCTCAAAGCCTGGCACAGGCTGCCCAGGGAGGTGGCTGAATCCTCATCCCTGAAGGTGTTTCAGAGCCACAGAGGTGTGGTGCTGAGGGACACAGCACCAGCCTGGGCAGTTAGAGAAGGGCTGGACTGGACCTCAGAGGTCTTTTCTAACCAAACTCATTCTGTGATTCCCTTGATGGTTCTACAAACACCTGAGCTGCTGAGCAGTTACCTGGAGTGACACCCTCAGGAGAAAGCTCTTTCACTGAGCTCAGCTGCCTGAGAAACTCTTCTTAAAATAGCATCAAACCCTCAAGCTCTTTCTGCCTCCAGGATTGCTTCAGAGGGAGGAAGTTCCTGCCTGCACATCAACACTGAGTGCCAGTTGTGGGCAGGATGTGCAACCCTGAGGGGACCAGGCAGCCCTGCTGAACGTTGTGAGCAGCTCAAACGACAGGAACTGCAACCACACCGTGGCTCCCAGTACCAGCCTCGGGGTGGGAAACACTGGGAACCAGGGCTGCTTCAACCCAGGGTGTCACTGTGAGCTTTGGAATGTCCAGAAGGGACACAGTTCAGCCTTGTGGGGGTTGAATCGGAGCAGCAAAGGACTGGAAGAGCTGATGTGCCACTGTGGCACAGCCTGGTGTGATGTGGTGGCTGCTGATGGCCTGGGGTGTGAGGAGTCCTGTGGTTCACGGCAGTCATCACAGAACAGTAAGGGTTGGAAAGAACCTCTGGAGAATGAGTCCAACCCCCCTGCTAGGGCAGGGGCAGCTGGAGAAGGTCACACAGGAACACCTCCAGGTGGGTTTGGCGTGGCTCCAGAGATGGAGACTTCACCAGGGCTCCATCACCCTTGAATTACAGAAGTTCCTCCTCAGGTTTAGATGGAGCTTCTCACGTTCCAGTGTGTGCCCATTGCCCCCTGTCCTCTCACCAGGCACCACTGAACAAAGCCTGGTGCCCTCCTCCTGCCACCCACCCTTGAAGCATTGATGAGGATTGATGAGTTCCCCCTCAGGCTGCTCTTCTCTCAGCCTTTCCTCCTCACAGAGCTGTTCCAGTCCCCTAATTGTCTCCTGCAGGCATCTCAGACCATGAACATCCCACCTCTGTCTGAGATGGGTGCTGGAAAAGATGAGTGTTGTCTACCTGCTGCCTCAGAGCTGCATGTGTGTGCCAGGAGCCTCTGCTGCCTTCACCAGGGAGTTGCTGCTTTCCCTCTGAACAAGCTCAGCCATCAGTGCCACTTTCAGAGCTACCTGCAAGGAGACAGAGTTTGAGTTTTGCTGCTCTTAAGAGCAAGGGGCAGAGCAGAAACCCCACTACAAATGAGTGAAGCTACTGTAATCTCTGTGATCAGTATAAACGGTCATCAGTTTCCTTTCAAATCATGAAGGTGTGGCAAGCACAAGAACTCTGCCTGTGTGGATCTGGGTCTAAATTCACCTCCTAGGTGGAACAAAAGAAGCTGAGGATCTTGCATGGTACCAGTGAAACACAGCAGCTGTGGAAAGTCAACAACATAGAATCCCAGAACGGTTTGGGCTGGAAGGGACCTCCAAAGGTCACCCAGCCCCAGCCCCCTGCACTCAGCAGAGACATCCTCCCTTAGAGCAGCTTCCTCAGAGCCTTCTCCAGCCTCACTCTGAATAGCTCCAGGCATAGGGCCTCAGCCCCCTCCCTGGGCAACCTGTTGCAGTGTTCCAGCACCCTCCTGGTGCAGAACTTGTCCTGGTAGCTCAGTTCTTAGTAACATTTCCCCCAGGAAGGTTTCCAAGGTGCTCCCTGGTGACTGTAATTCTGTAGTTACCAAAGAAAGGGTCACAGCTGTGTGGAAACCACCAGCACTTGTTCAGAGAACACTCACCTCAGGGTGGGAAGCTGGCGAGCGGAGAAAGGTTTGTACTAGACCTGGAAATGTATCTCCAGCCTACACAGCTCCAGAAATCTCAGTAAGTCACTCACAGAAACCACCACTGAGGAGGAATCTTCCTCTGCTTTAGTACTACAGAGGTTAAGAGGCTGGGAGGGGTCAATAAGGAGATGGGAAATGATACAACCCACCCTCTAAAGAAAGAAAAGTGGATACCAGACCTAAATGCACAGCATCAGCCCTGCCAGTGTCACAGCTGGGAGGTAAAAATCACTCTCCCATCTCCCTGCACCTCTCCTATTGACCCTTTCCCCACAGATTTCCTACAGTCACGAACACAACTCTCATGCCACTGTAATTCCATTAGGAAAAGCATTAGTTTCTAGCAGCAAGTACCTTTGTCTCTTCCTAGACACGTGGATTTTTACACCCACATTGACTCATTTTTCTAGCTGAGCTGCTCGAGCCTCAGCACCACTTTCTCCCATTTGCTCACTTACAGATATTGGACAAGCTCTGCCTAAAATTGGTGTTTATTTTCAATCCCCCCCCCCCCCCCCCCCGCCAAACCCCAATCCCTACTGCACCTTTCCCCTAAGGATACAACCACCCACCAGCTCCTCTTTCACCTTCTGTTTCCCTGACACGACAACAGATAGGATTTTTAAAGCCCCGAGCCTCCGGGAAAGCCCCAAACACACCGGTACGATTTATCCACGACACAGCCCTCCGCCTTCCCCCGCTCCGGGACAGAGTGTAGGGTGCTGCTTACCAGCGACTTGCAAACATAGGGACTACCTACATCCCCGCCGTTTGCACCGGGAAGGGAAGGGCAGCCCCGGTGGATGCGATGCCAAGGGGAACACACGTGCCCACCCCCACCTCCCCGTTACCCGTTACCATGGCGCAGCCTGGAGGGGAGGGAAGGGGAGAGGCGGGCCCGGCCTACGCTCCCTCTTCCTCCTCCCCCCACGCCCCCTCTCGCCCGAGCGGGACGGTGACGCCGCCCCTCACACATTCCCCTTTCCCCCGGTGCCACCTCCCTTCCTCCCCGCCCTGCACTCACCCCGTTCCCCCGGGCCCCGCCAGGCGCGGCTCCGGCCCAGGCCCCGGCGGCCCCATTGTGCGGGGCATTGTGGGAGTGACGTCGCCCTCCCACTTCCGGCCCGGCCGTGGCCATTTCCGGGCCGCGGGGCACGCCGGGACGGGGTCGGCTCCGCTTGCCCTGCGCCGGGCGGCCATGGCGGGCTCTGTTGTTCTCCTTCTGTCCCTGCTGTCCGTCGCGATGGCGGCGGGAGGCGGCGCTGCGCCGGCCTGGGACGCGGCTGGCTACCTGCTCTACTGCCCCTGCATGGGTGAGGCCCTCCCGCCGCGCCGGGACCGATACGAAGCGCTCGGTAGAGCCTCCGGTGGGAGGCGGCCCCGGTGGAGGAGTCCTCCGTGGGAGGATGCTTCGGCCTAGCCCCTGGTAGAGGCTGCCCTGGCTGAGTGCCCCGATGGAGCCCCTAGTGAAGCTCCCGGGAGGACGCCCCCGTTGATGTTGTGGTAGAGCCCACAGTCGGTGCCCGGTGGAGCCCCCGGTTCAGCCCTGCTCTCGCCTCTCTTGCAGGCCGGTTCGGGAACCAGGCTGAGCACTTCCTGGGAGCCCTCGCTTTCGCTCGAGCCCTCAACCGGACCTTAGCCGTGCCGCCGTGGATCGAGTACCGCCACCACCGCCCGCCCTACACCAACGTGAGCCCCGAGGCAGGGCGGGAAGGGTAGCGTGCTGGGCTGTGGACTGGCTCCGGGTGGGGGGAGGCTCGGTCCCGGGCAGGGGAGGCTTGGAGCGCTGCCATTGCTCCGTGAGTCAAGCTGGTCTGGTCGCTCTGGTTCTCAGCTGCACGTTCCCTACACGGAGCACTTCCAGCTGGAGCCACTGCGGCAGTACCACCGAGTTATCCCCTTGGAGGAGTTCATGGAGAAGCTGGCACCCCTTCACTGGCCCCCTGGCAAGAGAGTGGCTTACTGCTTTGAAGCAGCAGCCCAGAGGAGTGCAGACAAGAGCACTTGCCCCATGAAGGTGAGTTCCTTCTGTGTCCCCACAAGCACAGTTTAGTTCTGCTGCTGTTCCAGAAACGAGTGACTGACCTGCTCCGGTTAGCATTGATTGGATTTGTCAAGTTAGGAGCTATGCATCCCAACCCAGTCTGAGGGGCGTCCCTTTTGCCCCTCACCAGCTGTGAGATCCCTTTTGCCCCTTGTCATTGTGGCTTCCTGACCTTTATGCTTTTCTTTGTCAGCAAACACTTGAGGTTCAGGAGGCTTGGCTGCATAAGGTTTGAGCACTGAAGGCTTGGTCATGACTGTAAGGAGAGCAGATCTGTGGCTCCTCTCCTACAGCTCTGTGCTGGTTTCCCATCTGTGGTACAGTTGTCCATTTCCTTTTAAAGGAACCTCTTCTAAATGTGACTTGTAGAGCTCTGGAGTTCCTGTTCTTTTAGTTCTCAGATAACGTTCTTTAACACCCTTCCCTCTCTCCATCCTGTCCAGCCCACATGCTGTTGTGTGCCCTCTGCTCTCCTCCTCAGCTGTGCACCCCAGGATCTTGCTAACTCAACCTTTCAGCTCACTTCATGCACCAGATGAACATTTGCCTTTCCTTTGCAGGATGGAAATCCCTTTGGACCCTTCTGGGATCAGTTCCAGGTGGATTTTGACAAGTCTGAGCTCTTCAAGGGAATCTCCTTCAATTCTGCATACAAAGACCACTGGATCCAAAGGTAGGGAGAAGATGGGAGGGTGTCAGCATGCTGCTGCAGAATAACCCAGGGGTGTGCTGCTGACTGTGTAAAGCCTTTGCTTTTGGGGAGTGTCTGAGGTGGTTAATTAGCAAGACCATCAAAACCTTAAAGCTTTTCCCATTCACTGTTTGCTGGGCGTGCCCTTCCTCTGGGCACTCTTGGGTGTGAGCTGTTGTTGGGCTGATTTCTGAGGCAGTGATGTTCAGTTGCAGGATTTATTGATTGTGATGATTCAGAGGGAGTTTAGGCCTCAGCTGCATTTTGCTGCTTGCCTCACGGTTTTGGATCCACTTCAGTCACCTGGGTGCGTGACGGAGTTGTTCCTAGTCTGGGGTAAAGCTCTCATCTCTCCTGGCTTGGTAGCTCACTGCTGTGGGTGGGATTCTCCTCTTTCATCTCTCAGATAATCCCAGTTGATTTCTTGCCAGGTTTGAAGTCAAATGCTGTGCCTGAGTTTGGCTTTGATGTTCTGAGCAGATGGCAGAATGGTTAGGGCTCATCTTGAGCACATTTGGAGCAGCAGCTGCTGCATAGTTCAGGGTGTTCAGAGTTTCCACTCCATCCTGCAGGACATTCATGCACAGGTGAGGTTATGTCACTGTTTGGGTCTTTTCCCTTATAGGTTCCCCCCTCTGAGCACCCTGTGCTTGCCCTCCCTGGAGCTCCAGCCCAGTTTCCAGTCCTGGAGGAGCACCGGCCCCTCCATAAGTACATTGTGTGGTCTGAGGACATGGTGAAGAAAGGAGAAGCCTACATTGAGTCTCTGCTGGTCAGGCCCTATGTGGGAATTCATCTGAGGATTGGCTCAGACTGGGTATGGCTCCTGAGTGTGGCTGGTTGCTGTGGGCTGCTGGTCGTGCTGGGTTAGTCCTTGGACTTGAGGATCTTAAAGGTCACTTCCAACCAAAGTGAGTCTGGAGAGGGACTTTTCATCGGGGTGTCTGGCAACAGGACAAGAGGGAATGGTTTGAAGCTGAGGGAGAGTAGGTTTAGACTGGATTTTAGTAAGCTCTTCAGTATGAGGGTGGTGGGACTCTGCAACAGGCTGCCCGAGGAGGCTGTGGATGCCTCCTTCCTGGAGGTGTTCAAAGCCAGGCTGGATGAAGCCTCAAGTAGCTGAGTCCAGTTGAGGTTGGTGTAGATGATCTCTGAGGTCCCTTCCAACCTGAGCCATTCTGACACTGTGGATGAGGAGCTTTGCTTTGGAGGTGCCAGCCCAAACCCCGCTGGCATTCTGGGGATGCCACTGGGATTCCTCGGGGGGGGGGGGGCATAGTGGTGTTTTCTCACCCTGCTGGCCCTCAGACTTGGGATTTTCTCTTCTTCTGATAGAAAAATGCCTGCAATATGTTGAAGGATGGGACAGCTGGGCCCCACTTCATGGCATCCCCTCAGTGTGTGGGCTACGACCGCAGCACCACGGTGCCACTCACCATGGACATGTGCCTGCCAGACCTCAGGGAGATCCAGCGTGCCCTCCAGCTCTGGGTGAAGAAGATAGAGGCTAAATCTGTTTACATAGCTACTGATTCTGAGCCCTACACGAGAGAAATCCAGCAGCTCTTCCAAGGAAAGGTGAGTTTCAGGAAGTGGCTCTGGCAGGAAGACTTCAGTAAAGGCCTTCCTTGGACTGTGGCCCCCGGCTGGCGCCGGCAGCAGGCAGGCAGCTCGGGGATTCACAGCCAGCCCTTGGCATCTCGGAAGGAATGCTCTTCAGAGCAATAAGAAAACTGTAGTGTAAACTTCTTCCTTTCCTAGAGGTTGAAGAGTGTTTTCCTGTGTGGCAGTACGTTTCTCCTTGAGAAGGGCTTCAATGAGCTAAACCAAAGTGCTCTCCCAAAAGGGTTTGACACTTACCTGTCCATCAGTGAGTTACAGTTACCCAAGGCAGAATCCCCTCCCTTTTTGTTGTGTATTCTCCCTTCTGATACCGCTTGGATTGTAATACCTGTTGCCAGCCTTATGTCAAGACATTTAAGTTACAATAGAGGATTTTAGTAAAGGCTGGGTGAGGAGTGGCTTGAGAGCAGCCATGAGGAGAAGGCCTTAGGGGTGTCAGTTGGTGACAAGCTCCCCAGGAGCCAGCAATGGTCCCTGGCAGCCCAGCAGGCAGCTGTGTGCTGAGCTGCACCCAGAGCAGGGAGAGCAGCAGCACAGGGAGGGGATTCTGCCTCTCTGCTCGGCCTAGACCTCACCTGCAGCACTGCCTCCAGTTCTGGTGCCCCCAGCACAAGAGGGACCTGAAGCTGCTGGAGAGGGTCCAGAGGAGGCCACAAAGATGATCAGAGGGCTGGAGAACCTTTCCTGTGGGAACAGGCTGAAAGAGGTGGGGTTGTTCAGCATGGAGAAGACTCCAGGGAGACCTCAGAGCAGCCTTCCAGTACCTGCAGGGGCTCCGGGAGAGCTGGGGAGGGACTTGACAAGGGACAATGGCTTTGAGCTGGAAGAGGGGAGATTGAGACTGGAGGTGTAGAAGAAATTCTTTGCAGTGAGGGTGGCGAGACACTGGCACAGGTTGCCCAGGGAGGTTGTGGATGCTCCTTCCCTGGAGGTGCTCAAGGCCAGGCTGGATGAGGCCTGAAGCATCCTGGGCTGGTGGGAGGTGTCCCTGCCACGGCCAGCGGGTTTGGAACACGCTGATCTTTAAGGTCCTTTCCAAACCAAACTGTTCTGTCATTCTATGGTAATAGACAAGTGAATTCATTTCCTTCCCTCCTTCCCTGCAGGTGAAGGTTGTGAGCTTGCAGCCAGAGGTGCCTCAGGTGGATCTGTACATCCTGGGCCAGTCCGACCATTTCATCGGGAACTGCGTCTCCTCCTTCACCGCCTTCGTGAAGCGGGAGCGCGACGTGCGGGGCAAGCCCTCCTCCTTCTTTGGCATGGACCACCCCCCACGGCTGAGGGATGAGTTCTGAGCAGGCCAGGAGCAGGCTCCATGCTTCTCAGGGTGCTGAGCTCTCAGTCCCCTGCCCAAGGAGTGCTCAGGGTGTTGTGCGCACAGAGCTCGCCTCCAGGCTGCCCTGTGGTACCCCCGGCGGTCGCTTCCAGGCTGTCCTCCCTGACTTCTCCTCTGTTTCCAGCCTGAGGTCAGACAGAAAAGACATTTTAATCCTGTTTATAGGGAACTATAAACTCTGATTAGTTTTTAAGCTGTAGTTTACATAGCTCTCCATTCTCCCTGGCTGGGGTTCCGCAGCGTGAGGGTGAAGCTGCTGCTCAGATTTCTCCGTTACTATTCTTCTGTTTCCGTTCAGTTTTCCATGGAGGTTCTGTGAAAGCTGCTTGACCAAAACTTGACCAGGAGCTCTCTGGAAGTGCAAAGTCTTGGCAGGAATAATGCCACTGCCTGCAAATGGAGCAGAAGGCGAAGGTCAGGGCTTGGGAGGAGCTCTGGGTTTTCTCGATCGCTGCCATTGCCTTACCAGAGCCACCTTGGTGCCTCTGCTTCCATTCCCCTGTCAGAAGAGCTTTGGAAGCTCCTGGATCTCCTCAGCAGTGGTGGAGATTCACAGCAGGGACATGTTTTAAGGTGGCAGTTTCTCCTTCAGCCCATCTTCCTGTGGAAGCGAGGAGGAGGTGTTTGCAGGGCCACAGGCTCAGGAGATCTCGTGGAGCCAGCCTTAGGGCTGGGAGCTGTTGCTGGTGGGTTGGGGTCTGTGGTAGAAATGAAGCTAGTTTTGAGCTAAGACTTGGGAAGTAGCTGTAGTGGGGTTGGTGTCATGCCTAGGTCTGTCTTAATGCTTTCTGCTTTTGGTGTTTTTGTACTTTGTCAAGTAACCTCTCTGCCCACGGAGCCTTTTGCCTGTGGGGTGGTTCCTGCTGCAGGTAACTGTGGGAGGAGTTTGCTGCTGGTTGAAGGAGCAGCCCCCCCAAAAGCCCTTTGTTTGGCCCAGTCCAGTTTAGTGTTGGGAGCACCACTGATCTTGATGTGTTGAGTCTCAACTTGACCAGTGCCTTTGGTATTCCTGTGACTTACATTTTACAACTTTTGTCCCAAAAGTACACAGATTTTAACTGTTCCTTTTCTTAAAATGCCATTTAGGCAAGTCCATGGTACCAGGGCTGGCTGCCTCCAGTGCTCCTGTGGTCTGAGCAAGCCTGGGTCTAAACGATGCTGTTTGTGGGGTTTTAGCTCTCAGTGTCACTTTGGTGCTGGGTTTTTGTGCTTCTCAGAAATATTCCTCAGCTTTGAAGGAGTTTGTAGGCTCAAGGGAGTGAGGTAAATGTGAAGGTGCCCCAAGGGTCAGCGTGGCAAAGACTTGCCTCTGGGTCGCTTGGCTTCCAGGCATTATGAGGTTTGGGGACTTCTGGCCCCCTCCCGGGGGGAGCCAGGTGCCTGCATACCTGCACTCCTTGGGCTCTCCCTTGGCTTTGTGATCTTGGGTGGGTGCCATCAGGGCTGCCCCCTCCCAGAGCAAGGGCAGCCTTTCCCCACAGCGTTGGGAACAGTATTCACACACACACACACAAAAATGGGGCTTTTGATAAAAAAAAGAGTATTTTTTGTAATAATAAAACCCTGATTTTTGTACAAACTCCTGTCGCACCGAACTTCCTTCCTCGGCCGCAAGGTGCCCCAGCGAAGCGGGGCCCAGCTGTGGCCCGGCAGCACGGAGCGCCCCCCCCCCCCCCCGGGCCTTTTCCGAGCTGCGCTTGGGGCACTCCCCGCCGGGGATTTTGGCCCTCGGGGAGGACGAGCTTCGGCCGGGAGGGGGCCGCCGCCGCCGCAGCTCCCGCGGAATCTTGCCGGGGCGGCGGCCCCTTTGTCCCGGCTCCATCCGGGGCCGGTCGCTACGCAAATGGCGGCGTGGGGGCGGGCGCGCGCGTTGCCAAGGAAGTGCGTCACAGGCGGGGGCGGGGCCTCGGCGCCGCTTCCGGTGCCGCGGGAGGAGGCGGCCGAACGGCTCCATGGTGACGGCGCAGGTGAGTCCGACCCGGCCCGGCCCGGCCCGCCTAGCCCGGAGCCCCCTTCGCGGCGCCTCCGCGGCCTCACCGTTCGCCCCGAGGAGCCGCCGCGGCCCGGGCCGCTCACCCCAGGGGCGGCCCAATGGTACCCGCCGAGTCCCGCCGCTCCCTCGGTGCCGCGCGGGTGTGACAGCCCGGGGCACCGGCTGCTCGCGGGGGCACCGCCGTTTGGACGCGTGGGCGCGGCTAGGGCAGCGGTCGAGGGAGGCGGCAGGCGCGCCGGGTGTCCCCGTTTCGCCGAGCGGCCCCTTTCGGGCGGGTGGCCCCTTTCGGGCGAATGTCACCTCCTCTGTCGCCCCTCCCCGCTCGGGGCTGGCCCTCAGTCCCCGTCCCTCGAGCTGGGGCTCCAGGACTGCCCCGGGACCACCTCCCCGCCGCGCCCGGTTTCGGAGCCGCGAGCGCAGCGGGTGGCACTCGGCGAAGCCGTGACCAGGAGCGAGCTCGGGGGCCTGGCTGGGGCGGGGGTCCGGCACCTGCTGCCTGCCCGGGGTCGGGGACGCTTCGGGGCGCCGAGGTGACGCTGATGGAGGCGACAGAGGTGACCGGAGGCAATAAGCGAAACTGGGGCACGCCGGGACGGAGGTGGCACCAGGGGTGTCCTGCTGGGGCCGCGGTGCGTTGGGCGGGGAGGTAAGAGGAGACCGGCAGCGAGCGAGGCCTTGGCTGGTGAGGGATCAAAGGCAGGAGAGATCGAGGCAGGACACGGCCAACCCACAGACACCTGACGGGTCGAGACTGTAAGAGAGTGATGGAATGTTTTAAGTGGCAGCTGGGGATGTGCAGGGAGATGCAAGGGAAGGGGTGAGGCAGCGTCCCGAGGAAAATCGTCTGCAGATCTTTAAACTCAAAGCAGGAGGTGGAGAGGCCTCAGGACTCAGTGGTGGTGGCTGCTGAGAGCCTGAAGTTCTCTGGGCAGGGCCAGAGCCAGCAGGTCCTGACTAGTGTTTCCACCTAAGCAGGAGGAGAAGCTTCTTTGGTGTGAGGGAGCAGAGCCCTGGAGCAGGCTGCCCAGCGAGGTTGTGGAGTCTCCTGGTGTGGAGAGCTTCCAACCCCCCTGGGCACTGTGCCCCTGGGCAGGCTGCTGTGGGGGCCCTGCTGGAGCAGGGGGGTTGGACTGGGTGAGCCCCAGAGATATTGAGGGTTCTGGACAAGTTTTAAACACATTTTATTGTTACTCTTGTGTGATTCTTTGTAGAATAACAGTCTGGATTTGGGGCTAGGAATATTCTGCCTCATTTCTCAGCCCTCTAGCTCTGCTCCTGAAGCTCTGTCATCTTGTCTGAGAAGTTCCCCTCAGCCCTGCAGTGACTGAGTAGCAAACAAGTAGAAGCCATGGGCTAGAGCAGGACTTGGTGGGTAGTGGAACACAAAGAAGGTCCTGAAGAGGCCAAGCTGAACACAGCCAGCACTGCTGAGGGTTTCCAGCATGCATGAGGTTGATGTTTAGTTCCACCTGGCAGCAGGAGCTTGAAGCTCTTCCTGAGAGCTCTATTTGAAAAGCAGCAGCTTGTTAGGAGTCACCCAGCATTCCATGAGCTGCTGCTGGGATCCTCCATGTGTGGCTGTGGCTGGAGCAGGCTCTTTCCATCCTGTGTGGGATGGCAGCTCACTGTGCTAATGGCTGAGGGATGCAGCAGGAGGTTTCCTTCTCCCCACCCAGTGTCATGAAGGACTCAGGTCTGTGAACTGGCTTTGGGAGTTCAGATTGATTTGGATCTCCTCAACCTGCTTCAGCTAGACACCAGAGCAGGAGCTGGAGTGTTCCACTTGGCTGGTGTGCTTGGGCAGAGCTGGTTCTTGGAAATCCCAGTAAAAGTATAATGGCAGAAGACAAAATCATGCCCAAGTCTGTGTGGGGCTGCATGAAAGACGTGAAGGTGCTGGAGCTGGTCCAGAGAAGGGCACCCAAGCTGGTGAAGGGTCTAGAGCAGAAGCCTTGTGAGGAGCAGCTGAGGGACCTGGGGTTGTTTAGCCTGCAGAAAAGGAGGCTGAGGGGAGACCTTCTGGCTCTCTACAGTTCCCTGGAAGGAGGTTGGAGCTTGGTCTCTTCTCCCAAGGAACCAGGACAAGAGGAAATGGCCTCAAGTTGCCCCAGGGCAGGTTCAGGTTGGACATGGGGAACAATTTCTTCCCCATGAGGGTTGTCATGGCCCAGGCTGCCCAGGGGGGAGTTCCTACCCCTGGAGGGGTTTCAAAGCCTTGGAGCTGTGGTGCTGAGGGCCATGGTCTGGTGGTGCCCTGGCAGTGCTGGGGTCAGGGTTGGGCTCCATGATCTTAAAGGTCTCTTCCAACCAAACCCATTCTGTGTTTCCATGAAATGTCTAAAGCCAGTGCAGCTGTTTTCAGCCTCCCTGTGCCGATGGGTGCAGAAGCTTTAGCTGAGGAGGAGGCTGATGGAGTTTGCAGGATCCTCTCTCCCAGGGCCATCAGGCTCAGGAACCAGGAGGGGAGGCTCAGAGCACTGAGTGCTTCATGAAATTTTTATAAGGAGTGATCTGAAAGGAGCTTAAACTCCCCTTCAGAAGCCTGAGAAGGGCAAATCCTGGCAGGTGTCCACTTCACACCCTGAGCTCCTCTGGTTGCTTGAGCATTAGATTTGCCCTCATGTAGATTATTCCACCCTCACAGCTTTGCCTCCTGCTCCCTGCTGACTGGGAGCAGGACGTGCTGCTGGCTGGGGTAGGAGTGCTCACCACAGCTGGGTCAGAAATGCAAGTGAAGAGCAGCATTGGCTGAGCAGTTTGGAAGTGGAACAGAAAGGTGAGGAGCTCCCCAGTTCAAAAGAGACAGAGAACTACTGGAGAGAGTCCAGCAGAGGCTCCAAAGGTGCTGAGGGGCATCTCTGTGAGGAGGAAAAGCTGAGAGCCCCGCTGCCCCCCACAGCAGCTTGCCCAGGGGCACAATGCCCAGCTGGAGCTGGAAGCTCTCCACACCAGGAGACTCCACAACCCCTCTGGGCAGCCTGCTCCAGGGCTCTGCTCCCTCACACCAAACAACTTTCTCCTCAGGGAACCTCCTGGCTGCCACTTTGTGCCCATTGCCCCTTGTCCTGTCCCTGGGCACCACTGAGCAGAGCCTGGCCCCAGCCTCTTGCCCCCCACAGCTCCTTTAGCTATTGCTGAGCATGGAGCAGATCCCCTCTCAGGCTGCTCAACACCCCCAGGGCTCTCAGCCTTTGCTCCTCCCAGAGCTGCTCCAGGCCCCTCAGCAGCTTTGCAGCCTCCCCTGGACTCCCTCCAGCAGTTCCCTGTCCCTCTTGACCTGGGGAGCCCAGAACTGGACACAATCCTCCAAGATGTGGCTTCACCAAGGCAGAGTAGAGGGGAAGGAGAACCTCCCTTGCCCTGCTGGGCACACTCTTGTGAATGGCCTCCAGATGGACTTGGATGGTTTTCTGGGAGCAGAGCTTGTGGCAGTGACCCACTTTGATTCCAGGCTTTGGTCCAAGAACGCTGTCTCAGGGCAGGCCCTGTTCAGCTCCTCTGGTAGAGGATTGTTGTTGCTGTTCCCCAGCCCTCCCCTCTCACACAGCCCAGAGAACACAAAACACAGCTCCAGCTGATGGCTTTGTGACAAATGGCCACCTGCAGCCCCCTGACCTGTGGCTCAGGTGTGCCACCCATCACAGAGCTGACAATCCAGGCCCCAGGGGCAAGTGCTGCACCCAGCCCTCCTTTATTTAGCTGCACCAGAGGTGCAAAGAACCAAACTACAGCAACCCAGCTAGGCAAAGCCAAACAAAAGAGAGCAACATCCTCTCCTCTTTCCCACTGGGCTTTTGTCTGCTGAATCCAAGCCTCAGCTTCTTCAGCCGTAGGTATGAATTCAGACCAGCACTGCAGGGGGCTTTTCTAAACACAAACACTGACAGCTCTCCAGGGAGCAGCAATGTGCCCTTGTGGCCAAGAGGCCCAAGGCTGTCCTGGGGTGCATCAAGAAGGTGTCCAGCAGGTCTAGGGAAGTTCTTCTGCCTCTCTACTCTGCCCTGCTGAGACCACACCTGCAATACTTGGTCCAGTTTTGGGCTCCCCAGTGCAAGAATCACAGAACTGTCAGGGTTGGAAGGGACCTCAAGGCTCAGCCGGTTCCAACCCCCTGCCATGGGCAGGGACACCTCACACCACAGCAGGTTGCTCACAGCCACATCCAGCCTGGCCTTCAAAACCTTCAGAGGTGAGGCTGCCACCACCTCCCTGGGCAGCCTGTGCCAGGCTCTCACCACTCTCCTGGGGAACAACTTCTTCCTCACATCCAATCTCAATCTACCCATTTCTAGTTTTTTTTTTTCCATTCCCCCCAGTCCTATCCCTCCCTGACACCCTAAAACATCCCTCCCCAGCTTTCCTGTGGGCCCCCTTCAGATACTGGCAGGCCACAATGAGGTCTCCTGGGAGCCTTCTCTTCTCCAGACTGCACAACCCCAACTCCCTCAGTCTGTCCTCCAGACAGAGAACTGCTGGAGAGAGTCAAGGGAGAGCCACGAGGATGACTGGGGGACTCGAGCAATTCCCCTGTGAAGAGAGACTGAGAGCCCTGGGGCTGTGTAGCCTTAGAAGAGAAAACTGAGAGGGGATCTCAGATGTGAGGAAGAAGTTCTTCCCCATGAGAGTGGTGAAGCCCTGGAATGGGTTGTGCAGGGAGGTGGTTGGGGCCCCGTCCCTGGAGGTGTTTAAGCCCAGGCTGGACGAGGCTCTGGCCAGCCTGATCTAGTGTGGGGTGTCCCTGCCCATGGCAGGGGGGTTGGAACTGGCTGATCCTTGTGGTCCCTTCCAACCCTGACTGATTCTATGATTCTATGATCTCATCAGTGTCTGTCAGTACCTGAGGGGAGGGTGGCAAGTGCAGGGAGCCGAGCGATCTCTGAGGCCTTTGCCAGCCGTATGGATTGACTCTGTGTTTCTGTGTGACGCTGTGCCCCGGCCTCTTCCCCCTCTGCTCTGTGTTGCAGGCTGCTGGCCGGGGATCATCCAGCAGCCAGGCCGCAGCAGCCCCAGCCCCGCCGCCATGTCCAAGCCGAAGAGCTCCGAGTCGGTGCGGGTGGTGGTGCGCTGCCGGCCCATGAACGGCAAGGAGAGGACAGCTTCCTACGAGCGGGTGGTCAACGTGGACGTCAAGCTGGGGCAGGTCTCGGTGAAGAACCCCGGGGCACCTCGCACGAGCTGCCCAAGACCTTCACCTTCGACGCCGTGTACGACTGGAACTCCAAGCAGGTGGAGCTCTACGATGAGACCTTCCGGCCCCTGGTGGACTCCGTGCTGCAAGGCTTCAACGGCACCATCTTCGCCTACGGGCAGACCGGCACGGGCAAAACCTACACCATGGAGGGGGTGCGGGGGACCCCGAGAAGAGGGGCGTCATCCCCAACTCCTTCGACCACATCTTCACCCACATCTCCCGCTCTCAAAACCAGCAGTACCTGGTCAGAGCCTCTTACCTGGAGATCTACCAGGAAGAAATCAGGGACTTGCTGGCCAAGGACCAGTCCAAGAGGCTGGAGCTGAAGGAGCGGCCGGACACGGGCGTCTACGTGAAGGATTTGTCCTCCTTCGTCACCAAGAGCGTCAAGGAGATCGAGCACGTGATGAACGTGGGCAACCAGAACCGCTCGGTGGGGGCCACCAACATGAACGAGCACAGCTCCCGCTCCCACGCCATCTTCGTCATCACCATCGAGTGCAGCGAGCTGGGGCTGGACGGCGAGAACCACATCCGCGTGGGCAAGCTCAACCTGGTCGACCTGGCGGGCAGCGAGCGGCAGGCCAAGACCGGGGCCCAGGGCGAGAGGCTGAAGGAGGCGACCAAAATCAACCTCTCCCTCTCGGCGCTGGGCAACGTCATCTCGGCCCTGGTGGACGGCAAGAGCACTCACATCCCCTACAGGGACTCCAAGCTCACCAGGCTGCTGCAGGACTCTCTGGGGGCAACGCCAAAACGGTGATGGTGGCCAATATAGGCCCCGCCTCCTACAACGTGGAGGAGACCCTGACCACCCTGCGGTACGCCAACCGTGCCAAGAACATCAAGAACAAGCCCAGGGTCAACGAGGATCCCAAGGACGCCCTGCTGCGAGAGTTCCAGGAGGAGATCGCTCGGCTCAAGGCCCAGCTGGAGAAACGCTCCGTCGGGAAAAGAAAGAGGAGGGAGAGGAGGAGGGACGGTGGGGAAGAGGAGGAGGACACCGAGGAGGGGAGGACGAAGGAGATGACAAAGATGACTATTGGAGGGAGCAGCAGGAGAAGCTGGAGATCGAGAAGAGAGCGATAGTGGAGGATCACAGCTTGGTGGCGGAGGAAAAGATGCGACTGCTGAAAGAGAAGGAGAAGAAAATGGAGGACCTGAGGAGGGAGAAGGAAGCCACAGAAACCCTGAGTGCTAAAATCAAGGTAGAGTTCCTGCTTGTCATGCTCCCTGAAAGCAGCTTGCCGGGGCTGAAGGGGTTGGAAGGTGTCCCAGTTTGGAGAGGTTCACAGAATGGGTTGGGGTTGGAAGGGACCTCAAAGCTCAGCCGGGGACACCTCCCACCGGCCCAGGTTGCTCAAGGCCTCATCCAGCCTGGCCTTGAACACCTCCAGGGAGGAGGCAGCCACTTCCTGGGCAGCCTGTGCCAGTGCCTCCCCAGCCTCACTGTGAAGGTATTTCAGAGAACTTTGCAGGGTAGTGATTAATGTTGAGACTGGAACCTTTCTAGACAGCAGGTGACATTTCCACCATTAAATGACAGAGTTTGATGTTCAGGAGTTCTGAGGTGCTGAGCTTGTAGAGGATCTTGAGCAGTCAGCGCAACAGAATGTTGGTGATGCATCTTTGCACGAGCTGTAGCACCAGAAACGCTTCACTCTCTCACAGATCACTGACAGGTGCTGCTCAGGAGAGCACATCTTGGTTCTCCAGCTTTGCCCCATGCTGCAGCAAGCACAGGATGGGAGGGGTGGGAAGGGACCTCTGGAGGTCATCCAGTCTGAGCCCCCTGCCAGAGCAGGGTCACCCAGGGCAGGGCACACAGAACACACCCGGGGGTGGGCAGCTCTCCAGAGCAGGAGACTCCACAGCCTCTCCGGGCAGCCTGCTCCAGGGCTCTGCTCCCTCACAGGGACAAAGTTTTCCCTCCTGTTCCCCTGGCAGCTCCTCTGCTCCAGCTTGGCCCCAGTGCCCCTTGTGCTGTCCTTGGCCAGCCCCGAGCAGAGCCTGGCTCCAGCCCTGCACATCTTTATCCCCAGCACTGAGGGCAGCCCTCAGGCTCCTCTGCTCCAAGCCCCAGCTCCCTGAGCCTGGCCTCACAGGGAGGTGTTCCACTGCCCTCAGCAGCTCTGTGCTGGACTCTTCCAAGCAGTCCAATGCCTGATTCTAGGCAAGTTCCCATCCCTTAAATCCTACAGATTTGGAGGCACTTGAAGAAATGATCATCCCTGTAGCAGCTGACTTGAAAGGCAACATGAAATAAGGGAGCAGCCAGGAGGAAATTGTGTGAACAGGAGGAAAAGTTACATTGTGAGGTCACTGAGAGAAACTTCTGACCTTGTTGGGGTTTTGTTTCACCTTCCAGGCCATGGAAAGCAAGCTGCTGGTGGGGGGCAAAAACATTGTGGACCACACAAATGAACAGCAGAAAATCCTGGAGCAGAAACGCCAGGAAATTGCAGAACAGGTACAGGGGGAACAGTCCTTTTTCTGCACAAAAACCCATGGTGCAGAACGTGGGGAAAGTCTCCTTTACAATCCTGGAATGGGCTGGGGTGGAAGGGGCCTCCAAAGCACATCCAGTCCAGCCCCACTGCTGTCAGCAGGGACATCCTCCCCTAGAGCAAGCAGAGCCCTGTCCAGCCTCACCTTGAATAGCTCCAGGCATGGGGCCTCAACTCCCTCCCTGGGCAGACCTGGTACAGTGTTCCAGCAGCCTCCTGCTGCACAACTTGTTCCTCACCTCCAATCTCAATCTGCTCTGCTCTCATTTCAAACCTCTCCCCCTGGGCCTGTCCCTGCAGGCCTTTTGGGAGCAGTCCCTCTGCAGCCTTCTTGTAACCCCCTGCAGGTACCGGAAGGCTGCTCTGGGGTCTGCCTGGAGCCTTCTCTTCTCCAGGCTGAACAACCCCAACTCCCTCAGCCTGTCCTCACAGCAGAGGGGTTCTGGCCTCCTCTGGCTCCAGTCCAAGTGAACCAAGAGGTTCACTGTGGTCACTGGCACTGTGTCACCTTCTCCAGAAACGCCGTGAGCGAGAGATCCAGCAGCAGATGGAGAGCCGGGACGAGGAGACGCTGGAGCTGAAGGAGACCTACAGCTCTCTTCAGCAAGAGGTGGACATAAAGACCAAAAAACTCAAAAAGGTAAGATGATTCCACGTCTGGTGGGTCGGGAATGAAATCAGCTTGTGAGGGGAAGTGAAAGGAACCTTGGCAAGTTGTGACTTTGGCTCTTGTCTGCCTGCCGCAGTTGTTTTCCAAGCTGCAAGCTGTGAAGGCAGAGATCCATGATCTGCAGGAGGAGCACATCAAGGAGCGCCAGGAACTGGAACAGACCCAGAATGAACTTACCAGGGAATTAAAGCTGAAGTAGGTCCCAGTGTTTCATCACCTACTATTAAGAGAACTCACCAATGGCTCAGGTTGGAAGGGACCTCAGAGCTCATCTGCTCCAACCTCCCCACCCTGGGCAGGGACACCTCTCAGCTAGACTCAGCTGCCCAAGGCCTCATCCAGCCTGGCCTTGAACAACCCCGGGGAGCAACAGCCTGCCTGAGCAGCCCATTCCAGAGTCCCATAGTCCCTTTGGATAGGCACTGGAGGGGCTGCTTTGCATGTGCTTGGGGAGCAAGATTGAAAGAGGAGAAAACTGAAACCTTCCTCCTTTCCCAGAGCTGTTTGAAGTCAGTGGGCGAGGAGCTGGGGAGAAAAGTCCTCTGCTCACTGTGTTCCTGATGCCTTTCTCATTGTTGTGGTTGCACCTAGGCACCTGATCATTGAGAATTTTATTCCCTTGGAAGAAAAGAATAAGATAATGAACAGATCATTCTTTGATGAAGAGGAAGACCAGTGGAAACTGCACCCCATAAGCCGTCTGGAGTAAGTCTACCTCTGACCTTTCCTTGGGGTGGGATTCTCCTAGGAACAAAAATCCCTCACAAAATCCCTCACAGGGGACTGAAGTGGGGATTTAAAGCAGCCCCCCTCCAGAGTTGGTGGCTTCTTGCTGCACAAGAAAATAAAGCAAGCTCTTTGTGGGTTTGAGTAAACCAGGGTGCACAGCTAGGGGGAGGCTGGGGGAGATGAGGCTTGTAGGGGAGCCAAATAATTATGTGTAAAATGCATCTGATAGCATGGATTCCCCATGACAATGGCAGCAAATCCCTGTCATGCTTCCCTCCTGCGAGGGTGCACAAACTGCAAGCCAGGAGGTTCCATCTGAACAGGAGGAGAAACTTCTCTGGTGTGAAGGTGCTGGAACCCTGGGGCAGGCTGCCCAGAGAGGTTGTGGAGTCTCCTTCTCAGGAGATATTCCAGCCCCAGCTGGCCATTGTGCTCCTGGGCAAGCTGCTGTGGGTGCCCTGCTTCAGCAGGGGGGTTGGACTGGGTGGTGTCCAGAGGCCCCTCCTGGCCCAAACCACGCTGGGATTCTGGGATTCTTTCCTGTTCCAGGTCGGAAAGCTCTTGGAAATAATTACGGTGAGAGCTGTGGCTAGATCCTGCCTCTAAACCCAGAAAATGCTCTGCAGCAGGTTTAGAAAGGTGGCTGCAGCTGTGGTCTGTAGAGTGAGGAGGTGCTGAAGTCCTGCCCCGTGTGCAGGGAAGAGGTGACACAGGGGCACTGTCTTCTCTTCTTGCCTCTGCCTGCAGAGAGCTCTTCCTGCCGATGCAGCCCAGGTCGTTTCTGCTCCCTTGCAACATCTTTTCTCTGTGGAGTTTGCAGATGTTTTAGCTCACAAATTCCAGGAGGAGTCTGCTTTTGGTGTATAATACCCCAAATAATTTTCTCTAGGAACCAGCAGATGATGAAGAGACCAGTGTCTGCTGTAGGCTACAAAAGGCCACTGAGCCAGCACGCCAGGACCTCCATGATGATCCGGCCAGAGACTCGGTACAGGGTAAGCCTAGCTGGGGTTGTTGCACCCTTCATGTGCTCACCCTCACAACCTGGGCAGTGGAGTTCTGCAGGATTGTTTGTTCTCTGGCATGGGAATTGCTGGAAAAGGCCCCAGAGGAGGCCACAAAGATGATCAGAGGGCTGGAGAACCTCCCCTGTAAGGACAGGCTTGGGAGAGTCGGGGCTGTTCAGCCCAGAGAAGAGAAAGTTTCAGGGAAACCTTAGAGCAGCCTTCCAGGGCCTGAAGTGGGCTAAAAGAAATCTGGGGAAGGCCTTTTGACAAGGGCTTGGAGTGACAGGATGAGAGGGAATGGATTGAAGTTTGTGGAGAGGAGATTGGGACTGGAGACGAGGAAGAAATTCTTTCCCGTGAGGCTGGGGAGACACTGGCACAGGTTGCCCAGGGAGGCTGTGGATATCCCCTCACTGAAGGTGTTCAGTGTCAGTTTGGATGGGGCCTTGAGCAGCCTGGGCTAGTGGAAGGGTTGAAACTGGATGATCTTCAAGGTCTTCCAACTAGATGATCTTTAAGGTCCCTTCCAACCCAACCCGTTCTGTGAGCCTGTGTGAATTTTCACAGGGCCCTGCCTACATTTATGAGCTATAGGAAGAGTGGAAATGGGACTCCAGTTGCCCCAGGGGAGGTTTAGGTTGGATATTAGGAAAAATTTCTTCACTGAAAGTGTCATCAGGCTCTGGCCCAGGCTGTGCAGGGCAGTGGTGCAGTCCCCATCCCTGGAGGTGTTTCAAAGCCCTTTGGATGAAGAGCTCAGGGCCGTGGTCTAAGAGTGGGGTACAGGGAGGTGTCAGGTCATGGTTGGACTCGATGACCTTAAGGTCTTTTCCAACCAGGCCATTCTATGAGTCTATGATCACTTCAGACAGAGCTTCTGGAGGGCAAAGAAACGATTGATCTGTAAATGAGCAGACTCAGATCCTGCTTTGGCTGTCTCAGGCAGAGAACATTGTGCTACTGGAGCTTGACATGCCCAGCCGAACGACGAGGGACTACGAGGGGCCAGCCATTGCTCCCAAAGTCCAGGCAGCTCTGGAAGCAGCTCTGCAGGATGAAGATGAGATCCAGGTGGATGCTTCAACCTTTGAGAGCACTTCCAATAAAAAATCAAAGCCCAGGTGAGTTGGACTTTGAGGGTAAACAGTCGAGGTGAGGGTAGAGCTGCTGCGTGTCAGCGTTGCTCATCGGGGACGTTAAGGGGAGCTGGGCTGTAAAGCAGAGACGTGAGGGAGAGAAGAGAAAGCTGAGAGTGGGCAGAGACTAAACCCAGGAAAACCAGCTCAGCTCTTGGAAGGTGATTTTTGATGAGTATCAGGTGACTTTAGACTGGAGATTAGGAAGAAATTCTTTCCAGTGAGGGTGGGGAGACACTGGAGCAGGTTGCCCAGGGAGGTTGTAGGTGCCCCCTGCCCAGAGGTGTTCAAGGTTGGATGAGGCCTTGAGCAAGCTGTGCTGGTGGGAGGTGTCCCTGCCCATGGCAGTGGGGTTGAAACTGGGTGGTCTTCAAGGTCCCTTCCAAGCCAAACTATTCTGTGATTCTGTGACTTTGTTGGGGGAGGTTTTTGTTTAATTTTGTTTTCCCATTTCTACTTCTTCAGGCCTAAAACTGGAAGGAAATCAGGGGCATCCTCTTCAGCAGGCACCCACAGTTCTCAGCTCTACCCACAGTCCCGAGGGCTGGTTCCAAAGTAAAACCAGCAAGGTCCTCTCCAGGGCACGGACAACCTTTGCCTCCTGAGAACAGAGACAAGAACAAACCTGCAGAGTGATCTCCCAGCCCCTTCCCTGGAGATGGCCTCTGCTCTTTGACTGCCCTGTGCTGGCCAGGGTGCAGCAGGCTCCTGCTCTGCCACTCAGCCTCTGGCCTCTGTGGGAAACAGATTTTAGTTAGGAAATGAGAAATGCATGAGGTACGTTCAAGTGTGTTAGAAGCAATGGGAAGCATGGGGATCACCTCACACCGTCACCATCCCTCCTCCTGCGCTGGCCCTCTTGCTGCACTGGGCTTTTCTTGCTGTTGGGCAATAAGGAGAGTTGGAAGTCATCTCAGCTGAACTCCGTGGTGAGAAGCAAGTGAGGCTAAAGCAAGCAGAGGACCTGTTCAAACTTGCCTGGGTGCTTGGTTTTGCCTCTTTCCCGCTCCAAAGCCTGGCGTCATCGTTTGGGGTGAAGAGGTGGATCTGACAGGCAGGCTCAGCAGTCAGTGTGCACTCCCAGCAGACAGCTGTGCCTGCCTCTAGAGCTGTGGGACACAAAAGGGTCTGGAAAGCAACTTTGTGCTCTCTAGGAAGGCAGCAGCAGAAGCTGAAGGCCTTTCTTTGTTTACAAGCATGAGGAAGAGCTTCTCTAATGTGACCTTCTACAGACCTCATCTGTACCAACAGGTAGCACCTTGTCAAAGAACAGACCTGCACACCAGTGCCAGCTCCACCATTTCTTCTCCTCTCTTGCCTCCATCTTTACCCCTGGCATCTGAAACCAGTGGCCACGTGCAGCCTTTCGGCCGTGGGCTGCTGCATGGCCGTTTTCTCACCCCTCCCACTGCTCAAATGTAGCACTGGCTCAGAGCCTTCATCCTGGCAGGCTCCTGGGGCTGGCTCTGCTCTCCTCTGTGTGCTGGGCAGAGGGTAGAGCAGTGCCAGGGGAGCTGCCTCTGAGTGCACTTGGCTGGTTCCTCCCCTTGCCGTCGAGGGAGGTTCAGCATTCGGTACCTTTTGTGCCTCGCCCGTTCCGCTTTGGGAGCTTTCCCTTGGCACCTCCCAGGCCCTGCAGAGCCTGCTGGGAGGGAAAGCTCATGGAGCTGAGTCTGGGTGATGGAATCTGGTATGCATTCCAGGGGTTTTACTTGGGAAAACAAGGGAGGAAGAACTCCTGCTTTTGACAGTCTCACTGCCAAGCTGCCCTAAGGCTCAGGCAGGCTCCTGGGACGCTGGAGGCTCGTGTGGCAGGGTGGGGGAGGTGGAGCTGCCACGCTGAGGGCAGTAAGGTGTCCCTGTCTGCTGTCTCACAGCTCATTCTTAAGTTTTAGTTCACTGCATACTGAGACCTGGGATTTTACTTTTCCTGGTTGCTGTTGGCTGTCCCCCATGGACTTTTTTTACCCATTTCCCTCCCTGCTGACTCCCTCCAGGCTGCCCTGAGCAACTGAGCAAGGACTTGGCCTGCTGTTAGAAATGCTCTCATGTGTGGACTCTGCCTTGTGAGCTCCCTAAAGTGAAGTCACCCAGGCTGGAGGACCCTGTCCTGTGTGACCCCCACGAGCAGAAGGAACAGTACAGAAGGCTGGGCACAGCACAGCTCACCCTGCATCCTGTGGGCACTGTGCCTTGGTGAGCTGGCTGGGCCTGCTGAAACCCTAACCCAGCTGCTCAGCTGCTTTTCTGGACCTCAAGATTAATACATATATATATATATATATATATATGTGTGTGTGTGTGTATATATATATATATATGTATTAGTTTTGGTAGAGGAAAGAGGAGTTTGCTTGTAATTGCAAGAGCAGGCAGCTGGCAAATTTCTTCCCCCTGAAGATGGGACCCTGGCATCACCTTCCTTTTTATAAAGCACTCTTGGTGCACCAAGAGCTTTTTAACTGGTTCATGTTGCATAACCTAATGTCACCTTCTCTTCCCTTGCCTCCCTCTTCTCTCTAGCACATCACCTCCTGTCCTTGGACATGTTTTAAAAGATGATTGTATGGGGTTGAGTGCTCCAAGAATTGAAATGAAACAAGGAGGGGGAAGAAAGAGAGGGGCTGTGTCTAAAAACCTGAAACAGCAACAATTTCCCCACATGCACACCAAGGCAGCTGTGTTGTATGTGAATGATGCACAGAGAGAGAGCTCTGTGCCTGCACAGGCACACACTTCTCCTTCAGACACTCCCAATTCCCTAGGGAATTCTGGATTGAAGTGACATGCTGGAAACTCCCCTCCAGGGCAGGATTGGTGCAGTGGAAGTGGCTGTCCAAACCCAAACTCCTCTCAGTTTAGTGTTGGTGAGCTAGGTGGCGACTGCTTCGGAGAGGAGCTGCTTCTAATGCTGTTAGAAACTCCTTAGCAAGGTGAAAGAGATGTCCATAGGAGTGGGGGTGTGTGTGGGGTGTGTGAGGGGTGGTAAAACAAAGCTGCATCTTTAGTCATTGTCTGTAACGTGGAGCCGAGGCTGGAGATTTGGGTGGTGTGTCCTGGGCAGTCGGAGAAGCTTTGAGAGGTTCCTTCTGCTGGACCTGCACTGAGCCCGAGGGGGAAGATGTCTTAAGCTGTACAAAACGTGCTGAGCTCTGGGCTGAAGTTCTTTCAAGACATTCCTGCTGAGTTTGCCACTCTCTGGGTTGTTATCTGACCCTTCTGGGTTTCCTGCAGCTTCCTGGCCAAAGGCAGGAAATCCAGCTGCCTCCTGGAAGAGGCCCTCGGACACTCTGCGCCCTCACGGCCTCCTCACGGGCACGTTTCACATCCTCCTCCTCCTCTCTGCTCTGCTCCGTAGCACGAGAGCCGCGTTTAAAGAGTGACCTGGGGCAGATGCTGGCCCTTGGCACCACATGACACTGAAGCAGAGGAATGAAAGCACTTTGTGAACTCTGACCGCGGATCCGGCGCCTCCTCCAAACTCGTCTGCATGCTGCTTGAACCTTCTCAAAGACAATACCTCTGCCACAGCACCTTGGGCTACGCCAGCGCCTTACACGGAGCACACCAGCCCCCTCTCCCGCGGGGTTTTGGTGTAGCAAAGCCTGCCCTCCCTGCACACGCAGCACTGCCTGAGCTTGGGTGTAAAGCTGGATCTGTCCCCTCCTCTCTGTGACATCCACACGCTCCACGCCGGGAGCAGATCAGCGCAGCCCCTGCAGGGCTGCTCCTGCCGTGTTCCAACAGGGCTGGGAAAGGACAGCCTGCAAAAGCCATAGGGATGGAACGAGGGGAGGAGACAGATCCAGGCACTTCCCACCCTCCTCAGGCCCTTCTCGGCCTGCCCAGGGCTCTCCCGTGGGCACAACCCGTCCAGATGAGACCCTGCAGCTCCTCACAGCTACACCCATCTCCACCTCCTCCTAGGTGATCTAGAGACAAAGGAACCTGTTGATAGTTCTGTCCATAGTTTTACAGCTTGTATTTATTTGTATCATCTCTTTTGTCTAGGAATGTAAAGTGATCCTAAAATACAACGTGTTAATAAAGTCAATTAAGATTTATTGCATCTATCGAAAGTGGGCCTGGTTTCCATTGTTGTTTTCTAAGCAAGGGAGCACTACGAGCATTTTTCCTCCCCAAAAATGAGTCTCTGGGCAAACTAAATTATTACTAAGCAGTAAGAGAGGAGTTGAAAGTGCCTAACGTCGTGCAGATAGGCGTCCGGCACATGGCACCTCGGAAGCTAGAAGCGCCCTGCCCGGGCCCTACAGGCCCTGGCGCTCCTCACTAGAGGGAGGCAGCGAGGGCAGCGGCGGTCACGGAGCTCTGAGCAAGTGGTGTCGGCTTAAGTCCAACAGCGGCGGCCTCTGCCCTTGGCCCTCGGCTCTGTGGGGAGAAGCACCTTCAGGGACATCACCCGGCTCTTGAGACGCCCATAGCCAGAGCCCTCAGCCAGAGAGCGGCGAGAGAGCAGGACCGGCACCGCGGGACTTCCCCGCAGGCTCTCCCGCTCGGCCAGAGCCGAGGACACCGGTCCCACAGTCACCTTCGGCCCGGCCGCTGCCACCTCTCCCGCCGCCGCCCGGCGAAAACACCGCCGCCGGCGAAAACCATGCCATGACGCGGAGCCCCCTCCCGGCATGCTCCGCGCCGCACGCAGTGCCCGCCGGGAGCTGCAGTGCGCCGGCCGCGGCGCGCCCCGGGCTGGGTCTGCCGCCGGCACTACAACTCCCGACAGCCCCTGCGCTTTGTTTTCCTTCAAACCTGCCCCAGGTCCCGCCCCGTCGCTGCCCGCGCGCGCGCGCGGGCCCCGCCGTGTCCCGCCGCGGCCACCGTCGCCGAGCTCCGCCCACTTCCCCCTCCCCCCCTGCCCCGTGCTCCCGGCCCTTTGACCCCGTTGTTATGTCGGGCCCGAACTGCCGCCGCCGCCGCTTCCCGTAACGCTTCCCGGAGACGCCTCCTCCTTCCCCCCCGCCCCCACCCCACCCCGCCTCGCGCCCCGCCCGCCCCGCGCGCTCCCGCCCCGCCCCCGCCGCCGCCGCCGCCCTCCCGCCACCCGCGCGCGCCTAACGGTCCGCGCCCGCCCGCCGCCGCCCCGCGCGGGAGGAGGAGGAGGAGGATGAAGGAGATGAAGCAGCGGAGGAAGAAGGAGCGCACGTGGGCCGAGGCCGCCCGCCTGGTGAGGGGGGGGCCGGGGTGGGGAACCGGGGAGCCGAGCCCCGCCGCTGGGGGCCTGGGGTGGGCCCCGGGAGGCGGCGCGGGGGCTCGGCTGGGCCCCGAGAGGCCTTCTCCCCCTCGGGGGCTCCGCTCACCACCGCAACCGGCCCCCCTCGAGTAACGGGGCCGGCGGCGGGGCCAGGCCCGGGGCCTGGGCTTCCTGGATCCGGGGCCAGTGTGGCCAGGGCCCCCCCGCCCCGGGGCCGGCGTCTCCTCCCCGGTTGTTTTTCTTCCCGAGCTGAGTGGGAAGGAGCAGAACCCCGCTGGGGGGGGGGGGGGGACTGGGGCGGTTGAGGCGCAGCCCCCAGCCCGCCGGGAGGGGTTTGGAACCAGCTGCCCACTCCTGCGGGGGTCCCTGCGGCCGCCGCCTCCTTCCACCAGGCCCACGGTGGCCCGGGACGGGTTCTGCGGAGCGTCCACCCTGCTCCGTGGTGTCGGCCGCCTCGGTTGCTGCCCTCGGCCGGGGCTCGTGTTGGGGGAGGGTTCGTTTTCTTCCTTTTAGGTGGCTCCAGGCGGAGGGGAGGCTCCGGCCCGGCCCCGGCTCAGGGCTCTGCCGCTGTCAAAACTTTCTGGGTTATTTCCTGAGGCTTCTTCCATGCCCCAGCTGCAGGCGGGGGTGGGTGTGGGGCAGCAGGGACTGCCCAGGCCACGGGGTCAGGCTGGCTGTGGGCAGGCATCATTTGGTCGCTTGGGGGAGGGTTAGGAGATGCAGCTGTGGGTACACTTGAATTCTTTTTCGCCTTTGAGAAGCTACTTTGAAAGCTTCAACTTCCAGCCCCCAGCTTTGTGCAGGCCTGTTGGACACTGCTGCTGTTGGACCATGGCAGTGGGAGGAGGAGGATGGTGATTTCCTTCCAGGAAGCGTGTGAGCCATGTCTGTCTTCAACCCCATTTATAAACTATCAAACCTCCCCAAAAATAACTTGAGGGGCTTCCAGGTGGTGAGTGGGAGCTGGTCAGAAGTTTTACTTAGGGTTGGACTCGGGGGTGGTTGGGCTTGTTGCTTGGCACCACCATGTGCTGATGGGCTGCAAGGAGCTCGCTCCCTTCAGCCTCTGCCTGGGAGTTGGTCACTCTTGGTGGCACAGACCTGTGCTGGGGCACAGGGTAGGGAAGGATCCTGTGGCTAGTGTGAGCAGATCCCTGTGTCCTCCTGGTGCTGGGCACTCTTGGTGGCACAGACCTGTGCTGGGGCAGATCCCACAGCCTGTGGCCAGTGTGAGCAGATCCCTCCCTCCCCCAGCCCTGCCAGTGGCTCTGGCTGGTGAGGGTATGGTGCAGTGGCTGTGTGCCATGGGGACACCTGGAGGAGTGGATGTGAGGTCCTGGAGGGTGTCCTGATCCCTTGGGTTTTTGCTTTTGTGTGTGCTGGGTTTGGTTTTGCCTGGCCAGGTTATGCTGCTGGAGCACATAAACATTCCAGGGAATGCTTGGGGTGAGTCCAGCTGAGACTTGTGTCTGGAGCTGGGGATCTTCAGGGTAGGTCTTTGCTCCTTCTGAGTAAGATTTGCTTGGCTGTCAGAGTGTTTTCTTAGGGCCTGCCAGGAGGAAACCTAAGCAGCCAAGCATCTCTCTTCCAGGGACTTGCATAATCTTTTGTGTGTCAGTGACAATGTTTTAGACCCACATGACTGAGCTGGAGAAACTGGAGGAGGGCAGGAGCTGGCCTCTGGAGCTTCCCTGCAGGAGCAGGTGGCCACTGCCATGCTGTCTGTTCCTCTTTGAGACCCCTGCTTCTGCCAGCCAAGCAGGTTGGCAGGGATGCTTTCCTCCTAGGTGACCTGTGGGGCAGAGGCTATGCTAAGGTGACCTGGCTCAAAATCATCTGATTTGAATCAGCTCAAACAGCAGATGGAGAGAGGGGATCCTGCCCCTCTGCTCAGGCCTCACCTCCAGTGCTGGGTCCAGCCCTGGGGCCCTCAACACAGGAAGAGCATGGAGCTGATGGAGGGAGTCCAGAGGAGGCCATGAAGATGATCAGGGAGCTGGAGCAGCTCTCTGTGAGGCCAGGCTGAGGGGGCTGGGGTTGTTCAGCCTAGAGAAGGCTCCAGGCAGACCTCAGAGCAGCCTCCCAGTACCTGCAGGGGGCTACAGGAAGGCTGCAGAGGGACTGCTCCCAAAGGCCTGCAGGGACAGGCCCAGGGGCAGTGGTTTGCAATGAGAGCAGAGCAGACTGAGACTGGAGGTGAGGAGCAAGTTGTGCAGCAGGAGGCTGCTGGAACCCTGCAGCAGGTTGCCCAGGGAGGGAGCTGAGGCCCCATGCCTGGAGCTGTTGCAGGGGAGGCTGGGGAAGGCTGTGAGCAAGCTGCTCCAGGGGAGGATGTCCCTGCTGAGGGCAGGGGGTTGCCCTGGGTGGCTTTGGGAGGTCCCTTCCACCCCAAACCATTCTGGGATTCTGTGAATGGTCTCAGGTCTAACAGGTGAGAACCTCCCAGTACCTCTGGGCTGCCCAGAGCAGCACCTGGGCCTTTGACTCAGCCTCGTCATCCAGCTCCTCACCCTTGGGTGGTGGCAGAGGGACATCTCCACACCTTTCCTGTCACCTCCCTCTGGGCCCAGAGCCTCGGGCAGAGTGGGTGCACGGGGTGCCTAAGCCTCCACAGCACCTCGGGGCCGTGGGTGAGCCAGAAGTAGCCTCACCCCAGAGCAGCTCCTCCCCTCGGGGAGCCCTGCGGCGCCGGGGCGCTGCCCCCAGGGCACTCCTGGCAGCAGTGCTGCGGGGCTGAGGCTGTGCACCTGCCCTCAAACGAGCCTTTAAGGGTCCATTTGGACACCACTGTCAGAGCTGGTGTCTGGTAGAATGGAATAGAATTAACCAGGTTGGATAAGGCCTTTGAGATCCTTGGGTCCAACCTGATGAATTAATTCATAGTATCACAGAATCAGTCAGGGCTGGAAGGGACCACCAGGATCATCCAGTTCCAACCCCCTGCCATGGGCAGGGACACCCCACACTGGATCAGGCTGGCCAGAGCCTCATCCAGCCTGGCCTTAAACACCTCCAGGGCTGGGGCCTCAACCACCTCCCTGGACAACCCATTCCAGGGCTTCACCACTCTCATGGGGAAGAACTTCCTCCTCCCCTCCAGCCTGAATCTCCCCACCTCCAGCTTCATTCCATTCCCCCTAGTCCTATCACTACCTGAGAGCCTGAGAAGTCCCTCCCCAGCCTTCTTGTAGGCCCCTTCAGATGCTGGAAGGCCACAGCTGGGGCAGTGATGTAAACTGCCCTCATTGTTGGTGCAGAAACCCTGGGCTGCCAGTGGTACAAATGGGAGGGGCAGTGGAGGGAGGGGGAATCTTCTTTTTAGGGGGTAAGGGCCAGCTAAATGCTTAAGTTGTGGCTGCTGGAAGGTTGCTGTGGTGCTGGCAGTGTCAGGATGGAGAGACTGGGCTGTGGTGGGGAACCTGCAGGATCATCTCTTTCCCCCCTTAGTTCTCCCATGCAGCAGCCTCTCCACTTTGTTGGCTGGAAATTGTTCCCCTGAGCAGAGATTCTTTTATCTTTATGTAAATGCTCCTCCAGGCTGAGTTTTTAGGGCTGGCTGTGGCTGTCACTCCAGAGGGGGCTTGCTGAGCTGTGGGAAGAATTCCTTTCTTTTTCACAACATGTTCCTTGTTGTGGCTCCTCAGCTTGGGGAGTGAGGAGTTTCCCCTTGTCAGCTGCCTGCTCCCTCTGAGTGGCAGGGTGAGAGGTCGTGGGCAAGGCAGGAAGCATCACAGGCTCCAGGGAAGGGAGGTTTGGGGGGGGGGGGAGGAAGTGCTGGAGCTGGATGGACTCAGAATGAGAATTGTTTGCTGCCTGGGAGTGAGGCTGAGTGCTTGCTTTGATCTTTGCTTTTCAACCCTTGCTGTGCTCGTTGGGGTTTATCTCGGGGACCTCCCACGTTTCTGTCCCCTTCCAGGTCAGCAGCAGCACATTCCCCAGGCAGCCAGCTGGGAGCTCCAGGTGCTGGGTGGATCTCAGTTAAGAAATTGCTCTGATCAGAACACAGAATTCACCAGGCTGGAAAAGGCCTCAGAGATCACCCAGTCCAACCTCTCCCCCAGCAACATCTCATCAACTCAACCATGGCACCAAGGGCCTCAGCCAGGCTCTTCCTAAACCCCTCCAGGGGTGGGGACTCCACCACCTCCCTGGGCAGCACATTGCCATGGCCAATCTCTCTTGCTGGGAAGAATTTCTTCCTCACCTCCAGCCTGAACCTCCCCTGGCACAGCTTGAGACTGTGTCCTCTTGTTCTGGGGCTGGGAGAAGAGACCAACCCCCAGCTGGCTACAACCTCCCTTCAGGGAGCTGGAGAGAGCAAGAAGCTCTCCCCTGAGCCTCCTCCAGGCTAAGCAACCCCAGCTCCCTCAGCCTCTCCTCCCAGGGCTGTGCTCCAGACCCCTCCCCAGCTCTGTTGCCCTTCTCTGGACACCTTCCAGCCTCTCAACATCTTTCCTGACCTGAGGAGCCCAGAACTGGACACAGGACTCCAGGTGTGGCCTGAGCAGTGCTCAGGAGCTCCCTGCTCCTGCTGGCCACACTGTTCCTGCTGCAGGCCAAGATGCCCTTGGCCTTCTTGGCCACCTGGGCACACCGCTGGCTCCTGTTCAGCTGCTGTCAGCCAGCACCCCCAGGTCCCTCTCTGCCTGGCTGCTCTCAGCCACTCTGACCCCAGTGTGCAGCTGAAGTGCAGCCCTGCAGTGCCCTAGCTGCCTCCTCCCTTGCAGAGCTTGGAGATGGTCTGGAGATGCAAATGGTTTCCTGCATCACCACTTGGGTTGTTTTTTCTCCTGCAAGTGGTCTGTTCCTGCCACTCCAGAAGGCAGCCCGAGGCTCTGGGCCTCCCCACAGTGCTGCAGTGACTCAGATCTGGATGGTGCTGAGAGAAATGTGGCATCTGGGTTCCTCTGTGGGCTTCTGCCACAGCTCAAAGTGAAAGATGGCAGCCTGGCTGACTCCTCTGAAGCTTGCTGACAAATGAAGTCAGGGCTGTGCATCCCTGTGGCCCTTGCAGCAGGGGAATTCAGACCACAGCACCATCAGAAAGTTCCCAGGTGAAGCCCCCTGGCTGCTGCTTGGCTGTCCCAGGCCGTGCCCAGGGCCTTGGGGCTCAGCATTTGTGCCCCATCAGGCCCAGAGCTCTGCCGAGTTCCACCTCCTTGGCTTTCAGCAGGCAGCACTCTGCTTCCCTGGCTGCCATGGGAGGCAGCTGCAGGGGGATCTGGAGGCACATGGTGGTTTACATCTAGTGCAGCTTATTTTGGTGCCTTGTTTCCTGTTTATGTGGGAAAGCATCTCCACAGAGATGTCCCTTCCTCTTTTCCAGTCCTTGAGCTCTTGCTTTGGAGCAGTCAGTTCCCCAGCCCTTAATGACAAAAAGGCCTCCTCTCGTGGCAGAGGCAGTTCTCAGGGCATGAGAAGGGGATGAGCTGGTTCCTGCACTGCCTCTTTTTGTGCCTGCTTTCACTCCCTGGCTTTCAAACAGCCCAAAGCTTGACAGAGTGTCCCCAGCCATCATTTTTGCCACATCCTTCACTGTCATTTTGGGTTGGGGCAGGGGCAGGGCTGCAGCTGCTGCCTCAGGGATGTGCTGATGCCTTTCCCTCCTGTTCTTCAGGCCTGAGACCAATGAGGCCTTTGGGGATCTTTCCTCTGGAGCTCTCTTGCTTTGCCTGGGCAGCTGCTGTGGGTCCCTTCCCTCCATTTCCACCCATGATGCTGAGGGGTCTGGAGCAGCTCTGGGAGGAGCAGAGGCTGAGAGCCCTGAGGCTGAGAGCCTGCAGGAGAGCAGCCCCAGAGGGCAGCTGAGCAATGCTCAGCAAGAGCTGAAGGAGCTGTGGGGGGCAAGAGGCTGGGGCCAGGCTCTGCTCAGTGGTGCCCAGGGACAGCACAAGGAGCAATGGGCACAGAGTGGCAGCCAGGAGGTTCCCTGAGGAGCAAGTTGTTTGGTGTGAGGGAGCAGAGCCCTGGAGCAGGCTGCCCAGAGAGGTTGTGGAGTCTCCTGGTGTGGAGAGCTTCCAACCCCCCCCTGGGCACTGTGCCCCTGGGCAGGCTGCTGTGGGTGCCCTGCTGGAGCAGGGGCTGGGACTGGGTGATCCCCAGAGGTCCCTCCCAACCTCACCATGCTGAGCTTCTCTGAGCTCTGCCCTTCTCTGATCAGAATTCTGCCTCCTGCCCTTCCGGAGCCGAAGCCAAGCCGAATGCAGCAGTCCCAGGCTGGCAGCTGCTGCCTTGTGCAGTTATTGTCCAGTAACACTTTCATGGGCAGGAAAAAAGATGCTGGCTGCTTCTCCACAAGGTAGGCAGGCCCATGGCAGGGAGAGCATTTTGCATCACTAAAGGTCACACTGCCTGTGACCCAGCTTGGGAGGCAGCCTGTGGCAGCAGCTTGGTCTAAACCTGGGGTAGAGCTTCTGCTGCCTTCGCGCTCTGGGGTCCAGGGCGACCCCTGCTGCTTTTCTCTCTCCTCCTTGTTTCATGAAGGGGCAGGTTAGGGGCAGGGTTTGTGATGCTCAGCCTGCTGGAATCCTGAGGCAGGCTGAAGTTTTCAGGCTGTCCTCTGCGGTGGATAACACTGGAAGAGGCTCAAGGATGGGGTCTGCGGCGCGCGCCCGGGGCGCGAGCTGGGGGAGCACAGGGGGCAGTTCTCTGCTGACACGTGGCCCTTCCTTCTCTTTTCAGGTGCTGGAAAATTACTCTGATGCTCCTATGACCCCAAAACAGATTCTGCAGGTCATAGAGGCTGAAGGACTGAAGGAAATGAGGTTAGTATTGATGGTGCTGCCTGGAGCCTGGCGCGGAGCAGGGGAGGCCGCCCGGGAAGCCTCCTGGCGGCTTGCTTCGTGCACTTGTGCTTCATCTCCAGCCCGCTGCTCTCCTCCTGCTGCTTCCCTTGCAGGCATCTCGGATGACAGGAGAGACAGTTCTGCACAGGTTGTGGGCTGGGGGTTGTGTTGGCTTTTTTCCTTTCTTTGGCAGTATCTGGGAGCTGCTCTTCAGGTTTTCTGATACCAGAGAGGGTCCCCTTCAGCCACCTCCCCTGGAAGCAACGCCTGCTGCAGGTCAGGCTGCCGCGTTGTCTGCTGCTTCCCTCCTCCTCCTGGGGTCCTCTCCTGAGTGGCTCCTCCCAGTGCTTTCTGCTCTTCTGACTCCAGTTGGATCACAGGCTCACAGCATGTCAGGGCTTGGAAGGGACCCAAAGAGATCATCCAGTCCAAGCCCCTGCCAGAGCAGGACCAGAGAATCCAGCACAGGTCACACAGGAACACATCCAGATGGGCCTTGAAAGTCTCCAGAGAAGGAGACTCCACAACCTCTCTGGGCAGCCTGCACCAGGGCTCTGGGACCCTTACAGTAAAGAAGTTCCCCCTGGTGTTGAGGTGGAGCCTCCTGTGCTGCAGTTGGAAGTTGTGTCTCCTGTGATGCTTCCTTTCTGGAGCAGCCATGGTGGCTTTAGGACATTCCAGAAAGTTTTGTCTCTCTCTGCCAGCTTCTGCTCAGATGTGTGAGCCCTGTGGCAGTGCAGCCCACACCCTCCTGGCACCATGGAGGAGATGCCCATCCCAGGGTGGCTTTCCTGGGCAGCAGAACCTGATGTGGAGTCTCAGACCTGGCAGGGGTGGGAGGCTGTTTCCCTTGGTTAAGTTGCTGTGAGCTTCCATCTGCCCCTGTGACAGCTGTGGGAGACACAGAGTGCCTGGCAGATCAAAGGGAGCAGGTAGCTGTGGTGCCCCAAGAGCCTCTTCGGTGCCACGTGGCAGAAAAAGGAAGCTTGGGCAGCAGGGGCAGACAAAGCAATCTCTGGCTGCTGCCTGTGCACTGACTCTGGTGAGACCTCACCTGCAGCACTGCCTCCAGTTCTGGGGCCCCCAACACAACAGGGACCTGGAGCTGCTGGAGCAGGTCCACAGCCAGGCCACAAAGATGTTCAGAGGGCTGAGAACCTCCCCTGTGGGGCCAGGCTGGGAGAGTTGGGGCTCCTCAGCCTGGAGCAGAGAAGGCTTCAGGGAGACCTCAGAGCAGCTTCCGGTACCTGCAGGGCTCCAGGAGAGCTGGGGAGGGGCTTTGGACAGAGGCTTGGAGTGCCAGGATGGGGACAATGGCTTTGAGCTGGGAGAGGGGAGACTGAGGCTGGAGATGAGGAAGAAATTCTTTCCGGTGAGGGTTGGGAGACACTGGCACAGGCTGCCCAGGGAGGCTGTGGATGCCCTGCCTGGAGGTGTTCCAGGCCAGGCTGGATGAGGCCTTGAGCAAGCTGGGCTGGTGGGAGGTGTCCCTGCCCAGGGCAGGGGCTTGGAGGAGATGATCTCTGAGGTCCCTTCCAACCTGAGCCAGTCTTGGGTTCTGGGATTGTTTTGGTGGGCTCCAGAAGCACCTCAGGAGGATCCTGTCTGTTGCCAAAGCCTGTGAAGAAGTGTGCAGAGCTTGAATGCTTTCAGGCTGGGGAAGGAGGTTGGTGTCAGTTTCCCATTTGAGAAGGATCATCTCTGAGAGGCTTTGTCTCCACCCAGGGTTCACTTTCACTTTTGGCAGTGAAATCAGCCTGGCTTTAGTGGCCCCTTCCAGGTAGCTTTCTGCCTGTGACTAGTTGGAAAACACCAGGTGAGGTGACACACCAGTGTGGGAGGACTTGACAGATGAGTGCATCAGAGCTTTTCTCTCCAGCTCTGCTAGTGCAGAGCCTGAGACTTGCCAGGGAGGAGTCCCCAGAATCCCAACGTGGTGGAGCTGGAAGCTGCTGCCACAGGCTGCCTCCCAAGCTGGGTCACAGGCAGTGTGACCTTTAGTGATGCAAAATGCTCTCCCTGCCATGGGCCTGCCTACCTTGTGGAGAAGCAGCCAGCATCTTTTTTCCTGCCCATGAAAGTGTTACTGGACAATAACTGCACAAGGCAGCAGCTGCCAGCCTGGGACTGCTGCATTCGGCTTGGCTTCGGCTCCGGAAGGGCAGGAGGCAGAATTCTGATCAGAGAAGGGCAGAGCTCAGAGAAGCTCAGCATGGTGAGGTTGGGAGGGACCTCTGGGGATCACCCAGTCCCAGCCCCTGCTCCAGCAGGGCCCCCACAGCAGCCTGCCCAGGGGCACAGTGCCCAGGGGGGTTGGAAGCTCTCCACACCAGGAGACTCCACAACCTCTCTGGGCAGCCTGCTCCAGGGCTCTGCTCCCTCACACCAAACAACTTGCTCCTCAGCAGGGGTGAGGACCATTGCTGCTGGGTTTGTTTTCACCTTTCTGCTGCTGAGTAAATCTGGGTGCTCTATAAAATCAATCCAGCTCAAAGGTTCATGCAGACAAAGGGAGGAAATGGCTCATGCAAGTCAGAGATGTCTGAAATGAGCTGAGAGCATCTTTTAAAGTGGTGTAGCGTTTCCTGCCTGCTGCTGCCTGCTTCACTCTGAGTTGAGGCTGATGTCAGGTCAGAAGGGAAGCAGCTCTGGTTGTCCCATAGAGGTGGTGAGCACTGGCACAGGTTGCCCCGGGAGGCTGTGGATGCCCTCTCCCTGGAGGTGTTCAAGGCCAGGCTGGATGGGACCTTGGGCAACCTTCAGCCAAGCTGTGTAGAGGATGAGGGCCACGGAGGTGATCGAAGGGCTGGAGAACCTTCCCTGTGCAGACAGGCTGGGAGAGGTGGGGCTCTGCAGCCTGGAGAAGAGAAGGCTCCAGGGAGACCTCAGAGCAGCCTGCCAGGACCTGAAGGGGCTCCAGGAGAGCTGGGGAGGGACTTTTGACAAGGGCTGGGAGTGCCAGGATGAGGACAATGGCTTTGACCTGGGAGAGGGCAGATTGAGACTGGAGATGAGGTCACAGTGAAGGTGGTGAGACACTGGCACGGGCTGCCCAGGGAGGCTGTGGGTGCCCTCCCTGGAGGTGTTCAAGGCCAGGCTGGATGAGGCCTTGAGCAAGCTGTGCTGGTGGGAGGTGTCCCTGCCCAGGGCAGGGGGTTGGAACTGGATGAGCTTGAAGGTCCCTTCCAACCCAACCCGTGGATGGAAACTGCAGCACAGGAGGTTCCACCTCAACATGAGGAAGAACTTCTTTACTGTAAGGGTCCCAGAGGCCTGGAGCAGGCTGCCCAGAGAGGTTGTGGAGTCTCCTTCTCTGGAGCCTTCCCAGCCCTGCCTGGATGTGCTCCTGTGTGACCTGTGCTGGATTCTGTGCTCCTGCTCCGGCAGGGGGCGTGGACTGGATGATCTCTCTGGGTCCCTTCCAACCCCTCACATCCTGTGATCTCCTCCAGGCTCTTTCCCTGCTGAGGCCATTCCCTAAAGCTGGCTGCTCTCTCTTCCAGTGGCACCTCTCCCCTGGCCTGTCTCAACGCCATGCTGCACTCCAACTCCCGGGGCGGCGATGGCCTCTTCTACAAGCTGCCCGGGCGCATCAGCCTCTTCACGCTCAAGGTAGGTGCTGGGCTCCTGCCCTCAGCTCAGCTGGCAGTTCTTGTTGTGCATCCCTGGGCGTTCAGACTGGCCACTGAGCATCCTCTGTGCTGCTTGTGAGCTCATCGTGGCAGGGAGGGTCTGGAAGTCATTCCTCTGTCAGAGCTTCTGCCTCTCAGCTGCCTTCAGCCACCGATGATCAGTTCCTCTTAAAGCAAGCCTGCTCCTTCTTGGAGTGCACAAGGAAGGTCATGGAATCGTGGCATGATTGGCACTGGAAGGGAGCTTAAAGATCACCAAGTTCCCACTAGCTCAAGGCCCCATCCAGCCTGGCCTTGAACACAGCTTCTCTGGGCAACCTGTTCCAGAGCCTCACCACCCTCCTGGGGAAGAATTTCTCCCCAATGTCTGATCCAAATCCAGCTCCTTCCAGTTTGAAGCCATCACCCCTCACCCTGTCACTCCATGCCCCTGTACAAAGTCCCTCTCCAGCTCTCCTGGAATCTCCTTCAAACACTAGAAGCTGCTCTAAGGTCTCCCTGGAGCCTTCTCTTCTCCAGGCTGATCAACCTCAACCCTCGCAGCCTGGCCTCACAGCAGAGCCCTTCCAGCCCTCCCAGCATTGCTGTGGCCTCCTCTGGCCTCACTCCAACAGGTCCCTGTCTGTGCTGAGGACTCCAGACCTGCCCCAGCACTGCAGGGGGTCTCAGCAGAGGGGCAGAATCCCCTTCCTGCCCTTGCTGCCCACCCTGCTGGGGATCAGCCTGAGACATGGCTGGCTCTGGGCTCTGAGGACCCAGTGACAGCTCGTGGAGAGCTGCTCATCACCCAGCACCCCCAAGTCCCTCTCCTCAGCACTGCTCCTTATCTGTTCTTCCCCCAGCCTGGACTGATGATTGGGAGCCAGCTGCAGCACCTCCTAAGATAAATGCTCTGATTGCAGTACTTGGTGGCCAGTTCAGGTGGCTGCTTTATTGCTGCTGCTGCTTTGTTGCTGCTCCTTCTCTGCCAGGCAGGAGGCAACACAACCAACCAGCAGATCAAACTGCTCTGAGAGCTTGGAGCTACAAGGAGAGCCTTGCTAGGAAGGTTCCTCCTGCTGGCTGGTGGCTCTGTGTTCTGCACCTGCTGTGTATTTAGCACCACCATCTCCTTCAGATCCTTGAGGCCTCTCTGGGATGTTTATTTTTGGTTGGGTTTGGAGTTTGTTGTTTGTTTGGGGTTTTTTTTTGTCCCAGCAACCAGAAAGGTTGACAATGTTTCTGGTCTGGGGCTTTTCTTCTGCTTTGTCCTGTGCTGCTGCCTTCCCTGCTGAACATCAGCTTGGTGCAGCAGCTGAGCTACCTGCTCTCTGTTTATATCTTTGCTTTCCTGCTGTCAGGAGGTGTTGCTGAGTTGCCATATGTGGCTGCAAACAGATGGAAATGAAATGGCTTTGATTCCTACAAGTAGTAAACACATCTCCTAAGCTTACTGCCTTAGTAGCTGGCTACTCAGATGCTGCTCTGGTCTTTCATAGTAAGGCTGAGATGCTTCTCACAGCCACAGAATGGTGAAGGGTTGGAAGGGACCTCTGGGGACTGAGTCCAACCTCCCCCTGCCAAGTCAGGGTCACCCAGAGAAGGAACACAGGCAGGTGGGTTTGGAATCTCCAGAGGTGGAGACTCCACCACCTCTCTGGGCAGCCTGCTCCAGGGCTCCAGCAGCCTTCAGTTACAGAAGTTCCTCCTCATGTTCAGCTGGAACTTCTCATGGTCCAGTCTGTGCCCCCTGGCCCATCCCTGGGCACCACTGAGCCAAGCCTGGTGCCATCCTCCTGCCACCCACCCTTGAAGTGTTGATCAGCATCGATGAGCTCCCCCTCGGGCTGCTCTTCCCCACCCTGAACAGCCCAAATCCTCTCAGCCTTTCCTCCTCACAGAGAGGCTCCAGTCCCCTCAGCACCTCTGCAGCCCTCCGCTGTCCCCTCTCCAGCAAGCCCCTGAGGTCCTTCCTGAACTGGGGAGCCCAGAATAATTCCCTTCAACAGAAGCTGCTGATGTGTGGAGCAGTGCAATTAGTAACCTTAATGAGCTGGGATGTGTTGGGGTTCCTCATCCAGGAGGTGTCTGTGAAGCACGCTGGCAGCCCAGTGGAGTTCTGTTCCACTCTGAGCCCACCCGGGGTTAAGCCAGGGGAAGGTTGAAATAGGGCAGGTTACAGCCCAATGCATTTTGCAAGCTCTGTGCACTCAGCCTGCTGGTGGAGGGGGGGGCAGGGGGCTGCAGCCATCCCAGGTGTCTTTGCCCCCTCAGAAGGATGCCCTGCAGTGGTCCCGGAATCTCTCGGTGCCGGAGGGGGAGGAGCTGGAGGATGCAGCGGATGCAGAGAGCTGTGGGTCCAACGAAGCCAGCACTGTGAGTGGTGACAACGATGGTAAGTGTCTGCTGGCCTCCCCTGAAGCCACAGGCCTGCTCCACGGCTCCGCCTGACCTCTCCTCTCTTTCAGTGTCTCTCGACGAAACCTCCTCCAACGCCTCCTGTTCCACTGAGTCCCAGAGCAAGGCACCTGCTGCTACCAGGGAGAGCTACAGAACTGCCTCCCAGGTAGGAGAAAGTGGGACTGCTGGGAAGCACCAAGCCTCTGAGAGGGACCTCTCACTGCTGGGTGATGGCTGGGTGAGCAGGATGGGTGCCTCAGGGAGTTACAGGGCCTGCTCCTTAGGTGGGGTTTGCAGTGTGGGGAGGGATGGTGGGCAGGGAGGTGGCACCTGAAGGGTTACTTCAGAGCCAGGCAGCTCCTCAGCCAAGCTGCTTAGAGGATGAGGGCCACAAAGATGATCAAAGGGCTGGAGAACCTTCCCTGTGCAGACAGGCTGAGAGAGTTGGGGCTCTTCGGCCTGGAGAAGAGAAGGCTCCAGGAAGACCTCAGAGCAGCCTTCCAGTACCTGCAGGGGGCTACAGGAGAGCTGGGGAGGGACTTCTGACAAGAGCTTGGAGTGCCAGGATGAGGACAATGGCTTTGAGCTGGAAGAGGGCAGATTGAGACTGGAGATGAGGAAGAAATTCTTTCCGGTGAGGGTGGAGAGACACTGGCACAGGCTGCCCAGAGAGGTGGTGTTTGCTCCTTCCCTGGAGGTGGCCTGGAAGGCCAGGCTGGATGAGGCCTTGAGCAAGCTGGGCTGGTGGGAGGTGTCCCTGCCCAGGGCAGGGGTTGGAGCTGGATGATCTTTGAGGTCCCTTCCAAGCCAGGCTGTTCTGTGAACCTGTGATTTTACCCCTCCATAATGCCTTTGCTCCTCTGGTTTGTTCCTGGCTCCTCCCTGGGCTGCAGGCAAGCAAGCAGAAGAAGAAGACTGGGGTGATGCTGCCACGTGTTGTGCTGACACCGCTGAAAGTCAACGGAGCACACATGGAGTCTGCCTCTGGTGAGCGCTGCTCTTGGGGTGCTCCTCTCTTTAGTGACTGCACAGGCAGCTTTTAATCACATCTCCCTAATTACCTGCTTAAGGTTGCCTCAGGGTTTCCTTAACACTTGCTGAGAATGCCTGGGGCTGTGGAGAGTTGTGCTGAACTCCATCAGAGGAGCAGCTCAGTGGGCAACACCCTGGCAGGGTGCATCTGCTGCCAGCAGATCATTCTTGCCTCACACCTCTCTCCAGGCTGGGCTTCTGCTGCTCTTGGCATGGTTTTATGAGGTTGGCTTGCTTTTAGGCTTCACAGGCAGGCATGCTGATGGGGAGAGCAGCAGCACCTCCAGCAGCAGCAGCAGCTCCTTGGCCCTCTGCAAAGCCTCCTTGCGCAGCAGGACGGAAATCAACAGGGATCCTCCACAGCTGCTGAGAGGCATCCGAAAGCCCACAGCAGGTTGGTGCTCTGCCTGTGGTTAGAGGAGCAAATGGCCATGGATAGGGCAGTGTTGAGGTCCCTCCATAGCTGAGACAAGAGCCAAGGATCTTCTCCTTCTGAAGGCAGAGGATGATCTCGGGGCTCTCAAGCCAGATCTCCCTCCCTGAGCCAGCTGAACTTTGTCTCCTCTGGACTGTACCTGAATGGCACCAGGAACCGTACCTGAATGTGCCAGAAATGTGACCTCTTGTCAGAACTCCAGCTGCACAGCCATTAATCAGTGTGGTGGAGAGGCAGCTTTCATGGAATCAGAGCATTGCCCTCTGAGAGCATCCAGTCCAACCAGCAACTCAGCCCCATGTGGCCACTAAACTATGGCCCCAGTCCAACCAGCAGCCCAGCACCACCATGGCCCCAAGTGCCATGGCCACACGTTGCTTGAACCCCTCCAGGGAAGGGGACTCCAGCACCTCCCTGGGCAGCCTGGGCCAGTCCCTGATCACACTTGCAGGAAAGAAATTCTTCCTCATCTCCAACCTAAGCCTCCCCTGGCACAACTTCAGACCATTTCCTCCCCTATCACCTGAGACTAGGGAGAAAAGACCAGACCCCACCTGGCTCCAGCCTCTTTCCAGGGAGTTGTAGAGAGCCAGAAGGTCTCCCCCTCAGCCTCCTTTTCTCCAGGCTGCACACCCCCAGCTCCCTCAGCTGCTGCTCCCCAGCCCTGTTCTCCAGACCCTTCCCCAGCTTTGTTGCCCTTCTCTGCTCCAGCCCTCTGTCCTTCTTGAAGTGAGGAGCCCAAAACTGCCCCCAGGATTGAAGGTGTGGCCTCACCAGTGTGCAGTACAGGGCAATCCCTGCCCTGCTCCTGCTGGCCACACCACTGCTGCTCCAGGCCAGGATCCTGGTGGCCTCCTTGGCCACCTGAGCACGCTGCTGGCTCATCTGCAGCCAGCTGTCAGCCAGCAACCCCACTTCACCCTCCACTCTTGCTCCTTTCGCTGTTGTACCTGGATTTCTTGCCTCTGCTCCTGCAAAGCTTCCACAGAACCAGTGTTCATTCTATTTCCCTGCCCTTGGACTGCAGGGCAGATGAAGAGAAACCGTGGTGAGGACATTGACTTTGAAACCCCTGGGTCCATCCTGGTCAACACAAACCTGCGAGCTCTCATCAACTCCAGAACCTTCAACGCCCTCCCCTCCCACTTCCAGCAGCAGCTGCTCTACCTCCTTCCCGAGGTCGACAGACAGGTAGGAGGGGGTGCAGCTAGGGGGAGGCTTCCATTCCCTGCCTTGCCTCTGGAGGGCTGGAGGCCATGCTGGCTGTGTCCCACCAGGTGGGGGCCGACGGCTTGATGCGGCTCAGCGGCAGCGCTCTCAACAATGAGTTCTTCACCCACGCTGCCCAGAGCTGGAGGGAGAGGCTGGCTGATGGTGAGTGGCTTTGCTTCTCCCGGAGGAGAGCTCCTCATTTCATGGCATCTTTCTGGGGGGTTCACAGGATCACAAGCTCACAGGATGTTAGGGGTTGGAAGGGACCTCTGGAGGTTGAGTCCAGCCCCCTGCCAGAGCAGGAGCATAGAATCCAGCACAGGTCACACAGGAATGCATCCAGACGGGGCTGGAAAGCCTCCAGAGAAGGAGACTCCACAACGCCTCTGGGGAGCCTGTTCCAGTGCTCTGGGACCCTCACAGTGAAGAAGTTCCTCCTCATGTTGAGGTGGAACCTCAGATAATGAAGAGGAGTGGCTGATGTGTTTTCCTTTGGGACCTACAGAGCAAAGCAGTGGAGATATAGAGAGTGCCAGGCTTACCTCCATGGAATGGTTTGGGTGGGAAAGGACCTTTCAAGGTCATCCAGTCCAATCCCCAGGGACATCACAGCCCCAAAGAACCTGACCTGCAATGGTGCCAGGCATGGGGCAGCTCCCAGCTCTCTGGGCAGCCTGGGCCAGGCTCTCCCCACCCTCACTGTCAAACATTTCTCTCTTCTCTCCACTCTCAATCTCCCTCTGAGTTCAAACCACCACCCCTTGTCCTCCCTTTCAGGAGTCGCAGGCAGTGTGTGGATCCGCGGGGCGCTGGCAGGAAACGTGTGCTCTGTGCCTGGCCAGCTGCTGCAGAGCCACCAAAAGCTGCATCTGCAGAGCCAGGCCTGTGCAGGAGCTGAACTGCAGTCTCTTGCTTCCATGTAGGTGAATTCACTCACGAGATGCAGGTTCGAATTCGGCAGGAGATGGAAAAGGAGAAGAGAGTGGAGCAGTGGAAGGAGAAGTTCTTTGAGGACTACTATGGACAAAAGTGAGACATTTTACCTCCTCTGTCCTGGTTTGTTGGGGTTTTTTTTTCCTCCTGTGCCTGTGCAGGTAGCAAAGTGTTTGTGCTTGGCAGGTCCCTGAGAGGACAAAGCTTAAACCCCTGGCAAAGCCCAGCTCGCGGGGTTGCTGCAGCTCAGTGGAGCTGGCTGGCTGACAGCGGGGTTTGTGTCCCAGGGTGGTTCACGTTCCTGGTTTCCACCACACATCTTGGCCTTCCCTTGGTTGTTCTGACCCCCTGTGGCAGAGGGGTGGGCTGGGAGCTGTGGAGGTCACCGCAGTGACTCGGGGAGGTCTGATGGGGCTCAGCTTTGCGGTCGCTGCGTTCCCGCCTGGTAGGCCGCAGGTGGGAAGCTGGACTGGGGGCGTTGGGTGGGCTTTAGCTTTTAGCTCCTTTCTTCCATTCACCCCACAGGTTGGGCTTGACCCAAGAAGAATCCCAGGAGCAGAATCTGGTGCGGGAAGATGCAGAGAACAGGACGGGGCTGGCCGCCAAGGGGAGGCTCGGGCGGCGCGCGGCCCCGCGGCCCGGCAGCGGGACGGACGCTTCCGCAAGCGCTCGCGGCCGGACCTGCGCTGCAGGGCCAGGAGGAGCCTCTACAAGCTGCGGGAGGCTGAGCAAGCAGAGGCCTCCAAGGAGGCTGCCCCCGCGGCCCCGGATCCCTCCCTCCGCACAGAGACCAAGCCCGAGGCGGAGCCGAAGAAGGGCGATCCGCTGAGCCCTGCGGCCGCCGCGCTGAAGCCGGAGAGCTCCGAACCTCCTCTCTCCCCGGAGGCTTCCAAACTCCACGGGAAGCCCGAAGAGCCCTCCCTGGCAGCTGCCAACAGGATTCCCACTTTGCCCCAGGAGAACTCTGCTCGGGATGCCAAGGAGCAGAAGAGGAAATGCTTCGAGGAGGCTGCCTCTGCGTCCTTCCCCGAGAAGAAGCCCCGGCTTGAAGATCGTCAGTCCTTTCGTAACACAATTGAAAGTGTTCACCCAGAAAAGCCACAGCCTACTAAAGAGGAGCCCAAAGTCCCACCCATCCGGGTAGGAAGGGGATCACTGATGCTCTGGGGAGGGGTTCTCGGGGCTCTCGTGCTCAGCAGCACCAAAACACGAGTAGAAAAGTGGCAGGGGGCTCCTTGGCAGAGCTGGGGAAGTGCCCTCTGGTCCCCACTGTGTCCTTTAGACAGGCTCCACAATTGAAGTGTTCACCCAGAAAAGCCACAGCCTGCTGAAGAGGAGCCCGAAGTCCCACCCAGCTGGGTAGGAAAGGGATCACTGATGCTCTGGGCGGGGCTCAGGGCTCTCATGCTCAGCACCTTGTTAGAACGTGGAGTGCTGGCATCCTGAGGGAGATGGCAAGGCTCCCACTGGCAGAGCTGGGGAAGTGCCCTCTGGTCCCCACTGTGTCCTTTAGACAGGCAAAGAAGGGAAAAATCACCCCAAGGTCTTTGCAGAAGAGCTCAGGGTGACCTTGACTCTGTTAGGTCACAGTTCTGTGGGTGCAGAAACCACTTGTCCTGAGCCTGGTGCAAAAGAGACCTTCCAATGGTGGTCTTCATCCTGTGTAGCTTGGCAGTGCCTCTGGGGCTGAATCTTCTGACTCGCCCTATCCTGGCTGGAAGCATTCACCACCCCTGCAGGGTGGTGGTCACCCTGCTGTAAGGATTGAATGAGAGGAAATGGCCTGAAATTGGGCTGGGGGAGGCTTAGGTTGGAGACCAAGTGAAATTTCTTTGCTGCAAGAGTGGTCAGGGACTGGCACAGGCTGCCCAAGGAGGTGGTGGAGTCCCCATCCCTGGAGGTGATCAAGAAACCTGTGGCCATGGCACCTGGGGCCGTGGTGTGATGGCCATGGTGGGGTTGGGTTGCTGGTTGAATCTTGGAGGTCTTTGCCAACCCAAACAGTTCTCAGGTTTCTATGATTTTGGTTTCTGGAGGTCCAAATCCAAATTGCTCATTGTGGAACAGAACTCTTTGGATTGGAAAAACCATCATCTAGCTGCCAAGTCTGGAGGGGGTGTCCTTGGGCTCTGGTAGGCCACTCTCAGTGGAGCTTTACCTGTCCCGTCACAGAGCACACACAGGCTCCAGGGACACAGCCTTGCTGCTCCTCTGCCAGAAACAGGTTTTCAGTTGGCATTCTCATTTTTGTGGAAGCCTTTGAAGCTGACTGTGCTGAGCAGATGCCACTCAAACATTTTGCTGTCCCCTATGGGGACAGCCTACGAGGGTTGGGGCTGTTCAGCCTGGAGAAGGCTCTGGGGGGATCCTAGAGCAGCCTTCCAGTACCTGAAGAGGCTGCAGGAGAGCTGGAGGGGGCCACATTTGACAAGGGCTGGGAATGACAGGGTGAGGGGCAATGGATTGGAGCTTGAGAAGGGCAGATTGAGTCTGGAGATGAGGAAGAAATTGTTGACAGTGAGGGTGGGGAGACACTGGTACAGGCTGCCCAGGGAGGCTGGGGCTGCCTCCTGCCTGGAGGTGTTCCAGGCTGGGTCAGATGAGGCCTTGAGCAAGCTGGGCGGGTGGGAGGTGTCGCTGCCCATGGCAGGGGGTTGGAGCTGGCTGATCCTTGAGGTCCCTTCCAACCCAAGGCATCGAGTGGGTCTCTCAGTGGCAGGACTGACGTCCTCTCCCTCTCTCTGCAGATTCAACTTTCACGTATCAAACCACCCTGGGTGGTTAAGGGTCAGCCCACTTACCAGATCTGCCCTCGCATCATCCCCAGCACGGAGCCCTCCGGCCGGGGCCGCAGCGGCGCCAGGACCCTCGCAGACATCAAAGCCAGGGCCCTGCAGGCCCGAGCCCAGCGAGAGGCTGCTGCAGCCGCTGCCATCGGAGGGGGTGGTGGCCCAGGTGGAGGGAGAAGCCCTGACGAAGGAGGTGGTGGAGGAGGAGGAGGAGAAGCCGGCGGCCGGCCCGGGCACAGGAGATCCAGGAGGACTCACGGAAAGCGTTCGGCAGATCTGCAGCGAGCACAACTACTGTCGCCTCGGCAGCTGAGGGGGCAGCAGCTGCACCCCCAGCTGCCTGCCTGGGAGGATGACTCCAAGGCCTTCCTCCCTTCCAGACAAGGCGAGGGAAGTGGAGATCCGGAGCACGGTGCAGGCGCTGGCTCAGGGCGGGCTCAGCCTGCTGGTGGGTCACCCAGGAGGGTCTCTGAGGATTTGACTGGGTCGGCAACTTGCAAGAGACAGGAGGAAGGCCCTGAGCAGCTCCCCTCTGACCCAAGGACCAAAACCCCATCCTGTGGAGCACCACAGGAGGGGCAGAGCAGGGAGCCAAGCAGTGTGGTTCCTGCGGTGAACGGCCTGTGGTGTGCTCAGGTGCAGGGAGCTGCTGTGCTCAGTCCTGGGGCAGGTGGGCTTGGGTCAGAACTCAGAGCTGGTGGTGGTGCTCCTGCTGTCCAGCTGGCTCAGCACTCCAGCCTGAAGGGAAATGCCTCCAGCTGTCCTGCTCTGCTGCCAGAATTGTCACCAGCTGGTAAAGAATGCCACCAGCCAGAAAGGGTGCCTAGGTTTAGGTTGAATGGCTCTGAGACACTGGTGGAGCGAGGTGGCACTGGCAGTGGTGACTCCAAAGCAGTGGAGCAGGAGGTCCCTGTCCTGGGCAGCTTTGCAGACCTGCAGGCAGAGAGAGTGAGCGAGGGCGAAGTGTGGCACCAAGAACAGAAGATGGAGTCTGTGGTGGACCCTCCCCACGATGGCCTTGTTTCTCAGAACAGGATCAGTACCTCTGACAATCTGCAGCTGAGGGCCAGGTGCCCCAGAACAGGACCAGAAGATGCCCATCGGGGAGAGCCTGAAGAGCTGCAGCCAAAGGGAGACGCTGAGGTGCAGAGCACCCACAGCGAGACCACAGACACCGCTTCCGACCTGGAAGCTGAGGAGAGTGCAGAGCTGGACGCCCGTGGCAGAGGTGGTGGCTGCAGGGAGGTGGCTGGGAAGGGCTCCTCCTGTGGCAGGATCAGCTCGGGGTCGCCTGTGGAAGCAGAGGGCCTGGCCTGTGCCGGGGCTTCCCCGCAGCGCCCAGCGCCGCAGCTCAGGGGTGGGCGCCGCACGCACCACTGCCCCAGAAAGCTGAGGGACCAGCAGGTCCTGCTCGACCTGTGTCCTCTGTGGAAACCAGCAACCCCTTGGTGATGCAGCTGCTGAAGGGGAAGCTTCCTCTGGAAGAAGCTCTCCCAGGACCTCACAGCAGCGCCAAGCTGGATGCCGCACAGCCGGCGCCGGACACGCAGTCGGAAGGCCTCGCCCGGCCGGTGGAGAGGGGCAGCGGTTGCTGTTTGGCCAAGGAATCTCCTCCAGGTGTAGGAATAAAGACAAGTGCCCTAAGCAGGAGTGATGACTTCCACTCAGAGAGCTCTTCTGGAGATCCCCAGGAGAAGTGTGGGCCAGGGGCAGCATTGCCCAGCGCTGAGGGTGCGGAGGATCAATCTGTTCTAGAGAAACATTCCAAAGCTGGGTCAGCTTTAAGCTGCCAAGACCAAGTGGCAAATGTGGCAAGTGCCTCTCAGAAGCCTGAAGATCTGGGACCTCTGGGGAGAACATTTTCCTCCTGTAGCTTCGAGGAGCAGAAGGAGTTGCCCAAGGTCCATCGGGTGCCACAGCACAACCCCTTAACGAGCATCACCACGAATAAAAGCCCAGAGAAGCTGAAAGCATCTACAGAGCCTCAGTTTTTATCTCCAACTGTCCCTTCTCTTGGTCCAAATCAGACATCAGGCAGTAAAAGTTACGTTGGGGTTCAAGGCAAGAAGCTCTTTGGGTCTGGCTTCCCTTGCAGCCCCAGCGTTCGCCTGCAGCACCCCAGGGCTTTAGATCCTGCCTCAGCCATGGGAGCCTCATCCCCCAGGAAGCAGAGTCCTCTGGAGAAGAGCTGTGTGTCGGCAGAAGGCGCGGTGCCTGCGAGGGATGGGTGGACCTCAAAGCAGCACAGCACCCCCTGGGAGCAGGCAAGACCGAGAAGGGCTCAGCGTGCAGCAGCCTGGCCAAGAGCAACGCCGAGAACAGGAGCGGCGCGGCCGGGACCGCCGGGGACCCGCGGGAGGCGCCGCAGGGCGGTCCCCTGGCCAGGGACCTGCCCTTCCTCAAGCTTTCCAGGGAAGCAGGAAAGGCACAGAGTCAGCCCTTGGAGCCTTCCTCCATCCCCTCTCAGCTCAACATCAAGCAGGCGTTTTACGGGAAGCTGTCGAAGCTGCAGCTGAGTCCCGGCAGCCTGAGCTGCGCCCCGGGGGCTCCGGCGTTCCCCCGCGGCCTGGCCGGCAGCGTGGTGCAGCTGAGCCGCAGGGCCAGCCGCGGCGCCGCCCTCTCCGTCCAGATGTTCGCCGACAGCAGCAGCATGGAGGAGATCTCCTTCAAGTGCTCCTGCAGCCTGAAAGCCATGATCATGTGTAAAGGCTGCGGGGCCTTCTGCCACGACGACTGCATAGGACCCTCCAAGCTCTGTGTACTGTGCCTTGTGGTGAGATAATGGCTGCTGGCCCCGGGCCGAGCTGTGTGTTGTGTGGTGTCTTTTGGTAACGACCGACCCTGACCTCCTGTACACAAAATCCCTCTCCTGTTTGTAGTAGAAACGCTGTCACGCCCTGGCTGGTGAGGAGAGCTGAGCTGAGCTGCCTTCCCGCCGGGCTGCAAAGCCCTTTCTTGCTCCTGGTGGAGGGATCTGGAGGGATCCTCCTGCTGCTGCTGCTGCTTCGTGCTCCGGTGGAAATCCCGACCGTGCTCTGCCGCACGCCCCCCGGAGGGGAGGCCCGAGGAGAGGCAGCTTTGCTGTGGCCACCCGTGGAGCCTCTGCTGAGGAGGTGTTGACACCCAGAGGAACTGGAAGGAGGTGTTTTCTACTTCAGGGCTGCGCTAGGTGAGGCCCTTCAGTCTTCCACTCTCCCCTCCTGCCATCTCCATCCCTGGCCTGCGCGGGAAGAGCCCCCACCGGGGCAGCCTGCGAGCGAGGAGCTGCTCTGCAGGGACGGTTGGAGCGGTGCTTGGGGTGCTGCGGCAGGAGGCGGTGCCCAGCTAACGGCGCTCCGCAGGGGGCTGTGGAGCCAGCCCGCGGCCGCCCCGTGCGGGACGCAGCCCACGCGGAGAGGACGCGAGGAGAGCAAAAGCGAAGAAGCATGGCAGGTGCCAACCCAATGCCTTCTGCTGGTCTGCAGGGTGATGATGATGATGATGATGTGTGGCCCTGGCTGGACTCCTGGCCAGCTGCTGGGACTGCCTCTTGGTGCTGGCTTCACAAACTGAGGTGAAACCTTGGGAGGTTCCCCCCCCCCCCCCCCCCCCCCCAAAAAGCTCCTCCCTGTGGCCGGCGACCCCTGCCCACGGGGGGCCTCACCCTGCCACCCTCTGCCCACCTGCAAGCACCTGGCTGTGCATCTGTGTGACCAGCAGTGACCATCACCTGACAATGGCAAGATTTCAAGCAGTGGTTTGTTTGGGGTTTTTTTTTTTTTTCCTCCCTTTTTTTTTTTCCCCTTTTTTTTTTTTTTTTAAATTTTTTAATGATTTTTTTAATGATTATTTTTATTTCTCCTTTTTTTGTTGTTGTTATTTCTTTCCTCTCTTTTCCTTCTCTGGATGTATAAAGTGAATCCTTTGGCTCCTGTAAGTACCCTCTCTGCATCTGTTGGGTCATGTATTTATATGTTGTACACAGTACTGGCCAACTCTGTAAATGGATGTGATGTACATAGGACATAAAGGGGGCTCTCTGTCTCTCTCTCTCTCTCTCTCTTTCTCTTTCTTTCTTTTCCTTTTTCCCCCTTTCCCCCCCCTTTTTTTATTTTGTTTCCCCCTGGTGTTGTTCCCCTCCTTGGCTTTCCAGGCTCTGCAGCAGTGTTGTATTAAAGTGGTGGCAAAGAACCAACCTTGCACCCCTGGGCTGGAGCTGCTCTTCTGCCCTGCCCCAACTGTCTAGGCTCAGCGCCACCAAGGTGTCTCTTGGTGTCCGTGTCTCTCCCCGCGCCCCCCCCCCGGGCTCCTTGCTGCGGGCAGAGGGTGAGGTGGGCGCCCCGGGGTGGGGTTAGTGGAAGCTGGGTGCGCTCCACCAGTTGCTCCTCTGAGCTGCTGGAGCTGCCTCGCCAGCTGCTGAACGGCGCTGTGGATGGAGAGCGACGCCCTCGCCGCTGCTCTCCAGAGCAGTTGCCGAGCAGGAGGGGATTGCTTCGGGGGTGGGGGGTGGGGAATGGGGGTGGGGGTGGGAATTGGCTGGGCTGTTGCGGCAGCAGCAGGAGCGGTGGGGGGTTGATGTTTCTTTCCTCTTCTCGTCCCTTCTCTAGCTCTGTCCTACCTCCCTTGACCATGCACTTTCGGGTTTTTTGTTTAACCGTACAAGTCCCTGTTGGAGGTGCAGCCGAAGGGATGCAACGAGTTGTAGTCTGCAATGGTTTATCCTGAACACATCTGACAGCCTCCGAGTGTGGGGGGAGGAGAGGGACCAAGGCAGCCCGGGCCGGACGGAGCCACGGCGCTGACAGCAGAGCTGGGGGTGTGGAACCTGCTTACCAAAGATAGGGGAGCGGAGCCAGGGTCTGGCTCTGCCTCCTTTGGGGCCACTGTAGTGTACAGCTGGAGCCGGGCTGGTCTGGGGGCCCTGGGGGGCCCTGCTCTCATGTATGTCCCTTGTGGTATTGGAAAAATAAACACTCTGTAAAACCTGCAGCTGTGCTCTCAGTCCTTCCTGCAGCCCTCCGCGGGGGCACTGCTTTGCTCTTTCTCACCTGGGGGCGGTTCCAGAGCTCTGCTCGGGAGCAGAGCCAGAGGAGGACACAAAGGTGAGCCAAGGGCTGGAGCAGCTCTGCTGTGAGCACAGGCTGAGGGAGCTGGGGGTGGGGAGGCTGAAGAAAAGGCTCCAGGGGGACCTCAGAGCTGCCTGCTGGGACCTGAAGGGATCCTGCAGGAAGGCTGCAGAGAGACTTTTCATGAGGGTGCCTAGAGACAAGGCCAAGGCTCTGCTGGCCTGAGGTGGTGGGGAGAAGGCAAAGGGGCAAAGCTGGGTGTTGGGAAGAAAGCTGTGTCCCTGGGAGAAGGCTTCTGGTTTCTACTCCACCTGGCTCCTGTGGAGAGGTAAGGTTGAGTTCTGTGGCTCCACTTTCAGTGGTGGGAACTGACCCTGCCAGCCCTGGGCACCTCCAGCATCTGGAGGCACAAGGCAGGGGGCAGCCCTGGCACAGGAGCTGGGGCTGGCTCCTCTATCAGCTTTTGTGGATTTTTTTGGTAGCTCCTTGGTGCTCTCCTGACCTCTGGCAGGCTTCAGGGTGGTTAAAGATCTCCAGAGAATCCAAATATGCTAAAAATGAGGGATGCAAAATACCTCCTGAGGTGGTTGTTAAACAGCTGCCAGGGTTTGTGCTCTGCTGGGGTCTGGGTGATGATGTCAGGCTTGGTTGCTCTTGGAGCAGGGGAGCTTGGAGCTTTCAAGAGTCAAACCCAGTTAGAGGGAGGATGTCACGCAGAGCAAACAGAAGTTAATGGGGTTCTCTGAGTTAATTAATCTCCTCTCAGACACCATGCTGTTTGGGGCTGATTCTGATGCTCTTAAGTGTCCCAGCTGCAGACAGAGGGGACTGAGCCATTCTGTGATGACTTTCCGAGCTGCCCAAGACCCCTGTGGAGCTGTGGAAGCAGCAGGAGCTGTGTGCCCAGGTACCAAAAGGTGGTTTGCACATCGGTGTGAGCCAGCACTGCCTCATCCCCACGGCTGCAGCCAGCTCCCTCCAGCCCTTGGAAGTTCAGGAGCAGCTTATCCAGGGGCTCCGTGTCACCAAGCCTGTGTCAAGGAGGTGCTTTGCCTGTGTGTTCTGCAAACCCTCAGGAGAGCTCTGTGCACACTTGGACTGTGGGAATCACAGAATGGTTTAGGTTGGAAGAGATCTTGAAGATCATGGAGTCCAACCCTGAACCCAGCACTGCCAGAGCCCTCAGCACCACAGCTCTGAAACCCCTCCAGGGATGGGGACTCCACCACTGCCCTGGGCAGCCTGGGCCAGACCTTGACACCCCTCAAAGGGAAGAAATTGTTCCTCATGTCCAACCTAAACCTGCTCTGGGGCAGCTTGAGGCTGTTTCCTCTTGTCCTGCCCTTGTTCCTTGGGAGAAGAGCCCAAACCCCACCTGGCTCCAGCCTCCTTGCAGGGAGCTGCTGTGGAAGGTCCAGCTGGGCCCTGCTGTCCCATCTACAGACCCCAACGTTCAGGTAGGTCCTTGGCCAAAGTCCTGCCCTATGCATCCAGAAGTGAATCAAATCCAAGTCCTCCAGAGCTGCAGCTGATGGGACTCATCCTTCTGGGCCCTGCTGACCACCAGGCACTGAGGCAAAGGAGGAGCTTTGATTTACACAAGGCCTTGAGGCAAGCATCTGCTGGGTGCAGAGATCATCCCACTGAGTGAATAAAGCTGGTAAGGAAAAAACCCAAGGCATTCCCAGGAGGGAGAGGGAGAACTTCCCACAAACCTCAGTGGAAACTCCACTGGTGGCTGGCTGGGGCTTTTCTTTCTTTGGTTGGGTTTTTTCTTGTCACAAACCCAAAACTTCACCAAATTCACAAATTCAAGAGAAGCATAAAATGGGTGCCCAGCCCCACCTCTGGGTGCTGCCAGCAGCCCTCTGAGTTACCCAGGGCTGTTGGGAAGGAATGGGAATCACAGCTGATGGCAAAAGGACCCAAAGGTGGGGGTTGGGGGGTGGAGTTTTGCCTTTTGGCATCTGAGCTTAGATCCTGCTCTGGTGAGCACTGGGGTAAGCCTCTCACTCAAGGTGTGGGGCTCAGGAGGAGCTGGGGTGGGGTGAGGGGCAGTGGCTGGTGCTGGCTGTGGAAGAAAGAACCATGGCCAGAGATGGAGAGGGAGGATCCTGCCCCTCTGCTCTGTGACCTCACCTGCAGGGCTGGGTCCAGCCCTGGAGCCCTCAACACAGGAAGGACCTGGAGCTGATGGAGAGGGTCCAGAGGAGAGCCACAAAGATGCTCAGGGGGCTGGAGCAGCTCTCTGTGAGAACAGGCTGAGGCAGCTGGGGGTGTTCAGCCTGGGGAAGAGAAGGCTCCAGGCAGACCTCAGAGCAGCCTCCCAGTACCTGCAGGGGGCTACAGGAAGGCTGCAGAGGGACTGCTCCCAAAGGCCTGCAGGGACAGGCCCAGGGGCAGTGGTTTGCAATGAGAGCAGAGCAGACTGAGACTGGAGGTGAGGACCAAGTTGTGCAGCAGGAGGCTGCTGGAACCCTGCAGCAGGTTGCCCAGGGAGGGAGCTGAGGCCCCATGCCTGGAGCTGTTGCAGGGGAGGCTGGAGAAGGCTGTGAGCAAGCTGCTCCAGGGGAGGATGTCCCTGTTGAGGGCAGGGGGGGGTTGCCCTGGGTGGCTTTTGGGAGCTCCCTTCCAACCCAAACCATTCTAGGATCCCATGCTTCTTGTTATACAGTGTTTATTAAGTAGATTCAGTCTTATATATGATATACAGATCCAAAAGGAAAACAAAACAAAACCAAACCAAACAAAAAGAAAGGAGGGGGGGAGGGGGGGAGGAGAAAAAGAAAATAAAACAAACCCAAAACTAACAACAACAAAAAAAAAAAAAAAGACCAAAAAAAGAGAGGATTCCACATAAAAATCAGTGCATTTAGCAGTAATACCATGGAGAGAACAGCTTGATTAACAGCTCATTGGTCTTTGTTAAGTGAAGGGGAGGAGGGGAGTTGGCCTGTGCTAATCATTCCACAAAGAGAACAGAACTGGGTTGCATCACAGAGAGGATCAACACACGTCCTAAGGGGCAAAACCTTGAGCCACATTTACCGGGGAAATCCACAGGAGAGAACACAAAGAAGCTCTTCTCGAGCTCGTTGAGGAGGAAGTGCTCATCTGCTTAAGAGCCACGGTAAGTTGCATAGGTGCCTAGCTGCAAAAGAGGTCCTTTCCCAACCAATCCACCGAGTAAGCAGTAAAGTGTCACCTTCAGAGCTGGACTAAGTGCCAGAAGCTTGCTGCCTGGCTCTGGGGAAAGCACAGCTTCCCAGGGAGCCACTGCAGCTTCCCAGGGAGCCACTGCAGCTTCCCAGGGAGCCACTGCAGCTTCCCAAGGGGCCACTGCAGCTTCCCAAGGGGCCACTGGGGCCAGCAGCTTCCCAGGGAGCCACTGCAGCTTCCCAGGGGCAGCCACCACTGCAGCTTCCCAGGGAGCCACTGCAGCTTCCCAAGGGGCCACTGCAACTTCCCAAGGGGCCACTGCAGCTTCCCAGGGAGCCACTGCAGCTTCCCAAGGGGCAACTGCAGCTTCCCAGGGGGCAACTGCAGTTTCCCAGGCAGCCACTGCAGCTTCCCCAGGAGCCTCTTGCTCCACAGGGACCGTGCTCCCACTCTCAGCCACCGAAGCAGGGGCCAGCCTGGGTGCTTCCATCCCGTTGGCTCCAGTAGGTTCCCAGTGATGGAGCTGTTTCCCACCCTGCCCTCATAACCCCCTGGCTCCAGTGCTCTCCTGCCTGGGTTGAACCTGCCCCACGCTTGCCCCGCTAACCTTGCGAGGGGAACTCTGAGCTCCACCAGCCCTGGGGCTGAGCCTCAGCCCAGCCCTAAATCATCGACTGGGGCGGGGGGGGGAACAAAACAAGAATACCCAACCCAAAAAAGCCCCAACCAACCCAAAAACTCCAACAGCTTGTGCAAAACCCAGAATTGCTTTGAAGGGCTCCTCAATTTGGTGGGGTCTTCCTCGGGGGGGGGTGTGGGGGTGTGTCAGGGGATTGGGTGAAGCTGTGGCTCGGTTAAGCAGACGAAGCAGGTGAGGGTGGCAGCTTCCTCTTCAAGAGCAAGGTCTGGCAGAACACAGAGAGGGGAGGGGGTGGGGGAGTTCTGTACATGTAAACAGTACACTTCCACTGAGTCCAAAATGAGGAGCAAAAAATACAAAGGTTCACATTGGTCTTAGGTAGATCAAACAGGCGAAGAACCGAGCTGGGCAGCTCCCAGACAACCGAAACCAAAGGTTCTCTAAAAGCACCACTAAATGATATAAAAAACCAGAGCATGGACAGGGGAGGGGGGGGTCGAGAGGTTAAGGGGGTGGGGTGGGGTGAGGCTCTGCTACCTTGTAAAAAGTCTTACAAAAAAATTACAAAGCAAAAGTCTTGTTACACCCTCTGAGTTCAAGCAGCAGTGCTGGGGTCATGGCTCGCCCCGAACCCCACGGCCGCTGGCGGGGGAGGAGGGGGGGCGAGAGGGGAGGGGGAAAGAGACCCTTGTTGGGGCAGGGAGGTACGAGGTTGGGTCTGCTCACCAGCCCATGGAGCAACCACCATGGGAACTGCACAGCCAGGCTCGGGTGGGAGTGTTTCCAAGGAGATACAATGAAATAAGGACGAAGCAAACTCTTCTCCTCTCACCCAGCGCTCAGCTGCGTCCCAGCCGGACCCCAGCGCACCCCGAGCCCGCTGCCCAGCCCGCGCCCTGCCTCCTCCCCTCACAGCACCCTGAGCAGCTGCTGCCAGCCTGCTCCTGCCAGCCTGCTCCTGCCCCTTCCCTCGTGTGGAGAAGCCGGGCAGGTGATTCCTGAGCCCATCCTGAGCCGGGATGCGGCTGGGACGCAGTCCTGGGGCGCGGAGGGACCGCAGCCGAGATGCCTGCGGAGCACGTGCCAAGGAAAGCAGAAAGCTGCCGCTCACCAGGGAGGAAGAAAAGAAGGGGAAGAAGATCCCTGACAGAAACTTGCAGTCAGTCCCATTTGTCTCCTAATGTGTCACAGAGGTGCCTGTCCCCAGGGCTCTCAAGTCCTGAAGGCTGGCTGTGGGGACAGGATGGGCTGGTGGGGACCTTCCTACACAACCATGAGCCTGAGCTGTCTTCTACAGCAGTTAACCAAGAGTGAGAGCTACAGACGTTCAGCAGGTGCTAAGAGGAGCTCAGAGGTGACCTGGGACCCACAGCTCAACGTGCACAACTCCAACTAACCAAGCTGTGGCTGGTGGTGACCTGTCCCTGAGGCCCAAGGGCCACCTCTGTGCCAGCAGACTGGATGGCAAAGTATGGCTAAACCTTCTGGCTGGGCTCTGCCAGGGAGGGAGGCACTGCCCAGGCTGGGATGGTGCAGGGAGAGAGGAGCCCTGGGCAGGGATTGTCTCTGCCTCCCCTCCCTGAGCAGCAAAGGACTCCCTCCGCCGGTCCCAGGTTTGCTGCTTCATGGTATCCACACACAAATATTTACAGAAAGCCCGAGGAGGGGAGGAGGCAGGGGGCGAAGCAAGCAGGCTCCTGGAGTGCTGGGGAAAGCCTGAGTCTGGCCCCTGCCTCGAGGGGGAACCAGTAGCCCCCCCAGAGCCTGCTGCAGGCAGTGAGGGGATGGGGGCTCAGCCCCCACGCTGCTCCCAGTGTCAGCATCAGCTGCAGCTGATGGCCAGGGGCCAGGTCCCTTTTCTCCAAATGCTATGGAAAGCTTCAGGTTTGGGGAAAGCAGCCCCAGGGTGAAGGCCTGCTGCTCCTCAGGGCTGAGGCTAAGGGCAGGGTAGAGCTTTTGCTTCTCTTCCAGTGTGTGGGGAGTGAAACAGGAGGGTAAAGGCTACTGAGGAAGCTGCCTGGGTCTGCTCCCGGCTGGCACCAGCTGCTGCCACTTCCCACAGCTCAAGCTCACACCAGCAGCATCAGCTCCACGGAGCAGCAGCCCCCAGCCACCAGCTCAGAGTGCCCCCAACAAGAAAGAAGCTGGCTCCAAAGAAGGGATCACTGTTTCAAAGGGCTGTACAGGGGGCTGCACTTAGCAAGTCAAAACCTTGTGGCGAGGGCTCCAGCCAGGGCAGGAGGGAGCTGTCAGGAGGAGCAGGGATCCCCAGCAGCTGGGCTCCAGGAGGAGAAAGGATTCCCAGCAGCCAAGCTCCAGGAGAAGCAGAATCCTCAGCAGCCAGGCTCCAGGAGGAGCAGGATCCCCAGTAGCCAGGCTCTAAAGAGCAGGGATCCCAGTAGCTGGGCTCTGAGAGGAGTGAAATCCCCAGCAGCTGGGCTCCAGGAGGAGCAGGACCCCAAAGCTGGGCTCCACATTGCATTGCCTGGCTCGGTCCCTGGTTTAGCAGCACTGGTAGCAGGTATTGCACTGAGCAAAGGGAAGTGCATTCTTGGGGGGGGGGGGTGGGCAGGGCAGGACGGGTATCTCACTAGGGGTTTTCCACACTTTGGGGCTCCTTCCAGGACTGTGAGCAAGGAGGATCCTGGGCCCAAGAGGTCTGTGTCAGGTCTGCTGCCGACTGCTGCCCATCTCTGTGCTCTGCAGGGGAGGCAGCGGGGCCCCAGCCCTCGCCTTCGGGGCACCCGTGCTGCTCCTCACCAGCGTATTCTTCTGGTGCTGGCCCGGGGCTTGTTTCACAGGGACTGGAGTGAGCTGGGGACGGGGGAAAGGGGCGAGCTGCTGCCCAGCAGCAGGATCCCAGCGGATCCCCTGGATCTGCCGGGTGGGTTCCAGCCTCCTCGGCACGATCCGCGCGTCTGCGACACTCACCCTGCCCCCCAGGACCAGCTCGGCCGCTCCTGGAAGAAGCCCACAATGGAGTGTGAGGTAGAGTAGGGATGGTGACCACAAGACAGTGTTTGTCAGGTCCTTCCTTCCATCCTTCCTTCCTTCCTTTCTCTGCTCTGCGGGGGCTGAACCGAGCGGGAGGCTTCCTCCTGGCCGCAGGTCCTGCTGAGCTTCCAGTCGCCGCCGCGGGGAGGGCTCAGAGCCTGCTGCTGCCTGGAGCAAAGGGCTGAGCAGGACGCTGGCTTGGGCAGCTGCCACCTCTGCTCACTGTGGGGGTGGGATGAGGGGAACAAGCAGCCCCCTCCTCCCCCGAGGCTGGGGGCAGGGGGCTGGATGGTGAATTCGCTCCCTGTGGGGCCGAGGGCTCCCCCCCGAGGAGCAGGCAGAGCTGCCTGGGCGTTAGCAGCGTGGGGCTATGGAATGTGTGTGTGTGGAGGGGGCGGGTGGGGGCGGGGGGTTGGTCTGGTTGGTTGTTTTTTTCACAGAGCAAAAAGCCTTCTGAGCAGACAGACACAAAACTGGCAACCTGTACAAACTCAACAGAATCCATTTTCAGAAAAATAAATTACTAAAGGGGGAGGGGGGAGGGGGGGTCCATTGTTTTTTCTCAATAAATATGTGATTCAGCTCACCTAAGACTTGGAAATCATATCCGGGGGGGGGGGGGAGAGGAGGGGAGCCGGGGGGAGCCGGGGGGAGCGGGGGGGAGGGAGGGGGCGGGGAGGGGGCGGGGACGGACGACGGGAATCTAACATTTGGGTCCACAAAGGTTATCCTAAATACATCTGCAGCCCCAAACCTCCCCAGGCTCCCTTCTGCCCTCGACAGTCCCCACATCCTTCCAAGGGTTGGCTTCTGCTCGGGCAGTGGAACGGGGCAGAACGTGTCCTTGTGCCTCAAGTCCCAGGTGCTTGGAGTGTAAAACAAAAGAGGTCTTTAGGGTTCCACCTTCTAAAACTACGAGTGCCCGCCGCTGGACGGTCCTGAGCAGGATGGGGGTGGGAGCCTGGCTCGAGCAGGTACAAATTGTCTTCCGGAGAAAGGAGGAGGAGGAGGAGTTGGAGGAGGAGGGAGGCAGCCCCGGGGAGTCAGTTCTGCTGCAAAATGAGGTTTTCCAGTTCGTCTGCGGAGCGCAGCAGGAACGCTGCCGACTCTCGGTAGCCGGCGATCAGCTGCCGCACGGCGCTGATCTCCGTAGGGCTGAGCTGCGCAGCCTGCATCCCCTGCTGGTGCTGTTGGAGGGGGCCGTGCTGGAGGCCCCACCTTTCATGCTGAGATCGGTTGGACCTGCCGAGGAAAAGCGAGAGGGAAAGCTCAGGCAGGGCAGCTGCGGCCGTGGCTGGGCAGGGGAAGCAAAGCCAGGAGGCAGCCCCTGGGGCAGCAGGAGGAAGAAAGGGAGAAAGAAGGGGAGAAGGAGGAGGAAGAAAGGGAAAGAAGGGGAGAAGGAGGAGAAGGAGAAAGAGGAAGGAAGGAAGGGAGAAAGAAGAGGAGAAGGAGGAGGAAGAAAGGGAGAAAGAAGGGGAGAAGGAGGAGGAAGAAGGGAAAGGGAGAAAGAAGGGGAAAGAAGGAGGAGGAGGAAGAAAGGGAGAAAGAAGGGGAGAAGGAGGAGGAAGAAAGGGAGAAAGAAGGGGAGAAGGAGGAGGAAGAAAGGGAGAAAGAAGGGGAGAAGGAGGAGGAGAGACGAAGGCCCTGAGGTTGTTAATCAATGCAAGCTGCTGGAGCAGTTGGTGATGCTAGAGAAAGGCTTCAGGAGAGCTGAGCTCCTGCTGGGTGGCCTGACAGGGCACCAGGGACACCGAGCAGGGGACTGGGCACTGGCAGCAATTCCCAGACCAGGACAGGAGAGTGCAGCAGCACCTCCAGGCCTGATGGGTCCTGTGGGGGAGGGGCAGCTAGGAGAGGAGAGCAGGGCCCCGGGGAGGGAAGGGTGAAGGAAAGGGTGAAGGAGAGAAAGGCTGGAGCAGCCAGTGCTGTGGGAGGAGTGGCACCAGCAGAGGACTTCCACCACAGGCTCATCAGGCTGTGAAGGAGGGGAGGAGGAGGAGGAGAAGGAGGAGGAGGAGGAGAAGGAGGAGGAGGAGGAGAAGGAGGAGGAGGAGGAGAAGGAGGAGGAGGAGGAGAAGGAGGAGGAGGAGGAGAAGGAGGAGGAGGAGGAGAAGGAGGAGGAGGAGGAGGAGGAGGAGGAGGAGGAGGAGGAGGAGGAGGAGGAGGAGGAGGAGGAGGAGAAGGAGGAGGAGGAGGAGAAGGAGGAGGAGGAGGAGAAGGAGGAGGAGGAGGAGAAGGAGGAGGAGGAGGAGAAGGAGGAGGAGGAGGAGAAGGAGGAGGAGGAGGAGAAGGAGGAGGAGGAGAAGGAGGAGGAGGAGGAGAGGAGGAGGAGGAGGAGAAGGAGGAGGAGGAGGAGAAGGAGGAGGAGGAGGAGAAGGAGGAGGAGGAGGAGAAGGAGGAGGAGGAGGAGGAGAAGGAGGAGGAGGAGGAGAAGGAGGAGGAGGAGGAGAAGGAGGAGGAGGAGGAGAAGGAGGAGGAGGAGGAGGAGAAGGAGGAGGAGGAGGAGGCTGTCATGCGAAAGCAATTTCACTGGACAGAAAAGGCAGCGGAGCTGTTTCCTGGCTCACCGAGGGGGCAGGAGCTGGGAGTGGGTTTGAGCAAGAATTGCCTGAGGTGGGGGATGGAAGGAGAAGACACTTCTGGGCAGCAAACCCCTGCAGGCTTCTGCTCGCAGAGGCAGGAGAAGGGACAGCTCCTTGCCGGCAGCTCACTCTTGCCGCTGAAGGAGTGGGCAAGAGCTTGGGCGAGGGAGGGGGTGGGGAAGTAAAGGTGAAGCAGAGGCATGAAATGCATCAGCGAGGAGCCCAGCGCTGCTGTGGGCGACACCCAGCACCTTCTGCTCCCCCGGGGCTGCTCTGAGCTGCTGCCAAGGAGCCCTCGCTGGTGGCTGGCCGAGAGGAGGGTGCCAGGCAGCGCAGGGGCCCAGGGGTGCCGGTGCTGTTCTGGGGAGGAGCCAGAGCTGCCTCCAGCATGGCTGCAAGGATTAGGCCTCGGCAGCTGGAGGCCAGGGCGGGATCTTTATTCAGGGTTAAGAAGCATTAGGAAGGGATGATAAGAGTTAATCCCAGACAGGCCCTGCTCAGGGCTCCGGAAATCACATCCTCCCAAATCCCACCTCCCCTCGGGGCGGGCAGGGACAGGCCAGGAGTCCAGAGTGGACTGGGGCAAGCCAAGGCAGCCCAGAGATTGCTGAAGGACCAGTCGAGGACCAAAGGACCAGCCAAGAGCCAACGTGGTGGTCTCCAGCCCTTCCTGCCACCACTGCTGGGGGACAAAAGCCAGCAGGCTGTGGCCCAAGGGCAGAGCCTGCTGGATCCATCCCACATCTCTTTTGTCTGGGTGCCAGGGAGTCATCAGGTACCATGATGGCATCTCCCCAGGTACCACAATGGCATCTCCTCAGGTACCATGATGGCACCTCCCCAGGTACCCTGATTGTCCCCAGGCCACTCAGCTCTGGTCACTTGCTCCTAACTCAGCCAACCCCTCAAGACCTCAGTTCTGCTCAGTTCTAATTCTAATTCTTCTAATTCTATTCTAATTCTATTCTAATTCTATTCTAATTCTATTCTATTCTTATTCTATTCTTATTCTGACTTCCCACCCTGTACCCTCGGTCCTCCTCCCCTGGACACTTCTCACAGGCAATCACCAGTCCCTCATCACCCTCCCAACCTGTGCCAGGAGCTTGGCTGTGCTCTGGGTGCTGCTGCAGGGCCCCTGAACTTCGCCAGCTCAGTCCCCATCCCTGTGTCCCTGTCTCCAAGAGCAGCCAGCATGGGAAAGGAAGGACTGAGAGCAGCCAGGAGCTGAGGGCAGCGACAGGCGCCCGCCCCTGTTAATAATTAATGGCTGCTCGAGAGTCTCTTCTTCCCTCAGTGACACTCCTTCCCTCCACCAGTGCCACCCAAACAGGCCTCCCCACTTCAGTTCAACAATTAACCACCTCACTGATGAGGCTGGGCAGAGGCTGCAGGGGAAGAAGGGGTTTGGAGCAGCCCTGCGCAGCGGTGGCAGAGGTTCTGCCGTGCCCAAGCTCGGCACGAGCCGTGGGAGCAGCCCCTGCCCTTCCTCCAGTGCCCAGGCTGCTGGGGAGCTCTCAGAACGGGCACAGGGTAGAGCTGATGGCTGGGGAGGGGGTGGGGGCCCAGGGCTGGGCGCAAGGGGTGGGCACTCACCATTACTGTGGTTGCCTGTCTGGAGGGAGGCAGGGGGCTGCAGGCTGCCCCCCAGGGACCCGTAGCCACGGTAGCTGTAGTTGAGGCTGCCGTTGATGTAGACTGGGTCTTGGGAGTAGGATGAAGCTGGCAGTGAGTAGGAGGAGTGGGTGATGGCTGTGGAGTCTCTGGAGTGCTGCTTGTCGAGAGCGATCGGCTCGTCCTGCACAGGGCAAACACAGACTGGCTCCAGCCTGGGGCCCAGCTGGGAGGGAGGGACCGGCCCCAAGCAGCGTGCCCCCATCCCTCCTGGGGCACCGTGGGGCCCTGGCCTGCAGCCCCCTGAGTTTTACAAAGGCTTTACAAAATGCTTTCCCCAGTTAGAATCCTGGAATCATAGCACAGGTCTGCTTGGAAGAGATCTTTAAGATCGTGGAGTCCACCCCTGACCCCAGCACTGCCAGGGCACCACCAAACCACGGCCCTCAGCACCACAGCTCCAGGGCTTTGAAACGCCTGCAGGGACGGAGACTCCACCACTGCCCTGGGCAGCCCGGGCCAGGCCTGGACAACCCTCAAAGGGAAGAAATTGTTCCTCATGTCCAGCCTAAAGCTCCCCTGGGGCAACTTGAGGCCATTCCCTCTCATCCTGCCACTTGCTCCTTGGGAGAAGAGCCCAAGCCCCGCCTGGCTCCAGCCTCCTTTCAGGGAGCTGTAGAGAGCCTCAGGGTCTCCCCTCAGCCTCCTTTTTACAGGATCAATAGGGTTGGGAAAGACCTCAGAGAACATCAAGTGAAACCTGTCACCCAACACCTCACGGCTAACTAGACCATGTCTCCCTCAGCTCCCCAGCTCCCCCAGCTGCTCGGAGGTGTCTCTCTTTTTCCCTCCACCCCAGCCCAGGCTGCTGCTGGCTCCATCCCTCACCAGCTGCAGCCATACCTGGGACGTTTGGTAGATCTCCAGCCGCATCCTCTTGGCTGCTTTCCGCGTTTCGCTCTCACAGGCGGCAGCCAGGATGTTCTCCGCCATGGCTGAGGTCAGGTGTGGTGGCGTGGGCCTGGTCTGTGGGGACGCAAGCAGAGGGAGGTGCTCAGGGGCCCCTGCCGGCCCTGGGAGCGGTGGGCAGCGGCAGGGCAGCCGGGGGCGGGCGCAGCTCACCATCTCCATGCCGTTCTTCTTCATGCGGCGGCAGGACTTGAGGTAGGTGCGGATGCGCTTCCGTGCCCGCTCCTGGAACTCGGGGAACTGCCTGCTGCAGGACTCGATGATGGCCTGGATCTTCTCCTTGGGCTGCTTGGAGATGGGAACCATCCTGTCCAGGTTCTCATCCACGAAAAGGCGCACGAACATCTGCCGGGGGAGAGGACGGGCGTGGAACACCCAGGCGGGAGGCGGGGTCACCCTTCCCCCTCCACCCCCCCGGTGCTACCCTCCCTACATTGAAGGCTTTTAGCCTCTCGGGGTCCATCCCCTCCGAGTCGTTTATCTTGTCGTTGTCCTCGTGGTCGTCGTGGTCGTCGTCATCCTCATCGGCCGTGGGGGCCCTGCCCACGGTCAGGTCCTCGGGGCAGCCGCTGACCTCTGTCTTGATGGAGTCGTAGCTCCCAGAGCTGTATGGGGGGACTGAGAGGAGATGGAGAGTTAGCACCAGCAGCCCTCACCTGCCTGCCCCTCCCCAGGTCACGGGGAAGGAGCCCTCGGCCCTTGGCTCAATGCTTCTTGATGTCCCCCTGGGAGAGGAACCCAGGGCTGGGCTGCCCTGAGCGCAGAGAAGGTTCCAGGGAGACCTCAGAGCAGCCTTCCAGGTCCTGAAGGGGCTCCAGGAGAGCTGGGGAGGGACTCTGGACAAGGGCTGGGAATGACAACATGAGGGACAATGTCTTGGAGCTGGGAGAGGGGAGACTCAGACTGGAGATGAGGAAGGAATTCTCTCCAGCGAGGGTGGTGAGACACTGGCACAGGTTGCCCAGGGAGGCTGTGGATGCCCCCTGCCTGCAGGTGTCCAAGGCCGGGTTGGATGAAGCCTTGAGCAACCTGGGGCTGGTGGGAGGTGTCCCTGCCCATGGCAGGGGGTCGGAACTGGGTGATCTTAAAAGGCCCCTTCCAGCCCAAGCCCTCTCCGCGATTCCCTGCCCCGTGCCAGGCCGGGTGCCCGCCCCGCGCCTGCCCTACCTCGGCCGT